>CM052708.1:3729889-3798405 GCA_028551405.1 Uromys caudimaculatus
CTCCAGCCGTCGCCGGAAGCTGCTGGCGGTCAGTCTCTGTGGCCTGGTGAGCTGTGGGGCGCGTCCTTGGCCCTCTGCTGAGTCCTCTTAAGGGTCCATTTTTATTTTCACTCTATCACAGTGACTTGGAGACCTCATCCAATCTGAGGGGTGATGATGTGCCAATAATAGGTTTCCTGATAATAAATTCAGCTTTGAGTTGGTGAAGTTAGACAGCAAAACAAACTTGCCCCTGCTTTAGTTATGGTTCTTGTTGCTAGGATCAAATACCTGAGAAAAGGAACTTAAGGAAGGAAAAGTTTTGACTTACAGTTAAGGGAGAACAGTCAGGGCGGGGCCTGATTTTTTTCTTTTGCTCAAAGTACAAAGAGTCCTATTGGAGCTCAAATCCTTGCCTCGTAGTTGAATCCTTGTTTGGCCTTAGACAGCAAGGACCAGGAATGTGGGTTAACATTCAGGCCTACTGCCTGTTTTATAACTTTGGTAACAAGCTACACTTTCCTGGGCTCTTTTGATAAATACTTTCAATCCCATGAGAACTATCACACTATCCTGTGTCACAGACCACTCCTTACTTTGTCAGCCAGGTTGATTAAACAGAGACAGAACAGTGGATAATCTGGGAGGAAAATGTATCTTAAAGTTATTTTTATCAGTTATTCTTGTATCACTGTAACCATAGCATCTGACAGAAACAAGGGAGGGAGGATTTATTTTGTTTGTGGTAATCTACTTTGAATGAGAACCATCCCCCATAGGCTCAAGTATTTGACCACATCATCTCCAGCTGGTGGCACTGTTTGGGATGAGAGGGAACCTTACAAAGTTTCCTTACTGGAGGAAGCATGTTAACTGAAGCAGGCTTTGAAAGTTTATAGCCTTCCTCTACTTCTAGTTTACTCTTTCTGCTTCCTGTGTGTGTGGCTGAAGTCTGCTTTCTCAGTTTCCAGCTCTGGCCACCAGATGCCATGATCTGCTTTCGACAAATGACTCTAACTGTAAACACAAATGCACTCTTTCTTTCTCAAGTTGAATCTTCTGGTCACATTGCTTCATCACAGCAACAGAGAAGTAACTAACACATAGCTTCTGTTGATTGTGACAGTATGGTTCAAAAGTTGCAGGTAGGAATACATTGTAGAAACTCTTCCCATTACAGAAGAACATGAAAACATACAGCAAGGGAAGAACAAACAACTAGGAAATATCTCCAGAGGCTGTGTCTAATCCACTTCCTCCAGCTAGGCCCCACTTCCTAAAGGTTTTACAAGCTACCAAAATAGTATCACAGCGAGACAACACATGGTTGAAACAGGAAACATTGGGGAGATTTCAAATTAAAGTATAGTATCTCGATGCTTCAAATACATCCTATTATTACAATTAAAACGATTACAACAAGTTGATTCTACTAGGCTTGTATCAATTTTTTGTTGTACTAAAGTAAGTTTTCACATTAAATTGTGTCTCGCTTAAGAAGATATTAAATGCTAAGCTCTAATACCTGTGAGTAAGACATCATTTAAGTAAGCATCCTTATGGATTGAATTAAGATATCACACTAAACCTAGTAACATTGGGAGGTATGTGCATATGCACATGTGTGTCTGTGTATATGTTCATTTGTGTGCTCATGCACCTATGGCAATCAAAGGATATCATCAGTTATTGTTTCTCAGACAACTTTTGTTGTTTTGAGACAGTTCTCTCCCTGTAGGAGCTTAGCAAGCAGGCTACACTGGCAGGCCATTGAGCCACAGGAATCTGCTCATTTCTGCACCCCTGGTGCTAGGATTACATGTTCACACCATCACAGACAGCGTTTTTCCTTCAAAACCTCAATTCTGGAGATTGAACCCAGGTCCTTGTGCTTGTGATGCCAGCGCTTTACTGATGGAATTATCTCCCAGCCTCAGTGACTTGAGAGTTTATACAAGAAAGCAGGTGAAAGGTCAGGAAGATGCACAATAGGAGGATGGCCATACAAAGATGGAAGCAGAAGCTGGAGACAATGCAGCTGCAAGGCAGGTGATGTCATAGTGATGGCCACCATCCAAAGCCGGAAGTGGCAAGGAAGCACTCTGTTCTACAGCTCATGTTCTAACCTTCATAATGAAGAGAGGATAAATTCCTGCTGTCTTAAGCCACCTGCTCTGTGATGGTCGTTTATAATATATGATCATCATTATGCCCATGTACCTCATCAGAAGACAAATATATTTTATTAAAGTTTCTAACATGGCATTTCTCATTTCTTTGGGATAGTTTCAGAAGTATATATCTTTACTCTATACTGAATGTATTTGGTAGTGACTCAGGAAAACCTCCTTCCCTGGTTCTGTCTCGTCACTCTGTCAAGCACTCAACAGTCACTATTAACTAGCCATTAGATCATTAACTATTACTAGCCAAGATCGCTTTCAGTATTTCTGTAGCACGCCCTTTGTGATGGTTCGTATATGCTCGGCCCAGGGAGTGGTGGTGCTATTAGAAGGTGTGACCCTGTTGGAGGAGGTGTGGCCTTGTTGGAGTAGGTGTGTCACTATGAGTGTGAGCTTTAAGATCCTCATCCTAGCTGTCTGGAAGCCAGTATTCTGCTAGCAGCCTTCAGATGAAGCTATAGAACTCTCAGCTCTTTCTGCACCATGCCTGCCTGGATGCTGCCATGCTCCCACCTTGATGATACTGGACTGAACCTCCGAACCTGTAAGTCAACCCCAATTAAGTGTTGTCCTTATAAGACTTTCCTTGGTCATGGTGTCTGTTCACAGCAGTAAAACCTTAACTAAGACTTCTACAGACTGATCACTCATTAACTTATATCATTTCTAAGTTACATTGTAAAGCAGAAAGAACAACAGAGAGTAGTGAGATTTGGGGCAAAGCATGGAGTTCATGGCCACAAGCCATGACTGCACCTCATTACTTTTTAGGTGTTTTACACAGCACACCTTATTACTGCCTTATGGGGTCACAGGCTACCCTGTCTAATAGGGATAATGCAGTTCCAACATGCAGAGAGATTGCTCAGTCCAGACCCTCACTGGTGAGGATGGACATAGCATCCATCCTCAGGGTTCTTTGGAATTTCTGCTTGTATTAACATTACCTCTCTTGTTCATTCCTCATTGTCTACAAATTGAATGAGCTGACCTATAGAAACGTTTCCTGAAATGTCAGCAAGAGTGCAACCAACAGTTAGAGACATGTTTCTCTCCAGGGAACATGACTGTCACTCATATAGTTGTCTGAAGCATGTAGAACAGTGACGGACCAGTGGACAGTTGATGAACCAGGAAACATCCTGGAAATCATCTGTAAAGGGCCACAGTAAGTTTAGCACCAAGCACAGGTGTTTTACTTTCCTGTTGCTGTGATACATTCCATGACAGTCATGGTTTGAATATGTTTGGCTCAGGGAGTGGCACTATTTGGAGGTGTGGCCCTGTTGGAGTGGGTGTGTCACTGTGGGCGTGGGCTTTAAGACCCTCATCCTAGCTGCCTGGAAGCCAGTCTTCTCTTAGCAACCTTCAGATGAATATGTAGAGCTCTCAGCTCCTCCTGCACCATGCCTGCCTGGATGCTGCCATGTTCATGCCTTATGATAATGGACTGAATCTCGGAACCTGTAAGCCAGCCCCAATTAAATGTTGTCCTTAAGAGTCACCTTGGTCATGGTGTCTTCTCACAGCAGTAAAAGCCTAAGACAATGACCAGAAGCAACTTAAAGTTGAGTTTATTTTGACTTATGGTCCCAGAGGGATGCAGCTCATCATGGTGGGAAAGACATGGCTAGCAGCAGGAAGGGGAGCTGACTGCAGCTTTCATCCATACCCAGGAGGTGGGGCAGGGGATGGAGTGAGGTTAGAGGTCCTCACAGCCTGCCCTAGAGACCTTCTTCCTCCTGCAAGACTCCACCCCCTGAAGGGTTGAGCTCCTCTGGCATTTCCAGCAGGGCTGATCCACTCTTCGTTTCCTTCCTCTGTCTCACTGGCTGATTCCACGACTTTCCTTCTCATCTAGACTTCACCTTCTCATCTAGGATATTTTTTCTGTCTCTCTTCTATCACTTCCTTCCTTGAAGTCTGATGTTTAATTATGGGAGTAAGTCTAGAGTTTGTGAAACGTGGCTATGAAATTGCCTGAGGCTTGAGATTATCTATGGAGGCAGATTGTGCCTCCGCTAGGCAGGCCTGCCCCTACAGTAAGGCACACACTTTCATCTTACAGGTAACTTGACCTCAATGACTTACAAAAGGGGAAATAAGAAGAAATGTCAGAGAAGATACTAGAAACAAACATTCCGTCCATATCCTATGACTCATGATGTCTATTCATTAAAATGCTCAGGGTAATCGTGAAAGTTGGGAGAATGTGTGAGAGAGATGTGTGTTAGTTTATATATCGTGTGATAATTTATAACACAGTGACATTTTAGCTGCTAAGAACATCTTTCCTAGAAAGACTCTGAAGCTGCATGTGACAGCATTATAATCGTTTTCATGCTGACAATCGATACTGTGTTTTCACACTTACTAGACAGTCAAGTTGCATGGACTCTGCCGCACTGAAACTCCATAACCATGATAATTATTCTCTGTACAAAGAGACCAAGGGAGAATTGAATGGTGTTTTTGCACTATATTCTTTGCATAGACACAACACACATAGGACATCATTTTGACCCTTGGATATGAGTAGAGAAAAACATGCTCTCCAGACAAACAATCTATTACATGGACTGCCTGTGTTCATTCTGATTAACAAGAACCTGCCTGTGAGGTTATTGATTTTCAGCATTACCAACCTTTGCTGATGTAAACTTCAAGACTGTTGACTGTATCCGCTCTGTGGTAGAATGTGAATATTTAAGATGCTCAAGACTAAAAATGACAGAAAATTCTATTGGAACTTTTGTTTTACAGGAGCCAAAATACCATTCTGAGAAAGTGCCACAGCTTAACCAGTATAGTGATTCCCTGGTTATTGGTCATCACCAATCATCAGTGACATGGTGCATCACTTGCCTTCAATTCTCTGTCTGTTTCAGCTGAACTCCTTGTGAAAGTTGCATAAACATCTGGTAACTGAAAAATATCATCCATAAAACCACCAGTTATGCAGGGCTGGCTCACTGGCCAAATGCTTAGGTTTCCCTGGTACTCACAGCTGCTCCTGTCTGCCATTGGATTCACATGGTGTCCTCTTGCTTCCTTTATAGACAAGTACAGTAGAAACCCAAGCAGATTGTGCTCCGCTAGGCAGGCCTGCCCCTACAGTAAGGCACACACTAACATCTTACAGGTAACTTGACTTCAATGACTTACTTTGCCAAATATCACTGGTACGATACAGGATTGTAGGTTTTCTTTTAAGTTTTTAGAGCCAAAAGATTTATAAATGTCTTCCATTTTAAAGGATAAAAGTCTTTTTATTTGTCTTTGCAAGTGTCTTAATGAGCACCAACATGGCAATCCACGTTACAAATTGCATACAAAATCCCCAAGACCAATTTCATAGTTTTAAAGAGACATGGGCTTTTTTGTTGTGTGAGGCTCCCTGTTTATAAGTTATTTCAAGATGCCTCTGATTCCTTTTCTAAACCCTCAAATCCAGAATAAGTGAGTTTGAAACAGACATGAGTTCCTTGTCCAGCATCTATCAAAGACCAAATGTTGTTGTTGGTAGTCAATTCTTCCAAATATGAGGTCAGCAGTGTTTCAAATGTCCAATGGCAAGAACTGAAACTGTTCCGACTCTGTTCCACCTGACCACAAGGTTTTCTAGGAAACTTGTTGCCTTGACAACAATAAAGGACAAAGTCATTTCATTCACAGAAGAATATAAAAAATACCCCAATGTCATCCAGAGTAGCTTGGCCTTGGTAAATTGAGAGACCATGTCAGTCACTGGAAGGGGTGCTCTTGTGTGTGGTAATCTAGGGCAGTTAAGAGCATAGACACATTGGTAATTACTCAGGCAACACAAAAGCTTAGAGAGATAAACTTACCTTAGGCCTAGCTAAGAATGAGTTAGAGGCAATCAAATGCCAGGTTAAAGGTCATCGCTTCTCATTTGGTTTTGTGCATAGAAGTTCCCATCTCCTCTGACGGGAGGGTAGAAGAAAATAAAATCCAAGCCTAGAACTTCAGTGTAGAGGCCTGCTCTGTTATGATACCCAGAAACATGAAAGACACAGGAGGTTGTCCTTGATGAGAATAATAAAGAAGACTCAGTCAAGCTTCCAAACCTGTGGAGAAAATTAGGGAGAAGGCCACTGATGGAGCAGGCACATCCAGTTGGAGAAGAGGGGTCATTTCCACTGGTCTATGATAGACTTGGTTGACAACAACTGCACATTTGAAAATATCAGATATTACCAATATTCTCAGCAAAAGAGATGACAAAATATGAGAAAGTGGTCATACCATTCACCTAGCCTGAGTTTTACACATTGCATGCATAAATTCAAATATTACATTTCCCCTTAAAATTAATAATTTAAATGTTTACTCAATCTCCAAACCTGGGTACTTATATTCATGTTATTTATACTCATCTATCGTAGGAACACTGGTTACTAATTTGATACATTTCAGGAATCATCTTAGAATTCTAAAATGTACTTGCTTGCCTGTGCAAATTCCTTCCCTACAACTCTAGACTCTTCTTCGACATGAGCTCTGTGTTTCTTGCTCAAGTCTCTAGGTTCTACCATGGCTGCTTCATACATGTCCTATCTGTCCAACATAATTAATACTTGGTAATGAGCTGGATAGAGGTGTCATACAGAAATCTTCCCCAAATTCCTTGATGATCATAGAGGACAAAGTCATGTCATTCACCGAAGAATATAAAAGTACCCTAGTGTTGTCCCAAGTAGGTTGGCCCTGTAATGAGTATTCATAGCATACTCTGTTTACACCAAGAAACCTGGTTTTCTATGATGTGAAGCAAACTCCATACTCCATCCAGTTCTAACAAATGCTGGCAGTATACTCTTAAACACTGCTATGTTAGAGCTCTGAGTTTCCTTGTTGGAGTTAGAAGGGGGCTTGCTTGTCTAAGGTTAGAATTTATAATTAGAAACCCCACTTTCTCTCAGAGCTGGCAACGCAGCAATGCTCATCTGCTTTGAAATCTTGAGAAGAGAAGTAAATAACAGTTAAACTAACTTGGCTCTTGCTAGGGTGTACTTCAGCATACTGCTTTGAAGATGAGCAGGGAGAGTATCCCTTCTACATGCGGGGCTCTGCACACATTTGTTTGCCGTCAACACATCAAGTTTTGCTCCTTAGCTCTTCGAACGAAGTTTTCTATTGTTCCCTAGCTAGGGCCTTTCTCTCTCTCCATACCAGATGGCAGTGCTCAAATCATTTTCAAACTGAATATTTTAGACCTTAAAAAAAAAAAATCAAACATGAAATCGCATGTATGGGAAACCAGGCTCATTCTACTTCTTCCGCTATTTTGTGAAACTTATTTTTAGGATATATCATCAATCTGGACACTTTCACAGATATTTTTATCAGTTCAGCCTGTTCTGGATCACTTACCAGTCTGGTTGCTGTGGTATGGCAATGTTTTAAAAATTCTCTTTCTAAACAACAAAGAAGATAACTGCTCGATAGCAGCGAACTAGAATTTGAGAGTGTGTGTGCACACCCTTGGGGTATTCTTGTTGCTGCACACCAGCTACAGTTGAGCTTCTAACTGTCTTTAGTGTCATTACAATAGGATTTGGGTCCCTGAAGACAGAGTTTATAGCTGAAACCCAACCCCCATGGCACTAATGGAATGTTTGTGTGATGCAGCAACTGGAAGGGTATTTACAAGAAGATCACAGCAAAATGTTGGTTTGTTACATGACAGTCAGAAAACCCTCGCTCGGAGATGAGAAGCTAGGATGAGATAAAATAATAATCATTTAGAAGAGATATTCTCATTCATACCGTGTACCAGAGCAGGTGTTCTTCTAAGTCCTTGGGATCCGCATAACCTCATGTGGTGATATTATAATGTGCATTTTGCACGTGGGAAAGCATGATGACTAGAGAGAAGTTGAGTGGCTTGTCCATGGTCACAGCAATTGCAGGTTCTGAAGCAGATTTTGGGCTCCAGTGGGTACCAGTGTTGAAACAAAGTCATTTACTTCAAGGTCACGAGAACACATGGGCTGGGTTGGTGGATTCCTAACTCCATTCTACCTTTTCTTTGGTAAAGGTTCAGAATTGGTTTTATTCTGTCTCTTCTTAAGCATCCATTCCATTTGCCCACTGGCTTGCCACCTGATCACTGCCCTAATGTAAATGTTACACCATTTCCTTCAGCTAAAGTCTAATGCTCTGAGGGTGGGACAGCCAAGAGGTCTTAAACATCAGACTGTGGAGCTGAGCTTAGGCTGGGCATTAATATATGCACATTGAGGGACTTCCCAGCTGGTTGGCTAGGTCTGTAACAAACACACTGAAGGCTTCCCTTAGCCTTCTCCTTCCAACCCTTCCACTATGTCAGAGAGTGAGCCATGGCCCAGAAGGAAAGCCCAGAGCACATGTGACTCAGGGCCATCAGTCTTCCTGAATCCCTTTGTTGCTGCCGGCACCACTGTGAGATGGGGTGCATGTTGGGTGGGAATGAGGCAGACCACGCCCAAGGCCTCCATCTTCATGTGTTCTAGAGCTTCCTCTCCAAGTACCTGGATGAGAACTCCTGCAAGCTGGTGATGGTCACTCTCAGACTTCCCTCCTCTTCCCGTTCACATCCCACTCAGATAGAGAGAACCCAGGCTAGAGAATACTACTGTGGATGGAATCATTGGAGCACCCTCGGGGAGAATGAAGCCATTAAAGACCAGAGCAGGCTGGGCGATGAGGTAGGAACATGGTTTAAATACTCTCCACAACCACATCCAAGTGGTAAGTTGTGTACACCTGCATTGTAGGTGGCCTTGGGGCTTGCAGCGTGACTGGTAGACCACAGGCACCCATAAAAATACTGATAACCATGGGTGCTTTTGGCCCACACCTGTAATCCTAGCACTCAGGAGGCAGAGGCAGGTGGATCTCTGTGAGTTCGAGGCCAGCCTGGTCTACAGAGTTCCAGTATAGCCAGGGCCCTACAGAGAAACTCTGTCTTGGAAAACCAAGGGGGAAAAAAACCCCAAACAAACAAAAAATACTGACAAGTGTACTTTACAACTATTGGTTTAAGGATAATATAACCAATTTTGGACTACATATATGTCTTTTCCCTCTGAACTTAGGAGAAATTTTATGTGATTTTTTATGAGGAGAAAGGGACATTGGGGGTGGTGGGTTCTTATTTCCTTGAATAGGGAAGTCAGCACTGTAGGGCAGGACTGACATGTCACTCACAAGCATCTGTGTGGCCAAGACTTACATGAAGATAAGGAGCAGTTATAGCATCCCTGCTGAGTTCCCACGCACATCCCAGTCTGTCTTGCCTCGAACACATCATTAGGTTTACTGTTGTGACTTCCTCATGCGGAACTAGCTGGTGTGTGCTTCTGTGTCTCACTTTGGTTTATTTCTGTCTGTTTTTTTTTTTTTTTTCTCATTGTGGAGGTTTGAGAGGCTCATGCATACTGTGCCGTCTGAAACAAGCTCTATTCTTCCTTAAGACTGTGGCTGAGAGTGAGGTCCCAGATGGAGGAGTTGGAGAAGGGACTGAAGGAGCTGAGGGACTAGCAGTCCCATGGAGGGAGCAACAGTGTCAACTGGCCTGACCCCCTCCGCCCTCCTGGTTCTCCTGGAGGCTGGACCACCAACCAAAGAATACACATCGAGGGACTCATGACTCGGACTACATATGTGGCAGAAGAGGGCCTTGTTGGCCATCAGGGCGAGGAGAGGCACTTGGGCCTGAGGGTGTTAGAGGTCCAGTAAAGGGGAATGTCAAGGTGGGAATATGGGAGTGGGTGGGCAGGTAGGTGGGAGGGGGGAGGGAATAGGGGGGTTCCAAAGAGGAGACCTGGAAATGTAAAGAAAGTATCAAAAAATAAAAATAAAATAAAATAAAAAAACTAAAGAATTAAAAAAAAAAAAAAAAGACTGTGGCTCATACTCTGCTGTAGGTATATGTCACAGTTTGTGTATTGATTTTCTCCTGTTAATGGGTATTTGTACTGCTGGCAGTTTGGTGGTACTGTGAAAACCCTGGCATGGGCTGTCTTGTACATGTATTTGGTGGGCAGATGTGCATGTTTTTCTTGAGTGTACTTCAGAAATCTACAATATCTACATCGATGAACCTTAAGCTCACCAATTGTCTGGACTAGCAGGCCAGTGAGCTCGGGAAATCTCATCTCTGCTCCTTCCTCATCACAGCACTAGGTCTGCAGACGTTACCACAACTCCTGGCTTTTGTGTGAGTTCTGGAGATTCAAACTTGAGTCCTCAGGCATGAAAAGCACGTTATTTTTGACCAAGCCATCTCCCCAGATCAATAAATTTGTGTTTTAGCACCCTCTTAGCAGCCTCTGCGTTTTGAAGCGTATGAAAGTCAGAGAACTCTGTTTCTGATGTATAGACCTAAGGAAGCTCCCACCGATAGTCCAGCATATGGGCTCAGGGTCTGTCAAGCAGTTGGCACAACACTAATATTTTTCCTCAGCTGTTGGATGCTGTTTTGATGACATAAAAAATGGAGATAAATGCTAAAGGTAAGAACCAGAAGGTAAGAATGAAAATGGAGAACTCGTGTTGATCCATCAGGGTTTAGTTAGACAAACAGAATCATAAAGGGGCACACAGGCACTCCCTCCCACACATGCGCACACAAATAATAGTTAATTTTTATGTCATCTTGTTCTGGTACCCTGTTGCATGACTAAACATCCACCTAGACTTTGCGGTTAAGGCATTATTGAGATTGGATTAATAATTAAGTGACAGAGTCTGAGTAAAGCTTATCACCATTCTCAATGCAGGGAGTCCGCCCCCATTATCTGAGGACCCTGAAGGAAAATCCTGATGTCTCCTGAAGAGGAAGGAATTGGGCTCACGCTGCTTTCTGAAGCAAGACTGCAGTAAGGCCAGAATTCCCGATTGCTAGCTCATCTCCAGACTGACCAGGACCCTGCCCAACCATGTTAGCCAACTCCTTAAATAAATCTCTCTCAATGCACGTGTATACAGCACAGACACATTACATGTGTACACACATCATTTATACACACACCCTATTTGATGTTTTTCTAGAGAACCCTAGTATGCATACATGTAATCTGGGGTTGTTGGCCAGGTCACCATAACAAAGCCACCCCACTCCCCACTAGAAGACTTAAACATGTCAAATTTGTTTTATCACAGTGCTAGAGAGTTGAGGATCAAGATGAAGACATTAGCACATTTGTTTCCTCCTGAGGTCTCTTTCCTTGCAGATGGTACCTTCTGGCTGTCCCTCTCTGTCCTGACATCCTTCTCTTTAAGAGTTCCTATCAGATTAACGCCAGATTAACATACACCTGAAGGCCTCATCTGTAACACATGCAGCTCTTCAAAGGTCCTAGCGCCAAACAGTCACTTGTTGCGGGAAATATTAAAAAAAGATGGAATATATCACATGTTCCCGCACTACGCCCTGGTTCTCTCATCCCCGCGGGCTGGCCAGCCATGCAATGGTGAGCAATGGCCAACCTGCTTTCATCTCATGGAGCTCTGAGTCAGAGCTCCATGATCTCTCCACCCAGCTCTCTAGGTTCCCACGGGAGGGTGGCTACCATGCCAGCCCCATGCTTCAATACCCACATGGCCTCTGTGATGCACATCAGGCAAACCCACACTTCACTGCTGTACCTTTCTCTCTGGAACCAGACGAGCCTCCGTATGAAGGAAAACACAACATAAACTTAGTTCAGAAACAATGATAACTCAATCTCTGGGCACAATAACTAAAACCTAATCTTGTAAACCTTATCAAAGTCTGATTCCTCTGGTGGCAAATTCTTGCGGATCTGCCATACCAGGAGACTCTAGTAGCTACATCTTACCTACATGCTGTCCCTGTTCCAAAAAGTCCCCTCTCTCTCCTGCCTCCTCTCTTCCTCTCTCCGACCTGGAAGTCACTCTTCTGCGCCCAGTGATTGGCTCCTTTATTCTTTAGGGGACTGGTTCACAAGAAGTCACAGGTGTAACTCACTCCTTGTCTGAAGCCCCTCCAGGAGGGCAGAATTAGCAGAATACAAAAAGTCCCAGGGCTATCCACAACAGTCACTTAATTTGTCATTATTACTCTGAGACATATGAGCAAGCTGCCACAGCACCTCTGATGGCACAGGTAAGTGTTGGAACTGTCCCTTCCACCCTTGGAGCCCAGTTAGCCCAGACATCTTAGATAATTCTAGAAAAAGCAGTAGGCACCCCAGCTCAAAATGTCTGAGCTTCCTTCTTTGAACATGTGTGAAGGACATGGATTTGGGGTTAGAAGACATGGCTGTATGTTCTAGTCTAACCCTAAGTTCTCTGGAAAGTGTTTGCCAAGTTTGCCAACCCAAACACTCAGCATTGGCATCTGTAAAACAAGAATATCGTTGCTGAGGGAGAGCGGACAGGCTCACACATGGGAGCCTTTTGCTGTTTTTCTGTTGTCCTTAAAATGGAAGACACTTAACTCAAACCCACACTGCTTTGCTTTAGCTTCTATGATGGCTTAGGCACAGGCCACGAAGCCACCATGTGCCACTATGTTTCTGAGTCTCAGTGGCCAAATGGAGATATCAGTTTGATGCTTTCCTCGTTCCACAGGGCACAGGGCTGCCAGTCCCAGTGCAAGGCAAGCCCTCGCTCCTCACAGTGTTTGTCATGGTGGTGGAATTGCTGTGTTTATTTAGCATCTCACCCCCAACTACACCCGATACAGAACAGATTCATTCTGCTTTACTTTCTGATCCATTTTCCCATGATTTGGGGAGCAAATCATTTTTATTTTCTCACATAAAGGGAAAAGGGGGTGGTGCCAATTAAGTTACAAGCTGCTGCTCCAGTATTTGACTGAGAGGCACACAGATGGGACACTCAGAAACTTGTGGATTATTTTCAGTTTCCTCTTTGCCTCCCTGATGCCCTTGAGCTTAACTGCACTCAGGTCACAAGTATGTTTATGACCAAAACTGCCAGAGTCCTTTGCCTGTGACCTTGTACTTTGAGAAGAAGTGTGACTCTGAAATCTGATAAATAAATAATTCTGAATACACAGTGTTTAGAGCACAAGGCACAAGACTCCAGGCTTCCCTTGGAGAGAAAATGAAAGGCTTTGTAGGAGTGGGATACGGGTCTCTAAATTTTGAGAGAATGGCCACCTTTTTGCAAGCAAAATATCCTAGTCCTTCCACTCAATAGCTTGTATATGAGTTGAATGAATACAGAGGGCTGTGCGCTACATTCTGCCACAAAACTGAAGCCATAATAAAAAGTTAAATACACACGAGGTCTATACTTATAGAAATGTAGATACACATACACATGTAATGCTTCGGTATTTTCCTAAATATGGTTTTATTGATGTGTTTATAAAAAGATAAAGGGAGAGGGGATGTGTTTTTGTGGACGTGTGGGAGGTGTGGGGGAAGGGAGTGTCTCTGCAAGGCCCGTGCTGAGGCATTCCTTCCCCCTGAGGAACCAGCGATGGTATAGTATAGAATGGAGTTTATTCAGGGCATGGGGAGGGGAGTCAAGAAGGTGGTAGAGGCAGAGAAAGGCAGAGAGAGAGAGAGAGAGAGAGAGAGAGAGAGAGAGAGAGAGAGAGTGTAGAGAAGTAGAGGCTGCTCATGAGCACATGGAAAGGGGGGAGGGATGAGAGGACAGAGCATGGGCAGGAATGCAAGAAGAAGAGAGAGAGGTGGGATGAGCAGCCCCTTTTATAGTGAGTCAGGCATACCTGGATGTTGCCTGGTAACTGTGGGGTGGAGCTTAGACAAAATGCTAACACTTATGGTTTATCTTTAAGTATTGCCTAAGAGTTGACTGTTCTTTAGACCACATAGGCAAAGTTTTAGACCTTATTCCTGATCCTCATGTAGCCCTAGTATTTGCATTTGCATTGCTTAGATTTCCTCATGGCATTCAACAAAAGGTGGTGATGTTGGACTTCTACTAATAGAGAAATATGTTTAGTTCATGGGACATATGCACAGTCTTGCGGTGGCCTTAGTAACGGGGACCTCTTGTGCTTCATCATTAGGGTGTATGAGCTGACCCCATGACTCCATGACCGCACAGGATGGAGTAGGCTTTAGGTATCACTCTAGAACACAAGTGAAGCATGTTGTTACCTGAAGGGGCAAGGAAGAGGCATCTGGATGCTAAGATCAAAGCCATCTTCCTAACATCCTGATTCTGAAGATGAGGCCCAGTCTCCATATGTTTACTTACGTGCTCAGTGAGGCACGTGCCTTGGTAACTGCTCTGAAACTAGAACCAGATCTTTCTATTCCCCACACAGTTGCATTTCCCTCCTTCCTTCTGTCAGCAGCTCCTGTTCTGCTGAGCACAACAGAGCACAGGTGACAGAGGCTTCCTAAAGGATCCCCAGGCTTCTGTTTACAAACCTCTGGGTTTCCAAAGCCATGAGTCAGCTCCCCAGCGCCTAACCTCCTTTTGTTCTGCTCTGCTTTGTCCCTTTGTTCTGTCTCAGTCTCTTTTCTTCACTCCTCCATTGCAGGTGACTTTCGGGGGCAAACAGCCAGATTGGGGTCCGGGTGTGCTGGGGCACAGAGTCCAGTGGCCAGCAAACAGAATCCTGGGCCTGCCTCAGTGCTCACCCAGAGAGCAGGGATGGTCTGTGCCTCTCCCTGCCTCTCTTCCCATCCTCTTTTCCTTCCTGTCCCTCCTCCTCTTCCTGTCAGCTCGCCACTCTTCTCTCCCCTGATTCCTCATATCTGCTCTAGATGTTGCTCTTTCTTTGATAATAATAGTCCCAGATAATGCAGCTTTAGGCAGTGTCACCAACCAGAAACACCCAAGGCTAGCTCAGCAGACAGCAAAGTGTAATTTTAAATTTAAAATTAGCCATCTGGACCTATTTCAGGAGTTCATAGCTGTGGGGTGATGACCAAATGCTCACCCTGTAGCAAGAGTCAGAGATGTGTGCAGTGGCTTAGTGAGTTAAAAAAAAATGTTCCTGGACTCATGACTTAAGAGAAAAATGCCATTGTTTCTAAAATAAGCACATTCTACATGCAGTCTACACAATGCAAAAGACAAAGTAATTTAAATATGATTTAATTTTATTTTTAAAATTACTCAAAGAACGTCTTTGAGTTTAGTGGCTAGTAGGTCAGAAAGAATGGAGTTGGAGGGAGGGCTTTCTTCTCTGTAGTTAGAGGAGATAATATTACCACGTAGCTGGTGAAGGACTAGGGAGCCTGTGACAGAGCTCAGTCACTGTGTGAAACTAGACAAACATCAGTCATTGTAGACTCATATGCTTTGTCGTTTCTATCGTGTAACGTTCCTTAACTCTCTTCCAGGGGACAGTCACATGCCTTTCTCCTTCCCCAGATCCATCAGTGGCCACCTACTCAGTGTATGCACACATGGATGGCACTTAGAGCGTCACCCCAGAGTTCATCAGGACAAATGAGGTGCGGTCCCCCTTAATCAGAATCAGAGCTGGAAGCAGACTCCAGCTGGAGATGTGCTGGGCTGCTAGAGTGGATCCTGGTTCCTGGTCACAGCGATCTTGTCTGTGGCTCCTATTGATCCCAGACATACCTGTGTCATTGATTTTTAAGTGTCTGTTGATAATGCTATTGATAACAACCATAGGAGGCAGGGGGCCCCCTGTAGTGGTTCTCTGTACCCCCACTGCACTTGTGCAGACTTCCAGGTCTTCAGGCAATCTTCAGGAACTATTTTGTGGAATGGAATGGTTGTACTCCGTGAAACTAGCGATGGGGCCAGCCCCATAACTGGTAGGTAATCTCTGAAGTCACTGATGGCCCAGTAGGAAGATTGTCTTTTCACATTGATTCCTGTACCCAAACACTCTCATCCACCATGTGCCTGGGGGGAGGGGTGCTCTCTAATTCACTCTAGGGTCTTCCATTGACCAGTGATAGTAATGATATAAATCCGCTATTGTACATACAATAAACATACTTAGAAGCCCATGTGTCACAGATGAATACCGACCCAACACAGAGCACTGAGAAGATGCTCACGGTGAGGTACACGGAGTGTGATCTCTTTTTCCAAGCCTCTCCCAGATGCAACTGTGCTGTCTCTCATCTGAGCCACATGCCATTTTGTGAGTTCCTGACCAAAGCTGGGTTTCCTCTGGGTGCCGTGCCCCATGATGAGGGGCACTGTGGATAGTTCCAAAGGCAATGAACAGTTAGTCAGTGCCACCATTGGTGAGGGAAGGAGGCTGTCACAAAGTGGTGGTAAAGGCAAAGACTTGGCAGGGACAATAAAAGGACAGTGCATACACGAGTAGGAATAAAGTGAGAGATAGAAATAAATGAAAGAAATTGAGTCACAGGAGGTGGAGGGACCATTAAACCATGGACCATCAAGCCAGTCTGCCTGAGTGCACCCAGCCTCGCTCATTAGGAGTTATGTAATCAGTTCCCATGCCTCTGTGTCCATTTGCAAAGTAGGAGTCATAGTAATACCTACTTTACAAAGTTTAAATAACCTAGTCATCAAATCCTTAGAATAACACCTGACACCTTATAAACACCACAATGCTTTGCATACAAAACTTCATAGTTGTCCAAAAATGAAACTGAACCCCTTTGCTCACACCAGGAGTCCTGGTGGTAGTACTCAGTACTTTATGGTACTCCCCCCCAGCACCCCGGGCTTCACAATAGGAATGTGTACATCTTTAAGCCTTGGAGAAAATGCTTTTAAAAACGGAGCCAAAGAGAAACAGCTGCTTTGCTTTTGAAAAGATTTGCCAGGCTCACATAGTTAAATTTAATGGTTGGGTGTTCTTGGCTCTGGAGAACAATGTAATTTGTGTCATTACTGCTATGAAGGGTGACTTTTTGGTGAATGTCTCCCTTTGGTTGTCTAAAACTCTAAGGAGAACAAAAAAGTAAAAACAAACACAGCAGCAAGGAAGGATGGAGAAGCTCTAGCCAGAGGGCGGGGAGATAGGTCCTTACCACACCTTCACAGCACTGTCAAGAGAACACACTCTGTGGGTGATAGTTTATGATTCTGCAAAGTGGTCAAGTGGTTGGGGGATGGGATGGGAACCCCATTCAGATCTTTGTGTGCTTCCTTTTAAATAGCTGTCACTCGTCCTCACACTGTGAAAGACGTATCTTCCCATTTTTACAAGAGAACACTGAGGTTTAAAGAGGTATGGAGTAACATGACCAAATTCATCCAATCAGCAGCAAGATAGAATTTGACTCAATGTCTGCATGAACCTAAAACCTATACCAAAGTCCTGGGTGTCCTCTCCCCATGAACCAGAATTATTTTTATTGAGGTATAATCATATAATTTACTTCTTTTAAGTATAAATTTTAATGATTTTTATATATTCATCATTGTGGAATCATTACCAAAATTATTTTAGAAAATTTTCATAACTGTTATCAGCTACTGCCTCCCCTTTAATGAATATTTACAGACTCACCGATTAATTGACAATTTATTTGGCAATTCTTATATGTATATAGTATATTCTGTTTGCTCGCTCCTTCTCCCTTTCTCCCTTCTATAGGGAACGGACATTCATCCCTGTAAGGGCCAGTTCCTGGTTAGACAATAAGGCACTGATAGGGATATCCAACATGGACCAAATATGGTTAATGCTAGGGGAGCTCTGATTCAGTACAAACTGACTGACACCTGATGTCCTGGAAACCTAAAAGTAAACAGTTAATGTAATCTGTTATATACCTCTTCCTGGATGAATGTCAATTTCATGAGGGTTTTGTATAACTGGCCTTAAGGTCAGAGGATAGTACTTGAAACTTCACTTTCATCAGCTTGCCTCTGTGAGCTCACACGTGTGTGTGTGTGTGTGTGTGTGTGTGTCTGTGTCTGTGTCTGTGTGTCTGCGTGTGTGTGTTTACAAGGCTACTAACATGCAGTGTGTGCTGGTTGGTGTGTGTGCCTATGACTATGTGAGGCTCATGTGTGCCTGGGTACATGATGACATATGTCTGCCTGGTGGTCAGCATGGCAGCCTTTACGCAGAGTGAATAAGGTATGTCCCTGTGGACGATGATGACATCACTGACAGTGATGACCAAGGAGGAGACAGACCATCAACTGATGACCTCATCTTAGATTAGAAACTGACTTTCCCAATTATATAAGAAGTCAGAAATTCCAAGTCTTCAAGTTAACTGCAGAGCACTTTCCTTTAGTTGTTACTGGATGGAGCGTGTGTGTGTGTGTGTGTGTGTTAGAGAGAGAGAGAGAGAGAGAGAGAGAGAGAGACATCTTGTTTTATAACAACCTGATCATGTGAAGAATAACAAATGTAGCTCCTTGAGAGAGAGAGAACTCTGGAGGCAAGGGTTATGACATATTGACCTCTTAAAGACCCTCCTTCCCTTTGACACTGCCATGCTGGCAATTAAATTTCAACATGAGACAAACCTTTTCAAGCAATATCATCTGTGATAAAAATAAACTTTGCCTTTTCAGGGTGAAGAGGTTCAACTAATCCTGGGAAGTTCCAGAGACAATGACAACAGGCTGGGCTCATTCAAGCGAGTCTTCTTAAATCCAAAGAGAACAAGAAATACCACTGAGCTTCCTCCCTGCAGAGAAAAGTCTGTTGAACAAGGAAGAGAAGACGACAGACACCAGACTTTGCACTTGCAACTCTGGAAGCTGGAAAACAGAAAAGTCTACAGAGGTTGAGAAAATGGGAGACATATCATGAATGTGAGAATATGTGGGAGACATATTTGAATGTGAGGAAAGAGAAAGCAACTCTTATACACACTAGACCCCGTACTTTTTAACAACACACTTTTATTATAATAATAGAGAAATTATTCCAACAAAAAATTAAGGGCAATGTTGATCACAGAATAAGAGAGTGGAGGAACACATGAAGTAGCAGTGACCAATGTTCTTGTAAAATGTATAATCAAGTCTCAAGGATGATGTTGATATCTGAGAAGTATCTTCCCTAAGAGAAGAGACAAACTGGGCATCTCTCTGTGGAAGAGGAGCTGGGCTCCAAGACAACCAGCACTTGTTAGTAACTTCCAAATGAGTATTTAAGTTAGGAGTCCAGATGTAAATAAGTCTTAAATTGGGTTGTGACTGAAGATCATCTGGGGATTCTCTCAGGTCTGGGTCCTTTGCTGTGTATTTAAGTTGACAGAAGGTAGGAATGGTGGTCACACCTGCAACCTTAGACTAGAAGCTGGAGGGAGATCTGGAGTTCGAGACCAACCTTAACCACATAGTGAGGATACTTGAGCTATGTGAGGTGTTGTTTCAAAACAAAAGAAAGCATAAACAAAGCAAAAAAACAAAGCAAAGCCAAAACACAAAAAGAGAAGCCAATAACCTTCAAAAACACTGTGAATGTCATCAGAAGCCTTTACTTTGGTTGGATTTGGTGGTGTAGAGTATAGATCAATACAATTCTTGATAACATTAAAACTACTTTAAACACACACACACACACACACACACACACACACACACACACACACACACCCTACTTATGGATGGTGTTGTGACTTACAAACCAGAATGTTTTTAGATGAAAAACAAATAGAAAGACAGATTGAAGAAATTACATAATTAATTTCCAGAGATAGATTTTTAAAAAGTAGTAATAAAGCAAATTAAGAAACTATGTAAGAATCAACAATAGGAAAATAGACTGTAAACATAAAGGCAACAAGAGAACAAAAGATACTAAGTAAATCACAAGGGACGTGAAAGATGCTTTCCTTTATCAAAAACTAGTAACTTAGAATTTTATAAATTCTAAATGAAATAGTCAAGAAGGGTAGAAAATAATGTATTATAACAAAATATTTTAAGCAAAGTAGAACAAAGAAAAGGCAAAGCAGGTACAGAAATACAATACCAAATAGAGAAGAATCTGAGACACTGAAGCCTGTGAGAAAACAATAAAAGATACAATGTACAAAAAAGAGGTGTGATACATTCTATCTCTTTAAATGACATTGCAGAGAAATATAAACTAAAAACACAAAGAAACCTTGTAAAATCCAAAATCCTAGAAGAGACTTAATATATATTGCCCTACCTAGCTTTGACTGTAAACTTGACATAACCTAGAGTCACGGAGGAGGTCTCAGCTGAGGGAATTGCCTGTCATTCTGGCTAGTGGGCATGTCTTTGAGGGGATTATCTTGACAGTTTACTAATGTAGAAAAGGCCCTAGCCCACTGTGGGTGGTACCATTCCCTGGGCAGGAGGTCCTGGAGTGTATAAGAAAGCTAGCTAAGCATTGACTTGTGAATAACCCAGCAAGTAGCATTTCTCCACAGTTTCTGCTTTAAGTTCCTGTTTGTATTCTGGTCCTCATTTTCCTCAAGGATGGACTATGACTTGGGAGTATAAATCAAACAAAGGCTTTTCTCCATTTGGTTGCTTTTATCCCAAGTGTTTTTATCATAATAACTGAAGAAAAACCTAACATACACACACACACACACACACACACACACACACACACACACACACACACTCAAACACAGAAATATACACAAACGCATGCACATGTATAATTAAATTTAAATATATATAATTAATATATAAATTTATTTTAATTAAAAATTAAAATAAAAAGATATAAATTAAAATTTAAATATAATTTAAACAATTAATATATATAATAAAATATCATTGAATAGTGTAGATAAATCAAATAATGCAGTCTGCAAACCCATTCTAAAGCCAGGTATACAGATATGTCTATACACTACAGATAGAAATACAAATTCTTTTTATATGTACAAAAGACAATTGCCAAAGTAAATCATTACTTGCCTATCCCAAATCACCAATAAATCCCAAAGGTGCACATTCATGGGCTATATTATCTGATTATAAAACAATAGCCTCAAAAATCATCTACAAAGTACAAAATTATCAATTACTTCTAAATTGAAAAGCAGATGCCTAACTTCATTACACTGGAAATAGCTCCCAGACGTTTGGGAAAAGTAAATGCAATGCAAATCCTCTCTCCAGAGGAGAAGCATACATAAGGTGAGGCCTTGTGGGAATTCCCCACTCACAACTTCAACAAAATTGAGTTGATAATTAAAGTCCTTAAAACATGTGGAACTCTTCGTCTGATGATAGTGACTCAGACTTGGGGCCAGGCTAGTGTCTAGCCTGATGCTACTATTAAAACATGTGAGTCTTTGGACCCAGCTCAGTTCAAGACTTCTCCACTGCCTTGCAATATTTGAGCAGAACTCTTAAGGGACACCAGGCTTTCTAAAAATAGCACATTGAAAATTAAAAAGAAAAGAGAGAGAGAGAGAGAGATTTCATTCCCCACAGCAGAAATCAATAGCCCATTTATGCCTTCTGGAAGGCATGCCATATTTGGAAATAATTCTAGATGGTCTTCTGCTTTGATTTTATGAGGGTATACAGATCTGTTCTCTCAGCAACTAATTTTAGAGTATGACATGGTAAGAATTCTTCCTTGTTGTTGGTTTGTTTTCCTAATATGATCTCTTGAGGCTCTGAGTCTAAGGTAGGCACCATCTGCCAGGTGTCTTCCCTGACAGGCAATCAAAGACACCCCCCCCCCCCCATGAGGTGAGCAGCTCTGCTCCACAAGTTCCCTGTGGTGACTATAGAGATACTTTGCCTCACCCAAACCCAAAGCAATGGGGACATGCGTCCATGGACCTAAGCTAGTATCTGAAATAAGTCTTCCCTTCTGTTCAGTTGTTTCTCTGGGGTGTTTTGTCTCAGCAAGGGGCAGCTGACTAATACAATCAGAATTGCTTGTTTAGACAGATTGCACCTGATTAGATGATTGTGGACTGCCTCTTTTGATAGTCACAATCATGGGCATGATAATAACCTTCATATCACAGAAGAGAAAACAGATTCTGGAAGAAGGGAAATGGTTTTCTGGAGGGGCCTTACAGCTTGACTCACAACCCAACCTAAGGATAAATCTGAAGCCTCTGTTGTACTTTCTGCGGGGTTTTGAAGTAACAAGGAGAAAGAATGCACAGTTGCCTGCTGTAACTGCTCTCATTATTTCCCATGATTCAAGCCTGTACCAGGCAAGATGATGATGACTGAGAGCCAAGCATGACTCTTCTTAGTTTGTAAGCAACATATTGGCCTTGTCACTAATACTTGGTAATCCTGGGTTGGCAATATACGTGGAGCAACAAGCAGTTGGCTCTGCCTATGACACACAATTGGGAAAACTGTAGAACAAGGCCACCAAGTCCACAGCTCAAGCAGAAATCCAGGCAGAGGGCAATGTGTTCTGAGATCAAACAAACAACTGTGCTTGATTGACATCTGAGTGAAACACAGTAAGGAACTCAAAGAGTAGGGTCCAAGCCACAATGGAAGAATGAAGTCACGTGACATCACACAAAAAAGAGGGAAGCTGACTTCAAGGTGAATCAAGCATAAAAATGTAAAACTTTAATTGAAGTCACAGTCAGTACTTAAAATACCACAGAACCACTGGAAGCTCATCAAAAGTTAATTATGTTTTCACGTGAAAACCCATTGAAACCTAATGAGTGAGTTGGATCATGAGTGAATGCCAGGTTCCACACAATAAGGATTTAAATTAAGGGGCTATCTATGGGACCCAAGTGAAATGTCAGGAAACAGCAAGATAGGAATGGATAGCATTGTTAAAATAAATTAGCCATGGTTTCTTGGTAAGTGGGGTAAGGAGCTAGAACAGATGGAGGGAGACACTACATGACCAAGTGGTTACAGATGTATCGTGTTCAGATGCTATAGAATTAAGTGGTTACAGATGTAATGCTATGTTCAGGAAGGAGGACAACCTTTTTCCCCCACAAAAGACTTTCCTAGCATAAATGCTAAGTAGAAAATTCTTTTAAAGGCAATCAAGAGTAAGAATTCATTTCTGAGATGCTAGAATTTTCTCCTAAGATTGTTAGAATTTCTGCCTAAGATTGTTAGAGAATGAAGAAAAAGATGTATTGGGGAAATGTCTTAGATGTTAAAGTGCAGGCATGCAGATGTTGGCCTGCAAGCATGGAGGCCGGAGTTTAATCTCCAGCATTCATGCAAAAATAACATGTTGAGTGCAGCTGGCATGTCTGTATTCTCAGCACTGGGGAGTTGGGGACAGGAGGATCTCTGGGGCCAACTGGTCTACCCTGTCAGTGAGCCTGTTCAGTGAAAGACCCTGCCTCAAAGATTAAGGTGGTAAGATATTGAGATAGGCACCCAACATCAACCTTTGACTTTCATATACAAATGTGCGCACACGCGCACACACACACACACACACACACACACACACACACACACACGCACGCACACCTGAGTCAATAAATGAATAAATAAATAATTTAAGAAATAGGAAGTTAAAAATGTGATGGATATGGCCAGGGGAAGCTTTCTGCTGACAATTCACAGGAGGAAAAGGAAAGCTTATCCAGCCAGTGACATTCAGAACAATACCTACACAGTAAGTCTGTTTGGGTGATGTTGACATAATCCCATGAGTTTTCTTTTGAGTAATATTCATCTGGTTTTTCATTTTCCATCCATCCAACATTAATCATCGGTCTCTGTCAAAAGCACATGATTATCCCCTAGAAACACATACTGTTACAGAGCTGTCTTGTAACTGAGGAGCTAAGTCTGTAGACATTTCTTAATTTATGAATTAGATTCATGTGGGTTTTTTTTTTCCTGGTTTTGTGGTTTGGTTTGTTCCCCACACTGTATACATCATTTCTTCCCAGTTAACAGCTTCTTATGACATCATAAGGACTCTCCCCTTTTGCTTTCTTTTGCTTTTATTTTGGAAGTTAGTTATATAGGCCCTGCCTTCCCAAGTAGGTTGTTATTCAATATCACCCCCCAACTGATGTTCAGGGTACCTTTCTCCTCTCACATTCCATTACCAAGTATTTTGGTTCATTTTGTTATGTTTTTATAGCTCCATGGAGTATTTTAATTATGCTTTATTTCTTCAGTATTAGTCTGAATTTGCCCAAATTTGCCAGATGTCTTGTCTTTGAGTCCATTGTTTAACCCAGACTTGGGTCATTTTGTTTTGCCTGAAGAATATCCTTTAGAATTTTTCTTACTAAATATCTAAATGGAACAAATTGTCTGTTTGGGTTGTTTGAAAAAATCTTCTTTCTCTTATTCCTGAAAGATGCTATAGCTGGGTTTTTGTCAATTTTCTTCTCTATTAGTGAATATCTGTTATTTTTAGGCATCCACAGTGTCTATTGGGACATGAACAAAGTGCTGTAGCTCTTGAGAAGCTCTGGCTTTTCTCTGTGGGGATCTCTAGTATATTTTCATGGAAACACACATGCTGCTGGTTTTTATCTTGCTGTATACAATAAGATATTTCTCCTGCATTTTCCCAGCTCTGTTTACAGATATTTTTGACCCTTTGGGGGTCAAATATCACTTTCAAGGGGTTGTCTAAAACCATTGGAAAACAGATATTTACATCACAATTCCTAGCTGTAGCAAAATTACAGTTATGAAGTAGCAATGAAAATAATTTTATGGATGGGGTCACCACAATGAAGAACTGTACTAGAGGACCACAGCATTAGGAAGGTTGAGACTATAAGCTCTGAGCTGCTCTCTTTGGATGCTCTGCTGGTTCCTCCTGTGTCTCTGTTCACTGTTTACTTTGTTCATTGCTTTCATGGTTCTTAAATCCTCTGTTACTGTCTCTTCAAGTTTTTCCTTTAGTTTTTAATTAAAAAAAGAAACAACCCATGTCATGTGTTTCATGATGACATATCTAAGTACACTTTGTTTCTATTGACCTTCCTCTCCCCCACCTCAACTGTCTACCCACCTCTTGCTGGTCACCCTATTCCCTCAAGTAGCCCCTACATGGCCTTCATGCTGTGTGTATTCTATTACTCTCCTCATGTCATACTTCAAGACCTCTTTGAGCCATTTCATGATCCCCTCCCTAGCTTCACACACACACACACACACACACACACACACACACACACACACACACACACACACACACACAGGCTCACACACACATATGCACACACAGACTTACTTACACAGACACACAGACATATATACACACACACAGACATGTACACACACACACACACACACACACACACACACACACACACACACGCACACACACACACATCTAGGATTCGTATCTGAAAGAAAACACCATCTTTGTCTTTCTGAATCTGGGTTACTTCACTTAGTACAATAATTACCAATTCTTTCCATTTTTTTCCTGCAAAGGTGACTCTCTTCTCTTCCTGGAGTAATTTTTTTCCCTCTTACTTTCTGTCTCATTATTTCTCTTCGCATGCCTTACTTACCTGCTTTATGATGGAGGAATATTTAGTTTTTTACATAGCTGGTACTACTATCAGTCTGGGATCACTCTTTTGAGAGACATGTAAAAATACATTTATTTTTATTTATGTGTATTGTATGCCTGTTTTGAATGTATGTGTGCCCTGAAGGACAGAAGAAGGCATCAGATACCCTGGAGCTGGAGTTAGGTAAGCCTCACAAGGTGGGTGCTGGGAACTGAACTTGGATCTTCCAGAATAGCAGCAAGTGCTCTTACCATGAAGCCCTAATCTGACATCTTTGATGGCACAGATTATATAAATTAGGGTTGTAGATTCATAAAGGGCAGTATGTGGCTACTAATTCTGAGACTTTTCTTCTTAAGCTCAGTGGTTCCAGACAGTCCTTACCTTTTCTGTCTCCTGGAAGGGATGGAGAAGATGTATATTTCCCTATGGATATAAGCATTAGGGTCAAGAGTTCATTGAAGGGCTTTCTATTAAATCACGTCTTACATGAGGCCTGGCTCTTCCTGGTCTCCTCTAAACCTACAAGACATTGAACATCAAGCTCAAGTACAGAGCAAACATCTTCTTCACCTTTGATTCCACATGCCTGTCCTGGTTTCAGTTTTAATCTGAGGATTTGGATTTCTTACTTTCTTCCCAGCTTGTCGTATATTTAAGATGATAGTTATTGGGGGTTTTTTGTTTTTATTTTATCCACCTTTTAAATTGTTTTAGCTAGAAAATAGTGAGGCCATATATAAAAACATCCTTAATATCAAACAGATGATGGTTACCATAGAAAGAGCCTAGGAGAGAATATGTCTGAATTAGTCAACAGGTAATAAAAACATTCCATCTTGTGCAATTAGAAAATAATTTATAAGACTTGCGGCATCTGCCTCTAAATGACAGTGGCCTGGATTTTATTCTGAAATCCTTTAATATATGCTCATACTGCCACAACCTTTGGGCCCTAGTAAAGGTTTAGTGAATTCTCTGAATTTGCAGAAGTACAAGAAAGCCAGCTGTTTATTGCTTGGTTTATTGATCACCCACACTATCCATTCCAAGGATTCTTTTTTATACAATAAAATTTGACACAATTTAAAATCATTTCTCAATACATGAAGGACCAGATTTGTTATAAATTTCATTCAAGCTTTGATTTTTCAAGATTGATATGGGAGGCTTTTATTATCTCATTACTGAAAGAACTTCTTTCTCTGCTTTAGACCCAAGCCATATTACAAATTCTCATAACAGAGTAGAGTGTTACTAAATAGTTTTTAGTAATGTTAATAGAACATATTCAACCAGATTCAGTGTTTGATCATGTCTGAGTTTTCATGTATTAGTATATTATCCTGTTGCTGTGATAAAATACCCTGGCAAAAGTAACAAGAGAGAAAGCATTTATTTGGCTCACAATTCCAGGTTATAGTCCATCATGATAGCTGGAGTGTAAGGCAGCAGAGTAGCATCTACAGCAAAGAAGCAGAGAAGGAAGGTGAATGCCAGTGCCCAGCTCACCTTCTCCACTCCACTCCAGGACCTCTGCATAGGGAATGGTGCCACCTGTAATAGGCAATTCTTCCCACTTCAATTAATGCAATCAAGATCATTCTCTCCACTCTACACAGTACCTTATTGAGAATCATTCCTCAGATGATTCTAGATTGTGTCAAATTGACAATTAAAACTAGCCATCACACCACAGAGGTAGGACTCCTGGCTTTGGTGGTGAGCTCCGGCAACCTATACAGATGAAGATTGTATTCGATCAGCGTGGCTTCCAAGTTACAGCTGGTTCATAGGAGCTGTAATCTTTTTGTTTAGATGTCTCCATATTGCATTTCTTCATGCCATCTGTCTTGGTATTTTCAAAAGTAATAACACATCTCAGTTTCTAAGGAGTCTTCATGGTTTCCTCAAATGCTAACAGCTTTTACATTTATGGATGAAGCTGGGTATGGTGGCACACACTTTTAATTTCAGCTCTAGGGAGGCAGAGGTAGTTGGAACTCAGTTAGTTTGAGACTAGCCTGGCCTACATAGTGAGTTCCAGGACAGCCAGGACTACATGGTGAGACCCTGTCTCAAACAAACAAACAAACAAATGGATGGATAAATGTTTGTTCTCTTATTTTATCTCATTCTCTCTCTTTCCCCATCTGAACTTTTTCTCCTTTCTACTTGACTCTATCTCTCATCCATCTTCCTTTTGTTCTTTTATGCTTACATTTAGAAATTAACTTTGCTTTTGATGCGACTTGAAGATTTTCATGGCTGTTTTTGTGCTGAAATTTTATCTTCTACCTTCATGTTATTAAATTGAGTATTGTGTGCCTAAAAGCAATTACTCCTGTTTAATCTTTACTAATCCAGCATGAGCATAGCCTTTGAGTTTATAAGATCAGTAATTTTGGCTGATCTGAATAATGATTATAATCTTTTCAAAATTATTCACATAGCTCAAATATTATTCATGTAAGTGCTTTGTATTTAATAAGTATAATCATAGAAATGTTAAAGATATAGTTATGTGAATGAATGGTTTGAACTGAGCCATTGCTTTCTGAGAGTTCTTCCTGGATATAATTGAATAGATTTCATGACTTATTTCAAATTCTTTATTTGGTCTTTCTTCTTTTTGGCAATTCTTTTGCTTTTCATGTTGTTAGGACCCTAGGTGTTCCTTGACTAGTTTATGTTTAAGAGATTATGTTTGAAGTTCAGTTCTCAGGTCCCATTAGCTGCATTTAGGTGCTCAGTAGCTAGTCGTGGTCATGACTTCCAGACTAAGAGCATAGACTATCAACACTTCAAGTCCTATGTGGAACAGCTCTACGCTCCCCTGTCTTATAACACAGGGGACAAGTTGTAGTGCCAATAGACACTGAAACCTTACTGTGTATCTCTCTGTGTTAATTTATTTTGCATTATTATAATAAAATAGCCAAGGCTGGGTGACTTGATAAAAATAAACAGGCTTATTTCACTCCATTTTGGAGGAGCGGGGGGCTAGGTATGATACTGGCCTTCTTGCTGGTAGAATTCGGAGGTAGGATAAGACATCATATAGAAGATGGAACATGTGTATGTGTCTTTTCTGGTTTCTCCGTTCTCTTATACAACTGTCAGATTTTTACTACAAACTGGGCCAAAACCCAATGGATGGGTCATGGACCCTGGGTGAGGGATGACTCTATTATAGTTTTGCTAAATGGATATGGTGTCAAGTTATCATCTAAGTACATGTGTTTGTGCCTGTAGATTCATGCTGCTCTCACCGTGATCGTGATCAGAGAAGCTTCTTTAGCAGTAGATTATGGTTAATTCTGAGAGTCATGCCAGGTCTAAATATGGAGGACAAGTGACTTTGAAGTGTTCTACTCTAAGTAAACATCTTTATCATCCTCTCCAAGCCTCAGGAGCATGGCAGATGGTGGGGTGGTTTGGATAGGTTTGGACCCCATTGACTCATGTGTTGGGATGCTTGAACCACAGGGAGTGACATTATTAGGAGGTGTGTCCTAGTTGGAGTAGGTGTGTCCTTGTTGAAATAGGTGTGTCCTTGTTGGAGGAAGTATGTCATTGTGCGAAGGGGCTTTGAGGTCCTATGCTCAAACTCTGCCCAGTATGGAAGAGACCCTCTTGCTGGCTGCCTACAAAAGCCAGTCTCCTGCTGCTGCCTTTGGATCAAGGCATAGAACTCTTAGCTCTTCTAGAACCATGCCTGTATAGATGCTACAGTGCTTCCAGACACGATGATAATGGACTGAACCTCTGAAACTGTAAGTCAGCCCCCAATTTAATGTTTGCCTTGGTCATGGTGTCTCATCACAGCAATAAAACCCTAAGATGAAAGAGAGTGTGAAATGCTGTCTTCTGGGTACACTGTGGCATTTACTCTCAGGACTTACAGTTGCTGTGGTTATGTACACAAGACTGAACTGTCAACATTCCAGCATGGATTGGGGAGGGGCACATGAGACTGACTCCCAGCAGGGAACTATGGGGAGTTAGTGACTGCTAGAGGAGAGGGAGTCAGTATTCTTCAGTGCTGTGGCCATTGGTAACTTACCCATACTCCAGTAAATAACGCCACACCCACACTCACACAATCAGCCCCAACTAAACTCTGTGGGTCTCATACACATGCACACACACACACAAGTCCAACAACCTCAAAACAACCACAACAGAATGACAGGAAAGAAGGCAGAGACATGAGAAGAAAGATTCAGAGGGAGGGGAGGGGTATAAAAGGATAATGGTGAAAATGACCAACATACATTAAGTACATGAGCGAAATTGCCAAAGAATAAAAGGTAAACCAGTTTTCACTGACAGAGGCCCACACAGTAACTTTCTGGGATCTCAATCAGCTTTCAAAGGCCCCACCTCTAAAGAGGTTTTAACCCTCTTTACATCTTACAATGGAGATTAAAGTTCCACACACAAGCCCTCGTGGGAGGGAACCATCTCACACCACATCAGAACCGGAACACCTCTGTCTTCATCTCAGCCTGCAGCAAAGTGCCCTGTCCTGTTTTGGCTTTTGTCAAGGACAGTGACTTTATCCAAGGAAGCCCCTTTGAGGACCTGACAGATAAGACTCAATAATAAAGGGAAAACACAGAGATCACACGCCATAGTTTAGTGTGCAGAAAGCAAGAAATGAGAATATTAAACACAAGTCCTGAAGAACTCCAGCTCCCAAACCTGGTCCCCGAGGAAACAGCAGAGGACTGGTTTATGCTTAGAGTACAGAACCTCTCTTCTCTGGTGGGGAGCATTTTGGAAGGCGCTGGCTAGAGGGCCCGTTTCTTGCCACCTGGAGTTAGATTCCCTTGCTTCTGTTCTGTGCGACCCTCATGGAGGAATCTCTCAGCAGTGGGGCTGTTGTAATAGTCTATGGTTACTGAGTAGTTAAAACTACAAATCTACGTCCTACATTTTTACAGAGCAAACTATGAAAGCAAAGTCATGCTTCCTCTGAGGGCTCTAGGAAGGCCCCTTCCTCATCTCTCCTGGTATCTGGTAGCTGCTGATGTCCCAGGACTTGCCTGCAACTGCATGACTTCAATTGACTCATGATAGTGCCTCTTTCTAATTCTTTGCTGAGCACAAACCACTGGATGTGGGGATCACTCTTACCCAGTATGGCCTCATATGAACTATATCCCATGTATAAAGACCCTCTTCCAAATGGGGACACTAGTGGGACTTTTGAGGATATATGTTTTGGAATAACACAATTTAACCCAACTCAGGGATAAAAAGATTAAAAATTCAGATTAGCTTCTCTTAGTTAGAAAAAAATCTTAACCTGATAAACATTTGAGACCAGAAAACACATGCCAATAGCATAGGGCATGTGTCATCAAACCAAATAAACTAAAATTTTATAAATGTAGGACCCTGGAATGGAAAAAAACAATTTCCCCTTTAACACACTCTGGATACTAAAACCCTGCATATAACAAGCATGTAAGAATAATATACATTTGCAAGTGTGTATTTCAAGATTAGAAAGAAAACACTAGTAATCATGGAATTATCACAGTAGTTATTTAAGAAAGAGTAGAATAAGATTTACCTCCCAGGAAGGATCTGGGGGGTACTGGGGAAGGGAAAACCATGATCAGAATATAGTGTATAAAAAAAAATCTATTTTCAAAAAATTAAAAATTTTAAAAAGAATTACTTCCCACTTATTAGACATGCAATTACACATGGAGGTACACACATACACATTAGAAAACAACCATGCCATCTAAAAAGTAATAATAAAAATAAGAAAAAACAAAACAAACAAGCAAATAGAAGAAAAAGAGCCAAAGAAAAGTACAACAAACACATGCAGTTGCAGAGATACACACACTCACACACGTTGAAATTCCACAGAAACACAGAACTGGAAACCACAATACATATGCAAGAGATCTGTAAGGTTGAATGTGTGCCCTGACAAAGCTATGAGATGAAGGGCCTCCAAAAGTGCTATCGGCTTCACTTCATGAGGAATGGACTTTTAGAACGTTGTTGCTAGAAGTTCAAGACATTGAGCTCACCCTTTCTAAATACCATATAGCAACGCGATCACGTCGAGTTCTTGCTGTGTCGTCTTCCGGGTTCATCTGTGCTGTCTTTGGCATTGGCAATGTCAACTATGCACTATTGCTTCTTAGGCTGAGTAGTGTTTCCTTGGTTGTGTGTAGCACACATCCTTATCTGATCCCAAGGAAGTGAACTGGTATATTGGAAAGACAAAATGTGGGGTTAACACTCCATTTAGTAGTACAGTTGATAGATCACATGGTATTCTAGTTTTAGTTTTTTGAGGAACCGCCATACTGTTTTGTATGGATGGCTAATTTACATCCCCACCAATCACATGCAAATACCTCCTATTGGGCATATATTTGCCAAAACTGCTTGTCTTCTGTCTTTCTGATGACGATCATTCTAACTGGGGTGAGATGATAGTTGATGAGTTTTGACTTGTGTATTCCTGATGATGTATGATAGAGCAGAAGGCTGGAGAAAGCAAGGATACTTAGGGGAAGGGAAAGATGGTGGTGGTGGTAGAACGTTAGCCATAGGATGCATTCCCTCAGGCATAAACTGCCAGAGATCTACTGTATGGCAAGGGAGCTATGGTTAGTGAAGACGTAGCCTCAAAGAGAGTTAAATACTTTATCACAAACATGTTAACTGTGGATACTGAGGTACCTTAGTGGTTAAGAGCACTGACTACTCTTCTAGTCCACCTGGATAGTTCCCAGAGCCCACATGGTGGCTCACAGCCATCTGTAACTTCAATTCTAGGTAAGCTGATAGCTTCTGGCCTCAGTGAGCTCCTGCACACACACGGGTCACATATACTCATTCTGCACACATATAGACACATAAAAATAAATTAGACACTGATAACCATTTATAGCTATGAATTTGTTAGGATTGCAGGCATTTACCATCATGCCTAGCTTCTGCCAATTCTTCAAGAGTTGAAAATGAAACAGAAGCCTCAATATGGTGACTGTCCTCGGATCATCCAGTCACACCAAGGACTGTGGTGTAGAAGGCACACTCCCTCTCTGCTCTGCCATGTTGTTTCTTTTCATGAGAGTCAAAAGGGCACAGTTTGTTTCTTTCCCCAGCTTGCAAGTTTCTCTGAGTGAGTGAGGTCTTGCCTCTGCTCTTTCTGCCAGCTGCACTATCTTAGATCAGCACCCTGCGCTGACCTCAGAGGAGAGGGATGTGGAAGTCCTTTGGTGATAAGAGCTACTTCCTGCTTAGAATTTGGGTTAGTGTATATATGTGTATATTGGTACATATATACACATACATACATATACATCTTACTCTGAGCAACCTGTGTTGTTTCTTCAATCCTGAAGGACTGACACCATTAAATGCTCTTAAGTAAAGGATGGCCTTCTGACAGGAGATAGCCTGGTATTTTCCCTTAGCCATTATTGTGACCAGAATCTTGTCATTCTAAGTCCTTCATTCAAAGCATGTAGCTCAACTTTTCCATAAAAGAAAGCCAATGTGCATGCATTCCCATGAAGAGCATCTTGGTTCATAAATGGCAGTCAGTAAGTCCTTCAGTAGCAGTAGATTAGAAATAGAGTTTATGCGATAAATAAAAAGGAGGGTAAAATCCCTCCTGAGCACTTCTTAGTGTCTGAGGATGCACAGACCAGAATAAACTTGTTTACAAGAGATGACCTGTATTCCTTCCCACACTCCACTGTGGATTAATAGCATTTGGAAGGAAGTGATACACAGGATGATTCAACTTCCCCCTGAGCAAAAAAAGAAATGCAGTAAGCCATTGTCCTTCTGGAATTCACAGCAGCATCAAAAGTTAAGGTGATCCAGACATGACCCATATGCAGGGGACTTTATAATTTCCATCTTTCCCTTTAGGAAGACTTTGCTTTGAATCTGCTGTGGCCTGGCTGCAATACTTTCTAATTAAGTGTGGAGCAAGTGCAGATAGACTGACCGTTCAGATGTTTTCCACGCCTGTGCAATCATGCTTCTATTACACACAGTTCACACATTTTAGTACACCGGTGAGATAGTTTACATCCTCTTTTGTAATAGAGCTTTGGATGTTATTTTATTGCCACAAATGCAATAATTTGCAAAATGACACTTCAATCAGGTTATGCCTCTTCCCTCATGTATACCAAGAACAGTTAAAATGAGAATGTTGCATGCAATTGGAAAATATAGATGAGTCTGAGACTTTTGCAGAATGACTAATCAGTAAGTATCTTAGTTCATGGACAGACATGGAAATGAAAAGTCAGAAATAAAATATAGGGTCTTAATATCTGATACACTGTCCAATTGGTTCAGTAGACTCTTTAGCTTAATTAATTACTCTCACAGAAACATGAGACAAAAAATTACCGTATTTAAAAAGAATACTACTGGAGTGAGGTTCCTAGCACCCATGAAGGGCAACTCACAGCCACCTGTCACGCCAGAGCCAGGGGATCCACATTCTCTTCTTGTCTTTTGGGGTAGCTCCCCATATGTGTGTTCACAAAGACACACACATACACACATTAATAAAAATAAAAAATGAAGAAGAATAAGAATTATAAGGCAGACTAGTAAGCCAGAAAATGGAAGGGTGTTGAGGTTTGGAATGCGGACATCCTCCAGTGACTCAGGTTTTAAATCTTCGTTCACCAGTTGGTGAGAGGCTGTAGGACCGTTAGAATGGGGGTCTTGGGGGTTATTCCTTGGGGTTACACCCAGACTCTGCTTCCTGGTTTACTACAACCTCTAAAACATGCTCCCACCACCATAGCTGAGCGGCCTCACCCAGGCTCTCCTTGCTGTGATGAGCGGAAACCATGAGCCCAATACCCACGTTCAACCCAGGAGGGAGGGTGCCAGACAGGGAGTCAGAGGGCCAGGGGGAGGCAGGACGGCCTGCTCAGAGGGCCAGTTTTCTCCTGCTAAAGGCACTGTGCTGGCAGATGGCTGCTGCTTTCCTAGTACACCAGAGTCACATGTACAACTTTTACATTTTGTGAGTTTTTCTCGAGCAACATTTTGTTTCCAAAAAAGAAAAGTAAAAAATCTGCCTACCTCCAATTACTAATACTAATTCCTAATGCAGCGACTGGGTTGGGCCTTCAGGAGGCCGCTATGTAGTATGACAAACACTTTTTTAAAGGGAACATATCTGACCTTGAATGAACTAGAGATTTCCAATACACAGTGGGAGATGGGTCTGTTTGTTTATTTGCTTAAACAAAGGATTTGTTCTAGAAGAAAATCAAGCAGTGAAGAAACGATTAATATTGTGAAAGTCCCTAATCTTTCCAACACACCCAATCCCATTTCCTAGAAAAACAGATGGCGCCCGTTCAGATGTTTTCCACGCCTGTGCAATCATGCTTCTATTACACACAGTTCACACATTTTAGTACACCGGTGAGATAGTTTACATCCTCTTTTGTAATAGAGCTTTGGATGTTATTTTATTGCCACAAATGCAGGGCATTATTAGCAGATAATATTGAAATTGGTTTCCCTTTGTTTTAGTGGTTGACACAGTTTTTGTTTTTGTTTTTGTTTTTCACTGATTGTGTGATCGAAAATAAACCAAGAGTTGTAGACAATCAAACTTCAAGCTAAGGAAAATAGCATGTTCATAAGAACAACCGTTCCGTCCGGAGTGAATCAGAAATCAGGACTTGGATGAACTGTCACTCCTCAGATGGCAGAGGAGGACATTCTAAGAAAGGGGCCAATAGGAATAAAGGCCCAAGAGCACATCCATGCACCTTTTGACTCAGAGATGAAGTGGCAGGAGTTCTACAGCTACAAGGTTCTGAAGGGGCTGCACAGAGGTCACCTCCGGTCGTCACCAACTTCTCTAATGTGACCTGATAACAAACTCATGTAATGGGAAGTTCCCTTAAAGATGTGCCCAATGTAGATGAGTTCTCTACTCTCTCTAAACTCTGTCTCTAGTCGTGTATGGAGAAGGATGTATGACTAGAAAGAGAACTGAAAGTCGCAGTCAGGATACCTGACCTCATCCAGTCTCAGAGGTGGGCTGGGCCAGGTTAACACTTGCATGGTAGAAAATGGACAAGGTAGGGGGTGGGTCTGGATTTCATGGGAGACGCTGTTCATCTTTGTCAAAGCTCTAAGATGAAAAAGTCTGTGAAACAGGAGAGGGGTCTGTAGATGGAAGGAAGTTACAGAGTGTTTTAGTTCACGCAGTGATGCTCTTTCAGGGTGATAGGCTCACTAAGGCTCTGTGTGTGTGTGTGTGTGTGTGTGTGTGTGTGTGTGTGTGTGCCTTAGTGAGACCCTCTAGTTGGTCAACTCTTAGGGATTCCCCTGTCCTCTTGTTGAAACACACTCATCCCAGCCCACAGCTAAACAAATGGCTTCTAGTTGTCTTGTGTTCCTAGGTAGCTTTTATTTATTTATGCACACGTGCATGCACTTGTGTGTGTGTGTGTGTGTGTGTGTGTGTGTGTGTGTGTGTGTGTAAGTTGGAGAGGAAAAGATTTATTCAGCTAACACTTCCACACTGCTCTTTATCACCAGAGGAAGTCAGGACTGGAACTCAAGCAGGTCAGGAAGCAGGAGCTGATGCAGAGGCCATGGAGGGAGGTAACTTACTGGTTTGCTTCCCCTGGCTTGCTCAGCTGGTTTTCTAATAGAACCCAGGACTACCAGCCCAGGGATGGCACCACCCACAAGGGGCCCTCCCCCCTTGATCACTAATTGAGAAAATGCCTTATAGCTGGATCTCATGGAGGCATTTCCTCAAGGGAGGCTCCTTCCTCTGTGATAACTCTAGCCTGTGTCAAGTTGACACAAAACCAGCCAGTACAGTATGTGGTGTATGTGTGTGTGCACATGTGTGTGTTGTGTGTGTGTAGGTATGTGTATGTTCATGTATGTGTATATGTGTAGGCATATATGTGTGCTTGTGTGTGTGTGCGTGTGCATGTGTGTGTGTGAGAGCTACAGCACATATATGGAGGTAAGAGGACTACTCGTGGAGGCTGATTCTTTCCTTCTGCCACGTGTGTTCCAGAGATGGAACTCAGATTGTCAGACTTGGCAGAAAACCCCTCTATTCACTGAACCATTCTGCCTGCCCACTAATTTTTATTTCTTTTAGTGAGATTTAATTTGGGGTTAGAATTTTTTCTGTTGTTTAGGGATATCCATTAGGAAGTAAATTTGAACTTCATGGAATTATCCATCATTACTTATTTTCATACCTAAAAATAATTTTATATTGTTTACTCTGATATACGTAACTACATTGTTCTGCTAATAAATTGAGATTATATATTTCTGAAATCATGACATAATTATGTCTTTTCCACTTTTCTTTTCCTCCCTCCAAATCTTCCCACTTGTCCCCCCTCCATTTGTCTCTTTCAGATTCATGGTCTCTTTTTTTTTTAATTTCATATATATTATATAGTTTCATATCTATATATTCCTCAGTACAACCTGGTTAGTCGGTATAATGTTCTGTGCAGGTATGTTTTCAGGGTTGAATATTTGGCATTAGATAGCCAGCTTGTGCGCTCTTCCCTGGAGGAATATCTCTCTCTCTCTCTCTCTCTCTCTCTCTCTCTCTCTCTCTCTGTGTGTGTGTGTGTGTCTTAGTTGCCTGGAGTCTTATTGAGATGGCCGCCTACACAAAACTTGAACAAGACCACCACCGATAGACTGCTAACATGGATGGAAGAATATACTTTAAAAGTAAACAAAAAAATAAAACAGAATGAAATGAGCTTAATCAGTGAGGCAGCTAGACAGAAAAGGAGAAGCCATGGGAAGGAGAGGGGTCTCACTACAGACTCTACTGAGAACCGAACCTTCCAACACAACAACCACTCAGGGCCTTTCTCCCTCCCAGCGATCTTCTTGAGATCCTGTTTGTAGGAAAGGACTTATCCTGGCCCACATATGAAGTCCTAGCAGTTCCTGGTTTTACTTTATCAGATTGTAATCCCATCCGAAGAATTTCTGCAGCCTTTATCATCTCAGGCATCATAAAGAGGAAGAGAGGTAGACATGCTGTGCGCCAGGGGGATCCTTTTGAAACCTGCTGAGCAAGAAAATCCCAGAAAGTGTCCAGCGTCCACCATGCAGTCACTGTTAGGACGTGTAGGTGCATGTCCTCTTTGAGAAGTCCACACCAATGTTCTCTGGGGTGTCTTAGATTCTTCCCAAGGGCCTCTCTTTCTCTTAATCTTGGTGCTTAAAGATGCTAAATGTCTTCCCAGATGGAGCACCGCTGTTCTTCTGCAGGCTGCCTCTTCCCAACTGTTTGCCTCCTTTGCTGTACAGAAGCCTTTTAGTTTCATGAGGTCACATTGGTCACCTGTTAGCTGTGTTTCCTGAGTGATCAGAGTTCTCACTGTAGGCTGCATGCTGTATGCTGTGTGTGTGTGTGCGTGCTTTGTGCTGTGTGCTGTGTGTGCTGAAAGCTGTGTGTGTGCTGCGTGTGTGTGTGTGTGCTGTATGTGTGCTGTGTGCTCTGTGTGTGTGCTGTGTGTGTGTATGTGTGTGCTGTGTGTTCTGTATGCTGTATGCTGTGTGTGTGTATGCTGTATGTTCTGTGTGCTCTGTGTGTGTGCTGCGTGTTCTGTATGCTGTATGCTGTATGCTGTATGCTGTGTGTGTGTGTGTGTGTGTGTGTGTGCTGTATGTCTGTGTGCTGTGTGTTCTGTGTGCTGTGCTGTGTGTGTGCTCTGTGTGTGTGTGCTGTGTGTTCTGTGTGTGTGTATGTGTGCTGTGTGTGTGTACTGTGTGTTCTGTGTGCTGTGTATGTGTTCTGTATGTGTGTTGTGTGTGTGTGTGTGCTGTGTGTTCTGTGTGCTGTGTATGTGTTCTGTGTGCTGTGTATGTGTTCTGTATGTGTGCTGCGTGTGCTGTGTATGTGTGCTGTGTGTGTGTGCTGTGTGTTCTGTGTGCTGTGTATGTGTTCTGTGCGTGTGCTGTGTGTGCTGTGTATGTGTTCTGTGTGTGTGCTGTGTGTGCTGTGTTTTGTGTGCTGTGTGCTGTGTGTGTGTGTTGTGTGTTCTGTGTGTGTGTATGTGTGCTGTGTGCTGTGTGTGTGTTTTGTGTGCTGCGTGTGTTCTGTGTGCTGTGTGTGTGTTCTGTGTGCTGTGTGTGTGTGATGTGTGTTCTGTGTGTATGTATGTGTACTGTGTGCTGTGTGTGTATGCGCTGTGTATATGCTGTGTGCTGTATGCTGTGTGTGTGTGTGCTGTGTGTTCTGTGTGTGTGTATATATGCTGTGTGCTGTGTGTATGTTCTGTGTACTGTGTGTGTGTGCTGTGTGTTCTGTGTGCTGTGTGTGTGCTGTGTGTGTGTGCTGTGTGTTCTGTGTGCTGTGTATGTGTGCTATGTGTGTGCTGTGTATGTGTGCTGTGTGTGTGTGCTGTGTGTGCTGTGTGCTGTGTGTTCTGTGTGCTGTGTGTGTGTGCTGTGTGCTGTGTGTGCTGTGTGTTCTGTGTGCTGTGTGTGTGTGGTGTGTGGGTGTGTTCTGTGTGCTGTGTGCAGTGTGTGCTGTAAGTTGTGTGTGTGTGTGCATGCTGTGTGTGTATTCTGTGTTCTGTGTGTGTTGTGTGCTGTGTGTGTGCTGTGTGTGCTGTGTGTGTGCTGTGTGTGCTGTGTGTGTGTGTGTGTGCTGTGTACTGTGTGTGCTGTGTGCTGTAATGAATCCTACCCTCTTTTGTAGGAGTTTCTGAGTTTCAGGTCCTAGTTGAAGTCACTGATCCATTTGGAGTTGTATTTTGTGTTGAGTAAGAGATAAGGCTCAGCCAAGCAGTGGTGGCGCACACCTTTAATCCTAGCACTTGGGAGGCAGAGACAGGCGGATTTCTGAGTTCAAGGCCAGCCTGGTTTACAGAGTGAGTTCCAGGACAGCCAGGGCTACACAGAGAAACCCTGTCTCAAAAAACCAAAAGAGAAAGAGAGAGAGAGAGAGAGAGAGAGAGAGAGAGAGAGAGAGAGAGAGAGAAGGCTCGTTCTTCTACATGTGAATATTCCATTTTCCCAGTACCTCTTTTGAAGATCCTGTCGTTCCCAGATTGTGTAGCTTTGGTGACTTTGTTAAGACTCTGGTGGCTGTCGCTACATAGATTTGAGTCCGGGTCTTCTATTCTGTCCCGTTTATCTGTGTGTCTGACTGTGCCCGCACCATTGTATTAGTATTGCTATAGTCCTATAATATCTGTGCTTATACTCATAGAAAAGTGCTACTATCTGCCTTAGTCAGAAAAGCCCCTGTGTCCGGTGGACGGCGGCCACTGTAGACTTATGACTGTAAGGCCTGAGAGTAAGTGGAGGGTGAGCACCCAGCCTGTGTTAGACATTTATAGTATGGTCTCTAAGGCTCAGGGAACAGGACAAACGAAAAATGTGGTGGAAGAAAGAAGGGAAATGCCCAAGAGGAGAGGTCACCTGGGAAAGACAAAGCCATTGCACAAGGGAACTCACAGCAGGTTAGCACCTGTGCTGAATCTGCATAAGCTCCGGTCTTTCAACAGACATGAATGAAGAACTGGAGGAGGGAGTGGGAAGGGAGTAGGGGGACGCTGGGAAGGGCTGGGGGACTTTCCCCCAGTGCAGACACCCTCATTACTGATGGATTTGCAGAGAGGACAAACCATTGCCCTCAGCTCTGTGCTCCTTGATGATAGTTCCAGTCCAATGGTCATGTCAAGGACCTTGGTGAGACTAAATCACAAAGCTAAACCAAATGTCTTGATTGAGGGAGAGACTGAGAGAGACGAGGGGTACTGACAGCATTGGGAACGAGACAAGAGGGTGTGGGGGAGAAAGGTGTCAGAGTATATTATATGTGTGCATGGCATTGCTAAAATAAATCTATTAAAATAAATCTATTAAAAATTAAAATAGAATGTCAACTCTGCTTTGGAATTCTTTTCCCTTGTAACGCTGAGGATCTGGCAGAGGACCATATCCAGCCATGGGTGACGACACAGAACTGTATCTCCATCACCGACACTAGCACCTCTTCTCACTAACTTCCTCATTTTTAACTTCAGATCCAACTGAAATGAATTTTCATAAATCTAGGTCATCTCCCACATCACCTTCGGTATTCCTGTCATGGAAGTACTGGCTAGTGAAGAGTGAAGTCAGCATGCAGAGAGTGGAGAATTCAGTTAATCATGTCACCGAGATTGAAAAGTGTGCCCTAACACCCAACTGCTCCTGCTTTTATAAGTTGGATAACAGTATAGAAATCTCTGTCTACATGATCTTCTGAGGATGGTCTTTGGGTCCCCTGACCACCAAGGGGCATTTCCATTACACATTTACGGGAACAAATGCTGTAGGTAGCCGTTAAAATGTTTTTCTTCTAGCAAGCAGGAGCTGTGGTTTGGGCAGACAGCTGTGGGAATCAGTTCCAAAGGCAGTTTCTCGAAAGTGTTTGTCTTCCCAAGATAAGAGGAAGGTGCTCAGAAGCTTTGCAGAGCTCAGCACACTTAACTCTCCCAGGAGTGAATTGTTCTCTCTCTCTCTCTCTCTCTCTCTCTCTCTCTCTCTCTCTCTCTCTCTCTCTCTCTTTCTCCACATTCCTACAGTTTCCAGGCAAGGGTTTTTATTATACCTTTATTTTTAATTTTTAGTATAATTTCATCATAATACAGGTAGTAATTTGATTTTCCTAGATGTGTATACATCTTTTCCTCTTTCACTCAAATTTGACTTGTCAGAGTGCTGCCTCCCTTTGAGTGTGTGTGTGTGTGTGTGTGTGTGTGTGTGTGTGTGTGTGTGTGTGTGTATGTTTGTGGTTTCTCTGTGTTACTGAGCCCTGACTGTCCTGGAACTTACTCTGTAGATGAGGCTGGCCTCAAACTCACAGAGACCCGCCTGCCTCCACTGGGACTTAAAGGTGTGCGCCACCATGCCCAGCTGTCTCCCTTACTCTTGATGAAGACTATTTGAGTATCTTTCCATATGGCTTTACGTTTCCTGAAGTATGTGCCAAATTTTCAAGGTAGATTGTCTGATCCAAACCCAGCAGCCCTGATGACCTACAAATGAGGAGCAGGCGTCAGGGGCTCGTCCATTCTTGGTCCACTGTTTTCATCGGAGGTACTTCAGTTTGGTTTTTGTTACTGATTTCCACTTTACTACTGAATTTGCTCCACCTGATACCACAGCTGCCTCTCCAGCAGTGTTCTCCTCCCTGACACACAACAAATGCAGTCTTCCTCAGTCTTCAAAAAGCCTGCGGCACCGACTGTTATTTTCAGCCATGCAAACTTTGGACTGACCAATTCTGGAGTGGCCATTACTAGACACTAGACCAACAACTCACTGTACTAGCTAGTTTTGTGTGTCAACTTGACACAAGCTGGAGTTATCACAGAGAAAGGAGCCTCCCTTGAGAAAATGCCTCCAGGAGATCCAGCTGTAAGGCATTTTCTCAATTAGTGATCAAGGGGGGAGGGCCCAGCCCATTGTGAGTGGTACCATCTGTGGGCTGGTAGTCTTGGGTTCTATAAGAGAGCAAGCTGAGCAAGCCAGGAGAACCAAGCCAGTAAGTTACATCCCTCCATGGCCTCTGCATCAGCTCTTGCTTCCTGACCTGCTTGAGTTCCTGTCCTGACTTCATTTGGTGGTGAACAGCAATTGGAGTGTAAGATCAATAAACTCTTTCCTCCCCACTTACTTCTTGGTCATGATGTTTGTGTAGGAATAGAAACCCCAACTAAGGCACCCGCCAACAGGGTGTCATAGAAGAAAATGGTCACATTTAGCACAGTGGCAGAAGGTTCTACATAAATGTTCATACCACTCACAGAAAACTAAGTCTAGATTCAGTTGTGCAGCATGCTTTGAAGCTTTAGTCCTACCTGCCTGTCCATGTTAGAATCCCATGCTGATCTTAAATGAAGGCAGAGTCTGCTGTGGGGAGCAGACACTGCCTGTAACACTGCTATCTAGCTCAGGAAGCCCTGGATCCAGGCTGAAGTCAAGAATGGCCATGGGTCTTTGGCTCCTCAAAGAAAGGGGTTGTGGATGAGGTACTCTGCCTGGTTATCCCTTTTGCAGAAATGCTGTCTCATCTGAAGCTCACAGGCACTGTCCACCACAGACACATCTTGCTGCTAGATTTTGATGTGGTAGGCTAACTATTAGTTGCCTGGTTTTAGTTCCTGAGTGGTCCAGCCATCTCCTGTGGGGTTGCGTGCTGGGAGCCTTCCTTGGGGGTCTCTGGCCCAGGCGAATGCAAGGGTTCCAGCAGGGAAGGGAGCACGAGCGGGGATGGAGTCTCCTCCGCCTTGGTCCCTGTGGCTGCCGCCTGGATTGCGCCACACCGCCCTGTGCTGAGTCAGGCTGGGGCTGGGCCCACGGAAGGCTGACTAGTCGGCAGAGTGCGGGCAGCTCCCAGCGGCTCTTGGGAGAGCAGATCTCCAGGCCGAAAGTGTTACAGCTCTTATGATAGAAGCTCTCAGACACTGGAGTAGTTCTCGAACCTTTATTCCTTCTAGATGGCGGTGGTGGGCGGGCAAGGGCGGGCGGAGGCGGAGGCGGAGGCGGGGAGTCCTACACAGATTGGGACAGTCTAATATACTGTTTGGGAGGGGTCAGGGGTTTGGCAACTGATACTTCCCATTGGTTTGGTCTGGGGGCTTCGAGGTACCTTATTTGCTTGTGGGAGGACTCAGAGTTGCTTTCTACATGACAAATATCACATGCCAGGCCTCTCTCTCTATAGGGATTGTAAAAGCTGTAGCTGTTTTTACAGGAGTCTTCCGGGAGCATCGGCCAAAAACATATTACAGTCCCTGGTGGATATTCCACTGGGTCTCCCAGAGTTTTCAGTCTGTGCTCAACCGGGTGCCTGACTGCCTACCACAGACCACTACCCCACAATCTCCCCCAAGTAACTGCTGTAAAATGGTCCCTTAAGGGTTCAACTTGAAGCATTTTTCTAAGCATCTCATGACTTCTCATTTATTCTTTCAAGTCCCTGCTTCCTCTTGTGAAGTTCCACGCATAACTGACAAACAGCATTGGCTTTGAGATGTTAGTGGGCCTTACCCTGCACAGCCAGCCCTTCAGGAGCCCTCAGAACTGTTGTCCAGAAAATCATTGAGTTTGAACCTAGCAAAGATTTTAAAACCATGGGTCCAACAGGTTTTTGGAGATGCTTCTTAAGTATGAAGAGGAATCTTGAAGAAGACAGTGGTTCAGATTGACTGAGCACATGAGAAAACTAGCTGTCCCTGACCAGACCACACAAATGTGAAAGGAAGTCTTCTGCACCTCAGTGAGGAGTCAGCAAGATAGTTGCTAACGAGGGAAACGCTGGGGGGATAAGCAACAAGGATGGATTTAGGAATGGCATTTAACTGTAAAGTTTCCTGTGGGAAAAACTAAGCAAGTATTTAAAACAGTAGGAAGAAACCGCCATGGGGAATGTTAGCCCTTCTTTAATGCAGTGATCTTGGCATAAGTACAAGAAGAGGCTGAGCTTATAACTGTTTCTCAAATCCTAAATTCCTCAAACCATCTACTCAGGCAGAGAGGCGTATCCAAGCTGTCAATTGGGAGATGGATAAAGTGATTCTGTTACACAAATATTTTTCAGAACCTGAGGAACAGTTTGGGGTCATTTTTATGCAAATTTAAAATGAGTCTGTCTGGAAGGGGAAGGATGTGCAAATGAAGAATGTAAAGATTTATTGATTGATTGGCTTCTGCTGCCTACAGAGTGGAAAGGGGCATCAGGTCCACACAAAGCCATCAGGGACCACACACATTGGACACTCTGGAGGCTGCATGGTGGGACAGCAGAGCTAGAAGACCCCTGAGTGGGAATGGGACAGGAAATTCTGAACTCACCATTGTTGATTTTGGAACTCTCCCGGGCCTGGGAAATCCTTGCCCCCATTCTCCACACTAGAGACTTGTTGGATCCCAGACAAACACGACAGAGACTAGAAGAGGCCAGTCTACTCCAAGGGAGAGGCTCCAGGGACCACATTTACCAGCTGCTGTTGTTGGAGAGTGAACCTCAACCCTGGTTTGAAGCTTCTCCAGGTCTTCCACACTCACCTCCAGCCAGCCAGCACTTTACTGGGGTCTCCATGGTGGAGAGGAGATTGTACAGATGTGCTATTCTCGTTATGCAGATACTTTTGATCTGTGCTCCATGTTCATAGTCTCTGTATAGTGCTTCCTAGAAGCAGTTTTGTGAATAACTCAATCTAAATGGCCAACCCAGTTCAGTTTTTAAGAAGACAACTTGGTTAAATCAAAGATCCAAAATGCACTCATACACTCATATGTTAAATCAAAATTTTTCAAAGTTCAAGGTAAGAGGTATAAATGGCCTCTCTGGTAGGATTAGCAACTTTACACCCTAGCACAGTTTTAATTTTAGGCAATAGATTTTCCCACATTCCATCCTAACCTGAGGATCCAACAGCCAACCACTTCCCCACTGTGATGGAGGTGTATGATCTGATTGTGCTCAGGGAGCTGACAGCAGGAGCCAATAGATGTGCCAGATTCCACACCTCCATAGATGCTTCAGGCACACAGGGGATGGTCTTCGCTGGAGTTTCCTCAACTCAACATCACACTCTCTAACACAGTCCCCCCATTTGAACTTATCTTTTCTTAATACACTGGATGTTTTACTTTTTATTATCATGATGGTTGTTACTTTGGTTCTGTGAGTCAGGGTCTTGCTACATAGTTCAGATTATACTTGAATTTAAGATCTTCCTGCTTCAGGTTCCCAAATGCTGACTACAGGAGAATGCCACCACACTCAACTTTACTGTGTGTGTGTTTGTGTGCACAAGTGTGTGCATGTGCACACGTACATGTACTCTTGTGTGTGCACATATGTATACAGGAGTGCTTGTGTGTGTGCACATGTGTGTGGAAGCCAAAGATTGATGTTCAACATCTTCAGTTTTTCCCCACCTTGATTTTTGAGACAGGGTCTCTCTCTGAACCCAGAGCTAACCAAGTCAGCTGACTGGCTAGCCAGAAAGCTCCATGATTCGTGTATCTCCCCAGCCTGCCCCTGACACTGGAATTACATACGCATGCCATGGCACTGGGCTTTTACAGGGATGTTGGGGATCCGAGCTCAGGCCCTCATGCTTCCATGGAAAGCAAATTACTGGCTGATCTATCCCTTCGATCCTGATTTACTTCTTTCAAACAAAAATTTTGCCTCTCTGTCTCTTTGTCTCTCTGTCTCCCTCTGTCTGTTTCTCTGTGTCTGTCTGTCTCTGTCTCTCTTTCCTTCTCTGTCTCTGTCATCTCTCTCTCCCCTCCCTTCTTCTCCCCTCTCTTGTGCATGCATTCACACACAAGCTAATGAAAGCATTATCTTTGTCTCCTTCAAATGTTTGATACAGAATAGGCGTTTCGTAAATATTTGCTGAATTAATAAACAAGGGAACGCCCTTTCAGATGTTGTGTACTCTGCAACGAGAGTCTGACCTTCTCTCGAATTTCACTCTACAGCTTTGCTCTGCCGAACTGTCAGATGTGTGAGGTTGTCCCATGACCCACTAGACATGGCTTTGTTCCACATCCAGATGTTTCCTACACACCACTCAGGACAACAGCCAGGGACTCAGACAGCTCACTGACCCCTGGCCATGGGCTGTTTCATTATCTCCAGCCTGCAGTTGCTATAGACAAAGAAGAGGCCATCTTCCTACGGTATTTATCCTGATGCCCCATCTGTCTCGGAAGCTCTTTCTTACCTTCCGAGCCGGAGCTAGCCCTCCCTCAGCGTCATGCTATTTATAGTCCAACCCACTAGCTGCCAGATATTTTGTTTCTCCTTCCAGATTCCGACTCCCCCATATCCCCTCTGCTTTCTGTCCAGGAAGGCTGATTGCATGGGCACTGTCAAAGGAATCCTAGTCCCCCTTGCTTCCTTTGGGGTCCAGCCAATGAGAATTCCTGGCAGGAGAACTGAAGAAGGGAGGGAGTGAGCAATTCCTGTAAGTCCGCTGTGGCCTGGGGCACCCCTCCCTGACAGCTGCTGCCCCTCACCCAGCACCCAGCTTACCAGCCCCTATATGCTGTAAAACTCACTACTGGCTCTCCGAGTAGGAACAGCTTCCCTGCCACCATCTGAGGTTCCCCCGATGTTTCTCCTACACAGTCTACACCTTTGTAAATTAGCTACTTTATAAATAAACTCTTCCTGGATTCTCTTAATTTCCTTGTGCCTTCTGTTCCCATGGGGTCCTGATCCATGCAATTGTTTCAGCTCTCAATTGTGCTGTTGCTGTGACCTCCAATAGAGGGCAGAAAAGTGATAGAGAAATTTCTAGAAACTTCCAAAATCTCTGTCCAATATAGCACCTCCAATTGCCAAACCACCCGTGATAGTTTCTTTTCTGTTGCTACGACAAAATACCCCTGCAGAAGCAGCCTTCAGGGAGAAAGGGTCTATCCCTAGCTCACAGTTCCAGCCCATGATGGTGTGAAAGGCTTGGCAGTAGGAGCATAATGCTGGCCTGGAGGTCAGGAAGCAAGATAAGAGGAGAAAGGGCCAGGCTATAAACCCTCAAAGCCCCCCCCCCCTACTGACAGACACACTTCCTTCAGCTAGGCTCTACCTCCCAATGTTTCCATAACCTTTCAAGACAGTGGGAGGTCACCAGCCAGGGACCAAGTGTCCAAATACATGAGCATGTGAGGACATTTCACCACACACCAGCATTCATCCCTCTCTGCTGACTGGCTGTCTTTTTTGTTTTTTGTTTTTAAAACCATTCTATTGTTGTAAAGAGACACCATTGCCAAGGCAACTTACAAATGGAAGCATTTAATTGGAGACTTTCTTGATGTTTCAGAGAGTGAGTCCATGGTTACCATGGCGGGACCCTGGTGGCATGATGCTGGTATGCTGAGAGCTCACATCTACCTACAGGCAGCAAGCTGAGGAGACTGGGCCTAGTGTGGGCTTGAAAACTTAAAGCCTCCTGCACCCCATTACCACATCTCTTTCAGCAAGGTCAAACCTAATCCTTCCCAATCAGTTCCGCCAGCTGAGGAGCAAACATTCAAATATATGAGCCTATGGGAACCATTCTCATTCAAACCCCACACTGGCTATGGATGGAACATGAGCAGCTGCCCTCAGCTGCTCATCATCACGCTGTCATGTCAACCTGAGGAAGGTTGGTGATAGGACCTGAGATCATGTACTCTCAGACTGAGACAATGAGAAAAGTGACTGACACATACCCTTCCTCCTCCTCCTCCTCCTCCTCCTCCTCCTCCTCCTCCTCCTCCTCCTTCTCCTCCTTCTCCCCCTCTCCCTTCTTCTCTTCCTCCTTCCCCTTCTCCTCCTCCCCATCCTCCCCTTCTTCTCCCTCCTCCTTCTCCTCCTCCCCCTTCCTCCTCCTGTTCTTCCAGCTTTTTGTTTGTTTGTTTTTTCTTTTCTTTTTAATAAAAAGACCTTGCAAGGCGCAGTGCCTGGGTATTCTCTGCAGAGATTTTTATGTAGGGCCATACTTTTCAAAGCAGGTTTAGTTCAGCTTACAGGTTGGAAGTGTAGAGTGTATCCATTCATCATGTGACCAGCATGCAGCAGTGAACAAGAAAGCCAGAGTGAGTCTCAGTTCTGTGCAAGTGCTGCCTGGAGACCCAGCTCAGGATGGCTGTCAGGTATCTTCTCCAGCATGGTCAACTTAAAGCCACTGAGAGAGCTCAGCTGCAAGTGTGGCCTGTGGCAATTCCCTGAACTCAAGACAGGAACTGCTCTCCAGCTGCGATAGACTCAGCCTTTCCCACTCCAGACCTCTTTTTGTGGACTCCCTTGACGAGAGAAATATTATATCCCAAGTCCTTGGTGCCTATGTTCGAGAACCTTCTGGCAGTACAAATGGATTTTAAATATAGGGTACTTGAAATATGGAAAAGCCTTCTTACTGATTTTTTTCTAAAATGGACATGTATTGTCTTGTAGTGTAAGATAAAGATTATGTTTACCTAAATAAGGTTCTTTGATTCCCTTTATTAAAGTCTTATCAAGCACACTGTAAACAAGACACTTCAAGATAAAAGTTGTTTCGCCATGTAGCTGACTTCATGGGTGATTGCTGCTTAGGCCTGGTATCCTGAGTTCCATTCCAGTGAAAGGAGAGAGCAGGCTCCATGAAGGAAGTTGTCCTCTGACTCCCCCAAGTGTACCTTCCCACATGGCATGCATCCACCATGTTGTGGAGGTGTTATTGTGTGACGTATCCACTAGAGATCACGCAGACGTGGGTTTGAGTGAATAGAAAGTCTTTATTAGCCAACTGCCAACTACACTGGATGTTAAGTTCTTGAGTGTAGTCCCAACCCCTTCTTAGGGTGGGATTTTAAACATAAAAACACATCCTGGGTACACACACCTTAGTTAGCAAGAACAGTTAGCCAGAAGCAGAACTACAGAAGCCAAAAGGCAAAGTTAGTACATTTAGGGACTTTCCCAGGACAATGGACTTTGATGGATTAGGTCTTTGTTTTTGTTTTGGCAGGTGTTGCTGTCCAAATGCTGGGTTCCAGGGCCTGAATAATACTTCCATCATGGCCTCAGTTGTGCTAAGGTCTGGATGCCTGTTACATTTCTCACTGGTTCTATCAGCATGAGTCAAATGGTGAACTCATTTGTGGGGGAACCAGGGGGGTTATATTGTCTCCTTAGTTTAGCAGAACTTATTCTCTGTGTTAAGTAGCTTAGTAGGCATTTGAGAAATCAGGGTCCTACAGTGAGGGCTAGGAGCTAAATGACTAGTGGCCCAGCCATGGCCATGAGTAGTTAACAAGGAGGATCAGAAGAACAAGGATTTGTACCTTTGTTAGATACTTGATGTTTCATTTCCCTTTTCTGAAGGTTATTTTTGACCATGGCTAAACTTCCTTTAATTATCCCTGACTGATTGGCACAGAAGTAACAGATTTCTCCCAGCATCATACAGAAACCTCCTTGTCTCATAAGAAGGAGGTCCTGTCCTCTTTGGTTCTCCACAAAAAAGACAGAACAAAGGAAGATCCATGTTGACTCCCACACTCTGTCTAGATCCATCATTCCTCTGCACCTTTGCCTTCCAGTGGGAGAGAGAATTCCTTCTCCTTGTACCCAATGAACTGATGCTATGCCACGAGATCCTGGGCTCTTGGGAGTCATTCCCCTCAGTCTTGCTCAAGTTTCTTCAGTTACCTACATGTTGTAGCAAAGCAGTTTCCTGACTATCGGCCATCCTTGAGCAGAGTTGCTGTAGTAACCTCAGAACAGCTTGTCTCACAATCCTGGCAATGAAATAAACATAGCATTGCAACACTAGCGGGGTCTGTGGTGGTGGTGAAGAGGCTCTTAACATCCTTTGCAAAAGCAAAGGGGCGAGTCACTAGATTCCCAATGGAGATTCTGGTCACCAGTCCCTCCTTTCTCTAAAGCCAGCTGCATGTAGTGGTAGAGGAGGGTTGGGGAAGGGCTGGGGCATGTGCAAGGTAGTAGATTGACTTGGGTTGGGGAGCACTCTCTGATGAGGAAGCTTTAGTCCATCATTCATGTGGGGGTAGGACTTTTCAATGATATAGCTGCTAGAGTGAGTCACTCATGCGTCCCCAGGAGACCTCTCACCCATGCTCTGTAAGTAACCCCAGGGAGCTCATTGGCTCACTGAGCTGGTCTTGGATAGAATGCTTTTATTGGTCTGCAGGCACTGTATGCAGAGTGGGTAGGTGTTGCTTTACATATCCCAAAGAAACGTAACTCAACACTACATCAGTAGGAATAGACGTGATTATGGAGGCAAAAACCAGGTAGGCCAGAAGCTTGAAGTGAACCATATAGGTTTACTTTTCTGGCATGACCCCTGAAGAAAAGCAAGCAAAGCCACCGACATATTCATTCATCTGCTTGGTGAATCCACGAGTGTCCATGTCCACCTTATCTTTTGGTCTCTTCATTCTTTACTGTCCCTGATACAGTATTTTTCATTGTTGTCTGTCATCTCAGGGTTGAAATCTGGAGGTAAAAGGAGCTTTAGGCTAGTGTGTCCTGCTTCACAAGGGCTATCATCCTCACCCACAGGAGTTCCAGCAACATCTGCTTGGTTCTCTAACACGGTGGCCTCTAGGTACAGAGAACGGTGGGAAACAGAGCATTGCTGGTCACTGTTGGATCATCTGGGTGATCATGTTTTATCACAGGATTCCATGTGGTTTTCTGTGGATGGGTTCTAATCAACACAACTTACTATTTCGAGTCTACGAATAAAATTGAGTTAAGGAACAGATTTATATATCAACAAATTCTCAGTTCACAAGAAGCCCACACAATAATTTCAGAGCCAATTGATAATGATACAAGCTGCCCACCTAGAATAGGCAAATTATCCCAATTATGATATTCATAGCTACTTGTGGCTATTTAAAGCCACACAGAATCTGGATCATTTTTCTCTTCCTCCAGCTTCCTTCCTTCTCCTCTCTGTCTTCTCTCTGCCATCTCTTAAAATCTCTGCCCGCCTTCCTTTTCCACTGCCCAATCACAGGCTTCTTGTTGTATTAATATTTAAATTAATTGTGGGAAAATTCTGTTACAGAACATAGTGAACCTTCAGCTGTTTCCCAGATTCGTGTCCTGGATGTCCCATGCAGTCCTGTTTGCTTTGACTCATCTCCCTGAATTCACACCTGTGTCCCTGGCTCCTGATGTCCAGCTGCACGCATCTCCTTCTTTCTTGAGATGTTCCATGATCTTCCTCATTCTTGATCCTCTGCTCATGCTGTTCTTGTAAGATTCTGGTGAGCCTTAACTTATCCACAAGTGAACACCGTGGAGTCGGGGATGGATGCAAAAAGCAAGAGGAATTTATTGTTCCAGCATGCTGGGGTCACCCTAAACACCAAGGAGAGAGAGGATGATCATGTGCAGCCTGTTCAGTGAGCTTTTGTAGTTTTTAGAGCAGCAGCCATTAGACGCAATGTGATTGGCAGAACAGTGTGACTTTTTTTTGGGGGGGGGAGGGGTTTCGAGACAGGGTTTCTCTGTGTAGCCCTGGCTGTCCTGGAACTCCCTCTGTAGACCAGGCTGGCCTCGAACTCAGAAATCTACCTGCCTCTGCCTCCCAAGTGCTGGGATTAAAGGCACTACCACTGCCCGACAGCCTGACTTTTAAACCGATTGGTCTTTAGGGAATGAAGTAGTAGAGGCTTAATCAGCCCCTCCCTCCCAGCCTATGCGCTCTCTAACCTGTTTCTTCTCGGAGGGGAGGGGTGCCCATGCGCTTGGGAGCCTGGTGGAATTTTCCAAAGTTCCTGAGTTGACCTCTTCATTCTCTCTGCCTGGAATTCTCCACTCCCATTTTTCCCCCTTATTGCTGCTTATCCAAAAGTCTCACTCCAAGGTCACTTTGATTTTAGGACATCCTGTGCTTCTTTTCCTCTGATTTTAAGACATCCTGTGCTTCTTTTGTTGTGTTCTCACCAGTTTGGGAACTTTAAATGTGTTGCTCTTCGTTCCCCATGCCTTGTCACTATGTCAAAGGTTCTGACAGTGAGGATGCTACTGAGTCCAACCCCACATCTGATGACAGTTGTAGCAACCAAAATCTAAGGTAATGCTGGACAAAGAGACACCACCAGCGTAAGTGCCTATTTTGTAACATCCTTGCTCATCTTAGAACATCTGAGTTGTCTGTAGCCCCTTCAACTATTAGCTGTGTGTCGATATACAGGCTCAGGCACGTGTCTGTGTGTACGTTTTTATATTTAATACATATGAAGTTCTTAGACATCAGAAGGATGGTCTGTTTTAATGGCAGTGATGTCAGCTGAGACAGAGAGAAGCAGCCCTGCACTGCTGCTGGAAGCCTGAGGAGTTTTCCTTTAGGGACCTTCGCTCAGGTAAAGGTGAGTCCTGAACTATGTCACAGAAAGGCATTGCAGGATGAGTCAAGGTGACACAAAACTCTGAGTGTATTAAGCAGAGATATAGACTAACACAAAAGATAACTAGAATAACCCAACAGACTTCAATGTGGGCGTTAGAGAGGGGCTTAAGAATAGGAGGGAGCACATTCCCAAGACACAGTACGGGCCTGTCAGGAGAAACTCACACTTAGATGTTTTTACTGTGGTGGTAGATCAGGTTTTGTGTCTTTCTTTGCTTTTTCTTTGAGATTGGCTCTGAGTCTGTAGTTCAAGCTAACCTAAACTCACTACGTAGCTAGGCTGGCTACAAACTCTGGGCAATCCTTCTGTCTCAGTCTCCCAAGTGCTGGATTTATAGGAAATATATAAATATATAAATAGGATTTATGAGCTACCATGCCTGGCCCAATTCTGGGTCTAAGTCACACTGCTTGAAGAATATAATTTATAACAAGTTTTAAAATTAAGCAACATAGCAACATTTTAAAACTTCAATAAGATTAAAAAAACTATTCAAAATGTGTGGGTGATTTATGCTTCTTATCTTAAAGAATTTATTTTGTGAATGAAATGGTCCTTTTAGCCTATCGCAAACTGATAACTCAAGAAGTGTAGGTACTACAATATAAATTGAAGATGCTTGCACAGTTGAGCAGTTAACTTCATTTCAGTGAATTTGTAAAGTGGAGAGACAGCAGGAGAGTATGGTAAGGGAGAGCCCAGGAACCAGGCTCAAATCTGGATGTGGCAACCAGCTCATTTTGTTCAACAGTAACCATATTTCATGCTGACTGCAAAAAACTTAGCAGGACCTGTTTCCTGTCTTTAAGAGTCTTACTAACAGAAGCTATGGAGTCACAATGGAGATAAGGGTAGTCCCACCCTTCCCCTGGTGGCTACACTGAAAGAAAAGTCTTTGTCCTAGGTATTGAAAGATCTAAAAATGTTACCATAGAAACAAGAGAGGAATAGTCTTAATTTGTGTGTAAGGGGGCTGAAGGGACACATGCATATATATATATATATATATATATATATATATATATATATATATATATATATATATATATATATATATATATATAAAGTTTTTCTCCAAACTGCAGTTGAAGATTAGCAGAGTGCAGAGGGGCAGAGCAAATGACTGGACTAAAGCTGAAACGCAGACAAGGGTCAGAGTGACTGACCTTGCTCTAACTTATTTCTATGTGTAAAGCAGTGGTATTCCAGACTCTGCCTTGCCCTGGGAGACTCTAGTTTGTAAAATTCATCCATCTACCCATCCATCCACCCATCCACCTACCTATCCACCCACCCCCATCCATCCACCCATCCACCCACCCATGCACTCATCTACCCAACCATTCACCCACCCATCCATCTATCCATCCACCCCCCATTCATCCACCTATCCACCAACCCATCCACAATCTACCCATCCATCCATCCACCCATTCATCCATCCATCCATCCACCCACCTATCCATCTATCCACCCACCTATCCATCTATCCACCCACCCATCTATCTATCCATCCACCCACCCATCCATCTATCCACCCATCCATCCATTCATCCCCCATCCATCCATCCATCCATCCATCCATCCATCCATCCATCCATCCTCTGTGTGTATGTGTGGACATCAAGGTGTACATTCCATGGTGTACCTGTGGAAGTCAGAAGACAACCTTGGGTCTCTGCCTTCCACCATGTTGGAGACTGTTACTGTTATTGATGCATGCAACAGGCTACAAGGCCTATGAAGCTCTGGTGAGTCTCCTGTTTTCACGTTCCATCTCTTGGTGGAGTCACACTGTGACTGGCCTTTCACATGGACTCATGTCCTAATTCAGGTTATCAGGCCTTCATGGCAGTTGTACCACTGAGCCATCTCTCTGGTCTCAAGAGATCCACTTTACAAGTAGCTTTTGACTCCACATAGAGGCTGAAGGTTGACTTGTGTCTGGGTGGACACATGAGTGGCTCTGTCTGTCTGGTACCATCCATGCAATACTGACTGATGGATAACTTGTGGCGCCCTATACATTTATCAGGGTGAAGTGGTACTGAAGGAGCACAAGTGTCTATTAATCATATTGGGGAATGAGGCCCAAGAAAACTGGAGCAAGGAAAGAGAGGAAGACAACTGTATTGGTTTGTATATGCTTGGGCCAGGGAGTGGCACTATTAGGAGGTGTGGCCTTGTTGGAGTAGGTGTGTCACTGTGGGTGTTGGCTTAAAGCTCTCATCCTAGCTGCCTGGAAGTGAGTATTCAGCTAGCAGCTTCAGATGAAGATGTAGAATTCTCAGCTCCTCCTGTACCATGCCTGCCTGGATGCTGCCATGCTCCCACCTTGATGATAATGGACTGAGCATCACTTAAATGTTGTCCTTATAAGAGTTGCCTTGGTCATGGTGTCTGTTCACAGCAGTAAAACCCTAAGACAACACCGGAGGAAAGAATGACACCTAAGACCTCAATGACAGAGGCACCAGGATGTGCATCAGGAGACCAACAGGTGGAGAGTTCCCAGCTGTCCCAAGGGCTGCAGATGGGCTGTCTCTGCTGTTGATGCAGCCTGCTCCAATCACTAGCAGCCTATCTGCCTGTTTGCAAGTCTGGACCTGTTATCCACCCACCTATCCATGCCTTAATCAAGACCTGGGCCTGCCTTTTGCCTCTGTGGCTGGACTCACCTATAGTTTCCTTCACAAACCTGTGCCCACATCACCTGCCTCACGACAGCATGAGTCTCTCCATCTTGATTAGGCAAGGAGACCTATTCATCCCTCTTGGTTTCGCTGATTTTGCCTATGAGACCTCTTGGGAACACCTTATCTCCGCACACACACACACACACACACACACACACACACACACACACACACACACACACACAGAGAGAGAGAGACAGAGACAGAGACAGAGACAAGGACAGAGACAGGCAGAGACAGGCAGGAAGACTTACTATGTGATGTCTAACTATGATCTATGATCTGACACTTAATATTAGTAATTAAGATTGGAATGAAAAGAATTTGTGTTGCCCTTGGCCAAGGTTATCAAGGAAAATGGGAGTATCTTGAAAATTACTGACATGAAATCCACCTTACTCTGCGGATTTGCTGTTCTTTAATAAATCCTGCACTGTGGAGCAGATGCTGGCAGCGTGGTTATGACATGAACCATAGAGTAGCACTCAAGATCAATGGTGCCATCTTCTTGGCATTTTACAAAGAGCCTGTGGCCATGGAGTGAAAGTAGGATACAATGAGCCACGCATGTGGGAGGAAGCAAGACAGACAGGATGACCCAATTCTTCCTAAGGGTATTATTCTGGCTAGGAGTGAAGAACTATTGGGTAATGTTAAGAATGTTAATGCTAATGATAGGTCTTTACTGTAAGCATTAGGCTCTGTTGCTTTTGAGACAGAGTCCTAGAGCCAAGACTGGCCTCAAACTCACCAGGTAGCTGAAGAATTTTCTTGAATTTCTGAGTCTCCTATTTCCATCTCCTGCATACAGGACTGTAGACAGACACTAACAACCATGTCTACTTTACACAGTGTTGAGAGCTACAGCACCTTTTTATATTCAAATAAGCTAAGCTGTTGGTGGCCAAGGGGATTTAACATTGTGACTGATGGCTACAAGACCCCTCTGTTGTATGTAGTTCCTTTAAGAGGGAGCTGTCCATAAAATGCCCCCCCTTTGGCAACTAGCTTGACTGTCATTATGTTAGCCCATTGCTCTTAATACTTCATAATGCCTTGAGAAAACTGTGCTCCAACTTAATGGAGTACAGTGTCAATGAGAGAAACAGCTCTTGCCTCAAAAGAAGAAAAGAGATAGTTTAATACAAAGCAAAATATGAGCGGCCATGGCCTAGAAACACAGTCAGGTTTGTTCCCAAATACCACATTGCAATAAGGGAGCACTTTCACAAAGCTTTTACAGAAGCAGAACAAAGAAAGTCATAAATCACTTTTCAAACACATGGTGCACATCAAGTACACAGGGGTCCGGAAACTGGAGGAAACTCTGCTGTAGGCCTCAGAGCCACCTGGGAACAGTCTTAGCCCTATCTTTGGTTGGTGGAAACTATGTTTGAACATTCCAAAGGATTCATCCAATGGTCACATAGTTGTTAGGTCATGTACAGAGGAGGGAACTTGATGACTAGCTACAAAGGGCTCAAAAAATGGCCCAAGATGATTTGGTTCTGCACTTGAACGTTCCCACTCATTCACCTCACTGAGGGTCAAATCAGTCAATCGGTCTTGCATCCAGCTTCTTTCCAGGAATTCTCTTTCACAACTGAAACCTTGGCTATCAGCCTGAGTCTTTGGTTCTTCAGGCATAGCAGCCTTTGCGCTGGGAAGCTCAGCCTGTGGAAACCTGGAGTTCAAGGCCATCAGTATGAAGGGAGCCATTCCTTATCCATCCATAACGTTTATATTCACAGAGCAAAATGACCCCTAGTCACCAGTATGCAGATGAGGTACCCAGATAGTCTCAGACTGAAATAGTGCAGATTTCATCGCTGACTTCACGGAGTGTTGTGAGCGTGCTACATCAGAATCATAGAAGAATGTGTTTGTTGTCTTTCTACAGTGTCAGAATTTATTGAATAAAAATAAATTCACAAGGTATGCTGGTTTTCTTGGTGGCAGTTGCCCAGATAACTCCCACTTTTCTCGATGGCCCTAGCCAGGCAGGTTAAACATATATTCTTCTATTTCAATCTTATTTACTGCTATTCCCTTCAAATCACACACAACATACCATATAGTATATATATGTATGTGTGTAGCTTACAAAATAGCTACAAAGAGCAAGGAACCAAGGAGTTTCAGGGAGGCTGAAAGGCCAACCTGGGAATCTGATACAAATGTAGCCTTGTAGGGTGAAACAACGAAGCAGCCGGAGGTCTCTAGGGAAGTTCTGTGCTGTGGCTGCGATAGTACGATTTGACTGTAGGGTCAGAGCTGAGTTGTAGAGTTGAATCTGGCTGCCAAGATAAAGGGCGAGACTGAGTTCAGGTGAATAGTCCAGTAGTTAGATGGATGGCAGGTCCAGCTAAGTGATCAGGAGCATTGTGAGTTAATTGCATCAACAGCAAGAATCGAACCCAACTAAATGCTCTGGGACACTTGGAGTCCCTTTTGCATGTTGGCCCCTTAAAGCATCAAATTGTCAAGTGCCAAGCCAGTGGAGGATGGGGTGTCTTTGTCATCACAGTGCCAGCTGTTCATATGTTTATGAGGACCAGGTGAGGGAGTCACACCCTTTCTTTGTTCTGGTAAGTCTGATGAGTTCTTGGTTTAGGTTTGCAAGATAAGAGTTTTAATATGCCCACATACATAGATTTGCCCAGAAAATTTATAGAGCAATGATCGTTCAGCTCCCAGGAGTAACCATCAGTCTATGCTAATGGCTAGTGCTAGGTAGATGGCGCCATTTATATATCCTTCCAGGTGTATGGGTATCCTGCATCCTCAAGATGGAATCAAAATCTGTGTGTAAAATGGCGTCTATCAGGACAAGGTATAACTGGAAACTTACTGTGTTTTATAATATAGAGTAACTTAGGGCTGGGCATGCTCTGTTATAAGGGGAAGCACTAGGAACTCACTGACTTAAGAAGCACAAGGCAAGTGAGAAAAACTCAGTCGTCTGGCTCCCTACCTGTTCCCTTCCCCATTCCCCCCATGGAGGCCTCCTTTAAGCCAGTTATCTTTCAGTGACACAAGTACCCTTCAGGCCCTCTTCAGTCCTTGGAGTTTAGTCACACAGGAAACCACACTGGTCAAAGGTCAAATGTAGCTGGAGGAAGCAGTCCATCCTTGGCTTATTTCATCATACATCCTGAACTCCTGGGAAGGAGACATAAAACTTGTCCAGCTGAGAGGCTTTTGTCCTCTGTCATCAGGAAGCTGGAGAATCAGAAAATCATGGCCACAGAATTGAGACTGACAATTCAGGAGCTGCCATTATGAGCGTGGCCAGGTCCACAGGTAATCCAAGAAAATGCATATCCTATACAAGACCACAGAGCTGGAGATGACCCAGTGCCCTGAAGTTGCTTCTTAGGTAGCAGAAAGGCCTCCAAGTAAAGAAGTAGGAGACTCTGCCCCATCTCCCCCTCCAAAATATTTTGCAAGTGTGGCTATTTGGTCACGTGCTGACCTGAAGATGTTAAGAGAATTAGGAAAATATAAACTTCAAATTTCCACCTTTATTGCATGAAATATGGCAGATCACAAGATATTGGAAGTAAATTTCCAGGCATCTGCTTGTGGGTATTAACCAGGATCTCAGTTACTTGCAGAACTTCTGAAAACATCAAAGAGGCAGGTACTCTGGCTGTCCTTCAAACAGACTTTGTGTGTAATTTTGTGTGTGTGTGTGTGTGTGTGTGTGTGTGTGTGTGTGTGTGTGTGTGTGTGTGTGTGTGGTAGGGTTATGGAGGGAGAGAGGGTTTGAGACTGAATTCATGGCCTCACCCATGCTAGAAAGTATTCAGTAATGAGACGTGCCTTCAGCCTATGCAGTTTGAATGGGAAATGTCTCTTGTATGTGCATGTATTTGAACACTTGGTTACCAGTTGAAGGTGGTTTTGTTGTTGTTGTTGGGGGTGGTTGGTTGGTTGGTTTTTGTTTTTTTTCCCAGAGGTTAGAGAACCTTAAGGAGGTGTGGCTTTGCTGAAGGAAGTATGTCACTGGGGGCTGGATGAGGGTGTGTGCTTTGAAGGTATATAGCCTTGTCCTATTTCCTGCTCTTTCAGCTTCCCGTGTGCAGACAACATTTGATCTCCCTGCTTCCTGTGTGCGGACAACATGTGATCTCTCTGCTTCCTGTGTGCAGACAACATGTGATCTCTCTGCTTCCTGTGTGCAGACAACATGTGATCTCTCTGCTTCCTGGTCCTGCTATGGTGCCATGCCTCTAACATTAATGGTATCTAAGTCTCAGAAACCATAAAATAAACCATCTTTAAAAGTTAATTTTGATATTTCACTACAGCAACAGAAAAGTAATGAATACAAGCCCTAAAGCAATTTTTTAAAAGTTTGTTTAGAAGAGAAATACATACAAAAGGAATCTAAGAATTTAGTGAAATCTAAATTTCACCAAAAAACTTGGTTTTAATGCTTTTGGTTTAACTTGTCACCTATCTATGTTATCAAATCATGTTTTAGTTATTGGCAATACATTTTTTTTCTGAAGTATTGCTTTAGCAACTTTAAAAGTAAATGGAATATTAGGGAAAGCCATGAATTTAAAATTTTGGAGATTAATCTTCAAAGTCAGTGGGAAATACAAACAGTTTTTAAAGTAAGAATGAATAAATAGCAACCCATTGATTATCACAAAGAAAATCAAAACTTTAAATATCACCCAAACTCAGACCAGCTTTTGGGCTGAGTATAACTAGAAAATCTAGGAAAATATAATTCTGGTTATGGGGTACTGGGGGTGTGTACAACTTAGTGACATGTAATGAGCATAACCCAGACTGATATGCCATTTGATGCCTCCTTCCCTTAGGGATATTTACTGGTGTCAAGATACTGCTGAGGATTTGACAAGGGCACTTGTAGATTGAAGTCTGCAATTCAGAGTCTGGCACAATCAGGAGCCCTAAGATACTTTGAGTTGTAGCCTAGAGAACAGAATAAATCAAGTCAGTCATGCTGTACGTGGGCTGGAATCCAGTGTTGAGTCATCTGGCTAATGCAGAAAATCTCAGTTCATGAACATGGCTAATAAAATGTAGGTTGCTAGCACATCCTTTGCCTGGTTGGACAGCATCATCAAATCATTTACACAGATACATTTTCAAATGCATCATCTGGCACTTGCCAACCAGTGACAGGAAAGGTGCAAGAAACCTCCGATGAAGGTAAAGAGAAATAACAAGTGACAGAAACATGCTCAGGAGTCCTGAGGAGAGAATGATCTGAGACAGATGCTTGAGGGGATTAAGGGTAAGACTGAAACGTTGGCAGAGAACTTGACTTAAATAACATTTAAGAGATACATATGGTAAAGGAGCCAAACCAAAGTCTTTGATTGAAATGTACAACTGAAATGAATAAGTCTGTTCACAGGACTAAGGATAGCTTTAGCTGTGGATCTGAGAGATGGCTCAGATGGGTAAAGAGGTCGGCTGCCAAGCCCGACAACTCGCATTCCATTCTGAGACCCACACATTGGGAGGAAAGAAGTGACACCTACAGTTGTCCTCTGACTTCAACATGTAAGTCCTGTTACATCTGTGCCTTCCCCTACTTAATAAATGTATTTCTTTAATAATAGGCCTATTGATGCCCAAGTGACAGAACACTCACGACAATCCCAAAACAACCAAAAAGGAAGGAAAAAGAACAAAATCCCTCACCAGTACTATAAGATATATGCTACCTTCCATTTGCTGAAAAAAAGAAAGAAATGTTACTTTAAAATTCTATGTCCTTGCAGCTTTCATTACTCTTTAGCACAGCTTGGAGTCAGGGATGGTGATACCTCCAGAAGTTCTTTTATTGTACAGGATTGTTTTATCTGTCCTGGGTTTTTGTTGATCCATATGAGAATTGCTCTTTCATAGTCTGTAAAGAAATGTGTTGGGATTTTGATGGGAATTGCATTGAATCTGTAGACTGCTTTTAGTAAGGTGGCCATTTTTACTATGTTAATTCTTCCAATCTATGAATATGCAAGACCTTTCCATCTTCTGATAGCTTCTTCAGTTTATTTCTTCAGGGACTTGAATTTCTTGTCATACAGGTCTTTCACTTGCTTGGTTAGAGTTACACCAAAATATGTTATATTATTTGTGGCTATTGTGAAGGGTGTTGTTTCCCTAATTTCTTTCTCAGCCCTTTAATTTTTATAAGGGAGGGCTACTGTTTGTTTGAGTTAATTTTGCATCCAGCCACTTTGCTGAAGCTGTTTGTCAGATGTAGATGGTCTCTGGTAGAATTTCTGGGGTCACTTATCTATACTATCACATCATCTGCAAACAGTGAAACCTTGACTTCTTTGCCAGTTTGTATCCCCTGGATATCTTTTAGTTGTTTTATTGCTTTGGCTAGAACTTTAAGTATTATATTGAAGAGATAAAGAGAGAGTAGACATTCTTGTCTTGCCCCTGAGTTTAGTGGAATTACTTTATGTTTCTCTCCATTTAATTTGATTTTGGCTATTGGCTTGCTGTATATTGCCTCTATTGTGTTTAGGTATGTGTCTTAAATCTCTGATCTTTCCAAGACTTTTAACATGAAGATTTTGTCAAAGGCTTTTCCAACATCTAATGAGATGATCATGTGGCTTATTTTTTGCTTCAGTTTGTTTGTATGGTATATTATGTTGATAGACTTTTGCATATTAAACCACCCCTCCATCCCTGGGATGAAGCCTAATTGATCATGGTAGATGAGGGTTTGATGTGTACTTGGATCTGATTAGTGAGGGTTCTTATTTATTTATTTATTTATTTATTTATTTATTTATTTATTTATTTTGTATTTTTGCATCAATGTTCACAAGGGAAATTGGTCTGAAGTTCTCTTTCTTTGTTGAGTCTTTTTGTGGTTTAGTTATCAGGATGACTGTGGCTTCATAGAATGAGTTTGGCAATGTTCTTTCTGTTTCTATTTTGTGGAATAGTTTGAGATGTATTGGCAACAGCTCTTTGAAAGTCTGTTAGAATTCTGCCCTAAGACCATCTGGCCCTGGGCTTTTTCGTTTGCAAGACATTGAATGGCTGCTTCTATTTCCTTAGGGGTTATAGGACTCTTTAGATTGTTTACCTGATCTTGATTTTAATTTTGGTAAGTGGAATCTATTAGAGTATGTGTATGTGAATAGTAGCAATAATAATGTCTTTAGGATCAGCCTGTATACAGAAGGAAAAGGTAGCACATAAGTGAGAAGGAACTTAAGCAGTGTCAAAGTCTAAAGCATTGTTGAGTAAGAGAGTTTAAGCTTCATGTAAAAACAATATTGAAGAAAAGCTGGGTGCCCCTTACAGACATTAAACTGAAGGGAGCTCAACTTTCAAGTTGAAAGATTACAAAATGAAATTGTCAAAAATAATAATCACTCCTAATAAAAGCAGTCTCTCTGTCTCTGTCTGTCTGTCTGTCTTCGTCTCTCTGTTTTTGTCTCTGTCTATCTGTCTGTCTCTCTCTCTATCTCTCTCTGTCTCTGTTTCTCTCTCTCCCCCCTTTCAAAGAAAAAAAAAGTAACTTGAAAGAGAATGGTAACACAGTAGGAAATATGTCTAAATTATTAGGAGTTGCATCAAGGAAAGGAAAAATGAGCCCCAGATTTTGTTTCCCCCAAAGATGAAAATAACAGAAAACAAGATTATTCTCCCACCTTAAGCAATCAAAAAATGGAGGAAAGATGTGAACAATTTGTTAAGATGCTGGAAACCAGTCAACAAAAAGCAGTGGTCTTTGAAAGATCATATGATGAAAAATGAGCTACAATACTCTCTCAACCAAACATGGCACAGGGGGAGAACTTTCAGGCATGGGCAGAGAACTCAGCTCTTCCCTGAGGGTAGGAGATGCATATGAAGGTATAAACAGACTAGGTGGATAAGAACTTTCAGAACAGAGGGCTAGAGAAGGAGCCCTGGAGATCTCCAGAGTCAACTTGGTTGGATCTCTATGAGTTTGAGGTCAGCCTGGTCTATGTAGTGAGGTCCAGGCCAGCTGGAACTTCACAGTGAGACTCTGGCTAAATTAATAACATGAGCTGCTCTTGCAAAAGACCTGGGCTCAGGGCCAAGCAAACACAGAGTGGGGCTCACAACCACCCACAACTCAAGTTCCAGGGATCTGATACCATCTTCTGGCCTCTGAGGGCACCAGGCACCCACAAAAGGCACATACATACATGCAGGTACTCACACATAAAATAAAACTTAAACAAAATTTAAAAAACACACACACAAAAACCAAAAAACTGCGAGACTGCCAAGTTCAGCCAGATAGCAATGGGTATCAAGTTTTTACATGTTTGGTTTTCTGATACCTTCTTCTACTATTCAAAGTGACATGTAACATTTCAACAAAAGTGAATTCAACTTGATTTATCTTTGGCAAATAATTCTTGGCATACTTGCCTAGCATGTTGCAAAACCAAGGCTGAAAGCATTTCACTTTTAATCCTTGTGATTGCAATGTTTTTAAAGTCCTTCCAAGAAGAGACTAGGGCAAGTCATAAGTGTAGGTAATTTGTCTCCGCCTAGCAAACAGGATGAGGATGGTGGTCCCTCAGAGCTCTTCAGCACCTTGGCTCCTGGCCTTTGAGCTCAGCCTCCTTGCACTGAACCGATAGTTTCACTGCCGCACCTTACTCATTTGCAATGCTTCAACTCCTGTCTGCCAAATCCAGATGCTCTCTTCCCCTCTCCACTCCTTGGTGATTAATTCAACACAACTCTGGACCAAAGTACAGATCCGCGTGCCAGCAGTCAATGTTTTTGCTGCTCTTCTATCAAGATGACCCCAGTGCCCAGGGCTAACAGGTCAGAAATCTCAGCGCCAACCTGCACCTTCTATGTGGATTCTCTTTTTAGTCTCCTTACAAACTTCTGAATATTTTATGTATATGACTTGTTTCACCTCGTTTCCTCTCCCTGAATAGCCTAACAACCCTAGATGTGGACATGAACATGTTCCGCTCTGCCCAGGCCCTGCAGGTTCTGATTTCCAAACAATCTGCTGTGTGCATTTTAGCACAAAGACCCACAAGTCAACATGCTTCTCTACTTGATACTTATTTTAATACAAAGTATAACGTTGTAAACAAAATCATTTTAAATATTTAACTTTCTATTCAAGAATCCCAATATAAATAATTATATTTTATTTATGACACATATGAGTATCTATAGCGCTTAATTTACAAAAGTTAGGTTATAGAGTAGAAACATTCATTTTACTGTGTCCATCATAATTCTTTTTAATTAGATTCATTTATTTTGTGTGTACATGAGTGTTGGAGGAATGTGTATCTGTACATGTGCTAACAAGCACACATACAGGTGCAGGTTCTAAGATGATGTTGGGAGAGACAGTTCTTCCTTTCTATCCTGTGAGTTCCAGGGATTGAACTCAGGTGGTCAGGCTTGGTGGCAGGTGTCTTTAATGTTGATCCATTTATAGTCCTTTATTTGCATAAGTGTCTATAGCCTGATGTATTCTCCAGGCCCTACGCTGTATTTTACCTAATAGTTTCCCAGTCCCATGCCTGAGTTGTTATAGATGATAGAGTAACTAATGTATTTTTCCTATATACACTTTTTTCTGGAGTTACAGTCAGTCCTAGACATAAGATTACCCCATTAAAGGCAAGGAACACATCCGAGGCTCTTGACAGATGCTATACCCTTCAATACTTCGCATCTTCGGGTCCATTAGGATATAACACACTCAGAAGTGGGTGTCTGCAGAATAGATAAACCAGTGTGACTTCACTGTACGTTATTTGCTTCATCAGCTTTCAGATATGATCCTCTTTAGGTTCTTGGTTTTTTTTCCCCTAAGGTTTTACTTCTAATAGAACAATAAGAAAACCGTAGCAGCCATTATGCTGGGATGAACTGACCTCCTTAGTCCCCATTGCATGCCATAGCAATTTGCCAGCTGAAGAGACTGTTTAGAAAGCTTACCACTTGCCTGTAACCCAGGCACAGCCAATGCAGAGTCCACAGGCTCGATTCTCAGTAATATTATATTCAGTTTCCACTTCAATTATTTTTGATTCCATAGCAACCATTTTAAAACCAAGAACCAAGACCTTTTTGTATGTCATTAAAATTTTCTGATACGCCCTTTTAACTTATGTTCAAAACTATATCATCATTTTTTAAATGTCCAGTATTTTTTGATACTTTATTTACATTTCAAATCTTTCCCCCTTTCCAGGTCTCCCCTTTGGAACCCGCCTATCCCATCCACCCACTGCCTCTATAAGGCACCCCACCAACCCACATACCCACTCTCGTCTTCCCTCCTTGGCATTCCCCTATACTGGGACATCTTACAACCTCAGGCCCAAGGGCCTCTCCTCCCCCTGATGGCTAACAAGGTCCTCCTCTGCCACATATGTGGCCAGCACTATGGGCCCCTCCATGTGTATTCTTTGGTTGGTGATCCAGTCTCCGGGAGCATCTGGGGTTCAGGCCAGTTGACACTGTTGCTCCCTCCATGGGGGTGCAGACTCCCTCAGCTCCTTCAGCCCCTTCTGCAACTCCTCCATCTGGGACCTCACGCTCAGCCCAACAGTTGATGTGAAGTGAATCTTGGGTATTCTGAACTTTTAGGCTAATATCCACTTATCAGTGAGTACATACCGTGTTCATTCTTTTGTGACTGAGTTACCTCGCTCAGGATGATATTTTCAAGTTCCATCCATTTGCCTGTGAATTTCATGAAGTCATTGTTTTAATAGCTGAGTAGTACTCCATTGTGTACATGTACCACATTTTCTGTATCCATTCCTCTGCTGAGGGACATCTGGGTTGTTCCAATTTCTGACTATTATAAATATGGCTGCTATGAACATAGGGGAGCATGTGTCCTCATTACATGTAGGAGCATCTTCTGGGTATATGCCCAGGAGTGGAATAGCTGGGTCCTCAGGTAGTATTATGTTCATTTTTCTGAGGGTCGGCCAAACTGATTTCCAGAGTGGTTGTACCAGCTTGCAATCCCACCAGCAAAGGAAGAGTGTTCCTCTTTCTCCACATCCTCGCCAGCATTTGCTGTCACCTGAGTTTTTGATCTTAGCCATTCTGACTGTTGTGAGGTGGAATCTCAGAGTTGTTTTGATTTGCATTTCCCTGATGACTAAGGACATTGAACATTTCTTTAGGTGCTTCTCAGCCCTACGAGTTTCCTCAGTTGAGAATTCTCTGTTTAGCTCTGTTCCCCATTTTTTGATAGGGTTATTTGGTTCTCTAGAGTCTAACTTCTTGAGTTCTTTGTATATATTGGATATTAGCCCTCTATTGGATATAGGATTGATAAAGATCTTTTCCCAATCTGCTGGTTGCTGTTTTGTCCTACTGACAGTGTCCTTTGACTTCCAGAAGCTTTGCAATTTCATGAGGTCCCATTTGTCGATCCTTGATCTTAAAGCATAAGCCATTGGTGTTCTGTTCAGGAACTTTTCCCCTGTGCCCATGTGTTCGAGAGTTTTCCTCCACTTTCTCTTCTATTGGATTCAGTGTACCTGGTTTTGGGTGGAGGTCCTTGATCCACTTGGACTTGAGCTTTGAACAGGGAGAAAGGAATGGATCAATTTGCATTCTTCTGCATGTAGACCGCCAGTTGAACCAGCACCATTTGTTAAAAATGCTGTCTTTTTTCCACTGAGTGGTTTTAGCTCCTTTGTCAAAAATCAAGTGACCATATATGTGTGGCTTCATTTCTGGGTCTTCAATTCTATTCCATTGATCTACCTGCCTGTCACTGTATCAATACCATGCAGTTTTTATCACTACTGCTCTGTAGTACAGCTTGAGGTCAGGGATGCTGATTCCCCCAGATTCCTTTTATTGTTGAGAATAGTTTTTGCTATCCTGGGTTTTTTGTTATTCCATATGAATTTGAGAATTGCTCTTCCTAAGTCTATGAAGAATTGAATTTGAATTTTGATGGGAATGACATTGATTCTGTAGATTGCTTTTGGCAGGATGGCCATTTTTACTATATTAATCCTGCCAATCCATGAGCATGGAAGGTCTTTCTATCTTCTGAGGTCTTCTTTGATTTCTTTCTTCAGAGACTTGAAATTCTTGTCATACAGATCTTACACTTGTTTGGTTAGAGTCACACCAAGATACTTTATATTGTTTGTGACAATTGTGAAGGGTATCATTTCCCTACTTTCTTTCTCAGCCTATTTATCCTTTGAGTATAGGAAGGCTACTGATTTGTTTGAGTTAATTTTATATCTGGCCACTTTGCTGAAGTTGTTTATCAGCTGTAGCAGTTCTCTGGTAGAGTTTTTCAGGTCACTTAAGTATATGATCATATCATCTGCAAATGGTGATATTTTGATTTCTTCCTTTCCAATTTGTATCCCTTTGACTTCCTTTTGTTGCCTAATTGCTCTAGCTAGAACTTCAATTACTATATTGAATAGATAGGAGAAAGTGGCAGCCTTGATTTAATCAGTTTCTGATTTTAGTGGGATTGCTTCTTGTTTCTCCCCATTTAATTTGATGTTGGCTACTGGTTTGCTGTTTATAGCTTTTACTATGTTTAGGTATGGGCCTTGAATTCCTGATCTTTCCAAGACTTTTATCATGAAGGGATGTTGAATTTTGTCAAATGCTTTTCCAGCATCTAAGGAAATGACCATGTGGTTTTTTTCTTTGAGTTTGTTTATGTAGTGGATTACATTGATGAATTCTGGGTATCGAACCATCCCTGCATCCCTGGGATGAAGCCTACTTGATTGTGATGATCGTTTTGATGTGTTCTTATATTCGGTTTGCGAGAATTTTATTGAGTATTTTTGCATCGATATTCATAAGGGAAATTGGTCTGAAGATTTCTTTCTTTGTTGGGTTGTTGTGAGGTTTTGGTATCAGTGTAATTGTGACCTCATATAATGAATTGGGTAGTGTTCCTTCTGTTTCTATTTTGTGGAATAGATTGAAGAGTATTGATATTAGGTCTTCTCTGAAGGTCTGATAGAATTCTGCACTGAACCCATCTGGTTCTGGGCTTTTTTTGGTTGGGAGACTTTTAATGACTGCTTCTATTTCTTTCGGCATTATGGGACTGTTTAGATGGTTTATCGGATCCTGACTTAACTTTGGTATTTGGTATCTGTCGAGAAACTTGTCCATTTCATCCAGATTTTCCAATTTTGTTGAATATAGGCTTTTGTAGTAGGATCTGATGATTTTTTGAATTTCCTCAGAATCTGTTGTTATATCTCCCTTTTCATTTCTGATTTTGTTAATTTGGATACTGTCTCTGTGCC
>CM052708.1:3798905-3814059 GCA_028551405.1 Uromys caudimaculatus
TAAAGAAAAGGGGAATCATCGGAAATGTAAATAAAATATCAAAAAATAAATAAATAAAAAAAAAAAAAAAAAAAAAAGACAGCCACATAGCTACTTTGAAACGCCCATTGCTACTCCTGGGACTCTCTTGACATCTTCAGGCATGCAGGTCCTAGAGGCCAGCAGGGACTGTTCCTGGTTGGCTCCTAACTCCTCCAGCCATGCACGTGCCTTTAAGAAACAGTAAACGTAAACTTGATAAGAGTTTCAGAGTATTCCTCTTTGGTCTCAGCTATTCCCTCAGCTAAAGTAAGAACTTGGTAAGTATACCTTCTAAACACTTCAAATGCACGGTGAAGCCAGTCAGTAGATACTGATTATTAAAATATAGGCATTTTCCTTGAAATATCTGACATTCTGCCTACAGTGCCTCTGTTATGTTCATTCAGATCGTTCCTATACTCTGAAACAATGAAGCTTTTCAGCTGCTGGAATGCTGCCAGGAGTCTGAAGAACACACAACCAAAGGCAGCCTTTAAACGGGCAGGGGATGAATAGATGCCTTATCAGAACAGCTGAGGCCACATCCAACAACAGCATCTGTTAGCGGTCACAGAGCCCCATATAGACAACGTTAGCCCCACAGCACAGCAGGACCCCACATAGGTCACACCAACCCCACAGACCCACAGCACAACAGCCTTTAGCTTCTGATACCTTCAGATCACATGATCTGAAGACAAAGTCAGCCTTGATCCACTGCTGGGTAGACACTGAGAATTTTAGTGGTGCTGGCAGGACCATAAGGCCAATGCTTATTTAATGTGAATTGCTTAGAGTCCCCGAGGTAACCACCTATGATTAAGATAAGGAAAAGGAAATACTTACCAAGATGGGTATTTATGCTGCTTTCAAACCTTCCTTATGCTATTTTAAAGGCCAGGAAAATGATCAGCCACCCTCCCTTCATATGGAATGAGTCTATGGTTAGTTTGGTTTCAGGGGTTCTTTATGAAGAGTGCCTGGTGCAGTACATGGCAATGCCCTGCTACTGTATATTGTAAAGACACTGCACAAGTTTAAGCAACAAACACAAGCCAGGCTTTCATTAAATAAATTTATTTGTTAAAATAATTTAACTCCAAATACAACTGTTGAATTTGCATTGAGTTATAATGACAATTCATGTTTCAATTGAAATGTCAGGGCTTACCCGACACTGTTACAAAACAGTGAGCTCTTGTTCACTTTTAAATGGTCAGTTGTATTAGAGTTCAACAATTAGCTGTGAATGGGATCTCTGGGAAACCCCAAATCGATGACGATATGTCTGTTTTCAAAATCTACTACAGCCATCCTAGAAACCCTGGTCGAGGTTTAACAGATACAGAGGACAAATTAAACAAGAGGACCGTCATGGTCTTTAACATCTGATTGGCTGAGGAGACAGAGCTGAGCCAGTGCTAACAGGGGGCTACTGATGGAGAAGCTAAGCAACTAAGCAACCCAACAGCGGTGGAGGACAAATCACCTTCACATTCCCCAGTGGCAACGCTCACACTGGATAGCCCACAGTGGCCATCCTCAGGCAACACAGAAAGTAAGTAAGCGTCAGTAGTTTTACCACAGAGAGTGACGGCAACTGGAGTGCCCGGTCAGGCCCTAACTCTACAAAGCAAAAGGTGGGAGCTTCAAAGCACCTCTCGCGGTGTACGGAATCACCTAGAAGGCTTCCCAGCAGATGCTGGCTTGTCTTGTGGAAGCTGAGGAGCGGAAAGGCCTTGGTTACCGTCACTGCCACAGCTTAAAGGAACCCGAAAGTTACACCTTAAAAGAAATAAACCTAAAACAAAACAAAACAAAAACCTGGCTCTGTGTGAAAAGTAAAAAACAAAGTAAAGAGAACTAAATAATAGCTAAAGAAATAGTGGTCTTTGGGTCAAACCATATTTTTAAGGCATGTTAGAACAAACTTTCATTTATCTAGTTGCTAGGCAGATTGGGCTTTAAAGAAATATCGATGGGCCAGCTCTCCTCTGCGCCCTGCCATTTCATGTGCTGACAAGTGTCATTTTCCTGTCCTTGGGTTTTTATCCCCCTCTCGGCAAATATCACGTACAACCATCAGAACAGGGAGAGGGCGTGGCAGTTTGGCCTGGGGAAGATGCCTGGGCACTATGAAGGGCTGGCGTAAATGCTGGGACTTAGGAATGCCTCCCAGGAAGAGCCTGCCCAAATGCCTGGCAAACACCCCCACTTCACACCTTGCCCGGCTTCTCACACTTCACCCTTTCCATGTTTGCATGGCCATCCACCACGTAAAGCTGTGGAATCTGTACAGCTGCTTCTAATATGCAATATCATAAATTGCTGTTCATTATAGGATTCTAAAAATTAGAATTAGTTGGACAAGTTAGAGGCCTCCGAGGTCTCACACTGATATTTCTACTTCAGCAGATTAAATGGACTCCTTCAGTTCAATTTTTCTATATGTCTGAGCCAAAATCAACTTTTACATAATAAACTTTGTTTCACGAAAACTGTTAGGACATTTTTGTCCTATAAAATGTGGTACTTCCTAAGTGGAGAAAATGGCGCTGAAGATCATGAATTCTCAAAGACTCTCTAACACCCACAACCTGGGTTTACCCACATTATTTATTTATTTATTTTCTCACATATGACAAACACCATTGACCTTTTCCCCCTGTCTTGTAACCTTAAAGCCAGCTACTAAATACTTGGGGTAGGGGAGATTTCAATGGCTTGTAAGAGACTAATAATTTTTAAAAATGCTTGCTTATACATTATGTTCTGCAGTATAGATTCTCAGTCGAGGCGATGGCCTCTGAATTGTGCCAAATTCTTAGGAACAATAAACACACATGCACACACAAACACACTCTTCTCTCTGGTACACACAAGACTAAGTGGTTACTTGCACAAGACTGTGGAACCGAGAAGGCATGGGCCCTAAGTGCATCCAGGCTCAGCAACACTGCGGTTCTGAAGGCTGAACTCATCTCCAGAGGGCAGGCTCAAGACATTCATTGGCACTTCCACCTCTGAAGGGAGGTTAACCCTTCCACACGCAATTGTGAAACTCCTGAATAGAATTTTTTTCCTGTGCCATTACTCATGCAAATGATAAACACTTCACGGCTATGAGAACCAAAAATGCTGGAGCTTAAGCACCCTTTCGAAACAGAAGACTCACTCGGGCAGTGTGTGCCACTTCAGCCATCAGGGCAGAATGCGTACAAGAAAAGCTTCCATGATTCTCCAGGAAAGGGAAGAGAAGAGGCTTTGTGTCCCTTCCTTCTCTCCCTAAAATAATTTATACTCTACTTTTAAGCCCGAATTATTTCATAGGTTATTCAATCTGTTTTTTGTTTTTCTAAATGCCTACAATTAAGCTGTGATACAGCAAACTGGATTTCCAAAGCAGGTGAGCCAAGAGTCACATTGCAACCATGGCCCTTAAAGGCTGCTTTCACGAGCACACACACACACACACACACACACACACACACACACACACACACACACACACACGCCCGCGCACACACACATGCACACACACACACACAAAGCCAGATGTTTGTACTGTCCTGTGGGGCGTCTGCAGACAGGAGCGTGTGGGTGTAACATGGCTTCATTTTCCTTCTGTGATGGTTAATCGGCTACAAGGCTCGTTGGTAAGGCTGGGCTCTCCATCTTAGTTGCTTCTTTCTTCTTCAGTAAATAAAGACCATCCCTGCTCCGTTAACAGAGGGTGGGTGTGCGATTCAATTCTCATAAACCCCCATGAGAGACTATGTTCTGTGGCAGAGCAGGCGATTCAACAAATTCTAAAGCCAGACTGGGTTTTCACACAGCCTTGTTCTGACTTTTACTCTATTGAGGATTGATATGTGAGTGAGTTTCATGTCACGAATTAGGATAACATCTACGATTAGGCATCAATTTGGAAACTAGAAACGTGTCAGCTGAGCAGAGTCCCTGCAGCGCTGTTTTACAGGATGGAATACACCAACTCGAAGCTCCATCCATTCCTGACTTCAGTACTCTTGTAGGAAAATATTTCTCCTTTATTTATTTATTTTTTTAAGACAACAAAATATTTTAATTGTTAGTGATCATAGGAATTCTTCTGGCTTCTCTCTCATGATTATTTTCAGTTTACCCAAAAGTGGTTTCTGTCACCTCAATGACAATGCCATCATCACATCAAATGTGGTCACCCTGTAGCTTGGCGGTGGTGCCTTCAGGTTGCACATGTAAAGAGGACTGAGGACAGGGGTGAAGACTGTAGTCACGGAACCCACAGGTACTCAGAGGCGTCAGCTGGCCATCCAACCTGAAGGTCGCAGTGCACCGTGGACTCACACACCACCCATCTTACCAACTGCAGTGCAGCAGACAAGGGTTACTGCTGCCTACGAGCCTAGACAAGTCCTGTCCGGGACAGCCATGTTCCGATGCTATTGTATGTTACAAGCAGAACAGCACGGGTCATCTTTGTCAGGCTGGGCTGCATAGTTCATCTGCCTCACAATCTCAGCAAAGAGCTCATCCACCATTGTTTTACTCTTAGCAGAAGTCTCCATAAAGGGGCAGCCCCACTCCTCTGCCAAGGCGCGGCCTTCACTGGAGGACACTTCCCTCTCACTCTCCAGGTCCACTTTGTTCCCGACCAGGATGACTGGCACCTTCTCATACCTGGAAGAACACACATGCATTGCAGCAGTTAGTAAGCAGGGGAAACAGAGTTTCTGTTTTTTTCACTAGTATGGTATAAATGATCTCTTTGGCCACATGAAAAATTACTTGCACCAGTTGGCTTGGTGTCTATCTAGGGCATTCTGAAATTACTCTCAGAAGGGATCATAAATGGGCTTCTCAAATGATGTTTTCAATTAATCAATTATGGATCCTTTAAAACCAATTATGTATCCTTTCCAGATATACTTGGGGAATTATTCTCAGCATCTCAGACTGACTTCTCTTAATTTAAATGTCATCTGTTCCATGAGATGCACACTCAAAATTTCAGCCAATCATGCAATCATTAGCTTTACTGGTAACATAATTGTTACCAGTAACAATTTTACTATATTCTATAAGAATACAAAATAAATCATGTTCTAAATAGCTTCTGAACACCACCACCACCACCACCACCACCACCACCACCACCACCACCACCACCACCACCACCACCACCACCACAACAACAACAAAGAAAGCTGAAACTGTAGTGGGATTCATCAAAAGCATCAAACAGAAGCACACCCTGTTCCACATGGAACCAGCCAGCTGAAAGGAAAAGTTATCGACTTATTTTTTACAGTTTAAGGATTAAAGTACAGCACATTTAGGAAACAGGATTCTGGGTACACTCCCCGACGTAGTATCTGTACAATTTCATTGTTCTGTTAAGATGGCTCTCCCTACTTACCCTAAAGCCAAGTATAGCCCCAATGGACACTTGGGTTTTCCTTTGGCAAGAGAGAAAACCGATGCCTCCATGAGGGTCTGTCTATTCCAGGCAGCAAAACAGAGGACTGAAAGGTAAGTGGGAGCACCCAGTGTGGTACTCACATCAGCAGTCCCAGCAGAAAGGAGACAGGCTGGAGTATTACTGATTTTGGGTCTAGCCCTGCCTCACAGAATCAGAGGGCTGGGAGGCAGCTTGGTCGGTACAGCACTTGCCTTGTGGGCATAAGACCTCAAATCTAATCGCCGGAACTCACGGCAAAGAGCCAGGCACAGCTGCACATGCTTCTCATCTTAGCGCTGGGGAGGCACTGAGGGGAGGATTCTGTGGCTCACTGGCCAGCCAGTCTAGCATAACTGATGGACAACAGGCCAATGAGAGACCCTGCTTCAGAGGTGGATGGTGATCCTCAGGGGCACGTGCAAGCTTGTCCTCCGGACGCCACAAACACAGGTACAGGCAAGAACACACAAAGGTGTGTATATGGATAGAAGCAAGAGGCCGCATCAGGGTGGGTCTAGAACACGGACATTCTGTTTCTTCTGGGAACCGCAGGCAGCTCTGATCTGCACCAGAGGCACCTGGCTGTCCTTGTGGCCGCTGCACACGATGCGAGGCCTTCGCATACCTTTTTTTCAGGACTCTCTTGCACACACTCGCTGGCCTCTGGAGCACAGGTGGTAATAGCAATGGAGCTGCAGTACACAGACCCATCACCAGCTCCTTCCTGTACCAGCTCACACCTGTGGAACTGAGCGGCCCGGCAGTGAGGTTACACTGGCGCCCATGTCAGTTTCTAATCTGTTCTACACTCAAGGACATGGCTGCTGTCCCCTTTCTGTCTGGGGGCACACACTCGACAGAGCACAAGATGACATGTCTTGCTTGTTAATGAAGTTTACAAATGGTGACAAATAACATTTATCGAGTGGAGGTTAAGACCTAACTTCGGTCAGGGTCAGTTAACTATAGTCATTGAGAATGTTAAGTGCTGAGGCATTGCTTTCTTCTAATGCTGGTCCTGGTGGTGGCACACATCTGTATCCAAGCACTTAGGAGATGGAGACGGGAAGATCAGAAGTTCAAGGTCACCCTCAGCTACAGAGTGAATTAGTGGCCAGCCTGAGCTAGATCTCAAACAAACAAATAAACAAATCTATTTCTATTATTAGGTAAAAGAAAAGTATCTTAAAGAATATTCTTAAGCTTAAATACAATAGTGTATCAATATTTTATATTTAAGAGAGACATACTTTCAGTTGAAAAGCACAGGTTCTGTTTGGAACACGATGACCTTTCAAAATTTGCAAAACTATCAAGTTATTAGCAGTTAGCTGATACATGTGCTCTTCAGTCTGGAGGTTAAAGTTCCAACAGATGGTGGCCAACCTACAATCAACAGGTCTCCTTGACCGGGTTGCTAGCTGAGGCCTTGTTCTGCACTACTAACGCAAGTCCAATGGCTATTAGTAACATGCAGTAATGGGGTAAAAATGTAGTCAGTATCAGAGAACCTGTCTACCTCTACTAACTGAACGGACAGTGGTCTTTTTAGCCACTAGGGTATTAAGGATGCTAGAGAAATGCAGATCAATAACCCGATCAAGAAACCTGGCAAACAGCTCAAACTCTTGAGAGCAAAACAAAACAAATCAACAACAACACCCATATGCATTTCCAAAGTCAGATGTCGATAGACTTTGTCTCTCTGTTAACACTGGAGTTTGGGACAGTGGAAATACTATAAACTATGATATGGATGGAGGCTTGGCTTTCACCCCTGCCCAGGAGAAGCTGCAGGGCTGAGCACAGCATTTCCTGATATCCGTGTCTCATCTCAGTTGGTAAAATGGAGCTTGGGTACCTGCTCTCACTTAATGTAACAAGGATGCTGTCAAAGCCAGAGGAGACAATACAGGAATCCAGATCAGACAGCACAGGATGGGACCCACCCCCTCCTGCCATCACACTTATGTAAGACTACAGCTTGCCAAAAGACAGTGTTAGGAAATCAGAAATCATCAAGAGATGAGAGATCTGCTGAAGAGAAACAAGCTGTGCCATGGGATGAGGGTTGTGAGGTAGAACTAAGAAGAGAGGGGGAGCCAAAGCCATAGCATGAAGCAGCCCCATACTGCCTGACAGGACCAACAGAGATGTAATCTCAGAACACCAGGCCTTACAGACGATGCTAACACTAGCAGGAGGGGCTAGGATGACAGGAAGAGTCCTACACACGAGGGTAGGATCTGGAGGAGCCTGGATCTCCTTGGGACTCGGATGAGAAGACATGGAAAGAGGGAAGCCCTGTACTGATGGAGCACAGCACACTGCTCTGTCTACTGCTGTGGCAATATCCACACAACTCCCTAAGCAGACCAAGACCCTGGCCTCAGAATCAACTTAGCTAGTCATATGGACTTAATATGTTACAGTCTTTCAAGTGCCTGTTTGTTGGCCTACATCTAAAGCATTCTTACACCTGAAAGTTAAAAATCACATCAGACATGGTGGCCCAACCCACAATCAACACTTAATGGCTGAGTGTTTGGCTCCGTTGTAAGAACATACAGCAGGCTGATCTTTAGAAGAGATATCAAAGTGCACATGAGGGGTGGAGTCAATCCTGTGGGACTAGAGTATGGAGCAGCTACTGTCAGTGCATTCTGACTCACCGCAGTAGGAAGGATGCACCAGGAGCTGAGGAGCAATATCTTCTGCACACAGTGTGTGGGATGCTTTAACTCTGTGGGTACCAGGGGCTGCACTGTACAAAGGCCCACTGTGTAGTAGTAGTAGCAGAATAGTGGGAGATAGGCAACAGAACTTCGGGTCATAGACTTTGCTGTCCATCGACATATTTATTTTCTAAGAGCCTACTACATCCCACATACTGTTATGCCCACTTAGGATACATAAGAAACAACAAAGATATCTGCCCTCATGCTGACGATAGCCCAGCAGAGGAAATGGGTATTAGCAATAAAGGTAAGTAAGTTAAGGTTTATTAGAGACAGAAGAAGCAGGCCAGGGAGCACGCTGGGAACACAGGCACCATCCTAGGAAGGATATCACTGGCTTCATTGGGGAGGTGTCATACAACGTTAAGTCAAGGGGTAAGGAATCTGCTACATAACTATCAGGGAACACTCCCAAGCGAGATATGAACTAGGCGTCAAGAGCTTGTAGATCTGCACCTGTTGGTTCAAGGAATAGCAAATGGCTTGTGGGATCCACCGGTACGGCCCCTCCCATCCCTGATCAGGTCACACACGTCACCTGAGAAACAGAACTGGGGACGGACAGGGTGCTGGAAGTGACCTCATCAGACTCCGGCACTTACAGCAGCTGGCAATATTATTTAGGAGGGCTGCACACTTCGTGAGTAGGTGACAACAACTACTCTCATGTTTGATTCTCATCGCAGCCCTGTGGACTTTCTTCATTTCTCTTTTTTCAAAGGATACCATTCGGGAAGAAGTTGAGAAGGCCAAATTCCAAAATTACTCTATTTATGAACCACTGTTAACCTGCGTCTTGAAGGGGACACCATAGTCAGGTTCAGAAAGTGGCCGATTAGTTTGTTTGTAGACTGTGGGAAACAGTTGTCTTATTAACATGAATTTACATGCTTTTGTTATATTCATGAGCATGATTATATAATGTATGAATAAATAAAACTAGCTCTTGTAAGCAGCTGTGCTTAATGGATTGCACAAAGCATCGCTAGCTGTAGACCGCTGATGGGCTTCTCAATGCGGCCGCTCTGTAAATATCAATGGCTGGGAAGCACTGACTGTACTCAATAGGCTGTTGCTGCTTCATAACTGTCCCAACATGTGTGTTTATGTACACTTTATTCTGGGAATGTCTAAGCTTGGCTGGCCATTAAAACAACTTGAGAATTTAGATACTGATTCCTGGGCCCTGTTCCAGAGCTACTGAGTTTGAATCGGTAGGATCACATGTATCTATACAGATAAAGTCTGCAGACAGACTCTGAGCTTCAGCGATGTCAGGAACCAGCAGACTCATCAGTGGCACCGATCCCAAACGGCACCGTACGCCTACCACCTATGACCTCACAAGCAGCCAGTCTAAAATTCAAGGCTCTCTGCTCTTCACGCACTCATCAGGGTAAACAGTAGTGAGACCTATGCAATCAGTCCCGCTAACCTCCTTTTGAGGGCATTATACTGCAGCACTTTAAGAGGAGGGCATGTCTCACTGGGTTATTGTCAGGCTCTTCTTGGCCATAAGCTGATTGGAATAAAATTCTTTCAGTTCAGAAGAGTACCAGAAAGGCTTTTCTTAGTTCCCTTGTTCAACTTTCTACCCAGTGTTAAAATCTCCTCTCCTAAGAGGGTCTGAGGCAAATAGCAAATACTCAAATGTGTCAAAACCCTTGCCAGATGTCTCTACAGCATTCTGAACACCTTCCATGACACAGAACTCACACTACGGGCAACTGGCTACGTCCTTAAATATTAGTGTTAAATTTGTTAAACATTAGTGTTAAGAATTCAGAGTTTAAAAGTTTACTGTGCTCAGCCTGTGCTGTCTGCACTCACTCCCCTTCCCAGGTCCTAACCTCTGTCCTGAGGGAAGGAACTTTTCTTTTTTGAAAATGGAAACAGGTTTTCTTTCTCACTTCTTTGCTCAAATCAAACAATGCAACAATATTTAAACAAACAAACAAAAACCAAACAAATTCCCACCAATACTTAAATAGGAGGGGGAGAGAGACACAGAGAGACACTGAGACTCTTAATCTTACTTGTGAGAATGAGCACCATAACTATTTTGGTATATAAACTTCCAGACTTCTCCTACTCATATATATTAACAGAAGCATACATTTTCATACAAAGAGATCACACCATTTAGTAGTTTGTTTTTGCTTAATATTATGGAGTTACCCATTTTAATAAATGACAATGTATCATGATGACCAAACAGTATTCCATTTTACAGACTGATATATATATACACATATATATGTATATATATAATATGCATATATCCACATATATCACATGTATGCACGTATCCCTAAAACTGTATCATAATTTACTCTTATGTCATTAGTGCTTTTTGGCAAACATAACCAGCAATCTGATGAATGTACTTGTAAGTGTGATTTCTGTACCAGACGGTATATCAAATGTCTATTTTTAAAACCCCTATGTCTATTTTTCTTTTCTTTTTTAAGCCTTTGAGCTAGCAAAACCCACTGATTGATTCATCAAACTGCTGTGTAGCTGCACTCACAACTTCCAGTGCACGGCTGGAATTTATACTAGCACTCACCGTGCTGAGTGTTAATCTGGCCACTCCAGGACTGACACCGTCCCTTGTCCAGCAACTGTGCTGGCGAGGAGGGCAGGGCTAAGCAGGGAGCACGCTTCCTCTAGGCTCATTTGTTCTCGGCTGCCTACTTCGTTCCCATCGTTCTAATGGCTCTCTCTCTCTGTCACTCCTTTGCTTTGACTCTCTCGAGGGTCTCAGTGCACACTGAACTTGTACGGTGAGAAGCGTAATGTGACATACACAAGATGATACCAAGAGTGTGTTTGGAGCTGTCAGGGACTCCATTATGCAAATGTCAGCTGTGTTCACAGAAATTATGAGGGTTGACATTGTACCCTCCAGTTCTGTTCGGGTGGCCCAAGTGACGATGGAAAGAACCTCATAGGCATTCTCGCTGTATTAAAAAGCCACCCCAGCACCATGTGCAAGGCCAAGGTAACAAAACACCCAGGAAAAGTGCAACAAGATATAGGAAACAAATACGCCACTGTTTTTCTAACTAAAAGAATCAGGAAGGGGGCCAAAGGGAGTGGGAGGTTTCCAGTTCTTCCCGTCTCTTTTTATCTAGTCGTTCTGTGAGAACCCTGTGCAGGGCAGAAAGCTAAAACTCTGAGAGAAACACCCTGCTTCTGGCCAGGAGAACAGGCTCTGTGGTCTGCAGGGTGTGGAAGGAATCTCTGTGGTACGCCATGTAAGTTCACAGGAACCCAGAGACGCTGAGTGCCAAGACCTCAGTTTAAGAGTCAGTGAAGAGAAGTGAGAAACCTCAGCATGTGGGACGGGCTGTGAGCCTCAGTAATGCGCTACAGGATTCTGTCAGCAAGGGCATCTAGCTACAAATCTTAGGGTTAAGGTGTGTCTACTCTGCTGCAGTAAAAAATAGACTGAAGCAAGGAAATTGGTAAAGTAATTAAACAAAGTCTTCATTCAAACAGGATAGCAGAGCAACCTTCAGGACATACTGAGGACACATGGACAAGGGGAATCGTGTTCAAAAAATACAGCATGCACAATTAAGTCGATTGGCCGGTCCATTACTTAGCTGAGTCCTGCCAACCAATGTTAAACTCCACTGCTATGCTACTGAACCTCTGTCCTCAACAGGGAAGGCCAACATTAGAGAAGAGCGTGACTCTGGACATAAAAATGACAAGCTCTGGAAGTTTCCTTCATGATCACATCTACAAACTGCACCACAAATCTTTAGGAGACCCTAGATGTTGCAGTACTTCAAAACCCACATTAAAAGGGAAAATGTAGACTGGGCGGTGGTGGTGCACACCTTTAATCCTAGCACTCGGGAGGCAGAGGCAGGCAGAGTTTGAGGCCAGCCTGGTCTACAGAGTGAGTTCTAGGACAGCCAGGGCTACACAGAGAAACCCTGTCCCTCCCTTCCTCCCTCCCTCCCTCTCTCCCCACCCCTCCCCCTTCCCCCTCTTCCCCCCACACACAGTAAAATGTAGCTATGATTGCATTCAATCTAACCCTTTATCATTAGAAATGAAGATAATTCATGCCAGGACTGTGAATCTGTAAGGAGATGTTTGTGAGGCGATGTCTACAAGTACAAGCCCGAAGCCTTGCCATCAGAACTGAGTGGGAAAACAGACTGACTCTGCTAAAAGCAACACACACACACACACACACACACACACACACCCCATACACACTTGTACAGACACAGACACATCAGACACACAGATACACCATACACACACATATACAGACAGACACACACACACACAGACACACAGACACATACACACCATACACTCTTGTATAGACAGACACAGACACATTAGACACACAATACACCATACACACACATATACAGACAGACACACAGACACACACACCATACACACATATACAGATAGACAAACCACACAGACACACACACCACAGATACACCATACACACACATATACAGACAGACACACAGACACCATACACACATATATACAGACAGACACATAGACAGAGACACATCATACACACAGACAGACACATAGACAGAGACACATCATACACACAGACACACACATACACAGACACACACACAGACCCACAGACCCACAATGAGGTAGGACACAGCCGCTGGCCAGAGTCAGACATGGTGCTGAAACATAACACATGCATTTCCCCTTTAGTGAGTGTTAGATTTGAGACCTACGGTTTAAAGCAGGCCAACTCCTGGATCTGACCAGCCTGAGTCGGCTGCTGGAATGATGGGAGCTGTGTGAGTGCACACCTTCTCAGCACCCCATGTCAGGAATAAATAAGTGTGTTAAAGTTGCCCCTAAGTGAGGCGGGTTAAAGATGTTTTTTGAGACGATGAAGAGCTAAGGCATTAGGAGTTACCAGCAAAGGAATGTTTACCTGGACAACACCTTTATTCTTGTGAAAAGACTTAAATATACTTCTTTCCTCTAAATCATTAATCACCAGACCCCACCACCACCACCACCAAGAAAAAATTAAAGCGAAAACAGCCACAAGATGTGGCAGCTCACACCTTTAACCTTAGCCCTGGGGAGGCTGAGAAAGAGACGGGCATGAGTTCAAGATCAGCCTGGGCTACAGTGAGATCTTACCTCAAAACACCCGGAAATCAAATAAGCAAAGATGCCAGATTTCTATAAAACAAAGGTTACAACAGAAATGGAAACAGTCAAACACACCACACTAGGTAGGCTGAATCCACTCTCACGAGACTGACTGCTCAGGTTATGAAAACAGATCTTTAGATATGAAGCAGGAAAACTAACAGGTGAACAATGGGAAAAGGAAAAAACCCGCAGATGGAGGGAGGTGGAGCTGACCACTCTACCACACTGCCAGGGTGGGGCCCTTACAGTAGAAAGTAGAGAATGGCAAGTGCCCAATAGGTGACAGGGAGGAGCCAACAGGCTGTGAAAGCCATATGCAGAGAGTTACAAGGACCCCTTGGGACATGAGGGGTGGGAGGTCTCTGATCTTCATCAGGGACAGGATATGAGGGTCTGTAACAGCAGGCTGAGAGGAGCAGTGGGTATGGGGACAGGCTGAGCAGGAATTACTGGCAGAGAGAAAATGCACCCTGCCATTTTCAAATGCTCAAAACCCTTCATCTCTAATACAACTCACTCCTGAGCTCCAGTCTCTTCCTGGCTTCATCTATTTCTAACTCCCTCCCCCTTTCATACCCTCTATGCCAATTCCATGGTAATTAAAACATTGCTTTTATGGTCCACTCCCCATCCCAACGGTCCCACAACAATGTCTGGTGACTCCATGGAGCCTGGAATAAAGGCTAACAGTCAAGGTTGGCCACAGGCTAAAACCAAGACAGAGGGCACAAGGCAGAGACATGGGTTTGGATTTAGAGGACTGCAAAGGCTGCCTGGATCTGCTGCCTGTCCTTCCGGAACCAGGGCTCTCAGCCTGTGAAACAGAAATATTAATGTATAATGTTAACAGTGATGAGAGCAATAGCATTACTAACAATTAGCATCTGCAGAGGACTTGGTTTACGTCTGACTCTGCACTCAGAAATGCACACGAATTATCCATTCAAGTATGGATGCTGTAGAATACTACAGGGATGCTAGCTATTCATCTTTACGTTCCTGAAAACCATCTGTTAGTAAGTCAGCTCTAGAGTCTTAACTGGAGTGATAGAGCTATAAAAATATACCCACCCTGTTGCTAAGTATCTTCCTTCCTGTCTCTGGTTTACACTGCCTGGCCCAAGTATGACCAAATCTAATTATTTAGTCTAAAAGTTATTAATTTCCTTGGAAAGGAGTTAGAAAAATAAGAGACAATATTCCCTCTAATTCATGTAAGCTGGCAATCTAGTATCTTTACAAACAAGTATTTTTCCTTATCAAAGCATCTCTTTCTCACCACACATTGCTGTCACAGGGTACAAACCACGTCTCTGATGCCCTGGTAAGACAATCGGACATGAAAGAAGAGAAGCAACTCCCCAGCTCTGCGCAGTATTAGCAGTCATTAAAGTCTCAACCTGCTGTCAACCTGCTGCTCAGTCGCTGTTCAACAAGAGGCAAGGCCAGTGGCACTGTCTGAGTCATAGCTCTCCCCGCCTACCGCTGGAATGCCACCGGATGGTTACGGTACCAAGAGAGAGTGATAATAAAGTGATGGATCTCACATTAGAAGTTTCCCCATCAAAATTCCAACTCAATTCTTCATAGACTTAGAGCAAGTCTCAAATTCATACGGAATAACAAAAAACCCAGGATAGCAAAAGCTATTCTCAACAATAAAAGGACTTCTGGAGGAATCAGCATCCCTGACCTCAAGCTGTACTACAGAGCAGTAGTGATAAAAACTGCATGGTATTGGTACAGCGACAGGCAG
>CM052708.1:3814159-3840526 GCA_028551405.1 Uromys caudimaculatus
CAGTCAGAATGGCCAAGATCAAAAACTCAGGTGACAGCAGATGCTGGTGAGGATGTGGAGAAAGAGGAACACTCCTCCACTGCTGGTGGGATTGCAAGCTGGTATAACCACTCTGGAAATCAGTTCGGCGGACCCTCACAAAACTGAACATAACACTACTTGAGGACCCAGCTATACCATTCCTGGGCATATACCCAGAAGATGCTCCAACATGTAATAAAGACACATGCTCCACTATGTTCATAGCAGTCATATTTATAATAGCCAGAAATTGGAAACAACCCAGATGTCCCTCATCAGAGGAATGGATACAGAAAATGTGGCACGTTTACACAATGGAGTACTACTCCGCTATTAAAAACAATGACTTCATGAAATTCGTAGGCAAATGGATGGAACTTGAAAATATCATCCTGAGCGAGATAACTCAGTCACAAAAGAATGAGCATGGTATGTACTCACTGATAAGTGGATATTAGCCCAAAAGTTCAGAATACCCAAGATAACTTCACAGCAACTGTTGGACTGAGCGTGATGTCCTAGATGGAGGAGTTGGAGAAGGGACTAAAGGAGCTGAGGGAATTTACAGACCCATGGAGGGAGTAACAGTTGTCAACTGGCCTGACCTCCCGATGCTCCTGGAGACTGGATCATCAACCAAAGAATACACATGGAGGGGCCCATGGTTCAGACCACATATGTGGCAGAGGATGGCCTTGTTGGCCATCAGGGGGAGGAGAGGCCCTTGGGCCTGAGGGTATTAGATCCTTCTGTATAGGGGAATGCCAAGGAGGGAAGATGAGAGTGGGTGGGTGGGTGAGCACCCTCATAGAGGCAGGGGAGGGAGGAAGGGATAGGGGCTTTCCAAAGGGGAGTTCTCGAAAGGGGGAAACATTTGAAATGTAAATAAAGTATCAAAAAAACCAACAACAACAAAAAGAAGTTTCCTCATGAAGTTCATGTTGTCACTGGGGCAATGTGAACAGACAGTCTTTCTGGGTGTGCACTCCCTAGAATATTGCCTGCTTTACTGTGCCATGCAGTGATTGCTTATATTGACTTAAGGGTCCCTGAAGATTTGGGGGGTGGGGGATGGACTTATATTCATACATTCAACTAACTTTTGCTGTTTTTTTTTTTAATATATATTTTGTTTTTCCCCCCTATATTCCGAGGTGCTAGCTGTCAGGGAGAGACCAGAATAACAGCAAATGCATGGAAGAAGCTTTCTTATTAACGTAAGCTTGATGGTGGCTACCAGCTGTGTTCACGAACAGCAGACACAAGAGGATGCAAGGAAGCAAAGGTGAAGATTTACACACATACACACACACACACACACACACACACACATACGTTCCTATTGACACTCAGTTTTAATGTGCTCTATATCCCTTTAAAAATCCATTAGTTAAAAATATTTTTTTCTTCACATTGGTATTCAGCCTGTGTGAGGGTGCCAGATCCCCTGGACTGGAATCAGACTATGGCGAACTGCCATATGGGTGCTGGGACTTGAACCTGGGTCCTTTGGAAGAGCAGCCAGTGCCCATGTGGGGGTTATGTGAATGTGAACGTAGGTACACAGAGAGGCCAGAAAACAGTTTCAGATCTCTTGGATCTGGAGTTACAGGCAGTTGTGACCTGCATATTATGAGTGCTGGGAATTGAACTCGGGTCCCCTGAAAAAGCAGTAACTGCTGAGCTATCTCTCCAGTCTTTAAAATGTTATAATCTTAATAAGATTAAGTATGATCTTCAAATTATAGTCCTGCCTGGGCAACCAAATGATAGTAGGTAAATTCCAGGAACAGATGGCAGGGGGTTGGGGCTGTCTTTAAAGACTTCAGGTTTGTTCATTCATTCATGTATCACTTACTCATCTCAAGTCAACATTTTTTAAAGGGATTACTGATTTTAAACATTTAAATATGTTTAATTAACATGTTTAATGAAAAATGTTAAATTCACATTTAAATATGGTTTTATTTAAACATTTAAGAAGAAAAGCAAATAAGCAAAACCAAAAAGCCAAATCCTACCCTAACCTTCATGGTTTCACATAACCAGTTCACTAGATTTCACATTGTTGATCATGATTTGGCCAGCACTCCAGTGAATGAGCGTCTTGTCTGACATCACATTAAATGGGATCATTCAGATGTGCCCAGCTAGGGTAGGTGGGACAGTCACACTGGTAAGAAAGGTGGGGACAGAAACCCCTTCCATGTAGCTGCAGGGTCTCCACAGTAGTTCCCAGAAGGAACAGTGGGCTCCGTACTCTTAAACATAGCTCTGGGAGTCAAAGAGCCAAATTGAAGCAGCCTGACAATTTATAATAGGCCCCTGACCAGCTCAGCATCACTTCTGTATACTCTAACACTTAGCCCACACTCTAAAGGAAGAATAATAAATGTTCTTTCTCAAAGGAAATCGTATCAGTGAGTCTGTAGCCATCTTTAATCTAGACTACTTAATCTGGTCAAAAACAAAATGTCCTTCTGAAAGTGAACAAATCTCTAGCTCATGAAGATTAACGAACAAAGGCAGTAAGGAGACTGGCCACATCAAAGACTACTTAATATCACGTGTGCATGGGCCTGGACTCACCCAGATGCTCAGAGCAGAGCCTGCCATGTAATCAGGAGTGACCGTGTGATCACCCAGACTGGGATGCTTCTGAGATGCAGAGGAATGTGCAGCACAGTAGGCCTACGCCTCAAGGACCCAGGGAAAGAGATGAGGTCACCTGTGGGGCAGGGGACAGACCCACACAGTAGTGCTTATTTAAACAGACTGTTGGGAGCCATGGGCTGTGAAGAAAGGATGTGCTGCTGAGAGCAATGGAAGGACACTCCTTCCCCTGTCACTCCTTTCACCAGATGGCGTGCTTGGGTAGCCTCAGAAATCAATGCTGTCTGCAGGTCACTGCTGAGGTACTGATCGGTCAGACGGGTGGGGACACCAGCACCCTGGCTGCTGTTGGGGTGATGTTGCTAGTGGACGGAATGGCAGCACACCTTTCTCAGCCCATGAGTCTAGCTGGAGGTTTCCCTAGCACAGCCCTCTAGGCAGCGCTCAGCACTGCAGGCTCCTTACACGTCCTTCCAGTCAGTTACAGACTAACAGAACCATGCCTTCCGTATCAACGTCACCATGCAAAGGCTGGATGCACTGAGAATTCTCTCAGTCTTGCTCCTAAAAACAAAGCAACGCTACAAACATGATGCCTGGGTGATGTCTTTGCTGGCTTTCCTGCATGTATGCCCTTCGTCAGTTAGTGTCCAGTGAGTTTTCATGGATCGTGCATGTGACTCTAGCTAGCCTTCAGTGTGCATATATGTAACTACAGGCCTTAACAATGGACATCTAGCCCTTGAGTTTACTACCCAGGCTTACTGATGGCTTAAGTTGACTTAGACTGTTGGTTCCCAAAGTCGGAGAAGCGAATGGAGCGAGAGAACAAGGGTCACTAGAAGGAAATTTTATCTTGGTTAAGGAGATAAAAACATAGTGACCACGCATTGTGCTCTGAATGTTGAGCCTGACTTCATCCCCACTGTGAGAATGAAGATATGAGGGACTCTAAGGGGTGAGTGGCTGCCCCTGGGGGAGGCGATGTTAGCACCATTAGAAAAGGACATTCATTTCTTCTCTTCCAGTTTTATGAAGATGTGTCAAGAGGAGGCATCTACGAATAGGCTCTTACCAGACACTGAATCTTCTGGCACCTTGAATTTGGATTTTCTAGCCTCCAGAACTGTGGGCAATACATTTTTATTATTCACAAATTACCTAGGCTAGAATATTTTATTATGGCAGCTCCAATGGACTAAGGCATTTACCAAAGTAAATATATAATTATTATTCCTATTGACATTTTTTTGACCTTTAATGAGTTAGGATGAGCAAAAAATTTCACCAAGAAAGGTGGCCGGATGAAAAGCAATGTTTTTGGTGGAAGATATTTTGAAACTTAAAACTCAAGTGTTTTAAAGGCTGTGCTTCTGTGTAAGTTAGAACTGTCAAATATATATTGACTGACAGTACATTTTGGCACATCAGCTAAAGATAGTACCCTCTATTTATTCTGCATAATGCCCAGGGCAATGCTATGCAAATCAGGTGGCTTAAGCCATATTATTTGATGTTGACAATGATGATTTTTATACAAAGTCAGATAAAAAATTTTTCTGGAATTGGTTTATTAAGAAAAATCTGTCAACTATATAACTAGTCACAGAGTGTTAAAGTTATCTTTACCCACACAGAGCTTTTGGCATTCATGAAAAGATCTACTATCATCTCCAACTTCTGAAGAAGAAAAATGTTATTTAGCAAACACTAATATTCTATGCTTATTATTTTTATGTATTGTTTTTATAATTAAAACGCATACAGTAAAGACCGCTACAATTTCTTCCCAACTAAAAAGTCCTTGTCAGCAGAGTTAAGTTTGCAAGGGGCAGGCAAAGACTCAGAACTCAAAGCACGGAAGGCCTACAGTGTAAGTCCCACTGCACAGACTGTAAGGCTGAGACAGAGGAATAGGCCATGGCACCGTGGAACTGCATTAGCTCCATGGTGCGCCTAGACAGTTCCCCAGAAACAGAGGCCTGGGTCTCATCCTCCTTTCTGTGATTTTCCTTGAAACTTTTTTATTGGTATTTTGGGGTTGTTATGTAAAGAATGATTTTATGTTCATGATTTCTTTAGTTATTTATCATACCCATGTTGCAGATGTGGAAATTAAAATGCAGAGAAAGCTAAATTGCCAGTAAGAGCTGAGGGTCGGTTTAACCACGGCAACACTCACTATCACATGGATGAAAGGTACGGTCACTCTGCACGAGAAAATGTCATATTTGAGAATTATCTAGGATATTTGAGGCATTCATTGGAAACTGGAAGATGGACATCTTTAGAATCTATAATAAAATATATGACCAATTACAAAGGAAAACACTAGTATTTCACTTATTGAGCCATAAAGACATCAGGTAAAGAAGAAAATATTAACATGTATTGAATAATTAATGTGATACAGAATTTCTACTCTGAATTATTAACTTCTGAGGTGACAAAAAGTATGGGAAGCAACTCTCTTAAAGTCAATGTGCCAAGCAGAAGCTTACAATGTTCCTCCTGGGTGGTTTTACTAAGTGATTAGACGCTATCGGCAACCAGGCCCTTTCTACCTGTCTGCACCTGTTTCCTGATCAGTGCAGCTGACCCTCCCATGACCCAGCTACTAGATACAGCTGTGGACAGACAGTTCTGCCATCACATGATTCGATCTGAGCACTGACTACAGGCTGAATACCTCTTATCTGAAACACATGAACCAGACATACTTCAGATTGTAGATTTGGGGAGGGATGCAGTATCTGGTGGATAGAACCCATGTCTAGGTATGAAATTCGGTAGGTTTCATGTACATCTTAGACATAGTGCCCACAACTGATTTAGACAGCATTTGTAGTGCAGCTGTGATTTTTGAGCGCAGGTGGTCACATGAAGGCAGCTGTGGGATTTTTGCACTGAGGCATCAGCCTGGGGTTCAGAAAGCTGTAGGTTGGGAAGTACTTCTGGCTCCAGGTGAAATTTTAGGTACAGATGCTCATCCTGTACAAAATCCCTTGCTCTGCTTTAGGTTTGGAACAGGCAGGGGCCACCTTTCCTCAACGGATGAACAAGACTGCCCGACTAAACACCAAGTCTCCTTCTAACTGTGATGCCAACTCTCTTACACTCTTAAATAAGGTATCATGGGAGAAAACTAGGAAAACCAGGAGAGAAGAACTGTCTCAAAGCATTAGACAGTTCCAGCTAGTGTTCCTGGAGTAAAGTTATCTAAGACAGCAGTCTCCAGACCGTGTATGATGAGAGTACTTTGGTGATGAATGAGCCAGAAGAAAATGAACTGAAAAGGGGCACAAGCCACACAGAGATATTAAATACACACTGGTTTCAGCCCTGTGTGTTTGTCCTGCTCAGAGGAAACAGTAGATGTGGACCCTGGGTAAGAAAATGTGAAAGGGACTCATGAATGGACTAAGAGAGGTAAACATACGGTGTCTTCATTACCTCCAGAGTCTTAAACATAAAAGTTATTAAGTCATTGTATTTCTCCTCAAAATATCATTTTGGTATGTCTTTACATCATAAATGTATCCTAAAAAAATAATAATAAAGACACAAACCAAAACCCACAGCCTATCTATGCAATTCAGTGAATATTTCAACATTATGAACAAGAATGTACAACTTAAGTGTGCTTGCTTAACCAGCTACAGTCTACTTTAAACCATGTATTCAGAAACACTCTTCAGCACCATGTGAGTTAGGGCACAACCAATATTCAGTATTTAGCTGCATCAAATTTCCAGTGCTAAGGTGACAGGATTTCCCAAACCACGACCTTAATAAAACATACCCATAACCCCACTCTAACCCACATACTTCAAAACCTCCTCTTTCACTAATAACCTGCTGTTTAAATGGAAGAGCATTAGAAACTAGACTTGTTTATAGGAGCAACCATGTCCACTGGACACCAGAGGCTAACTAAAAGCCCAGGGCCAGGCATCTTTAGGATGTGGGCTAGTGAAGTCTCATAGACCAGGAAACATTACAAGATACTGCCCCTGTTCTTGTTTACCCTCTAGAACTGGGCTGTAAGACCGGAACGCTGAGGTATCCCATCCTTGAGCTATAGAACATGGTAAAATCAAGCTGGCATGGCCTGGAAGCTTCGTTCCTATTGGCTAGCTTTCATGATGCTGGAAGGTGATATGCAGACTACCAGAGGAGAAAAGTAATCCCCAATCTCACCTATGACCTGTGTGAGCTGCAGCATGACTGTCTGAAAAGCCACACCCACTGCTGCAATACTAGCACAGACACTGAGATGTTTCTGGTTGTATTTAAGCCCCACTCCACGAGTTGAAGCCCACACCTGGCACCATTACTGGGCCAAGAATCTACAGAGAGACAGGTCAAATACCCTACAGGAGAACCTGCTGCTAAACTGTTAAACAGATATGGGATTAAACCTACTCCTAATGACTTAGTGTTGTGCCCACAGATAATGCACCTCCCAATCTCATCTGAGAAGCTGCACTGTAGATGGTGTGCAGTGGCCCAAGGCTGGCCAAGGTGCTACGAATAAGATACTGCAGAACTGTCAGTCTTAAAGGGAATAAATATTCCACCACCACCAACCCCATCAAGGCTCAGGGATCACTGCAGAAAGAGGAGGCTGAAGAGTGTAAGGGCCAGAGGTGGTGGAAGACTATAATGAAACAGTGCTTATTCTCTGGACACTGTAGAGTGGTTGCACCCGTGAACTCACAGAAGTTGGGACAGCATGCATAGAACCTGTGCAAACCTAAGGCAGAGCAGATTCCCAAATGCAGGCAAGGAGGTTGACCCAAAGTCCCATGCCTGGACATGGAACTCCTGGCAACGTTAGCTGCCAGGAGAAGGAGAGACAGTTTCCTCCAAGTTAACTACGCTCTACCGGAAAACCACACAGCCCAGGATATTTGGGCAGCACAGACAGTTTTCAAAAGATTTTTTGGTTTTTTTGTTTTGTTTTGTTTTTTAAAAAAGGACACAAAGTTGAGTGTATAGGAATGGGGGTACACCTGGGAAGGGTCAGGGGAGGAGCATATGTAGGATTGATGAAATTAATTTTAAACATTCAGGCTGTCTACTTCCTATTTGAGCGGCCACACTGCTGGAATGAAGGTGACACTGTTGGAGTATTCGGCCTTTCATTTCCAAAGAGATTCAATCTTTTAAAAATGCAAAGTTAAAAACAAGGCAGAAAGTACAAAGCTAAACAATTTAAGATTCAGCACATACCATTATAAGCTTATAGTGACTGTTCTCAGATATTTTTGACTTCTTTAAGGTTTACATATACGCCTGTGTTTTATTTACATACAGTATTATATATTTCTGTAGACTACGTAGTGAGGACAGCAGGACTACGTAGAAAAATCCTGCCTTAAAAAAAAAAAAAAAAAGATCCTGCAGAAATCCTTACATTTGATTCTGGGTGCCTGTGTGACTCAGGTGCTATTATTCCTGACTGTTGAGATAATGAACTTACTGACCCAGCTGGGCCGGCTTGTGAGGACGTCCCAGTGACCCGTCTGTCTCTGCTTGGATTACAAGCATGTGCGCCACACCCGGCTTTTCCAGTGGGCGTTGGGACTGAGTGCGGCCCGTCCAGCAAGCATCTGCCTGTACTTCCTCCCCAGACGTCACCTTTATAACTACCCTATCTGTAAGGTGTAAATCCTGCTGTAAAGCCTGCAGTACTCAGAGTCAAACTCCAGTAGTTTTCCAAACAAATTAAAGAGTAGTTATAACTTTTCACACCATTAGCCTGGAAAACACAAACACACAAGAAAACAGTAGGTAAGAATAGAGATCCATAGTTATAGATGAATCAAAACACCTCTGTGAATCCTAGAGTGGACTTTCACTTTCTTCCCTAGGGTGCAGGATCTGCGTTGAGGACTGCAGAAAAGCTGTGCATCATCAACATAATAATAATAATAATAATAATAATAATAATAATAAATCTCAAAGATCAAGAATAATGTGCATGGTTTTGTGCAATGGTCCTTGCTTTAAAATATGCATAAATGTGAGCTATCCTTCACTTTAATGTGCTGTATATAATCTCCTAGAGGCTCCCATGGCCATTAAATCATCCTAGTGTTATTACTGCTAATAAATGTCAGCAAATAAGACTGCCACGCTGCCAGCTTACCTGTTGGTTGGGCTATTTTCAAACATATTTACCAGTTCCTATGACATTTCTTAATGTTAATTAAGTTTAAAGATTCAATCCTAGGAGAGCCAAGAAAACTACTGTATCATAATAGTAATATTATGTTATAATTTTATAATTCAGAAAAAAACAAAAACAAAACCAAGTTTTCCCTTCAAGAAGAATGGGAAAACCAACCAACCAACCACCTTTGGAACACAGAGTGCAAACCCCATCTTAAACAAACGTTTGTTATGCAGCGTGTTGAGTCCTACAGAGGGAATACAGCATGGTGTCTCTAGTTAACCAAAGTGTCAGACACTTAAAGACCGCCGAGGAGAGACACCTTAAGTATTCGGAGCACGCGAAACTAATGACTCAAGATACTGAAGGGAGGAGACGGAGGGCTTGGACCCAGCAGTGTGATGATGGTCTACCAGTGTGTGGGAAACCCCAGACAAATAAGACCAATGAGAACTGAGCTTTCAAAGAGCAAGCTGTCCGCGAAGTACTGTAAAATACATTATGTCTGTAACTCCCGAGTTCCTCTAATGAAGGATACGGGACACAGTGCCCTCTCGTTTCTGTATGTAGCAGCTGCATTCTTTCATATTGCTGAGGTGTTTAATGTTAATATTCTATTCCCTAACCACACTCCTTACAGTTCTTGATCTTGAGTTTTGTGTTTAAGCAGATCAACATTTCCTATTAATCTTTTCCTACATTTAATTCTTCTATGTTTGACTGACGGGATTTAGTAACCAACTTTTCATGACACAGAGTCATTAATTTTAAAAAGTGACTCACAACCATTAGGCTCTTTACCTTGAGAGCCTCGCTTTGGATTCAGTGTTGGCTTCTAAGAAGGCTTGAACAGCCTGTCCCCAGTCTTAGTGGCTTGTAGCTTAGCACAATGTGTGCAGTCTTCATTGTTTGCCCTGTGACTCCCCAGCTCTGCCCTTGACTACACACGTTTGTTTCTAATTTCTATTCCCAGCCACATCTACTCACGTGCGCTCTACACAGCAGGTGTCGGCTAGTCTCAATCTGAGCTCTGCGGATGATGCTGGGTTCTTACATTCACACAGAACCTGACCTTCAAGGCCTTTTCAAGTATCTTAATTATCAGACACAGCTATTTGAATGATTATCATCTGAGTTGAAACAGCGCCTATTACTCCACTCTAATCTCACTCACCCTGTGTGCAAATGTGAAGGGTACCTTTGACCTTTCCCTCTCCCACTGCCTGATGACTCCATTCCTGACAACCTTACCCTGTCTTTCTCTAGTCAGCATGCTAGCTCAGTCTTTATATATCATACAGATACTAAGTTACACTGCTCAAGACTGCTAGCTCACAGTCTTCATGTATCATACAGATTCTAAGTTACACTGCTCAAGACCACCTTCCCCTTATAAAACAGTCTCCATCACCATTACACCATCCACCATCTCATCTCTGTCGCTATTTCTGTAATAGGTCTAACCTTCTGTCGTTAAGTTTTAAAATCTGTTACCTTCCCTCAGCCCCCCTTCCCCTGCATGTCTGTGTAAGTCTCTAGTTTACGCGTCCTGGTCTCTTTGACACTCAGAATCTACCCTGTGCACTCCCCATGCCATTTCCTCCAGCCAAGGACATCCTCTCTGACTTTACTGTTCAGCTGACCTCTGACCTCTTCCTTGCTGGCCTGACTGGAAACACTCTTGCAGAAAGCATCTCCTCCATCTGCAAGATCAACTTGAAACACTAAGATGCCTGGGGAAACTGAGGTCAAATGTTTTCCTCTCTGAAGATTACTCTGTTGCCATATTTTTCTGCTGTTGTTTTTGTTTCCTGTGGGCTGTTTGTCCCAGGCTAGCCACCTGGGTGTACAGCTCAGTGAAAATGCTTGCCAATCATTCCAGCAAAAAATATTTAACTACACTGCAACAGGAAGGGGAACAGGGTGCCTGCCTCCAGGCTGTTGTGTGGCTGAGTGGGAGCCCGGTGTGGCATTAGTTAAAGGAATTCATTCAGTTTGATAAGAGGAAAAGGGCTTCTCTATGTTGGGGAAATCTTTCAAACCAGGGTGAAGGGATGAGTAGAAATTAACTCTGCACAAAGTCAACAGGTTCCAAGGCAGGAGAAGCCAGAGAGAGGGGTTTTAACTAAAAGAAAGCAGGGATGCTGGTGGGGAGGTGCATCTGTGTGGCCAGCGGGGGAGGGGGGTAAGCGTGTACACTTACAGGTCATGCACAAAGTCTAAGAACTTTATCCTAAGGTACATATGGTCCTGGGCCTAGAACAGTCTGTTCCAGGATACCTCAAGTCAGGACCACCACTAAGCCTGAAATGGGTAAGAAGGTAAAATTATGAAATCAGTAAGAATTCTAAATATAAATGCTTATTATTCTTTTTTGTGTGATCTAAACTCAAGTAAAAAGAATAAAAAGAAGAAGAGGAGGAAGAGGAGAAGGAAGAGGAGGAGGAGGAAAAGAGGGAGGGGGAGGAGGAGGAAAAGAAGAAAGTGGCATATGATTTATACAAAAAGCTATTTGAAGATTGTCACTTGACATTGAAGTCTTGTGTTTGTGCATGTGCGCAAGTGCGTGCGTGTGCGTGCGTGTGTAAGAGAGTAAGAGAGGGAGGAAGAGAGAGAAGGAGAGGAAGAGGGAGGGAGGCAGGGGAACAGGAATAGAGAAGGGCTTTCCATCAAGGCCTGAGCTCAGAACCCTAGAGTCTAAGTAAAAGGCACAGCAGCACACATCTATAAACCAGTATTTGAGAAGGCAGAAATGGGATGATCCCCGGGCTTGCTAGCCAGCCAAATCATCAACTTTCAGGTGCAGTAAGAGACTCTGTCTCAAAAACTAAGGTAGCACACTCGAGAGGGGTCAGAGGTTAAGAGCACTTGCAGCAGAACGGAGTTTGGGTCCCAGCACCAACATGACAACATACTGTAACTACAGGTCCCTGGAGGCATCTTGCTCTCTTCTCACATCTATGGTACATGAGTGGTACACGTTTATATGTAGGCAAACATTCATACACATAAAATAAAACTAAATACATCTTTTAAAAAAAAGAAGTAGATGGTTGTGGTGGTTTGAATAAGAACAGCCCCACAGGCTCATATATTTGAATGCTTAGTCACCAGGGAGTGTCACCATTTGAAAGGATCAGAAGGATTAGGAGGTGTGGCCTTTGGAAGAAGTGTGTCACTGGCCCATGCCAGGTCCCAGCTGCCTCTCTCTGCCTGTGGATGAGGTTGTCGTTCTCCTATTTCTCCAGTGCCATGCCTGTCACTGTGCTCCCCACCATGGTGATAATGGGTAAGTGTCTGAAGCAGTAAGCAAGTCCCCAGTTAAATGCTTTCTTTTATAGTTGCCTCTGTCATGGTGTCTCTTTACAACAATAGACTAGTGACTAAGACAATGGCTCAGTGGGCAGAGGTGCCTGTCACATAAGTCTGCCTGCCTACCAGAACCCACAAATGGGGGATGGTCAAGTTGCCCTCTGATCTTCACATGTGTATCACAGTACAAGTGTCATAGCTTCCACACACATAGACATAATAATGAAACATTATTTTAAAAAACAAGATTGAGAGCAAATGAATAAGACACATGTCAACCTGCGGCCTCTGCATGAATGCACACACAAGTATGCATCTATGTACACATACCTATCTCAAAAAGAGATAAAGGCCCAGTTTAGCATTTTTTTGAATTAAACATTCTATACTGTATCAATCCAGTGACAAGCTCCATTCCTGTTGCCATGTGTTAGATATTCATTTTCATGACTTTTCCCCTATAAGATCTCTCAAAAGGGAAGCTAGTAGACGAAACCAAAAATATTTTCCTAGGACTCATTTACATTGCTCTTCCATCTCACTGTTTATAACTGGCAAGGAATTTCAAACTGTGATTACTATTATGAATTACTTCCCCTAAAGCTGCCATCAATGTCATGGGTAAAACCCAGGGAGGTCAGGGCGACACACCTGAAGAGAGACAGGAAGGACTTCTGCCATTTCTGTGCATCAACAACTGCACGGGCACCCGTGTAAGTATGGCAGCATGTCATCTTCATGACACTGGGAGGGGAATGCTATTTTCCCTTCCACAGAAAAGGAAACTCAGGCCTATAAAATAAGGAAGTATTTCCCTAAACCACATACATCAAAATGCCAAGAAGTCTATTATGGTACCTACGGCAACCAAGCACTTGGAAAATGTTCAGTCGTAACGGACTTTGAAGATCCAGCATAGCAAAGTAAAGTATCTGACTATGTTTAATACTGAGCGGCATATTACAATGACAATACTTTACATTTAGTTGGCTGAAGAAGTGTATTATTAGCTGAAAGACCTGTGTAGAAGAGGATATATGGATTCAGAGATCTTAAAACTTCTCTTTATCAGTGATTGGTCATGGGTGAGGATTCAAGCCGAAGCATTTCAGCTATGCCAACTGCACTATGGCACTTTAAATAACTCCCCAAACTCTTATATGTCATATGTAAAGCAGACAGCTGGCACACAGTGTGCAGAAGATGGGATTACTGAATACTTCCTAATAGCTTCTAACTAGTTAAGGAATTGGTCCCCCAAAGAGTAGAAAAATGCACTAACGTGAAAACCATGCTTTCCTATCTTAAGTTAGAGGAGTTAAGTGCCCCCCACTTCAGGTCTGAGTATGCCTTATACACTGTAGTATAATGTGAATAACCTACAGCTCACCCTCTCTCTGCTTAGACTTAAGCTGATAAGATGCTATGGACCTGGAAGGCAAATGACGAAGTTAGTTAGGGTGTGGTACAAAAGCAGGACAGAAGTAGGGGTCCAAGCTGGACGTGGGCCCTTTAATCTCACCCCATTGGCAGAGACAGGCGAATCTCGGTGGATTCGAGGTCAGCCTGGTATACATGGCGAGTTCCAGGACAGCCAAGTCAACACAGAGAACCAGTTTCAGGAGTGGGGCCCAAGAGGTTCTCATGACACAACATTTACCTCACAAGAAAATGCTGCTCAACTCCACTCAGCTCATCACTGCTCATCTTATATCAAGAGCTGCAACTAATGAGTCTGGGTGAGTAGAATCTCAATCTGTTGTCCTGGGTGGAGGTGCCAACAAACTGCTCCAGTAAACAGACTGGACCATCATTACAACTGAGAAACATGAGCTACACAGAGTCACCAGAAACTACAACATGATGTGCCCCACGCCATCAGGGATCTTAGCATGCTGGTTCCTGCACAGACATGTGGGGATGAACTGGGTGTGAAGGTGGGACAGCTGGTGCACTTACATGGTTATCTGTAAACAACTTCAAGACAAACGGTATTAACACACTCGCATGTGTGTACCACACAAGGAAACACATTTCTAAAAATAACACTAGAAAAGTTAAAGCTACCAGAGTCACCAACTTTGGGAAGAGATTATAAACATATCCACTGCTCTGTGATTTGGAGTTTAACAGAGGAATACAGAAATTTCTAGTCTGGCTGTTCACTGCATACTCAAGCCGGGAGGAGGCAAGGAGGAGAGGGCATCTCCTGTGACCTCTGTACAGGGTTAAAACCCACCACTTGTAAGGAAGGTTTGAGTATTCCCTGAATACCAATAACTTTCTCTGAGCTCTGAAGTGTATAAACCCCCACTGACTGATAAATGTGATTGTTTCCACTTAAACCTTCAATGCTGACTTCAAATGTAGCTACAGGTCGAATAATCCTGGAAGACTGTCAGAGTAGCATTAGTTTATAAGGACCAGAAAAGAACATTATCAGTAAAGAACTAGAAAATGTTGCCAAAACTCTATAATAACAGGTTAGACTTTCAATATTTAAAAAGTTAAGGGGAAAATACATGGCATCAACTTAAGAGAAAACAAACACTGAAAGCATTCAGGTTACCAGCCACATGTAAAACGCAATCTTCGAACAGTTTACACCAGGAAAAAGCTTGATTGCTTCAGTTTTTTGGTTTTTTTTTTTTTTTTTTTTGCATTAACTTTAAATTAGCTGATAGCCATAGCTCACACTAAACTTCTGTTTGGTTTCCAAGAACAGCCTCCTTCCTTTTTTTTGAGGGGGTGGGGTGGGGAGGCTAGCTTTTAAGAGAGAAAGAGAACTGAAGCTGCAGTCTTTCAGTGTAAATGTCACAAGCGTGCTTCCATATGCCAAACCTATAGAATGTTGTGTGGTCTTCAAATTATTTGCCAGTGTGTCTTTAAAGTTTTGCACTAATTCATTTCTGCCAACCTCCTAGCAACATTTAATCCTTTCAGATCAGAAAGGTCCCCTAACTAGTATTGACACTGTCACAAGATATGTATGTGCAAACTTTGGCTGTCAAACCTCTTAAGGGTGGATTTAAGCGCGCGCTCACTCAGCACAGGCGTGCCTACACTTAGACAGCTCCCCTTTCCCTAGCGCCCACCTACTCATCCTTTTTCTCCTTGCAAGTTTGAAACTTTATCTTCTCTAGGTTCCAGAAGCAGCGCTACCAATGTCCTAGAGACAAAGGGCTGAGCTGGGGGTTAACGGGATGCCCAATTTTACTTGTGAAACAAAGCCCGCAAATATGAGCCCTGGGAGGAGGTGGTGCAGCCCGGGCGAGCCAGGGACCGGGATCGCCGCAGCCCCCGAGCCCCCGTGTGCCCCGCTCTGCTCACCGCTTCACGCGGATGATCTGGTCCCGCATGGGCTTGATGTCCTGGAAGCTCTGCTGGTTGACCAGGCTGTAGACCAGGATGAAACCCTGGCCGTTCTTGATGTACAGGTCCCGCATGGACGCGAACTGCTCGGTGCCCGCCGTGTCCAGGATCTCCAGCACCGAAGGCGACGAGTCCACCTCGATCTCCTTGCGGTAGAAGTCCTCGATGGTGGGGTCGTATTTCTCAATGAAGGTGCCGGTCACGAACTGCACGGTCAGGGCGGATTTGCCTACCCCGCCCGAGCCCAGCACCACCACTTTGTACTCGCGCATCGTCCCTGCGCGGCCGCCGCCGCCGCCGCCGCCCGCGACATAGACCTGCGCCCGCGCGCAGCGCCCCGACCCCGCGGCCCCGCCGCCCTTACGGACACGCCGGCTCACGGCCGCGGCAGCGCCCCGGGCGCCTGTGGCCCGGCTGCAGCCGAACGAGCCGCGCGCGGCCCTGTGAGAGGGCCAAGCCGGAGGACGATGCAACCCGAAGGCGCCGGCAGCAACGGAGCTCGAGCCCGAGCCGGAGCCGCCCGAACCGCGGGCCCGCAATGCCGCCCGCCCCGCCCCTCGCGCCTCCACGCCCAGCTCCCGCCGCCGCCGCTGCCGCCGCCGCTTCCCTAGCGCTGGAGCGCGCGCCCGAGCCCAGCCGCAGCGCTGCCGGGGGCGGAGCCAGCCTGATGGGCGGGGTATATATGAAGGTCCGCCTCTCGCGCCGTCGCCTAGCGACCGTCCGCGCGCTCTAGCACGGCATACTCCCGGCAACACCCAGCCCTACAGGCCTCCGTACTGTGTCTGCGCGCTGTCCTCCGCCCGAAGGCGGGCAACGTCAAACTACTACGCTCAGGGTTTGCGGGAGGTGACCTCACGACCGGCCGACCTGTGGCCGACATCATTCAGCCTGTCAGCCTTCGGAAAGCTTTGGCTTTAATTCTCTATACGTAACGACGTGAGCCTTAAGGGCCGCTGCCGTAAGTTACACAAGCAAATCGAAGCTTGACTAGTTGGCGGCGCCCAGCCTACACGCAAACCCTGTCCGCGCCCGATGACGTCACCGGCCGCCCTCTAGCCCCGCCCTCGCCGAGCTCCTCCCCCGCGCTGGTAGACAGCCACGGGCGCCTGGAAAACCTGGAGCGCGGATCGGTCATCCACAGTCAGGAGACCCCAGAGCACCTCAGCAACAGCCTGCGGAGGTGTCTGTGCGGAAGCTCGGATTCGCTGTAGCCAATCAGGTCGCGGGTCTGGACGCTAGACTACCACTCTTGACCAATGAGAAGGCGTCTCATCTTGCTAACCAATCGGTGTAAGACCCAGTGGTAGACTGAGCCAATTCCCCTCCGGGGTCTGGCGGGGCTGAGCGTTTGCGCTTGCGCACGTTCTGATAACCAATCGTAAGGCAGCTGAGGAGTGACGGAGGGCTAGGCGGAGCCTATCAAACCTCTCCCGGTGCTCTGCCTCGCCAGATCGGAGGTATGGAGACAGTGCAGGGCTGCCGCGGAACTGGGAGGGGCGGGGTTGGAGCGCCCGACTCCCTGGTGTTCTGGCACAGGAGCGGTTTGCGTTGGCAGGCGAGAGGATGAGTTCTGTTCTAACGTCGCCTCCGTAGCATTCTGCCTGGAGATGGGCATTGAAGTAGTGGCAAAGGATGCGGGCTGGATCGTGGGCTGAATCGAGAAAACAGGGACTTTTGTCTTCAGGGTGAGAAATTTTCCGGTCCCTCAGGAGACAGCCATCTGGCAGCAGTTTCTGTGGTCCTCCGTTCCTGCCTCCTAAAATGTGTATTTTCTACCCTGTCGTAAACCAGCGTATCTTTGGCCCCCAAATCTTCGTCATACACTCCCAGCCATTATCGCAAATATATGAAAAGTTACACCCTCCAACCTGCAATGACTGGTCATTCCATTTATCTTCATTAAACGATGTCCTTGAAATGACGACTCTGGCCATAATTACCTCACACTTTTCAGAAGGCTGTATTTTTTCAGTTCTGTCAGGGCTTGGTGTACCCCTCCATTCTGATTTCCCACAAGGTCACTGTAGAGTGGATTTCAGTCTGGGTTCCTCTAACAGCGGGACATTCATTTGCCATCTTTTTTGTCACTTGTCAAAGTACAAAAATGTATTCTGATATAGGAGTCCCCAACTGCCTATTGTTTCTAAACATTTAAGAATTCCCTATGCTTGAATTACCTAGCTACAGCGTAACTGCAAGTTTTTATGTAAAACAATTTAGAGCAAGTGCCTTGTCAAATTGAAAATGTCAACTACCTTTCTTCATATCCATGGACGTTTGGTTCCAGGACACCTCCTGAACCAAAAACCTGCAAATGCTCAAATCCCGCATATGAAATAGATATTTGGACTTAGCCTACACACTCTCTTGTATATTTCAGTTCTCTCTAGATTCCTTGTCATGCCTAATATACTGTAAATGTTGGGCTAATAGTTATGATACAATCTTTGGGGGGAATGAATCATAACAAACCTACATGCTCAGTACAGTACACCATCCCCCAATATTTATGAATTGCTGCTGTTTGGATGCATGGATATGGAAGGCTGCCGATATACCTCAGGTTGTTACTTCTCAGTTAAGTCCTATGGAGGTTTGAGAACTTGAAACTTAGAGAATAGGCAGTGAAGAACTGTAGGAGGCAGCATCAGAAATGTTTCATGGGAGTCGAAACTGAAGAGGGTCTGCTCTCTCATTCTAAGCTACTCATAAGGAAGTGAGCTAAAGTTGAGGGAGCTGAATGACTTCAACAGGGATGTCTCAAGAAGCTGACAGGTAGTCAGTAGCTGGATTTTAGAAGTCTAGTTTTCAGTAAGACTAGTAGGCTTAGTTGTGATTACTTCTCTGTAGCAGCTACAGTTTTCTGAGGAAATACAGAATGCTGCTACAATTCAAACTGTGTATGGATGATAACATTTTCAGGTGTCAGGGGGCTTAAATAGAGTCTAGAAGCATCGCATTTTCTTTGTGGATATGACAACGTGTATTGGTTGCTTTTCTCACTGCTGTAGTGAAATACTTGATAAAAGCAACTTAGAGGAAAGGCTTCTTTTCACCCATGCCTCACAGGATAGAGTCCATCGTGGTTGGAATGGCTTGGCAGAAGGTGGCTAGTTTCCTGTGGCCAGTTTACTGTTTACTCACATCTCTGACACTCTGGAAGAAGGGAGTTCTAAATCTCAGTTCTCCTCTTTCCCTTTTTATCAATCCAGTACCCTAGCTGGTGGGCTGGGTGGAAATGCATTCAAGGTTGTTCTTCCCTGCCCTCAGCCAGTCCTCTGGAAAATCCCTCACAGACGTGCCCCAGAGTGCCCCACTGTGCCCTAGGTGCTTTTTAATCCTGTCCAGTTGGCAACTGAAAATAACTACCATATGGTCTATCTATCTATGCACTGTCTAGTACATTATCTATCTATGCACTGTCTACTATATAGTCTATTCACTGTCTAGTACATAGTCTATCTAGTACAATATGGAACTGAAAATCTAGATAGGGCAGTGATTTGTGGTGTGGGCTTGTCTTAGGATTTTGGATATAGGAGCTAAGCAAGTCTTTTTGTGATTCCTAGTTCTCCCCGAGTTGGAGACTGTCGATTAAAGTGCACATAATAAAAATTATCAGAGGGTTGTGGGTGGATCACTAGTCACATCACCTAGCATTTCTCAGGCTTTTCTCTCTGACATTTCATCAGCCTTTCTACTTTTCATGAGGTGTAAAGATGGCAGCCTGTGGTGTAGTATCTGTAGTTTATCTGTTGCCCATTCTGACAGGTCTCAGGTTATCATCTTATGAAGCAGTTGTTTTGTTTGTTTGTTTGGTTGGTTTTTGTTTTTTGTTTTTGCTACCAACACACAAAACAAAAGCTATGAGCAGGAATATATTTTCTTACCTGTTATGGCTTAGATGAAGACACAGTCCTGGTTTGGTGGCAGGTAGAATACTGTTTGAAAGGTGAGTTGTTATAATTAGAAGTATGTCAGGGTGGAATGTGGTGGTGTATAGCTCTAATCCCAGTTACCAGGGTTTCTAAGCACAAAAGTGTTCAAAATTCAAGCTCGCCTAGGCTACATGGAGTTCAAGGCCAGGCTGGGAAACTTAGCAAGGCCTGTTTATACACTAAGATCAAAAAGGTTTGAAAATATGGCTTCTTTCTGGGACATCTGCTTAGCATGTGACATAAAAGACTTAGGTTCAATTCCCAGTACAAGAATAAAATAAAATTAAAGATTTGGGTGTAATATTGACATCTACATCCTGGTCTTAATTATGTCCATGTCTGTGTCTATGTAAGCCCCATTCCAACTGTGACTCCAAAAGCTTAAGTCTTCATTCATGTGTTTGTGGGAAAGACAAAAGAAAAATGTGATAAAAAATTCAGTTTTGCCTCAGAGTGTGAACCTGTGTGACAGTGGAGACCAAGCACTGAACAGTGTCACCACAGGGTCCCTTTGGCTTTAGAAGTGTGTTGCCAGGAGAGAAAGAAAAAAAAAATGAAAACTTAATTTCTTCCCCACTGGATCTGAAGGGAGATCTCTCACCTATATCCAGATATCCTCAACTGTCACACTTGTGTTACCATGGAAACCTAGCCAGCTCCTTTCTTTCTGTAAAAAATGTTGAAAAGGGTGGAACGAAATGGAAATGTTTTGTATTTTCTGACTTTGTGAGTCCAGCAAGAAGCAGATAAGCACAGAATTTAATACACACAGGCCTAATGGACACTGTGCCTCAAACTGTGTTTCCTGCCCTTTAACGCATGACTCCTCTCCCTCCCCCTAAAGCCTGGTGTCTCCTGAATCCTAAGTGAAAGGCCACCAAGCTTCTGGGACATGCCGCTGGCGATTATGAAGGGGATGGGAACTGTCTAGTCCTCTGAGGCTTCACGCAGCTGAGGCAAATCTGAAGACATGAAGCATCGAAAACAAAGGGCCAAGGTAAACACGTTCTTAGGAAAACTTAACACCTTGGTGCTCTTGAAAGGAAAAACTAGAACGCAGACACAGTGTGCAAAGAGTCTGAGAAAGAAATCTGTTGGATGAAAGAGTAAATATTTCAAACAGCAACTTAAGGAAGTCGTTTCTGAACGAGAAGGCTTGATGATTAAGGGAGAAGAGAAAAGGTCTGGAGGATCTTAGGAACTGGAGGTTCTGAGGGAACATGGCTGCTGGCCTTGTACCATTACCACAGCGGAGGGCCGACAGGGCTGCAGGCACTCTCACACTTTCCCTCTGTCATTGCCAGAGAAGCTGGGCTGAACCTCACTGCCTGCTAACAGCAGAGTTTCTGCCTGTGGTTATCCAGAACTAGATAATGTGGCCCTCTTCTCATGCTGATGGGGTCTGGGATTCAGGTCCAAGTACGCAGACGCCTCCTGTTTGACCCTGCAGAACGAAGCTTCGAATGCAGCAAGTGTCTGAGGGCATTTTCATCCCGTAAACATGCTCAGTGCAGCACGAAGGCATGGCATTCATTGGAAATCTGCTCCGTTTTCTGCATTCTAGGGATACAATAGTAAACAGTGGACCCAAAGAGCTTTATTCTAGCCGGAGAGGTAAACATACTATCAATTACCTCTGGAGTAGCTATAATTAATGCAAATAAGACAACATCAGATGTAGGAGGGCGTGTAAAACAATATAAGCAATAAAATATACAATATATATAGAATTAAAAATACAGAAATAGTTTCCCGGGGCCTGATAATATTTACATATAATTTATACAGGAATTTATAGAGGTCAAGAAAAATGGAGACTTAGGAGAGGGTTAGTCAGAGGTTATCTAAGGTGAGTTAGCATAGAGCCCTGTGCTGAAGGACATGGCCAAAGGAGCCCTGTGGTGGTGTGAGCTCTTCAGCCCGCTGGTTGCCGGCCCGGGCGAGGGAACATACCGGTTCTATCTTTTAAAATATTTCCAGCAATAGTGTTATTCAAGAGGATTTATGCTGTGGGCATCATAAAAGAATTCTCATAATGAACTCAGGAGCATTGAAAAGAGAGGACTCATGCTTTCATAAAATAGAAAATGGAAGAGTAGACCAACTGGTGACAGGCAAGGAAAGTTTCTTATGTAGTTACTATTCCTGGTAGCTGTCCTGACGTGCATTATGTAGAAATGAAAAGTATTTGATTGAAAAGAAGCATTTCAATAAACTAGGAAATATAAAGATAATCTTTTTGCATAAATAATGTCATTTAGAATGATTCCTTTTGAATGCCTTTTGGTACCGTGTTATAGAAAAGAATCTCGTCAACTGCAATAAAACAAAACTGAGGAATAACACATTGTAAATAAATGAAGTGTTTTATGAAAAAGGAGCTGATATAATCATAGAGGAAGTTCAAACAAACCATGTAATAAGCACCAGGGGTTTGTCTTCCGTTGTGTATTGTCTGTTAAGCATGGTTGTAATGACTTTTCTAATGTTATTTTCTATACCTAACAAGAATACTTTAAAATCTAAGTTACAGTAGGCATATGAACACGTCCTGTTATCAGAGGTACAATTTACTGCTCACCTTTTATGACCCCAAGTGTAACCCTGAAGTGGCTCCATCTTTGCAGCAGTAGTACATGAGAACCGTGTGTGCACCAGGCTCTGTTCCGTATTTGTTACATCTGCATCAACACTCATTGCCCGAGACATTGTGGAAATTCAGAAAATGTTTGTCAATAAATGAATGATTAGGTGGACTATAATTTTGCCTTTAAAATCTAGTGCTTTTGTGTGTGTGTGTGTGTGTGTGTGTGTGTGTGTGTGTGTGTGTGTGTATAAAATAAAGGTGAAAAGGAAAACAAAAGGAATGGTGATTTTTCTCCAAATCAATGTGGCAGATAAATATCCTGTAAAGCTGACTGACTCAAGAATCATTTCCGGAACTGAAACACAGGACTGCGCAGACAATATGTCACAGCTGCCTGATATGAGTCTCTGCTTTTGCTAAGAAGCGTAAAGTAGGACGAAGGTCTGATTCGTCTGCCTGCAGCTCTTATCAGTCTCCTTACTTCAGCATCTGCCGTTAATCACTCAAAGGGTGTCTGCCGATTGACCTCTCTTTTCTCCATTCGTGGCTGAAAGCCGAGGGAAGCCCTGTTGTAAACCTGTAGTCATCGGGACTCTTGGGACTGGAAAGCCTTCCAGGACAGATCCCCCTCTGACCCCTCATATCTCTGCAGTCCCGGCTTTCGGATAGTTGTCTATGGCGATGAGGTTGCGCTCTGGAGCAGTCCTGGTCATCTCCTGAGGAACAACTTGTCCCCTCAAGCCTCATGCTGTATGATTTCTTCAGGCCACCTTGCGGGTTTGAGACAATGGACTGACCCAGACATGTAGAGCGAAAGGCATGAATACCACGGAAGTGGGCGGCATTGAATGAGGGTACCACAGTGGTTCAGAGCCCAGTGTGCTGAGTTGCAAGCGCTGTTCCTTGTTATCTGTGTCTCTGTTTAAGCCTGATGATAAATTCGACTTTGACACCTGGTGGCATAAACTGTAGTCCTTCCACCATCTTTCTTTCTCTCCTTCCCTTCTTCCTCTCCATCCTTCTTTTCTCTCTCTTTCCTCCCTCTGTCCCCACACCTCTGTTCTCCCCTACCCCTCTTTATTTTAACTGTATTTCGCTCTACTGTGTGTCTTGGTAGATTTGAGTGTGGATCCAATGAGATGGCTTAGCCACTGGTTAAAGGCACTTGCTATTACCAATCCTGAAGACCTGAGTTCAGTTCCCAGGACCTGTGTGCAGGGTAGAAGGTGAAAACTAACTCCCACAGCTTGTCCTCTAACCTCCACACAAACTTCATGGTATTCCACACCACAGACAAATAAAAATAAACGAATACAAAAAATTAGTGTATCTTTCATTTAAAAAACCTGGTGGGGGCTTTTAACCACTATGTGTTGAGTCATCTCACCTTGACATTTGCCCCCGACTGGGGAGTAGCCTCCAGTAGCAGAAGCTGCTGTTCTGGACAGGATGCAGGGACTCAGGATGGGACACAGCCAGACAGCTGTCTGGTAGCAGTCCTTCCTAAACTCACAAGCCCTTTGGGACAACTCTGAGTGTATAGCTGTAAGAATATGTGAAAAGTAAGTCTGTAGGAAGACATAAAAGACATCCGGGACTTTACCCGATCTCAACAGCTACCGCCATTTGGCTTAATGCCAGGAGGTGGTGTGTATCAAGCTCTGGCCACATCATGATGAGAGCACAGGACCCAGAAACACAGTGACCAGAGTGTCAGAGAACACAGGTTACATGCTTCTGGGTGGGAGTTTCTGTAGCTAAGGCTAGGGAAGGGGTCCCACTAGAGCCGACTGGGTGAGTTGGCTGTTTCCCTTAGACAGTTGTTCATGAAACTGCAGGATCTATTGGTGTCTGGGGTGTGGGTCAACAACTTGTCTTCTGCAGTTCCTGAGTATCTGACTTCCTGGAACATTGAGCTCCGTTTAGGGCCTTGGATTGTGGGGCAGAGTTTTGAATAGATATATAAAATGGATCTATAACTCAAACACTTAACAATAAGTCATAAATTTAAAATTATTGTTTTGAACACACATACTTTTACCATTTAGCAAGGATGAGTAAACATATGTACTAATGAGATAGGTTGCTTATTTATTTTCACAGAGAAACGATGCTGTAGGATACAGACCATCTTTGATGCTTTTTAGAGTTACTGATAGTTTGATTTTCTAACTGTCATTGTTGAGAACATCAAATAAATACATAGTTCAAAATGGTAAAAGCATATGTAGGGACATTTCAGAACTTTTTGGAAATTCTGTCTAATCCTAAGCCATAATTGAATTAATTTTATATAACTTTCAAGTGAGTAATTCAAACAGCAATTTTAAAAATAAAAAATGTGAACAGAATCCAATCCAAGTTATAATAATTTGACACATACTGAGGAGCAATAATAGGAAAATATTAAAAGTCTTTATTTTCTCCAATTAAACAGTTATGTTGCTATGAGACTTAAGATGACAGACACTATTCTTAAAAAAAAAAAAATCACACCAACTTCTGTTTCAATTGAATCAATGAGATTGCTCTGATTAGGTAAAAGCAAACCAACAGTAACAAAAGATTATCAAGGCAAATTTAAGTTTTTAAAATGAATCATCAAGAACAAAAACAATAGGAGAATTTACAATAATAGCAATAGGGCAATTTGTAAAAATCATAAGCATGTCCTTGATTTCATGAGCTTTTCCTTTTCGTTGTTGTTGTTGCTTAGAAATCAAGGATGTCTGGATTCCAGGACTCGGGCAAGTGGCTAAGAAAGTGTGTGTGTGTCTGTCCTCTCCTAGGAGCTTCTTCTCTCAGGGCATCTGAGGGCTGGTAAAGGCAGGATAGGACAGCTTAGAGGACGGAAGCTAGGCTGCAAGGGGACTCCAGCAGGAAGAGCCAGATGACAGCAGCCAGGGGGAGACACAGAGGATGCAGCCTCCTTTTGAGTCCACGGTGGCTGCCTGTTTGTGGCCCTGGCGTGATGCTCGTGGATTATACAATGTGATCTGCTTCAGTAGAGAAGTTTTTAGAGGCACAGTTGAGCATGCTAAAATGGCATTTCTACCTACTCAGAACATGATGCTTCTGTGTGCCCATATGCTCAAGTTATTTTCAAATGTATTTGGGGAAAAAATAGAAAAAAGAGATTCTGGAGCCCTGGAGTAAAATGCGCACGACCATTCATATCTCTTTCTGGCAGTCATGCTTGTAACTCGTGTTCCTTGGTACAGAGAATGTCATGGTACATCTTTCCAAGATCATGGGACAGCCTGGTGTATTTGCTCTTAGCAGCTTAAAACTGGAACCCAGAGGACTAGATATTTGAACCAGGGAGTAGAGACGTCTGTCTGGGGAGAGCCTTTTATACTTGAGTACAGATAAATCTTTAGGGATGATGACGTAGAGAAATGTCAGAGATGTCAATTCTCAGCATGTCCGAGCAAAGAGACGGTGGTTCACCTAGCCATGGAAGTGGTATCTCTCTTCTAGAGAGCTTTCCTCATGGCTGGCCCTCCCCCAGGCCAGCCGTATACTACATGTTAATACCAGAGGTTCGTGTGTCATCTGACAAAGACAGTTATTCTGCTGCCATGTGTGCTCCCAGCCTCCTGTGGCAGTCACATTAGAAATAAACCACTTTCTACTGTTATTTGGTCAGCACTAATTATATATTAAGGCCCAACTACTACTCACAATCTAATTGCATCCAACGACAATGGCTTTTGGCGTCTTCATAAGCCAGTGTTCAAGGTCCTGCCAGATGTCCGAGGGAGAAAGTGTGTCAGTTCTGGGATGATGGAATACATTCTTGCTTGCAGATTTAATAATCGAGCTTGATACAGGAGCTGTAGGCAATAGCCGGGTCATGCAAAGTGAGACCCAGGCTTTGGCTTATCTCCCACACACATACACGCACACACAGCTCCCAAGTCTCTAGTTCTAATCAGATAGGAGTCTTCTTAACCGACACCACACTCTCGGGTTATAATTAGAAATGCACTAACAGGATTCCCTAAGTCAAGAGTTTGTGAAGTTTGTCATTTATTCCACAGATTTTATTCTTGGGTGTCTGCGCTTGCTTATTTGCCTGAATTATTTATCTCATGTCTGGAGTTTAATATATGCCACAGAGCTACAGATTACATGATCCATCTTAAGTTTTGTGCTTTGCTGTCTGTTTTAGTCAGGGTTTCTATTCCTGCACAAACACCATGACCAATATGCAAGTTGGGGAGGAAAGGGTTTATTCGGCTTACACTTCCATGCTGCTGTTCATCACTAAAGGAAGTCAGGACAGGAACTCAAGCAAGGCAGGAAGCAGGAGCTGATGCAGAGGCCATGGAGGAATGCTGCTT
>CM052708.1:3841026-3879421 GCA_028551405.1 Uromys caudimaculatus
TGGTAAGTCTTTAATCTTCCCTCTGAAATTTCACAAGCCAGGCCTCCATCTTCTGCACTGTACTCAACATTATCTTCCAAGCTCCTACACAACATCCCACAAAGCTCTTAACACTGAATGATCTTCTAGTCCAAAGTTCCAAAGTCCTTCCACAGTCCTCCCCAAAACATGGTCAGGTTGTCACAGGAATACCCCACTATGCTGGTACCAATTTGTCTTAGTCAGGGTTTCTATTCCTGCACAAACACCATGACCAAGAAACAAGTTGGGGAGGAAAGGGTTTATTTGGCTTACACTTCCATGCTGCTATTCATCACCAAAGGAAGTCAGGACTGGAACTCAAGCAGGTCAAGGAGCAGGAACTGATGCAGAGGCCATGGAAAAATGCTGCTTACTGACTTGCTTCTCCTGGCTTGCCCAGCCTGCTTTCTTATAGAACCCAAGACTACCAGCCCACAGATGGTACCACCCACAATGGGCCCTCCCCCTTGATCACTAATTGAGTAAATGCCTTACAGCTGAATCTCATGGAGGCATTTTCTCAACTGAAACTCCTTTCTCTATGATAACTTCAGCTTGTGTCAAGTTGACACACAAAACTAGCCAGTACATTGTCTAAAAGGGTGATCAATCTCAGCCATTCGTTTTACTTATTAAGTCCTGCTTGAGAAGGAACATTTTGGCCCATCTTACATTATGCCAAAAATATAGATATGGTTTGTTGGAATGTTGGAGTAGTGCAGATGAAGGGAAACCAATTCGAGTCATAAAGGTGAGTTAATAGATTCTGTGCCAGTCCCGAGGCACAGGATGATGGAGGTGGGTGGGGATTTCTGGGGCTTCCTGTGTGGTCACTGCTGAGGCAGAAACCAGAACACCATGTTGGCCAGTAGGTGAGAACAGAACTCAACAGTTCCAAACTCACTCTGAGCCAGGGACACTGACTTTGTAATGTTTTTTAAAAATGAGTTGTCTAATGCACAGAACGTACCAGGACCTTCTTATTTCTTTTTGTAATATTTGTGCATGTGTGTGTGAAGTACACATGCGTACATGTTTGCAGGCTTATGAAGGCCAGAAGGCAAGCTTGGCTGTTCCTCCTCAGGAGTTGTTCAGTTTGTATTTAAGACAAGGTCTCTCAGTAGCCTGGACCCCACCAAGTAGGCAAGGCTGAGAGCAGTCCATCTCAGTCCACCCTCACCCCAACCCTGCCTGGGCTAGGATGCGAAGCACATGTCCACATGTCCGGCATGTTTTACACAGGTTCTGAGGATTGAACTTGGGTACTCATGTTGAAAGTCAAGCACTTCATAAGCCGAGGGCTCTCCTCCCCCAGCTCCATAATATTGATTTCTATCATAAGACCCTCAGGCAAAATAGATTAGGATGGTCTATTAGTTTAGTCCTTAAATTCAATGACAGGCTGCTCTGAAAAACTGATGGTGAGAATTCTTGCTGAGTTGTGTTGTGTGACTAGCTCTCTTTCAAGAGTGCAGAGAGAAGGAAGTTAGGTACAATAACCATGGTTCTGGGCTCAGGGAAGAGGCAGGATTACCAAATAAAAAGTGGAATTAAAAAGCTTCAGACACAGCCCATCCACACTTCTTTTGCTCCATTCCATAGTCAGATATATTTCACTCATATTCTTCTCTTAAAGATTTATTTATTTTTACCTTATATATATATATTCGTGTTTTGCCTGAATGTATGTATATGCACCTTGTATGTGCCTGGGGCTGGCAGAGCCATAGAGTATTGGATCCTTTGAAACTTGAGAAGCAGACAGCTATGAGCCGGCCTGTGGGAGCCGGGAACTGAATGCTGGTCCTTTGAAAGAGCAGCCAGTGTTCTGAATCACTGAGCCATCTTCTTTCCCACTCTCCTCAGATCCTTTAAGCAGTCTTTACTTTCAAGCTTTCTGAATGGCTAAATAGTTTTTATGAACTTGAATGCTGTGTGGACTCTCAGGTACCAGCCAGTAGATAATGTTGCAGGTAAAGAGAGGGCGAGTGAGGTATACCGAGGTCTGTCCCTGCCCTCTTCCCCCACCACTGTTCTTAAACAACGGATCTTTCAGATAGTGCCTGCTAAAAGACTGCACTTCCTAGTTTCCCTTGTAGTAGCTAGGCAAGACCAAGGAGATGCTACAGGAGCAAATGTGGGCTGTGTGGGCTATGTGCCACAACCATTTCTGTCCCTCTCCACAACCCCTATAAAGGGTCGCAGCCATCTTTTTCCTCTGGCGTCTCAACCACCCACCTAGGAGACAGGCTGCCCCTTGATATGTGCACCACACATGCAGTTCCCTCATGCTCTCCCTGGCTCTCTGTCTCTCCTCCTTCCCTCTCCCCTCTTCCTCTCCCTCTTCCTCTCCTTGCCTCCTGTCTCTTTTACCCTGCCTCAGAAGTCTAACATAGGGTACTGAAACCTGAGGTTTCAGGGGTTTACTGGTGACCCAAGCCCTCCTCCACACGGACGCATCTCCATGACCCTTATCTGCTCCCCAGCCCCAGGCCTGATTGGCCCTAGCAGGGATGTCCATCTCTCTCAGAAAGACACTTCTTTTTCTCTCTGTGTCTCCATCCTTCTCTTCACTCATTTTTCTCTGTCTCTCTCTCTGACACAATCTGACCTCCAGACAGGAAGCCACGCTCAGACAGAATCATGCAACACAGTCAAATATCTGGATAAGGCAACCCATGGGACCTAACTCAGAGGCACCCATGTGGGTCTCCAGCCCCCTCAACCCACAGGACCTAACTCAGAGGCACCCATGTGGGTCTCCAGCCCCCCTCAACCCACAGGACCTAACTCAGAGGCATGAGGTAGGTCTCTGCCCCCTTCATCTTGTCTTTAGACTCACTCTGTTGAAGGGTCCAGGTTCACTGGCTGAGGGAATTGCTTGGTTCAGAGCTCTGGAAATTCTCCACTGGTTGCAGGGCTAGATCTGCTGAAAGCTCTGGGAGCCTTCCACTATCCCTGTCTCTTGACCATGGAACAGAGACCTGGAACTGTGGGATTTGGGAAGAGGCCTGCTCTTCTTTCCAGGCTTGCTTGGAAATGCCTCTGGGTGGCTGGGTTTGACCCTGTTTTTACCTTGGTCCTGACTTCATCATGCCTTCCAAATTGTCCTCCAAGGGGAGACCTCAGACTAGGTTCACTTGTTCAGTCAAACTTTATGAAGCCGTCTAAATCAATTTAGATATTAAAATCAAAAGTTCCAAATTTGGGCCAGCAGTGGCCAGTTTCCAATGTATTCCGGATTTGGACTGGGAACCCAGGGATCTACATATCCATAGCACTTTGTTTGTGTTTGCAGATGGGGGCAGACAATCTGTAAAGCCCTGGGGGAGATTGGATGGGAGGCGAGTGGCAGGGGCGAGAAAGGGTGAAATGAGCACTCCTCATACAGCTCCCAGCTCATGTCCGCCTGGTTATAGATGTGTAGGTCACTGAGTTCAGTCTTCCAGAGACACAGATGCCTTTTAGGTATACATAGTGCCTTAGTTAGGGTTTTATTGCTGTGAAGAGACACCGTGACCACAGCAACTAAGATGATATCATCTAATTGGGGCTGGCTTGCAGTTTGAGAGGTTTAGTCCATCATCGTCCTGGTGGGAGCATGGCAGCATCCAGTCAGACATGGTACCGGAGGAGGAGCTGAGAGTTCTATATCTTGTTCTGTAGGCAGCAGAAGGAAACTGTGTGCCACACTGGGCACAGCTTGAGTATATGAGACTTCAAAGCTTGTGGTGACACACTTCCACCAACAAGGCCACACCTCCACAAGGCCACACTTCCAACAAGGCCACTCCTTCAACAAAGCCACACCTCCAACAAAGCCACTCCTCCAACAAGGCCACACCTCCAACAAGGCCACTCCTCCAACAAGGCCACACCTCCAACAAGGCCATTCCTCCAACAAGGCCACTCCTCCAACAAGGCCACTCCTCCAACAAGGCCACTCCTCCAACAAGGCCACACCTCCAACAAGGCCACTCCTTCAACAAACCCACACCTCCAACAAAGCCACTCCTCCAACAAGGCCACTCCTCCAACAAGGCCACTCCTCTAACAAGGCCACTCCTCTAACAAGGCCACTCCTCCAACAAGGCTACTCCTCTAACAAGGCTACTCCTCCAACAAGGCCACACCTCCTAATAGTACCCCTCCTTATGAGCTAAGCATTCACACACATGAGACTATGGGGGTCCCAGAGAGTATTGAAAAGCTGCCTCTGGAGATGGGATTTGTCCTGTCTACTTTAGACACAAGCAAGTTCATCTGAAAGTTCCCTCCAAAGCCTCTGTCATGATTCTGTGACAGGGAAAAGAAGAACAGAACAGCTCAGTTGAAAGATGTACTCAAAAAGAGCTAAGAGCAAACTATTTCCTGTCTGGTTACTGTCATTTAATCTCATGCTATTTAAGGTTTCTTACTCAAGAGAAATGCATATAAATTAAAATGGCTTACTATTTCACAGACATTTAGTTCTCTGAATGCCCGCCCCCTCTTCTTACTTTTATTTACTAAAATGTTTCCCCATTCAAGATCATGGATATCTTCGAAGCTTTAGCTAAAATATAAACTTACTTTATTTCAGGATCTGTATGATTCCTGGGATGTGGTTTTAAAAGGCTATAAAATTCCAAGCAGAAGAACGATAATTTAAAACTTGTAACAAAGCTGGGCAGTGGTGGTGCACACCTTTAATCCCAGCACTTGGGAGGCAGAGACAGGCGGATTTCTGAGTTCGAGGCCAACCTGGTTTACAGAGTGAGTTTCAGGACAGCCAGGGCTACACAGAGAAACCCTGTCTCAAAAAAAAAAAAAAAAGAAAAAGAAAGAAAGAAAAGAAAAGAAAAAACCAAAAACTTGTAACAAAAAGGGGTTAATAGTTTAAAGTCTATACATAGGTAATCTTAATTTGCTACAACATGCTGTATATGTAACTTGGATTTGACTCTTGTTTAGGGAAATCAATGTTTTTTACGACACATTAAAAGGTTGTTCCTGTGTCAGGCTCACTGTGTCAGGAAACTGGACTCACCATTAGCGAATAGCAACCATGTGGCTTGCCGCCGTCTTGGCTAATGACTTCATCAGGGTGGAAGCAGCCATATAACTTGGCTGTCATCTTTGCTAATGTTATAGAGATGGCAAATGCCATGTGACTTCACCACCATTTTGGTTAACATAACAACATGGCATAAAACAGCTAGGGTAGCACCTGTCAACCCTCTAGCCCTGCTGAGCCCTCTGCTTAGAACCGTCTGTTTTTAGTAGACTAAGGAGGCAGCACTAGGTCTCCAGGAGAGTCTTTATAAGGATGGATTTTTATATGATGGTTTTTTTGTTCTGATAGTGACAAATAATAGATAAGGACAAAACCATGTCAAGGTTTGTGGAAAAGAGCACTTAGGAACATCTGTGTAATGATTGAGGCTTATCAGTTCCTGAGGTTATAATGCTCCATTCAGGCTAACAGAATCTGACAGAAGATGCGTGTCTAACTGCTATGTCTTTGCTAACTTCACTATGCTTTAGCTATTTGGAGAAACTGAGTCATATAAAAAGCTGTAGCATCTTATAATGGTACACTATATGGCTGAGAAGCACTTAAATGTTCAACATCCTTAGCCATCAGGGAAATGCAAATTAAAACAACCCTGAGATTCCACCTCACACCAGTCAGAATGGCTAAGATCAAAAACTCAGGTGACAGCAGATGCTGGCAAGAAGGTGGAGAAAGAGGAACACTCCTCCATTGTTGGTGGGGTTGCAAGCTGATACAACCACTCTGGAAATCACACTAGCGGACCCTCAGAAAACTGGACATAGTGTTTCCTGAAGACCCAGCTATACTACTCCTGGGTATATACCCAAAAGATGCTCCAATGTATAACAAGGACACATGCTCCACTATATTCATAGCAGCCTTATTTATAATAGCCAGAAGCTGGAAACAACCCAGATATCCTTCAACAGAGGAATGGATACAGAAAATGTGGTACATTTATACAATGGAGTACTACTCAGCTATTAAAAACAATGACTTCATGAAATTCTTAGGCAAATGGATGGAACTAGAAAATATTCTGAGTGAGGTAACTCGGTCACAAAAGAACACACATGGTGTGTACTCACTGATAAGTGGATATTGGTCCAAAGGTTTGGAATACCCAAGATACAATTCACAGACCACATGAAGCTTAAGAAGGAAGAACAAAGTGAGGGTACTTCCGTCCTTTGTAGAAGGGAAACAAAATATTCAATGGAGCAATTATGGAGACAAAGTGTGGAGCAGAGACTGAAGGAAAGGCCATGCAGAGACTGCCCCACATGGGGATCCATCCCAAATGCAGTCACCAAACCCAGACACTATTGTGGATGCCAAGGAGTGCTTGCTGACAGGAGTCTGATATAGCTGTCTCCGAGAGGCTCTGCCAGAGCCTGACAAATACAGAGGCGGAAGCTTGCAGCCAACCATTGGACTTAGCATGGAGTCCCCAATGGAGGAGTTAGAGAAAGGACTGAAGAAGCTGAAGGAGTTTCCAACTCCATAGGAAGAACAAAAATATCAACCAGCCAGATCCCCCAGAGCTCCCAGGAACTAAGCCACCAACCAAAGAGTACACATAGAGGGATCCATGGCTCCAGCTGATATGTAGCAGAGGACAGCCTTGTTGAGAGACTCTTGGTCCTGTGAAGCTCAATGCCCCAGTGTAGGAGAATGCCAGGGTTGGGATAAAGGACTGGGTGGGTGGGTGGGGGAGCACCCTCATAGAAGCAGGGAGTGGGGGGATGGGATAGGGGGGAAATGGGGTGGGATCAGGAAAGGGGATAACATTTGAAATGTAAATAAAGAAAATATCCAAAAAAAGGAAGAATCAGGAAATTAAGGCTCCAGTCTCTCCACGGTTCAATGTACATTCTGATACAGAAGTTTCTCCAATTAAAAAATTATAATTTTAAAGCTCAAACTTAATAAGGATAAAATTATGAAATCCTACTCTTATAGAAATTACTAACTTATTGTAACTGTGAAAGGTGATTAAGACATACAAGTTACTGGTTAGTCACCAATTCTTTAATGCGCTCGAAACTATATTTGTAGTCATTCTAAGCACAAGTAAAATCCATTTATAGAGACATGCTCTGAGGGAGAGACCAGGGTATATCTCCTATAATGTAGTTCTCTGTATATATTGTCTAAGTTAAGATTGAATCAAGTAACTCAAAACAGGTTTAAAGTACAAATTTATTTAATGCAAAATAATATTCAATCATGTATGTTTAAATAAAATAGGTTATGAAAAAATTCAAAGCTTGAGTAAAATGGGTTAAATTTACAATACACTCACATGGCAGGAAGTCCTCAGGCCCAAGTAATTCGCTTGGATGGAGCACCATCCCAACCTGTTGCAGGCTAGCCGCATTACAGATAAAGAATGCATGGGGAGATAAGGTCACCAGCAGCCTGCTGCTTCTGCCCCAGCTGTGTAGACCTGACTAGCTCTGGCTGCACAGAGCAAACCAGACAAATTCCTCCTTATCTATAGGAAAGATAATTACTCTTCATGTCTCATAAAAGAACATGGATTCTCTTGCCCAGTGGAGGATAGTAGAGTCTGTGCCCACATCCTAAATGTCTAGACACAGAGAGGTAAATTGCAAGTGCTCTGTTCTCCATTTCTCCTGAACTGACATTTAAGGATGAACAGGAGAACCCTGTACCTAAGCCTACCACCGACTGGTATGGGACCAAAATGCTGGTTCAATTGATCATACCCTTTACATTGACTTTTAATTCTCCTTCTTAGCAAAGGCTAGTTCCAGTGCCCACACCCTGGCCATCCATGTCCCCTGATTAAAGGATGCTGCCAGATCCTGTCATCAAACTTAACAGTTTTGCAAACTTGTTCAGGATAGAAGAGCGGTATCTTTGGACCCTTGCTAGACAATCTTATGAAGGTGACTGTTTTTCTTTTAATTTGTCAGCTAGCTGCTGGCTCTAACTGGTTCCCTTTACAAAGTTTCCAGGTGCTTGCTCCTTACAAGAATCTTGTTGGGATTGGTTCTAATGCTTTGAATTAATCTGGCCCCCTAAATTGGGAATCTGCGTGTCCAAATGCTGAAGGTCCGCATCCCCGATTGGTTTTTGATCAATCAATAAAGAGTCAACGGCCAATGGCTGGGCAGATAGACTGAGGCAGGACCTTTGGATTTGGGTGGGCTAGGAACTGGAAGAGAGGAAGAAGGAGGAATCGCTATGATTTTAAGGGAAACTGATCAGATTTAGAGCTGCAGAAGGAAAATCACCCAAAATGTAGGTGGAAAGGGAAAGTGGCCCTGTGGGAGGGGCTGCCCAGAAGGTAACAGGGCAGCAAAGAGAAAACATAGGTTTAGAAGGTGTCGAGCCAGGAGTACTGGAGGGAAATGTATGCTAGCCGGGCGGAGGATTAGAACTGCCCAGCCTTTGAGCTAGTCAAGGCATATTAAAATAAACTGGCGTGCGTGCGTGCGTGCGTGGGTGAGAGCATGCGTGCGTGCGTGCATGTCTTTCGTTCGAAAATCCAGAGGGCTATGGCAGGTGGTGGCGCGCACAAAGCAGTTTAGCTAAACTGGACACTATAGAGTCTGGTGTAACAAAGAGCTAAGAAGAGTTGCCTTATCATTCTGCAGAACTCTGGTACACAGACTAGCCAGTTGTACAACTGCATTTAACCTCATGTTAATTTCATATTTAACCTTATATTGACTTAACGGTAATATATTGATGTAAATAAATTTTCCTTATCAACTTTAATGTTCCCCACAAAACTATACCCCCTAGCTTATGTTCTGGATATTTGTTATCTGTTAAGTTTTTATCACAGCTCCTTGAGTGGACTGTCTCCTGGTGCTCTCTGACTGCTGACCCTTCTATAGTTCCACTTTTATCAGCTTGAAGAAGCTACAAAGAGAACTTTGTACCTCCACTTCCCCAGTTTACATACCCTTTTGGATTTAGAAGATAGTGTCCTGCTAAAAGACTACAATTCCCATCTTCCCTTACACCCAGGCAAACCCAAAGAGAGGCTGCAGGAGGGAAATGTGGGCCTCAAGCTATGGCTAACATGGGCTACATGCTGTAAATGGTCAGAGTCATCTTTTTCCTCTGGCAACCTCAACCTTGTGCTAGGACAGAGGTTGCCTCTCTCTGTATGTGCAAATAAACACGGTCCTGTCTGTTGAAAGGTCAAGTCTTGTCTTTTCCTGCTCCCTGTCACTTCTAAGCTGCCTCAAAAATCTAACACTTTCCACAAAGGGTACCTTTGATAACTGGAAAACTCACATCTGTCCCTGAAATTATATTATTACTGACTAAGCTCCTGAGGTCAGGGGTCAGGCCTGCCGTTCCTGAGCATTTCCTCTGTCCATCAGTCCAATATCTGGATTCAGCAAGGCGCCTGTCAATATTTGCTGAATGTTTAGCTGAAAAGCAAGAATGCTCCTGAATTTGGTGAGGAAAGGAAACACAAGTTTTCTGTCTTTCAAAACCATCCTGCATCCTGGAGTTGGCATTCCTGAGACTTAAAGGCAAGTATTGCAAGCCAAGCGCTGACTAAGAATGAGTAGTAACCTTCCCTCTGAGATCTGGCTGTGCTGAACTTGCTGTGGCCCACACTGTGAATTCTTGACTCACTATTGAACAAAACAACCTACAGCTAGCTGGCTTTCTTAGGCTTTCATAAGAAAGATACTTTGTGTCTTGCAGTTGGAAGACAGAGCCAGGGGAGAACAAAGACCCTGACAGGACGTTACTCCAGTCTCACTTTCCACACTATTTTAACACCTCCCTCCTAAGACCTGCTTTTTTAAAAAAATTTCCATTTTAGAATTATTCAGTGTGTGTGTGTGTGTATGTGTGTGCATGTGCGTGTGCGTGTGTGTGATATCAATACAACTTTCTTAGTCCGTATAATGTTATTTGTATGTACGTTTTCAGGGATGACCATTCAGTAACCAGTTGGTGTGCTCCTCCCCTGAGGAGGACTCTGCCTCCCACTCTGCATTCCTCAGTTGCCTGTTGTATTAGTCAGGGTTCTCTAGAGTCACAGAACTTATAGGAAGTCTCTATATAGTAAGGGAATTTGTTAATGACTTACAGTCTGTAGTCAAACTCCCCAACAATGGTCAGCAGTAGCTTTGAATGAAAACCTGAGGATCTAGCAGTTGCTTAGTCCCACAAGACTCGAAGGCGAAGAAGATTGAATCTTCCTCCTTCCAATGTCCTTATGTAGATCTCCAGCAGCAGGTGTGGCCCAGATTAGAAGTGTGCGCACCACCACACCTGAAACTTGTGTCTTCCAGACTCAAGATCTAGATCACAGGTGAGCCTTCTAATTCTGGATTATAATTCACTCCAGATACAGTCAAGTTGACAATCAGAAATAGCCACTACACCTGTCATTCCTTGTCTACGTTACCACGGCAGCATAATTTCTAACTACATTCTAGATATTTATCCTTATGCCCATGGGTAGGTGAGGTTCTCTACCCTCATCAAGAAAACCTCTCTTCACAATAGTCAAGGAGAATTACAGAACACAGCAAATGATCGAAGGCAGAGTTGTGGAGCCAGTCCCAGCTAATGTCTCTACAACCCAACTCCGCATCTATGGCTCAGGGTGCATTGTAGACGGGAACTCAGAAAGAACTCAGGAACAGGGACTTTCCTGTGAGATTGTGTCTCCTAGCTACAGGAGGCTAGGACCCATGTCAGAGGCTAGACCCATGAAGTCTCATCAACATGGCTGCCTAAAGAAGTCCTGAGCAAAGGCAACACCAATAGACATGTCAACATGGAGGGGGAAAGCTCAGGAAGCTGTTTCTTTCAGATGGTATTTAAACACATATAAGCTTAAAAATTATTTCATGCTGTTCTATTGCTATTTCATGCCATTTTAAAATGTTATTGCTCACCCTTTGCAAACTCAGACATGTTTTATGTTATTAATACATAAGGCAGTTTTATAAGCTATAGATACACCATGTAAAAATCAAAGGTTCCCAGTCTCTTTATGGACTGTGTTTATAGATTTAAAAGTTTTGTTTTAATACTGAAAATAATCAGCTCAAAAATCAGAATTTTTAAGGCTTAGACCTAACAGGCTTTAGTCTCAAAAGACACTATGACAGTTCTACTCTCATAAAAGCTACTATAATTAAAAATGCAAGCGGATAGTACCTTATAAATAGTCATATCCCCTAATGTGTTCAGAAATATATTTAAAGCCATGCTTAGAACTGATGCAGCTAATTACAATATTACTCTTTAGCTTTCTGCCTTATGTTTGCTAGTTACAGCTAGAGCAGATAACTAGAAACAGACACAGATTGTCTATCTCAGATATGCTTAATAGATACTAGCTCTAATTTCCTGTTAGAGATCTAATGAATATGGCATTAAATGTTTAAGCTTACTGTGACAGACATAGATTCCTAAATCCTAACAGTGACACCCCCCCCCCCCAAGGTCTTCAAGAAGACAAAGGACTCTACCTGGTTTGTGGTATGCCAACCATTGGGGCAACACTGCCCCAATGCCTTGCCTGCTGCCAGCACTCTGCCTGAACTGTGGACAAATAGAGGATACCCAGAGAACTGAGTGTCTCATATTGCCTCAGACGAGGTGAGGCCATCTCTCCCATGTTCTTCCTCCACAGGAAACAAAAACAAAAACAATCCTCTGCTGGGTCTGATGGCTAGACTGTATCTGTCTGCATTGCAATGGAGACCACAAGAGCCTAAGCAAACTCTTTAGGTCGTGAACTATAGACTACCCTCTGTCATTTTAATTAATATATGACATCTAAATTATAATTTCTCCTCAGGTTTCTGGTTACATTGATGGCTAAGCTAACTGCAGCTTGACAACTAGAGAGCAGACAAGTAGCTTCTTACCCCGAGGTAATCCACCACTACGTTAGCTCATTAGTCAATTCATTAACTAGTTAAGAGTGCCAGATTTTATCATAAGAACCAATAGGTTTGCCTTGCTCATAGGCTTCATGATAAACGACACATAAGCTTCAGACGTAACCTTTCTCAGAGGTGACTCTGTGCTATTCCCTTATCTAAGAAACTCAGTTTACAAAAATGCTTCAGATTTCTTTCTCACTGTTCTATAAAGACTTCAAAAGTTCAGAGTTCTAACATTACTCAGTGGAGTTCTGATAAATTGTTAGCTTAATTCCGACAAAACATTCCACAATGTGATCCACTTTCATAATCACAAGTTCAAAAATTTTAAGTTCTGCCGGGCAGTGGTGGCGCACGCCTTTAATCCCAGCACTTGGGAGGCAAAGGCAGGTGGATTTCTGAGTTCAAGGCCAGCCTGGTCTACAGAGTGAGTTCCAGGACAGCCAGGGCTACACAGAGAAACCCTGTCTCGAAAAACCAAAAAAAAAAAAAAAAAAAAAACCCATAAAAAAATTTAAGTTTCCTTTGATTGTCTCCTAAATATAAACTTAAAAAGGTTTTGCATTATGTTTAATTTATGTACATTCAGTCTTCTTATAGAGGGAAAAAGCCCCTCTTGCCCCTTCTGCTCCACAAAAGGTTTTTGTCTTCCCTGAGTTCACTTAAAGACTATTCATGCTGTTAACAAATTTATCTCTTTTGTAAACTTAAAAACATTCTTGTAAGCTACAGGAAACCCACTCAGATCTACCTCTCATGGGTCAAAAGGATTCCATCTGGATAAGTACCCCTTATCAATCAATAGCCTGAGTTCCCACCTGTTGTCTATTCCAAAGGGGGGATCCTGTTCCCTGGTTTCAGGACTCCCCTCTCTGCAAACCAGCAAGACCATGGGTCTAAGGGTTTCAAGTGTACACCTAAGAAAAAGTTTTTCTTCCAAGCCTACTTAACCCTATTTTCTGTCTTTAGTATACATATGTGTTTCAGTATCTTGCCAAGTGCACGTGTTTACCCAAAATCTGCATCCAGGACAGCTCCAGAGAAGCAGCCCACAGATGCTCTGGTCTACTCTCACAGATGCTTCTATTGGGCCTGCACCTTCCTACCCACAGAACCTGGGCAGCAAAGAAACACCCACCTCCCCCAGGACTTGACCAGCATCCCCATCCCTATTTCTTAGGTTCCCAAAAGACACAGCCATCACCCCAAAATCAGTAGAAAACAGCCTGACTCGCTATAAGCACTGTTCAGCACACACACACACCCTCTTCCCCCACATGTCCTTAGCTGGCCTGTTCTCCTCTTTTTCTCTCCTCTCTCTTTCTGTCCTTCTCTGTCCCCCTCCCTTCTCTGCCTCTACCTCCCCCTTCAGGTGCCAAATAAACTCTCTTTTATACTAAACCTGTCTGAGAGCTGATTACTCAAGAGGGAATGCTTCAGCATGCGCTGCCTTCCACTGCACCACAACCGCCGTTTTATAAAACACAACAACTTGTATAAGCACACAACACAAATGCTCCACATTATGGTTAAGGGGAAGGTTTTTATTATAGATATGAGAGAGGGAACCGCCAGAGGCATCTGGAAGAGTCCAGAGCAGAGAGAAAAAGAAGTAGTCTAAACATGGCCAGTAGACTGGACCTGGCTATGAAAGAAGGAGGTGCAGAGCAAAGGAGGATGGAGAGAGAGAGAGAGAGAGAGAGAGAGAGAGAGAGAGAGAGAGAGAGAGAGAGAATATGTGTGTTTAGGGAGGAGGTAAGAGAAGCTAGTATGGCAGCAAGGACTCTGAACTGTACTGTGTTGTAACTGGTACTTCTGATACTGAGGGAGACTGGAAGCTGCATGGCCTTTGGTATGCTAATAGGCACCACAGGTAGCCATCTGTCCCTCTGCCAGTGGTAAAGAAAATGACTGCTTTTGGTAGAGGGGAACCAAAGCTGCTTCACAAGTTCCTGAAGAGTGTGGCTTTTATCTAACCACTAAAAATGCACTTAGAGTCCAGGTTGAGCCCATTTCTGAGTATGTGGACTGCCCTTTGGAGCATCTCACATTTGTGTCTGGAGTTATGGGAAAAATAAGATTATAAAAGTAGACTGGCCTGTGGAGCTGGCATTGACACTTTCCAGTGAACAGTGAGAACTGGTGTTGCTGGAAAGCTAGTTGTGCGTTTGTTGCATAATAATGAACTGTCCACTGAAGCGCTTGTGGTAACTTCAGTTCAGCCCGAACGCTGCCTGTAGCTTCTTGCTACAGCGGATTGATTCTGTGGCTGGGAGCACTGCAGAATGGTTACCTTTTAAAAAATTACATTGAGAAATTTCTCTTTAGTGGTCCATGTGTAAGCAACCTGGAATTCTATTCTGGTGAGGCAGGGAAATATTAACTGGGATGCTAGCCTAGATTCAGGTATCCTTCCTGTGTCTTGTCCTGTTCGGTGTTTGAATCTATCTATCTGGAGGAAAGACATGGTCTTTGGTGGTTGTCTTAGGGTTTCCATTGCTGTGAAGAGATACCATGACCAGGGCAACTCTTGTAAAGAACAACATTTAATTGGGGTTGGCGTACAGGTTCTGAGGTTCAGTCCATTATCATCATGGTGGGAAGCATGGCAGTGTGTCCAGGTAGACATGGGGCTGCAGAAGGAGCTGAGAATCCTACATCTTATTCTGAAGGCAATCAGGAGAAGACGGTCTTCCAGGCAGCTAGAAGGAGGGTCTCAAAGCCCACCCTCAAAGTGATACACTTCCTCCAACAAGGCCACAACTCCTAATAGTGCCACTCCTTGGGCCAAGCATATTCAAACCACTACATTATATTCCCTGGTCCCTATAGGCTTGTTCAAACACATGAGTCTGTGGGGGCCACAACTACTCATAGTATAGTAAATACATTAAGTACAACTTCCAAAGTCCCCATAGTCTATAGCAGTCTCAATAATGTTAAAAGTTTAAAGTCTCTTCTGAGATTCATCCAAATACTTAATTGTAATCCTCTATAAAACCAAAATAAAAAAAAAGAAGATCACATACCTCCAACATCACAGGATACTCATTACCCATTCTAAAATATCACACTGAGGAAATACTAGACCAAAGCAAGACCAAAAGCCAGCTGGGAAAATTCCTAACTCTGAATCTCTATGTCTGATGTCAAAGCACTCTTCAGATCTCCAGCATACTTCTTTCTCTTGGGTTGGTTCCATTCCCTGTTAGCAGCTTTTCTCAGCAAGTATCCCACAGCTCCAGCATCTCTAACATCTTGGGGTATCCAGGACAACTTAAATTTTACAGCTTCCTGTTCCAGTGTCTGGGATCTACACATGTTCTTCTGGACTCCTTCAAAGGGCTTGGGTTACTTCAGCTCAACCCGCTGTAGCACTCTAGGCTCTGGATGACTCCACTTCACTGTCGCTGCTGCTCTTGGTGATCACTCCATGGTATTGGCATCTCTGATACACTGGGGTCTTTTGCTGCAACTGGGCTTCACCAATATCCTCTCATAGGCTCTCTTCATGGTACCAAGCCTCAACTTCTTTGCATGATCCCTTCAGTCCTGGGATATCAACTGCAACTGAGGCTGCACCTTCACCAATGGCCTTTCTTGGCCTCACAGTGCCAAGCTTCAGTTGCTCTTCATGACCCTGTCATGCCTTCAAAACCAGTACCACCTGGGTAACTTTTACATATTACCAAGTCCAGCTGTAGCACAAGTACAGCCTTGGCTATCTCTGGAACACAGCTTCTTTGTGCTCTCAGAAAACACCTCCCAGAAGATTTCACCTCAGTGATGCTGGTCTCTTCTTAATTACTACTATATCTTAGCTCCATCTAATTATTAATTTTCTCAATAGTTATTATCTCAGTATTAATTATCTCAGTAGTTCCTTCTATTCTTGACTCTAAAGCCAGAGCTACATGACTGAAGCTGCCAAGTTTTATTGCTAGCTGGGGCTGGAACATGGCCCCCTTGTTCTATTACATCATCACCAGCTTTCTGTTTTCCAATTCCTTCACTGCCTAAGTTTGGCTGTCCTAGGACTTGCTCTGTATATTGATCTTGAACTCAGAGATCTGCATCCCTCTGTCTCCTACATGTTGGGATTGCAGGCATACACCACCACTCCTGGACCTAAGCTGTTCTTTACCTGGGACTTGCTCTATACTTGTCTAGCCTTGAACTCAGAAATTTGCTTGTAGCTGTATCCTGGAATTAAAGGCATGTACCATCATACCTGGGCCTAAGCTTTTCAGGACCACTATTTCTCAAGAGCTGGAACAAAAGCCTGTGTCTTCCAGCCTCAAGATCTGGATCACAAGTGTGCCCTCCATTTCTGGATTATAGTTCATTTCTAGATTAAAAATCCAAATGAAAACAATAACCAGTAATAATGCCTAACATGATATAACTATCCCTTGTTCATCTGTAAAAACATAAACAATAATCTTAGCGAGGTGGGATCTTGCCCTGAAGTCACCACTCCCTTAATTTCATTTAAAATCCTTGAACACAGGATTTAACTCCATTGCACTTCCTGGTGCCCCTTTTGTAATTTTCCTTTCTAAGCTTGCTACACTTGATCAAAATGCTCTTCGTGAGTGTAAACCAGAGGACAAAAATCTATGCTAGGCTTTTCTCAGGCTTGTTTTGTCGATGCAATTAACTGAAATCTTTTTACCTTAGCCTCATGTAGACTCTCAGAAGAGGCAAAAAAGCAACCACATTCTTCACCAAAATATTATAAGAAATGTCTCTAGGCCACATACTAAAAGTCTTCTATGAACCCTCTTGAGCTAAATCCCCACAGTTCAAAATACACTTAGGAGCACTGTCTTCCGTGACTCTACTAGTATGGCCCAAAGTTCCACTTAAAGCATTCCACTGCTTTACAATGTCTAAAAATCCACATTCCTCCTAACAAAAACATGGTCAGGCCTATCACAGCAATACCCAACTCCTGATACCAACTTCTGTCTTAGAATTTCCGTTGCTATGAAGAGACACCATGACTAAGGCAACAAATGTTATAAAGGACAACATTTAATTGGTGCTGGTTTACTGGTTCGGAGGTTCAGTCCATTATCATCATGGCAGGAAGCATGGCAGTGTCTAGCCAGGCATGGAGGAGCTAAGAGTTCTACATCTTCATCCAAAGGCAGACAGGAGAAGACTGGCTTCCAGTCAGCTAGGAAGAGGATCTTAAAGCCCACCCCCACAGTGACACACTTCCTCCAATAAGGCCACACCTACTCCAACAAGACCACACCTCCTAATATTGCTACTCCTGGGCCAATCATATTCAAACCACCACAGAAGCCTACTTGGGTTTGAGTGAAGTCTGCAATTCTCATGTCTAGTGGATACCCAGGAGCCAGCAAAGAAGCTCAGGAAATCTCTCTTCATGGGCTAAGAAAGTAGGGCAGTGGTAAAGCAATTGTCTGGAATGCTCGAAGCTTTCTGGTTCAATCTCCAGTACTGCCTCCACGGGGTTGGGACTTCCTGCAAACAACACTTCCTTGCCTCATAAGGGAGTAGCAATTTCTCCATGTGGATGAGGCTTGGGAAGACTCTCCAGGATGCAGAAGACAGAGCTGTAGCTGCAGTGGTACCATGGACCACGCAGAGGAAAGGGACCCTGTAGTACCTCTTGACTCATAGGCATGAGAGACACTTTAGGCTAAGTGAGGGGTCCTATGGAGACTTTAAAGCTCAGTGGGTGGCGGGCCTGCCTACAATCTATGAGGCCTAGAGTCCAATCTCAAACACTGTATAAACAGAATGTGGTGGCCCAGGCCCTTGATCCCAATAGAACACACACAGAGAGTTCAAGACATCCTGGGCAACATACCACCCTATCTCAAAAGCAAAATAAAATATAATAATGAATAAAGGGCTCCAAATGCTCCTGAGAGTAAGAGAACGAGCAGGGGCTCGACGTCTGTGAGTTAACACTTGGGAGGGAGAAGAACGCACAGATTTGACAACAGCAAAAAGTAGAGATATATTTTTTAAAATGAGCAATAAAGTCTTCAAGATGGGAATGACTGAACAATAGAACAGAGGCTGTGAGGAGGAGATTTGTGAAGAGTGAACCGGATTGGGAGGAGTCATGAGGACTATGTTGCAGAGAGACGGGAAATGTGAGGGAAAGGAAATGACATGGCATGAGGACCCATGGGAGCTCCAGGAGGAAGGAGTTGGGGGAGGAACAGACAGACTTCCTGGGAGAAATGGGCTTAAAGGGAATTATAATATGGTTTTGGAGTTTAAAATAAATCTTAAAATTGAAAAGGCAGGGGGCTGGAGAAATGGCTCAGTGGTTAAGAGCACTGACTGCTTTTCCAGAGGTCCTGAGTTCAATTCCCAGCAACCACATGGTGGCTCTCAACCATCTGTAATGGGATCTGATGCCCTCTTTTGGTGTGTCTAAAGACAGCTACAGTGTACCCATACACATAAAATAAATAATTCTCTAAAAAGAAATTGAAAAGGCATACAGAAGCCCAAGCAACATAGACACAGTTGTATCTAGGAACTTTATATTAAACTCATATCATCCAAGATAAACATGGAAAACCATAAAATCACAGGAGATAAGATTATGTGTAAAGGAAGCCTCCTGGTTGACTTTTCACGAATGCTTCTGACTTCAGAGCTCAGAAGGCAATACATTATCTTCTAAATGTTGAGGGAAATGGATTGCATGTTTGCTTCATTATTTTTCAAAACAGGCATGCATTTTCCTGCACGTGTAAGAAAGATTGCTAGCCACTATTTTTCCCAGCCATGGCTACTAAGGGGTCCATTTTAACGGGAAGAGACAAACCTACTCCAGAAGGAGAAAATAACAAGCCACACATTACACACAGAAAATTGATTTGTGTCTGTGTAGGTGGGCAGACCTGTGGGAGAAAGATACACTATTCAATAAATAGTGCCAGGCATTTCAGTACCCTCAAGGGAAAAGCAAAATGAAATTGGCTTCCTGCTTCACTCTCCACATAAAGACAAATTCTTAGTGGAATAACTTGAAAGGTAGAATTACCAGAGATGAAAAAATATAGGAAGATTTCTTTCTGACCTTAGGGTAAGGAAGAACTTATTAAACCATAAAGAAAAGGTTTGATTAAATTGACAATGTTCAAAGTGAAAAGAGACAAAGCATAGAGAAGAAGAGAAGAGAGGAGAGGAGCAGAGGCAGACAGTAGCAAACTAAGAAAAGAAAAGAAGGAGGAGAGGAGACAGCACCAACCCCAAAAAGAAAGAGACCGGCATAAGGAACACATTTCGGAAGAGAATACCCAATGGGTAGGAATTAGAAAAATCAATTTAACAATTGAGTAAAGAATTAAGTTACAGATGATTTGGAAGCATCTGCACATTCCTGCACATGCTCAGGTAGACTGACGCCTGTAAGCAGATGAGAACTCACCGTGTTCAACCCAGCCAAGGTAATCTCTACCGTTACACAGGATGGAATTAAGATGTAAAAAAGCATTTGACGGATTTCACTTATATCTATCCTTTAGTCTGTTTTGAAGGAATAAGTGGCATACATAGAGATAGGGATTCGGAAGATGGGTCAGTGAATAAAGACACTTGTCACCAAGCTTGACCACGGGAGTTTGACGAGCCCCAGGACTGACATGGAGAAAGGGAAAACCAACTCCTATAGTTTGTCCTCTGATCGCAATGAAAGTGGTGTTCCACATTATGTCCTTCTCTCTCTTCTCTCTCTCACACACAAATAAATAACTGAATAAATAACTGTAAAAAATACTGAGTCATAGAAGCATATTTATAAGGAACATTTAGCTATTAAAGCTGATATGTGATGACAGGGCAATCTCCTAAATTCCATCATAGACCAATGTAGATGCTGAGGTCAAACGCTTTCATTATCTCCAGTTTTACACATCTGATACACACACAGGTATACTCACACACATATATACACACTCACATATACACACACAAACATACACAAAGCGTGCACTCTCACACACACATGCAGACACACAGAGGCTCACTCACACACACAGACCCATTCACACACAATGCGCACATGCACACACAAATACACACACTCACACAATGCACACACATACATGTACATATACAAACACATGTACTTACACACACACAAAGGCACCCATACAAACATGTGCATAACTACAAACACATGTGTACACACACAAACACATGCACACACACAGACACACACACACAAATACATATTCACACAATGCACACACAAACATGTAAACACAAAAACACATGTACTTACTTATACACACACAAACACGTGCCCAGATACAAACACGTGTGCACATGCACACACACACACACCCATACACATCCCCCCTTTTTATGAACTCTTCTCTTCAAGGTGGAAGTGCTCACAAATGCCCCTTTCTCTTTAACGATGTGGTGTAGATATTTTAAATGTGCTCAGCACTTATTTGCTTTAATTGTCTCCCCTTAAAATTATATCAATCATTTTCTGTTTGGAGTACAGTGTGTTCCATTCCAAAGGAAAAGCCCCTCTTGGAACCAAAGTGTTGCTCACAGTTCTGCCTGAGACCTTTCTTTCACTAGAGACAGGAACCTGAGAGTATTTTACCAGCAGTTAGCTTTTAAAATAGTAGTGACTTCATTTTCTCATTTATACTTGGAAGCTGTACATAGGATTTATGAAATTCCTTTTCTAACTTAGGTGAAATTGTTAAGAACATGGTTGTTTTTATACAAAATCTCAAATGTTTGATTTTTACCAATAAAGATTCCGGAGCCAGATGCTGAGGTAAAAGCCTGCTAGCTCAGAGAGGCAGAGAAAGCACCCAGCTGACCCTCATTTTTAGCTGATGTCCCAAAAGGAAGTTCTCCTCTGCTCCATCTCAGAAAACCTTCAAACTGAATGTCCCTCCCTTCTACTTCCTGTGCATCTCTCTGTCCCTCCTCCTGACTTCCTCTTGCTTTCTGTTTTTTCCCCTATGACTTCCTCTTAGCCGCCATGATTTTCCCCTTTGTTCACTCCTTGTCACCTGGTTGCTTGCTCCCCCTTTTGACCTATGGTTGACTTTATTGAATCCTTTTGACAATAAACAGAAAGCTCTTGGATTAAAGGTGTGTGCTAGGGTCAAGCCACACTAATATTAGAAACAGGCTTTTCCAGTAAACAGCACAATCTCAGGGTTCACAGGGTGACCAACACCTGTAATCAACAATATCCTTCAACAGAGCACACCATGTTGTAACTAAGAAAAATAGAAATGCCAAGTCTGGCCTTCCCCTGGAACAGTCCTGAGAGGCCTGCTGTGATGGTTTGTATATGCTCAGTCCAGGGAGTGGCACTATTAGAAGGTGTGGCCCTGTTGGAGTAGATGTGGCCTTGTTGGAGTAGATGTGGCCCTGTGGGTATGGGGTTTAAGACCCTCATTCTATCTGCCTGTAAGTCAGTTTTCTGCTAGCAGCCTTCAGATGAAGATGTAGAACTCTCAGCTCCTCCTGAACCATACCTACCTGGACGCCGCCATGTTCCCTCCTTGATGATAATGGACTGAACCTTTGAACCTGTAAACCAGCCCCAATTAAATGTTGTCCTTTATAAGATTTGCATTGGGTATGGTGTCTCTTCACAGCAGTAAAACCCTAAGACAGAAGTTGGTAGCAGGGTTTGGGATATTGCTGTGATAGGCCTGACCATGTTTTTGTTTGGAAGAATGTGGATGTTGGAACTTTGGATTTGGAAAGCAGTGGAATGCTTTAAGTGAGGCTTAATGAGCTATCTTAGTAGGAATATGGAAGACTTTGCTGCTGTGAGTGATTTGAAGTGTACAGACCTGGCCCAAGAGGTTTCACTGGAGAAGAACTTCAGTATGTGGCATAGAGACTGTTTTTGCAGTATTTTGGTGAAGAATGTAGCTGCTTTTTGCCTTTGTCTGAAGAGTCTGCCTGAGGCTAAGATGAAGAGACTCAGATTAATTGCATTGACAAAGGAAGTCTCTGAAATGCCCATCATAGACTTCATGCTCTGGTTAAGTCTCATGAAGAACATTTTAGATAGGTATAGCAAGCTGAGAAAGAAAAAAACAAAACAAAACATATGGTTCGAGTATTAAAGGGACACCAGGAAGTGAAATTGAGCTGAATCCTATGTTTTAGAATATTAAATTGAATTAAGGGAGTGGTGACCTTGGGGGCAAGATCCCACCCAGCAAAGTTTAGGTCTAGGCTTGGCAGAACAAGCCTTTAATCCCAGGAGTCAAAGGCAAACAGATCTCTAAATTCAAGGCCAGCCTTGAACAGAGCGGATTCTAGGTGAAGAAAAGTGTAAGTCCAGGCATGGTGGTAGATGCCTTTAATCCCAGCCTTAACAGGAGACAGAGCCTTGGAGATCTCTGAGTTTAAGGTCAATCTACAGAACAAGTTCCAGGACAGCCAAGCCTAGGCAGTGAAGGAGTCAGAAAACAAAGCTGGTGATAATGTAATAGAGCAAGGGGGCCATGTTCTAGTCCCAGCAAGCAGCAGAACTTGGCAGCTTTGGCCATGTGGCTCTGGCTTAGAGTCAAGAATAGAAAGGACTACTGGGACAACTGATGCTGGTTAGCTGGAGCTGAGAAATTAACAGTGATTATGAAGAGACCAGCATCACTGAGGTGAAATCTTCTGGGAAGTGTTTTCAAGATCATAAAGAAGCTGTGTTCCAGAGATAGCCAAGGTTGTACCTCATGCTGCAGCTGGACTTGGTGATGTTTAAGAACCACCCAGGTGGTATTGGTTTTGAAGGTATGAAGGGGTCACAGGAGCAGCTGAGGCTTGGCACTGTGAGAGGCCAGGGAAGGCCATTGGTGAAGGTGGAGCCTCAGTTACAGTTGATGGTCTAGGACTGAAGGGGTCATGCAAAGAAGTTAAGGCTTGGCACCATAAAGAGAGCCTATGAGAGGCTATTGGTGAAGCCTAGTTGCAGCGGAAGACCCCAGTGTATTAGAGATGCCAATACCGTGGCATGATCACCAAGAACAGCAGCAGTAGTGGAGTGGAGTCAACCTGAGCTTAGAGTATTACAGAGGACAGAGCTTGAGAAGTGATGCCAGCCCCAATTAAATGTTGTGCTTATAAGACTTGCCTTAGTCATGGTGTCTGTTCACAGCAGTAAAATCCTAACTAAGACAACAGTAAAGGCAGATAAATACATGATGTTTAAGTATGCTGAGTGGAGACCATTCCAGGTTGGGCTACTCTGGCCTGCTTTGTCTTCATATCTACTACAATTTTCATTGAATTAATAAACATATAGACAATGGCATTCGCTAAATAGTCATCCTCACAGTTCTCATTTATAGATGGTGAAACAGAGATCCTGAGAGGTTGTCTTCTTCAGTTACTAAGAGACCAGAGACAGGAATGGAGTCCAGATAATCTGATTTACATACCATTCACATCCTTCTGTATCTACCATCCTACATCCTTCTGTATCTGATGAAAGCAGTGCCTACAAGTGACTACAGGTGGCTTTGTTGCATGCTTACCAGTCTTGGCTGTTGGCAGTCCTGGTTAAGTTGGGTTTAGCTTTCTACCTCAGGCCTTTACTATTGCACATACTCTGCTCTACTAGATAATGCCTCAACGTTTTCTAAAATAATGGTAGCACTTTAAATTCCCACATTACGATTATCTGATGGATCTGAACTGGTGCTGAAACTGAGCCTAACACCTTGTACATGTTAGGTATGTAGTACCAGGGAACATCACCCCCAATCTGTGCTTGATTGACTAACTGATTGGTTGGTAATTTTTGAGGATATTGCTGTGTAGCTCAGGCTGCCCCAGAGTTCACTACAGAGCCCAGGCTGCTTTCAGACTCTCACTTTTGCTGCCTGTGCCTCCTGAGTGCTGGAATGTTACATGTGAATCATCATTCAGAATCATAACCACATCGCTTACTACGATTTTAATGTGAATTTCTCCAGCTAGATTAATGAGGTGGTGAATTTTCCATTTTTTCTCTTCTAGGCATGTCCATTCAGCTCTTTCAGCCATTTTTATATTGTGTTGATTTTCTTTTCACATGATGTATAGGCATCCTTCATATATTCACATACTAAGGTTTTATCTCTAGTAAATGTATCAAGTATCTGCTTTGGGCTTGTGGCAACCCTTTACTACCTGTCTTAGCCAGGGCTTCTATTCCTGCACAAACATCATGACCAAGAAGCAAGTTGGGATAGAAAGGATTTATTCAGCTTACACTTCCACGCTGCTGTTCATTACCAGAGGAAGTCAGGACTGGCACTCAAGCAGGTCAGGAAGGAAGAGCTGATGCAGAGGCCATGGAGAGATGTTACTTACTGGCTTGCCTCCCCTGGCTTGCTCTGCTTGCTCTCTTATAGAGCCCAAGACTACCAGCCCAACAGATGGCACCACTCACAAGGGGCCCTCCCCCCTTGATCACTAATTGAGAAAATGCCTTACAGCTGTATCTCATGGAGGCATTTTCTCAACTGAAACTCCTTTCTCTGTTCTAACTCCAGCTTGTGTCAAGTTGACACACAAAACTAGCCAGTACACTACCTCTGAACAAATGGAAAGTCTCAATTTTGTAAATTTTACTTTTATTTACTATTTGTGTATGTGTGTGTGTGTGTGTATGTGTGTGTGTGTGTGTGTGTGTGTTTGAGAGAGAGAGAGAGAGAGAGAAAGAGAGAGAGAGAGAGAGGAGGGAAGGAGGGAGAGCGAGTGAGCATACGTGGAAGTCAGAGGACAACTTAGAGGAGTCAGATCTACTTTTCTGTCTTCCATGGAGATCAGGCTTTCAAGCATATGACCTTTCCCACTGAACCATCTCTCCAGGCCTCTGAAAGTCTCACTTTAAAAGGAGTTGAATTTGTCAGTCTTCATTCTTAAGAGTCTGAGTTTCCTTTTAAGCATTTAAAGTCGTGTTTTTCAACCTGTGGGTTGCGACCTCTTTGGGGTCAAACAACCCTTTCACAGGGGTCCCCAACACCATTAGAAAGACAGATATTCGCATTATTATTCATAACAGTAGAAAATTACAGTTATGAAGTAACAATGAAAATAATTTTATGCTTAGGTGTCACCACAACATGAGGAACTGCATTAAATGGCTGCATCATGAGGAAGGCTGAGAACTGCTGATCTAAGTTCTCATGTCCTATCTCAAAGATGTTTTGTACCACCATCTTAGTCTGTTTTCTATTGCTGTGTAAACACCATGAACAAAAGCATCCCAGGGAGGGCAACTCCTGAGTCATGCTCCATCACTGATGGAACTCAGAGTAGGAACCTGGAGGCAGAACTGAAGCAGAGACATGGGGAAAGCTGCTTTGCTGCTTGCTTAGTCTGCTTCCTTGTATAGCTCAGAACATCCTACCTAGGGGTAGCACCGCCCACAATGGGCTGGACTCTCCCATATCAATCTTTAATAAACAAAATGCCCAACTGGCAAAATGTCTACAGCCCAATCTTATGGAGGTATTCTCTCAGTTGAGGTCACCTCCTCTCAGATGAGGGGACAAGCTTGTGTCAGGTTGACAAAAACAAAAACAAAACAAAACAAACAAAACAACCCCCCCCAAACAAAAACAGAAACAAAAAAATCCAAAAAACTAGAGAACACAACCATGTTCCCCCCAAATATTTAGTTTTACATTTAAGCTTATTATTTAAATGTATGATTTCACGTTTAACTCTTCCATCTAATTAGAATTGAATCAACAATTTTCCTGTATTGTGGATATACGGATTCAACTTATTTATTTTTTATTCCATTGCACAAACAAATGCTGCAGTACCACTTACTGCATCGTCTCTGTGTGTCCACAACCTGCATTATGTACCTTCCCTCTATCAAGAGTCAGGTGGCTTCCTTGTGCAGTGTGTAGTCTGCTTCAGCTTTTTGCTTATTTCCAGTGGTCAGACCATGTCTATCAGACAGACCAGTTCTGTTGGGGTTTGAAAAACTAGAACAACCCAAGCAGTCACAAGTGTCCAGCAAAGCAAAATCTTTATTTGAATCAGGCATCAAATTCTGTCCAGTCAGGGACAGTGGCACAGACTCGGGAGCTGATTGTGTTTTTTGAACGTTCATCTTAGTATTTAAGCAGATGACAAAATTTTATTGTACTAAGGCTGTTACGGATTGAACAGGATCACAGGGCCAGGCTCGGGAGCTGAGCTATGACTCCGAAGGGAAACTATACATCATTTTAAAAGGATGAGATCAGAAGTGAGGGCAGCAGAGTGGGCCATAGCACTGTCTAATCATAATTTGACACAAGGGGTTGAGCAATGAAGTGAACATTGGTGATCAGGTCTTATCTGTAACTCATAGACTTGGTGGTCTTCTGGTAGACTTCTGGCTCAGAACTCAGAAGATAAAGGGACAAAGGAGTAGGCAGGCTGCCTGCACGTACTCAGTTAAGTCACGAGAGGCAGCACATTTACAACTTGTGTGCCTTAGTTCAGATAACCCACATCTTCCCTTTTTACATTCTTTACTGGTTGAGACACACATGAAACTCCCGAGAAAGCAGAGTAGACTTTGGTTCAGGGGCCTGGGAACATGAACTTCTGACCCTGCCAGCAAGATGGAGGTCATTCCTAACATGGCTCCACTCGGCAGCTGTCTCCTAACAGTTCATGCTGTCTTAATCACTACCCTTCTTATCAATTAGTCTACTGGCAGATGAGCTCGCTTTCTACTGAGGCTGTTCCCCTTTCTTCCCACACTCTGGCTTCCCTTCCAATTCCCACACATGGGTGTGGCCCGTGTGGCTGACTTCTGAGGAGTGAGCTCAGTGTGAACTCTAGTCTGTCCACACCCCTGAGCTCTGGCTTAGGACCACCACCACTAATGCCCCCTGCTTTCCATTCCTGCTGTGCTGTGGGATGCTCATGACCAGACATCTTTGGAAGTCACAAGCTGTACAAGGGGCATATCTCGGCACTTGCATTCCCAGGAGCCTGTGATGATAAGGGACCCTCTAGTACTTGCTTTCTGCTAATCAGCCTTATCCTATGAGAAACAAATTCTTCTCTCATGAAGCCACTGAGATGTGTGTAGGACAACAGATGGGGTTGACTTGATTTGTTCATGTTGACTTTAATCCTGCATATTTGATCTGCACACTTGCATAAACATCTAAATAACTGTTGATTCTTTGTCAAACAGTCTGGAACCATGAGCTTTGTCTCTTTTCTTCACTATTTTTTTCTTTTTTGCACATTTCACTTCTTAGATCTCATTACTAGCCAAGAGTTCCTGTACAGTGTGGAGATAGAGCAGCTATGGTTCACAGTTGCCTTGCTCCTGACAGTAAAGGGAACCTTTTGATCACGTATTACTCATTGTTATGCTCGGTATAGGGCTTTTGTCTAAATAAATTCCGTTGAGGGGGCTCTAGTTTATCAGGAGACTTTTTATTATAAACAGATGCTATCTTATCTAATGATGCAATCATATCCTGGATATGATACCATAGTTTTCTTCATTGCACTGATAAAGCACGTCTACTCCCATAAATATATCCACCTATGGTTTTACTGTCTTTGAGAGTTGTAAATCAAAGAATCTATCTTTGTTTTCAAACTTATTGCTTTGCATATAATTTAGTTTGTTTGTATGTGTGTGTATACTTGCATGTGTATGTGTACATGTTCGTGTATGCAAGGGTTAATGTGTGTGTGTGTGTGTGTGTGTGTGTGTGTGTGTGTAGTGACACATTTGCATAAACATCTAAATAGCTGTTGACTCTTCAGTGTTTTCTCTATCAAACATCCCAGAGTCTGGAGTCACGAGCTTTGCCTTTTCACTTTTTTTTTTTTAACCACATTTCACTTCCTGTATCTCATTACTAACCACAAGTTTGTGTACAGTGCAGAAATAAAACAACTATGTAATGATACCTAGGTGCTACCCACCTTGGTTTTTTAAAAACATAATCTCTCAACATCCCAAGACTCCCTGATTAGATTAGGCTTGCTCCCCACTTCTGGGGTTGCAAGCATGCACCCCCCCACATCTGGCATATTTATATGAGTTCTGGGGACTGAACTCAGGTCCCCACACTTACAGGCAGGCACTAAGTTAAAAGAGCTATCTCTCTAGTACCTATAATTTAGAGTTTTAAAAGCCATTTCCTTAAAGTTATTTCTTGAATCTTAGGGGTTTTGGCTCTCCCTTAAATTTGGGCCTGAGACAGGCTAGTGAACATTAGGTCAGCCCTCAGATTGCCAGCTGGTTCTTCTGTCAGCCTCTCTGCTCCAAACAAGCAGGGTCTTCCAGGAGAGCCCAGTTTATTTGGAGATAGAGATGGTGTTGGGTCATGCTACAGAATTATCCTGTGTAGTTCCCTCCTTCATAACTCCATGATACTTAAATATTCAATATTTCATCTAGTCATCTTTGCTATTCTCCAGACTCATCCAGTATATTCATTCCATTGTGCCCAAGAAATGGTGTTATGAAATGTTCATTACAATAAGATATAAATTGCCGAGCAGTCTGTTGAGCTAGGCCAGTACCTGACAGTCGGTCCCTGGTATACTAACTAATTCCATTGCAAGGGAATTCCATTGAGTATCCATCCCAGTGAACCTTCCCAAGGGCAGGGCTGAGAGCTTGGCCTGCCTATGGGATGACATCCACAGAGAAACTCATTGTAAGCAGTAGACACTAAACACTGGAGTTGTTTATCAAGAATTATTATTCTTTTTTATATTCTAGGTGAAGTCCTAAGGCAGTTGCCCATAGTTTTCTGACTTCTCACAGATATGCTGTGAGATCAAACCTCATCATCAAATCCTGTTTTTTTTGGTTTTGTTTTGTTTTTTTCAGAAAAGAAAAATGGAGCAGGAATACACTCAGTCACCTGTGGTCACACAGGTAGAAAGTGGATGGTCAGGCCTTGAACTCTGCTTGCATGCCTGTCACACCCAAGCGTGGAGCCCCTTCTGCTGAATGAAGTGAGGTTGGTGAATGCTAGTCTAAACCAACGATCAATAGAGGACAGTCACGCTCACCAGCTGCTGGGCTCCTGCAGTGGCCTCTGTGGGTAGAATATATAAGAGTTACATTGTTTGTATCCCCAGCTAGCCATCAGCTCTGCCTGAAGTGTGTTGATTGAGCTATGTAAAGATTTTGACCAGAGCAAAACAACCTAATATGTGGTTTGCATTCAAAGCATATTGATGCCTCTTAGAGTACTTGGGATAATCTACACATTGACCAAGTGTACATGGTTTTTAAATTACTCCCTACTGTCTTAATGAAAGCTGCTATCAATAGTACATTACCAGAGGTGTTGATTCCCAAGTGTGACCCATTTAAACTTGCAAATGACATGTAACAACATAGAGAAAACACCTTTGTTAGCTTTAAGATGACTTTGATGGGTTGTGTGAATGACATGCTAGACTTCCAGAAAACTGGCTTCTTCTATCTTAGATTTAACAAATGTAAACAGTATATTTTCTTTGAATTTTATACAAAGATACTTGGCTTTTTATAGGAACTTATTTGGTTAGTTTTTTTCTGGTTTCTTTTAGAGGAAGTATTGATACAGGGATTAGAGATGTAAACCAGTGTGAATAAAAATTTAGACTTTAAAAAGGTTGTATTTCCCCTTAAGATATGTGGAAATTTGCCATATTCTGAATGGATAATAAAAACTCACTTTGAATTTTTCACTATGCTCTCTTTTGTGCTGGAGTGAACTTAACACCATCTTTGGCAACTCTTTTACAGTCGATTTTCTTTGTTTAAAAACAAAATGAAAATTTGAATTTAAATACCTTTATTCTTTCAGTTTATAATGATAACAAGTCTTGAGTAACGTGGTTAGGAAATGATTGGTCACTACTCGGACTCCTGGGAGGCAGAAGAGCAGCACATACGGAATTTATTAAGGAACACTCTTAGGGCCAAGCCATGAGGAAGGGAGGAAGCCTTGTTGGATAGAGGCTGTGAAGCTGGTTCATGCAGGCCTCTGCCTGTCAGGGGCACTGGGGATAACTACAGAAGTGCTTCAGTTGGGGCAAGGCTGCGGTTTTACATTCCTCTCTCATCCACTTGGACAAGGGCCATACTGAAGGAGTGGCGAGACTTTGGACTGCGCATTTCTCTTGACTTTATTTGATTCTTAGAGAAGGCTGAGAGCCAAGGGCTGGCTACTATAGTGCTCTCGGATCCTAGGGAGGAAATGCTTCACCACCGCACCCATGATATCGTCTACGTGGCAGATGAATTTGTTTTTATGATAATCTTGCTTTTATGGTAATCTTGTTTGTCTAGTAAAAGCTGACATTGCCTCCTATTTGTTTTTAGCTTGTTGAGATTAAGTCTCACGTATTACAACACGAGTTCATGGCTGGTCTTGAACTCTTCATTCTCCTGCCTCTACCTCCCAAGTGATGGGCTTACAAGTAACAACTACCACCAGCTGGCTCCCTCTGGTATTTGGAGTACCTTTCATTTCTAGCATGGGGAACCCCCTCAATCCATTCCATCTTATTTTTCTTATTTATTTATTTATTTATTTATTTATTTATTTATTTGTGCGCGCGCGTGCGCGTGTGTGTTTTGCTCTAGTGTCACAGTGCATGTGTGCATCAGAGGACAACACTGTGGAGTTGATTCTTTTTTATGGTTTCCAAGGATTCAACTCAAGTCCTCCGGCTTGTGTAGCAAGTGCTTTATACTGGCTCTCCCTCAACCATTCTACCTGCCCACGCCTACATTTTTATTCCTGTTGTTTCTTGTGTAACAGGAGTTCCCACCTTGCCAAACTCTATTTACTGCTCCTGTGGCTCCTTCCATAGCATAGCATCCTCTGGAGTTGCTTGCAACATGTTCAGTTCCCACTACTTGAGGGATGTGATGCCTGTGTAATGATTTGGAAGGCATCAGGAAACACCTTCAATACACAGCTTGCATTTTGTATGCATCTATATTTTCTTCACTAAATGGATTGTAATTAGACAATGAAAGCTTCATTCTGTTTTACAGTGTAATAAGGAAGTAAATTATGATTACTTTGTGTGTATGCATGTTTTCTGGCATTTTGGAACACATAAATTAAAGGCTCAAAAATATTATTAAATGATTAGTTTTCTAGTTAGCTCCTTAGACAGGAATATGGTTGGGTGTAGGTAAAGGTAATTGTATTTTCTGTTTTAGATTTATTTTGCTGTCTCTTCCAATGCCACCAATGACTTATCTATTAGACATTTATTGAATGCCACTATGTATGTATGTTCTAGACATCATTCTCTCTCTCTCTCTCTCCCCTTTTCTCTGCCTCTCCCTCCTTTCCTTCGTTCTTTTGACATGATCTTATACTATAGCTCTGAATGGCCTAGAACTCGTGGTGATTCATCCAACCAAGCCCACTGATTGCTAGGACTACAGTCTTGTGTCACCAAACTCAGAGCTGGATACCATTTTAAGCAAGGAAGATGTGGTGGTAAACTCCATCACGATGTCCCAGCCAGTGTGAGAGATAAATCATGCCTCCACATCGTAAGTGAGAAAAGTCAGATACTGTGGTTGGTAGGATGAGAGCAATGCACAGAGATGAGAGGAAGAAGCCACCTGAAAACCAGGGTAAGGTGACACTGTCTTCAGAAGAAACTGACTCAGCATAATGAGAAAAAGACCAGAACAAAATCTGTAAATTCAAGAGGTAGAAAGGACTCCATGTGTTTTAAAAATAGATGCCAGAGGGATTGAACAGTAGTAGTTTGTTTGGGATTGGGGCTTTGGTGGTTTGAATGAAAATGGCTCCTATAGACTCATCTATTTGCATGCTTAGTCTCCCGTTGGCAGCTGTTTGGGAAGGATTAGGAGGTGTGGCCTGGTTGGAGGAGGTGTGTCATTGGTAATGTGCTTTGCAGTTCCAAAGCCCACACAGATTCATTGTGTCTCTCTGCCTTTTACCTACAGATCAGGATGTAAAGCTCTCAGTTACAGCTCCAGCACCATGCCTGCCATGCTTCTTACCAGGATGATAAGGGACTAACCCTCTGAGACTCTAAGCCAGTCCCCAAAGGCTTTCTTTTATAGGAGTCCCTTGGTAATGGTATCTCTTCACTGTAATAGAACAGTGACTAAAACGGGGCAAAGAACAGGATGTGGATGCTGAGGCCACTTATGAAGGAAATGAGTCTCAGGAAATAAGGAAACAGTGGAAGCTCACTGTTATCACTTGCTGGTTTGTTTAAAATAGAGAATAATGGCAGACTTACCTTGTTAGATTGTGAATAGCCTAGTTAAGATCTAGTTAGGCAAAGTAAAATGCTTTCCCTTCAGGACCTCCCACTTGCTTTCATCCTTTAAAGATGTGGGGGGAGCTCCAAGAGTTCATTTGGCTGGGGTGAGACCGCAGATGCCACATTCCCAGAAAGGCCATATCAGCCCTGTGGATGGTCTTATATGTTCGCTTGGAAAAGCCAAGTAGGAAAGTCATGGACATCACTATCCAGGCTGCATGGGTTTGAATTCTTATTCATTGTAGACCAATGGCTCTCAACTTTCCTAATACTGGGACACTTGAAATAGATCCCCATGTTGTAGTGACCCCCAACCATACAATTATTTTGTTGCAACTTCATAACTATAATTTCTTTACTACTATGATAATGTAAATATTTGATATGATATGCAGGATATCTGATATACAACTTCCAAAGGGGTTACTACCTAAGGTTGAGAACCACTGATTTAGACTTTTGTGATTTTGGCTAAGTTATTTAATGCATTATCCCTAATCTTTCATCTATAAATAAGGGTGTTCATAGATAGTTTGTGTGATGATTAAATTAGACATGCTGAGTTAAGGAGTCATCACAGAATATAGCCAGAAAAAATGTTAATATTTGTCCTTGTTGAAAACATAAAGACAAGTTGACTTTCTAAGTCAAGGTCCAGGATAACTTGTAAATGACTACTAGAATTTATCATGTGCATTAAAGGGAGGAAAAAAAGGCCCTTCCCCATGACATGGACAAATAAAGTAGGTCTAGTCAAAGAAAATTTATAAAGAATGAAATGTATTTGCAAATAAAAACAACCAGGTAAAATGACTGTTGAATCTTTTAAAGAATGTGCTAGATGCTAAGTGAGCAGAAACTTGCCTGCAGAGGGGAGTTCTAGATCTTGTAGTTTAATCACTTTGTCATATAGACAAAAGAAAAATTCACAAAGGCACACCAGAAGGCCTTCCCAGGATTGTGCCTTTGGTCTCCATATTTAATGTGTGACTGTCTCCTTGCAGACAAAAGGCACAGAAAGCTTTAGCAGTGGAATGCAATCCTTTGGCATTGTGACACGATGTCACCATTTCCACATGTCCTGAATTACATTCATAACTATTCTGGAACACATAAGGCCCAATGATATGTTGGAACATATAAGGCCCATGGACACACTGAAACACATGAGACCCACAGACACTCTGGAACACATGAGGTCCATGGATCCACTAGCCTTTTCACAAAGCCGTAATACTTTGATGATTATGGAAACCTGTTTTTATTCAAGATTCCCTATTACTTGTTATGGATCAAAATGTGTTTCCCAAAATTGCACATGCAATTTTTGACCCCTAGGAATATGTCCTTATTGGGAAATAGAGCCCCCCATATGTTATTGAGTTGGTATGATGTCATCAGGGTGGGCCTTTATGGACATGGCTGCTGTCTTCATAAGATGATGTGAAGCTGATAACATACAAGATGAAGGCCAGCTGACAACAGTGGCAGAGAATGCAGTGGTGGCCCTGCAAGCTGAGAATGGCAAGGATTGATGGTGGTTATCAGAAGCTGAAAGAGTCCAAGAAGGACTCTGGCCAGAGTCTAGAGAGGAGCACAGTCCTGCAGACACCTTCATCATTGTTAGAGAAGAGAAGCCTGCCATCAGGAACCAGCTCCTCTGCAGGCTCTCCTCATGGCCACCCCAGGGGCGGAGCTTGGGTCTTTTCATCTCTCTGTTATATTTTAGAATTTTTTTTTTTTAATTTCCTTTTCCTGCTACTGTGTTATTTACTTTCCTTGATACTGTGACCATGTACCTGTCAGTGTGAGGGGTTTATTTCTGCTTGCAGCTTAAGGGGACACTGAGAGAAGGCATGTTGACAGAAGTGTGAAGTGGCTGGTCACATCCATCTGCAGTCAGGAAGCACAAGCTCTCAGGGGGTGGAGCGGGGCTGGGCTAGGAAACATTGAGGCCTTGTGAGTCATGTCCTCCATTCAGCCCTCATCTCAAGGCACACTTCTGGCTGAAAAACTAAGTGTTTATACATGAGAGCCTTTGGGGAATATTCTACATTTAGACAACTTCTCCATGTACTTGATAAAGGTCAAAATGTATTCTCCCAAAATGCATCTTGAATTCTTCACTCCTGTGACTATATCTATACTTGAAAATAGCCTTGTAGATGTGACCAAGTTAATATGATGTGGTCCTTCATTCATTATGACCGGTGTCCTTATAAGGTAATCTGAATCTACAGAGAAGGACAGCATCATACAACACCAGAGGCAGAGGCTGGAGCAGTGTAGTTGCAAAGGATGCCAGCGATCGGCAGCCTCTATAGAAACTGAACTGTCCAGAGGATTTTACCCAGAGCTTCTGGATGGCGGAGACTGGGACTTGGCTTATGCCCCTGTCCTCTGAACTGCTAAGACATGCTTAGTTTGGGCTTACTGAGTATTTGTTGAATTGAAGTAATTGAAGGATTCCACATAAAGAATGAGGCTCATTATTGTCGTTATAAATCTATAATTTGCCCATCAGCCTCTGGCATTAATTGTCATTGAGGAAATAGAAGAGGGATCATTGTCAATAAATGTTTGGATAGAACAAGGAGGTAGGTCATCACTGTGGGACCCAAGCACTCATTTGAATACAATGTTAGGGGGAGTGACTGGCCAGCAAGCAGTTGTTCTGTGACAAGGCCTGCTCCACAGGGTCAGTGCTAGCCTCATATTTAGATCTTGTTATGTCTCAGTGAAATAGAGTGAATTGTGAGGTTCAAATTATGGACGAAGAAAACTGATGGTGCTCAGAAGTTGTTCGAATGAAGACTTGAGAGTTAAACTTGGGTAGAAATTCAGCTCTTAGCCATCAAACTATTGTGACATGCAGATGCTGATCTTTCCTTTCTGTGGATTCAAAAAGCTTCTTGTTACACATGATTAATGTTTGGACCACACTCCATATAAATATGTCAGAGTCCTAGAAATGCATTTATTATGGGCTTTGTTTGGTACATCTGCATAAACCTAATCAGTTTATCTGGATGCAGCTAGAGCTCTTGGGCTTTCTTTAAACTGTCGAGCTACTTTGGATACATTTTCTACCTTTGTAAGTCCAAGCATTTCATATTTTAATGCATGGGTGTTCATCCCTCAATTTGAGGGCTCAGTGGAGGCCAGGGGAGGGGACGCTCTGGAGGGCTCAGCTGAGGCCAGGGGAGGGGACGCTCTGGCATGCACAGCACTTGGCTTGTGTGCTTATAGTTTTCCTTTAGTAACATAAGATTTTCTAGTGGAAGAGAAGGACTGACCCCATTTTGATTGTTTTGGTGTGCAGACAAGAACCAATCTGAGTGTTTTTTTCCTTACATAAGCCAAAGACCTGGAAAAACCCACAGTAAAGTCAGGACCCAAAGGCAAGCAAGAGCGATATCCGGCTTTTCAGCCTCTTTGGACAGAATTGGATTTTAGTGGAATGCCTTCCATGTGTGACCTTTTATGACCTTCATACAGAAGTGTATTCTCTCTGGCTATTTTCCCCCAGACTTTCGAATTACATCTTCTCAGGGATTATATATGAGCCTGGCTACTCTATGACTTCATGAAACATCATTATTGGGCTAAATTCAATGGATTTCATTCTGCTTTATTTTAGCAGAACCATATGGAACTTGACAAAAGCTAAACAAAGCTGGGGTGCCCTGGAGAGAAGGCACTTCTGGTCCTAATAAAGAATTAAGCTCTGCCCTGAATCTCTAATAGTACTTTGTAGTTTATAACTACAACATATTTCTTACAGTGTATTATTATGACAGGGAAGACAACCCATTTATTTGAAGTAAAATTTTTTTAAAAAAATATTAACATTTTACTTGAAAGCTACATAAATTCTGGACTTAGAATTTGAAAATAAGTTCATTCCAACATGGCTGTGGAGTTAGGATGAGCCAAAACTTGAAGTTCCAATCCATAAAACAGTTGCCTAGTTTTTATGAGGTTTTGCTTTTCCTCTACAGGTGAGTGTAAGGGATCCTCTGTAAAGCTAGAAACAGTGTGAAATGTATGTGAACCAAACCAATCACTGCTCTACCCTGTTTCATGAAAACAGCTCAGTGTGAGGAGTATCTGAAATGACCTTACTAAAATCAAGCAAACCAGCACATGTGAAAGTCACATGGAATGTCCCGGGAAGACACCCCCAGTTGGCAGGCAATAAATCCCTTCTTAAAGGAACTGAGACAAAAGAAGAAATTGAAGTTGTGTGCTGGCTGACCAGGCATGTAAGGTGTGCCAGGCGAAGGTGCTGGGCAGAGCTAGGGATCTCCTTACCCAGAAGGGCAAACATGGGAAGCACTGTGGATCTAGAATCACACTGTACAGAACAGTGTGCGTTTGCTGTGCTCTGAGTTAGGAAATCTCTGCAGCAGCTGGAATCGCTTGTCCGTTATTGACGACTCTCTTCATCTTCTCAGGGTGGACTTGATGGATATTACACAGACTATTGAATTTGGAGTTTGGAGCTGGGACCTCCAGCCATGCCACTCACTTCCCCTGCCTCCTTCACCAAGGAACAGAGGGAAGCCATTATCAATTCATTCTTTGTGAATCATATTTATTCACAATGACTCAGTTATATTTATGGAGAGGGAAGGGGTTCAACAGCAATAGTTACTTAATTTCTCAGACACTTTGATACTTGAAGTGGGGTGATCATTCTTTAGGGAGTCGGCATTCTGCCTTTTAAAAAACGTCAGTGTGGGGTTTACGCCTGTGGTCTGTGCCACGTCACTCCATACCCAAATAGCACAGGGAAAGGGCTATCCTCCCAGGAGTTTGGACAAGCCTATGATCGGGGTAAGGCCAGCACCTCTGCTCAGAGAGACCTGCCCAGAACCCTCAGGACACAGGGACTGAGGAGTGGCCTTCTGGTTTCCTTCTGAGGCCAGGGAGCTGATCTCGTGACACAGGGCTCCATACTCAGTGCCAGGAGAGAGCTTGTCTCCCAGGAGTGCCGACACACATTTGAGCACAGGAAGACTACCAGTTCTGTTCAAATTCCTCAATCAAGAGAGACCCTCACAGAGCTGTCAGGACACAGGAACCAAGGAACAGCTGGGGACAGGATCCTTTTGGTTTCTGTCTGCACCCCAGAGCTGACCCTGTACCACAGCTCTCCAAACCCAAATTCCTCTCAGAGAGAGCTGGTCTCCAAGGAGTACTGACTAAAAGGCCTGCAGGAGGGACAAGCCACAGTCAGAGAGAGCAAGACCAGCTAACAAGAGAGATAACCAGATGGCGAAAGGCAAGGGCAAGAATATAAGGAACAGAAACCAAAGCAACTTGGCATCATCAGAACCCAGTTCTCCCACCACAGCCAGTCCTGGATACCCCAACACACCAGAAAAGGTAGACTCAGATTTAAAAATCACTTCTCATAATGATGACAGAAGACATTAAGAAGGAAATAAATAACTCCTTCAAAGAAATACAAGAGAACACAGGTAAACAACTAGAAGGCCTTAAGGAGGAAATACAGGAAAACACAATCAAACAGGCAAAGGAAATGAACAAAACCATCCAAGACCTAAAAATGGAAATAGAAACAATAAAGAAATCACAAAGGGAGACAACCCTGGAGATAGAAACCCTAGGAAAGAGATCAGAAGTCAGAGATGCAAGCATCACCAACAGAATACAAGAGATAGAAGAGAGAATCTCAGGTGCAGAAGATACCATAGAAAATATTGACACAATAGTCAAAGAAAATGCAAAATGCAAAAAACTCCTAACCCAAAACATCCAGGAAATTCAGGAAAAAATTAGAAGACCAAACCTAAGGATAGTAGGTATAGAAGAGAGTGAAGATTCCCAACTTAAAGGGACAGTAAATATCTTCAACAAAATTATAGAAGAAAACTTCCCTAACCTAAAGAAAGAGATGAACATAAACATTCAAGAAGTCTACAGAACTCCAAATAGATTGGATCAGAAAAGAAATTCCTCCCATCACATAATAGTCAAAACACCAAATGCACAAAACAAGGAAAGAATATTAAAAGCAGTAAGGGAAAAAGGTCAAGTAACATATAAAGGCAGATCTATCAGAATTACACCAGACTTCTCACCAGAGACTATGAAAGCCAGAAGATCCTGGGCA
>CM052708.1:3879921-3945435 GCA_028551405.1 Uromys caudimaculatus
CAAGGACCTCCACATAAAACCAGATACACTGAATCTAACAGAAGAGAAAGTGGGGGAAAAGTCTCAAACACATGGGCACAGGGGAAAAATTCCTGAACAGAACACCAGTGGCTTATGCTCTAAGATCAAGAATCGACAAATGGGACCTCATGAAATTGCAAAGCTTCTGTAAGGCAAAGGACACTGTCAATAGGACAGAACAGCAACCAACAGATTGGGAAAATATCTTTACCAATCCTACGTCCGATAGAGGGCTAATATCCAATATATACAAAGAACTCAAGAAGTTAGACTCCAGAAATCCAAATAACTCTATCAAAAAATGGGGAACAGAGCTAAACAGAGAATTCTCTACTGAGGAAACTCATAGGGCTGAGAAGCACCTAAAGAAATGTTCAACATCCTTAGTCATCAGGGAAATACAAATCAAAACAACTCTGAGATTCCACCTCACACCAGTCAGAATGGCTAAGATCAAAAACTCAGGTGACAGCAAATGCTGGTGAGGATGTGGAAAAAGAGGAATACTCCTCCATTGCTGGTAGGATTGCAAGCTGGTACAACCACTTTGGAAACCAGTTTGGCGGACCCTCAGAAAATTGGACCTGAGTACCCAGCTATTCTACTCCTTGGCATATACCCAGAAGATACTCCAACATGTAATAAAGACACATGCTCCACTATGTTCATAGAAGCCATGTTTATAATAGCCAGAAGCTGGAAACAACCCAGATGTCACTCAACAGAGGAATGGATACAGAAAATGTGGTACATTTACACAATGGAATACTACTCAGCTATTAAAAACAATGACTTTATGAAATTCGCAGGCAAATGGATGGAACTTGAAAATATCATCCTGAGTGAGGTAACTCAGGTACAAGAAAACAAACATGGTATGTACTCACTGATAAGTGGATATTAGCCCTAAAGTTCAGAATACCCATGATTCAATTCACAGCAACTGTTGGACTGAACTTGAGGTCCCAGTTGGAGGAGTTGGAGAAGGAACTGAAGGAACTGAGGGAATTTGTAGCCCCATGGGGAGAGAGCAACAGTGTCAACTGGTCAGGCCCCCCGGTGCTCCCAGAGACTGGACCACCAACCAAAGAATGCATATGGAGGGGCCCCTGGTGCTGGCCACATATGTGGCTAAGGAGGGCCTTGTTGACCATCAGTTGGAGTAGAGGCCCTTGGACCTGAGAGCATTAGATGCCCCAGTATAGGGGAATGCCAGGGAGGGAAGAGGGAGTGGGTGGGTGGGTGGAGGAATACCCTCATAGAGGCTGGGGGGATGGGATAGGGGGCCTCCAAAGGGCAGACCTGGAAAGGGGAAAACATTTGAAATGTAAATAAAGTATTAAATAACAAAAAGAGAAAAACAACAACAACAACAACAAAAAGTCAGTGTGTTGAATATTATTTCAGTTTGCATGTTTTCCCCTAATTCTATAGTGTTGCAAAAAAACCCACTTTGACTAGAGGACAAAGAATGTATTACTGGATCTGAAATTTCATTTTTAGATTACATAGTCCAAAACTGAAATAATATTTTTGACAGAGACAATTGATATTTTTATACCGAAGTAATTTTATGCTAAAGAGATATAAAGTAGGCTGCTTTCATATCCTCTTGGGTTTGAGATACAATTTTTTTTTAACCTTAATTTTTATTATTTATATGTATGGGTGATCTACCTACATGTATTGTCTGTGCACCATAGGCATACAGTGCCTGTGGTGGCCAGAAGAGGGTGTCAGATTCCCTGGAACTGAATTTACAAAGAGCTGTGAGCTGCCATGTAGGTCCTGGGAATTAAACCCTGATCCTCTCGAAGAGTCCCCAGTTCTCTTAACTCCCCAGGCCTTGAGATGCAGTCTTAAGAGCACACTCTAGCTAGAATGTGACTTGTGGACACAAGAGTCACAAATTCCCTTCCCACCTGTTCTGTTCTTGGTCTTGACAGATTCACTGTTCTGTCCCCCTCAGCAGCTACAAATCACACTGACCACTTAAGCTCCTTCTGGAAGTCTACATCACAGGCTAATGGCCCCCCTCCCCCTCACTTTCATGGAATTCAAATTCCTGATCCTGGTCCCCATTTGCTTACTGACATGCATGTTCCCTCATGATTGGTTAGAATCGCAGCCAAAGGACTTGGGTGGTGGGATGCATTGTTGCTAATTTTAAAGGATGCTGAAAGCATTTACCAAGCGATCGCTTTAAACTATTTCTCTTGTTTAAAGTCAAAGCCTAGGGCTGGAAAGATGGCTCAGTGGATACATGTGCTTGTTGCCTGATGACATGGGGTCAGTCTCTAGGGCTCACAAGGGAGGACAGAATCAACTCCCTCAAGTTGTCCTTCTACCTCCAAATGTACACAGTGGCATGTGCCACCCCCAAATAAAAGTGTAAAAGAAAAAGCCAAGCCCAAAGCTAAATCAGATCAGTCTCTCTGTCTGTCTGTCTATCTATTTATCTACCTATCTATCCATCTATCTATCATCTATCTATAATCTATCTATCCATCTATCATCAATCTATCATCTACCTATCTATAATCTATCTATCCGTTATCTATTATCTACCTATCACCTATCATCTATCTACCTATCATCTATCTATCTATCTATCTATCTATCTATCTATCTATCTATCTATCTATCTATCTTCATCATCATCATCTATCATCTATTTATCAATTATCTATCTATCTATCCACCCATCATCTACCTATCATCTATCCATATCTATCTATCTATCTATCTATCTATCTATCTATCTATCTATCTATCTATCTATCTATCTATCTATCTATCTATCTCTCATCTATCCATCATCTATCTATCCATTTATCTATCTATCTATCTTTCATCTATCTATCTATCTATCTATCTATCTATCTATCTATCTATCAATCATCATCTATCATCTGTCTATTTATCAATGATCTATCCATCCATCACCTACCTATCATCTATCCATCTCTCTCTCTCTCTCTCTAACTCTCATCTATCCATCCATCATCTCTATCTATCTATCTATCTATCTATCTATCTATCTATCTATCTATCTTTGCCCCTCTCTGTCCCATTTGAAGACTGCTGTTTGTTCTTTGGTGTCACTGAGTAGTACCTATACCAAGGTAAAAGCATTTCTGTCCAACTAGTTATCTGTTTAAACAAGAAGGAAGACTGCAGCCCAATCCTTTTAAATGCTTCTTTTATTTCATTGGTTGTACATTGGGTGAGTGAACTGAATATTACAACCAAAACATAGAATTGATACAAATTAGAGTCCTGTTTACACTGTAAGATAACAAATGAGGGAATTCTTTAAGAAGTGTTACAGAAAGATTTAGTAGAAATGTGACCGGTGGCATATGGCTGAAAGAATATTTCTGTGAAGTGCTGTTATATCCTGAAAACCAAGAGTGAAATGAAGTTCCCGTACAAGTGGAGTTAGTTTCCTAACTACAGTAGCTGTTGAACTGATATCTTCCTGTCTTGGATATTGGTGATTTTGTTTTTGTAATTAAACAAAGCATTTAAGATTTATCCATCATAGTCAGACTTCTGAATATAAACAAACTTTTGGCAAATAATATTTATACAGAAAAATAGTTTTAGATCCTCTCAAATCCCAGAATTATTCTATAAAATTACATTATAAATAAATAAAAAGCAAAATCTGTTGTACATATATTTGTACATCTATGCATTTGCCTGGCCTTCTCCTTACTGTAAATGGCATATTTGACTCTGCATATTATAATCACAATTCTGGAAAATGGGTATCATAGTAAAAAATACAGTCATCTATATTTGCTGGGGGATACAGGTGATGTTTTGATGTTCAATTATTAAAGGGCTGAAAATAGCTATGTGCTAATAATTTTTAAAAATAAAAATCGTGAAATGAAAGGAAAAAAGACAGTTACAACAATTAGTCTACAAAAATATTTCAGTGATTCCCATAATTTACCTTTTTAGTCTACTATCTTCTCAATGAGTTTAAATGAGTAAGTAAAGAAAAAAACATAAGTGTGAGTGATTTAGGCAAGTTGTATCGTAACTACATTGTTAGAGCTGAGGGAATTACAAGTATCAATAATACAGAAAGATGAGAACTACGGAGGTGATACAAGTTAGATACAATACCTTTCCACAAATTAAAACAAACACGATACAAGCACTACGCAAGATTACACTCAGAATGTGATTTCTCTTTTTGATACAGTTATCAGATCTATGATGTAAGATAAATAGATAGTAATTAGACTTTGACCAACATGAATTAGATGCAGATTTTTTTCTCAATCAAAAAAAAAAAATGATATGATTGGATGCCTCTAGTTTTCAGAACAGGCGATGATACCAAAAATTTAAAATATTTTACATTCAATCTCAAAAGTCAAAATACTTCAATCACTAAAATGTTCACAAAGAAAATGGATGTTTTAAACAATTACACGTAATATCCTTTTATAACAGCTGTTTCATTTCTTAAACAATAATTTAAAAACTATGTAGGTACTGTGTAGGCTATGTGCAACATATAAAATGTGAAATATGAAATATTTGGTACGATAGTGCTTAAAATAAACTTTAAAACAAACTTTCTGAACAAAATTTAATTGTATCGCTATTACCTTGAAGATCAACCAAGTATTTAAAAAAAGTAAACAACATTAAAATATGTTTCATCCATATATAGTATATATATGTATGTGTATATATAATATGTATGTACTTGTATTAAAGTTTTTTATACTTTTGAGACATAAAATATGCTTTAAGGTGAGAGAATTAAAAGAACTATATTCTTCCATGCTGTAGTTAGTTACAACCCCTTTAATCCAACTTTTAAAATGCAAAAACAGTAATGGATTCTTTAAAAAGTGAAACTATCTACTTTTATTTTCTTTGTTTACATAGTAATTTAGATTAAAGTCACAGTTTGCATCTGTAGTGACTAAACTCAGACGGACTTAAACTGGAATATTATACAGACCTCCTCACCTACAGCTTCCCTGTTTGACTAGGTTTTAGTTTAGAAGAGTTAATTCGGTAACAGGCAACCGGAGGGCGAGTTTGAAAGACCAATCCCTTAGATTCGACTATTGGCATGAGCCTTTCATTCTTGTCAAGCTGGATGAAGTCTGGCAAAATCTAGGCACTTCTACAAAGTCTCTCTTATAAAACAACTTTAAAAATATACTTGTAAAATAATACCTTCAAGACTTTGTTGGGTTGGGTATGAAGCTCATACCGTGCAAAGTTTTTTTTTTTTTTTTTTTTTTTTTTCAATCTATGCAATGTTATTCTAGAATCCCATGATTCAGTGCGGCATCTCCTGGCAAAGCAAACCCCACACTCTGATGTGTCCCCGGCAATTGTGCTTGAACTGCCACTCAGACTTTAGACCTGCGAGGCAGGTGCGCATTTTACTTCACTTCTCGTCTCTGCTGCGACTGTCCGCCTCCTCAAGAAGTGAATCATACCCTTTGATCCAGTCAGGAAATGAAATGGTGGTGATCAGAGTTAGAATCGAACCTGCCCTTGGAATAGGTACTTAAACTAAAGCTAACTGTTTATTGCTAAATTTGAAATATTCTGAGTCGAAATGAGTATATTGGCTGGACTTTCTGCATCAGCTATAGTTATGGAGATAAGACAATATTCCTGGGACAGAAACTATGCTCAGAACCCTGTAAAAGAAAACCTCATCCTGTATGTCTTTGAACATCGCAGCTGGTCTCAGGTAGTTAACTATCTTAGGCTGGAATATACTAAGCATACCATATTTAATACTCATATATGACATAGCAGAACTAGCCTTAGGGTTGTGTCTGTCCAGAAGAACTAAATTTAGCATGCAGTTTGTGGCAATTCTATTGAGGAGGAAACGGGGTAGTATGTACAGTAACAATGTTTAGTTATTCTCAATGCAGATTCTTGGCATTCCATTCCATTTCTGTTCATTATTTCAGAATTATCTGTTAAAGAAAAAGACAAGCGCAATTTAGACCTTCTGCAGGAAAAATAAAAAGTTCAAGTCTTATTCTTTTGCAGACAGATATTTGAAAGTAGAATGGTCTTCAATTTCTCATAATTCTGACACAATCATTAACTTTGTAAAACCTGTACCCATCATGCTGAGGATTTGTGCACTGAGCAGTTTCTTCTGTGTGCCCGTGGCAAGGAGTGGGGACTCAAGCAGACAGTTTCCTATGAGACCATGACAGCATGTATGTGGGCAGGCAGTCTGTTCCGATCTCAATCTCTTGGAGTGATTTTGTTTCATATTTCTTTGGTCTATGCTCATATCACTATCAAACTGACCTTTGGTCTACTGATCAGAAAGTCTAATCTGAGAATTTATCTTTGAAAGTTGTTTATGGACTTAACTATAAATATCTAAGAGTTAATCAAGTAGATAGTTTAACTGTTCACTTATGATCCAAAGATACAGTTTTATCAAACATTTCCTTGTTCCCAAGTTAGAACAGCAACCAGTTTCAAATGCAGATATGCTTAAATGTGACAGTGAAAAGGGATAACCATTTAATTAAGCAGTTAAAAATATTCGTAACAAACTGAAAAGCTCAGATAAAGCTCAGGCAAGCCTACTACTAAATCCAAGCTCAGCTCCTGGGATTGACCACCAAGGTTCCCGTCCCGGTTCTGCATCACCGGACTGTGATTCCAGAGCCTTGCACACCCTAGGCTAGCACTCTGCCACCAAGCAAACTACTGAGCCCAGTGGTGTCCCTATCCAATCTAATGCCCTTGGAGTGAGAGGTTTGGGCCTATGTGGTCTAGACTATTAAATATCAAGCTTAAATATAAAGTTTTATCAAAAGTATTTGTTCTTTGCAACACTTTGATCTATCTTTGTGTAACTAATGAACACAAGTTCATTTGTTAAGTAGCCAAAAAGAAATAAGAAATAACTGATGAAACCCCTTTTGGTAAATATCAGCTAGCACTGGCACACGTCAGGTTTCAATTCCCAGTAAAAGGGTTATTACTACAAATAACTACAAATGTAATTTATTATCCTATTTTATCAGAGTTTATGCATATAGATATTTTTCTTTGATCACTCCAATAGTTCATATGTAATATGTAATAGTTCATATGTAATATTTTAGTATATTCAAATGATAAATATGTCCATCCTTTACTTCATTGGGCATACAGATGTATACAGAGGGTTTGAAATGTCAAACACTGAGTCTGTTCACTTAAGACTTGTTTACCCATCTTTACGTATATGGTTGCATGAGTGTCTGGGAGAAGAGAGCGTTGGGAGCTCTGAGCTGCCTACCTTGTTTGGTCCTACAGAGGAGCAGCGACTTTGGTTAGCCACAGAAAGGTCGCTCTAGCTCTGACCCTAATTCCTTGTTCTTAAAACAGTTCCTTAGAATCTGAAGCTAATTTGGAAAATAGTGTTCCTCGTTTCACATGTTGGTAGGTGTGAGTGAGAGCAACACAGAATGTCTATAGGTAGATACTGTCACAAGATCTAGTATTTGAATGCATTTATCGTATGGTCTTTGAATGACAACATAACAGTTAGGTAACACTTAGCATCTCCAAATAGTCAGTTAATACTTTGTTTTTAGATTCAGATAGTTGACTATTAAATAGGGCTTCCTGTATTTCATCCCCAAGCTTCCATGTGATCTGTACAACAGGGCTGCCTCCTGATGATGTCTTCATCAAATCGTGTTCTATTTTCCCCCTATTTTCTCTTACTTTAGCAACAGACCCTGAAAGACACAGGGGAATCCACTAGTTCCTTAGACAAACATAATAATGTGTTTTTTTGGAACGTACACAATCCTGCTTATTGGATGAAGTTAAAATGCCAGACAGAGCAAAATTACAAACACCTGACGGGTGCCCTACAGAAAACCTAGTAATGGAAACGGGGGAGTTTGCATCATGGAAACGTACAGTGATGCTTTGAACTTGTGTGTGACAGAGAGACCACTGGGAAATAGCTGGGCTGGAACTCACCCAGCCTGCCTTTCCCTCTGCCAGTGAATGGAGTGCATGGAGCCAGTGCATGGAGACAGACAGGTTGGAGTGGGTTCTGGTGTCGTTGAACTTCAAGTCATGATGAATCTAGACTAGAAACGTGGCTGTCGGGGCTGGACCTTTGTCTATCTGTAACATGCCATGCGTGTGTAGGATATATTAGGATGAGACATATAGCTTCAAGAAGTTCTGGGATTTGACCTTAGGGCTGAGTGAAGTATTCAGTTTTTCTCTTTAGAAGTTCCATTTGTGGGTGGCAATGGTTTTCACAAAAGTATCATTTATTGTTAATTTTTTTTTTTCTGAGAACCCTAACTCACTGGGTCTGTCTGAATGAAGCACACTCTAGGGTAAAGTGTCCCTTGGAAATAGAGCAGTAAGGTGATGAACAGCGGCCAACCAATGCCATTCATTTCAATCTTGTCCCTTTGATCTCTGTCCTCACTTTAGGGGACATGTGACACTCTGATCTGTAGGGCCCCCAGGGGAGTGTGTGCCGGACAAGCTAAGCAGGAGAGAAGAGGAGAGGCCCGTGTGTATTTGAGGGAGATGACATCAGGAACTTCTCTTTGGCTTTTGACCTTCTTCCCTTTAGTCAGATTATGTGTTTAATTGGTGCTAAAGCTATAAAACTTAAAGACAAATGGGAGTATTCTGCATGCTTTCCTGCTGGCTTGCTGCAGAGACATTTTTTCTGTACCGTCTACATATCTCCCGGCACACCTTCCTACCTCTCTGCCTCTACTGTTCTTTATGACCATTTTTACACCCAGATGGATTGAACGCTTCAGAAGGTGCCTGAACATTAAATATCGGCCCAAATAATTTTATTAAAATACTAGGCTGATATAGGTGATGTGGCAATACACTATAAATCTGATGTACATTTAAAAACGCTTAATTAGAATATCAGCGCTGAAGAGATGGCACAGCAGTTAACAGTGCTTACAACACTTTCAGAGGGCTCAATTTAGTTCTCAGCACCCATGGCTTGCAACCTTCCTTGACCTCTAGCTCCAGGAGGCCTGACGCTCTGGCATCAACCTCTATGAGTATTTATTTGTGAGCACGCACACACACACATACATGGGAGTGCATGCACACACACAGACACACACACACAGAGCAAATATTAAAAAAAAAAAAGCCAACCCAACTTTAAAAACAGCACGTCAAATAAGCGCAACAAGCTAAATGCCAGTGATTTCTGTCTTGCCTTTAGTCCAAGCTGAGATGGCTACCCAACGTTCCTTTCCCAAGGTACCATAGCCCACACACACTTGGAGGAGGTAATTGAAAACTTCCATTAGGTCTGTAAAAGTACATGTAAGTTAAATGGAGAGCTAACTTATCAAGTCTCCTAAGGGTCTCTATTTTTGCTTGAGTTTTGGTATCCACCCTCTTGACTCAGTAGGCTCTGAGAGTGTCTTTCACACACGAGCCTACTATGTGTTGTAGTTATATTCTGCAGACATGAAATCCTGTGCAGCATTAACTGGCTTGCACTGGTCAGATACTTAATTGCTCACTTGGCTCCTGACTTGAGAATTCTCTTCAGGGAATGAAACTGGTGGCCCTTCTCAGACCCATGCCAGGGACTAAGGGAAGCTGAGGCTCCAAAGTCTTTTTTATACCTCTTACCACACTAGCTGAGTAGGATGCCCTTGAACCTATGACTCTGAGAAAGGGATGCTGTAAGACCAGTCTGAAAGAACCAGCCTGGTGCATGAAGTGGGAGACAGTGTTAGAGGACCTTTCCCATACTCTAGAGGAGCTTGTGCTGGCCCTGAGTGACAATCTACATCCTGCCCCAGCCTGTTGCTGAATCCCAATGAATGCAAGAAACATCAGTCACCCCACCCCACCAGAGTGCCACTGCTTCAGCTTCTGAGAAAACTCTTCAAGCTGCAGTAGGAAACAAATCAAACATGTCGAAGGAGACACATTCCTGTGTATCTCCCTGGTGGGCGATTCCATTAAGTATGTAGTATTTACTAAGAGAGAAACATGGCTGGATACTATTATGGTCTGCTATGTATGGTAAATCAAAACTCTGAACTGAAAATATTGTTTTCAAATTCCTTCCCCACTGAAAAGAGAACACACAGAAACGAAGACAGCTGGTAGCCACAAAGTCTACACTTCAAGTTAGAAAACACAGACACACTTGACCTCCGATCAAGAGTGCCTTCTCCAATCAGTTGTGCACCCTCTGGTTATAGTAATATGTGTGATACCAAAAAAGCTGGATAGATGCGATAGAATCTACTTAGTAATAAGGAAAGAAAATCAAGTGAACTAATTAAACTATATCCCTTAAATTGCTGTATTTAAGTCTGATGGCTTTCCTCAGTGTATAGGTACACTAAGCTATACCCCATGTGAACATTGTGAGTCGTCTGATATTTTTTGAAGGCAGAGCATGAATGACTTGCAAGAGCATCAAATAGGTCTTCCTATCATGCATTGGGCAGCCACTGACTAATTCTTGTATCCTTACTGAGGTGTGTGGTGATGAAATTATGAAGAGGTGCTCTGGGCTAGGCTTGTCTAGGGAAAAACTAAGCCTTTCAGGGCCAAGTAGCTGAAAATTCTGTGACTGATCCACATTACAGAAAATGATCTTGTGTGGCTCAGATCCATCTCTGGGCCAGATTCAGCAACAGATTGTTGGTGTGCGTATGGGTCAGACTCACTTCCTTGGAGGAGAGACCCAACCAAGTCTAGACTGCCACTCCCCGAGCTGAGCAATAGTTGCAGCAAGTCAGGGCAGACAGTGGCAGGGAAGTTGGTGGGACTGGGAGAGAATGTGTACTGGGAAGTTAACCCTGCATCGAGACAACTAGGGCACTGGACCAGAAGCCAGATGACTAAAAAAAAAAAAACACGATCATCCCGCGCTGCTTCAGTCACCAGCTATGAAATATTCATGTTGCCTTGCCCCCTTCTTAATGATGATAGATAGGGTGAGTCATCCGTCAGTTGCAAGGATCTGACCAGGATGTGAAATGTGCTTGGTTGAAAGCGAAACGGTTTGTGCAGAAAAGGAATCACTGAATGTGAACTCATCAGCGCCATGAACTCAACAGCTGACTCAGCCGGTTTTCCTGTGGAGGGTGCAAAGAATCATGGGATTGCTTTAGTGTTTCAGAGACAACTACCGACGCCTCTGAGTTTACTCCTTGTGGGTGATCTTTAGGAACTGAATGAATACGCTCAAAAGGGTGAGTTTCTATGGTGGCTTTTAGAAAAATTTACAACCCCTACAGAAAACACTGCCAAGATTCAAAAATGTATCTTCGGAAATGGTAGCTCAAATACTACGCTCATTAGGAACAGCTTTGCTTGGTTGATGTGGAAGACATCTCAGTGGACACATTCATGCATCCAAATCCCAAAACAACTTCAGAAGAGAAAGGGATGTTTCCCTTAAATTTCCCCTCCCCCCATGACTAGCCATCAAAGGCTGTCTTTAAATTGTTGACTTTGGAGAGGTAGATAAAATATACCTCATAAAATATTTGTGTGGCCTTGTTGAACTATGAAAGAACCTTAGAGGTTCTGGGTATCACAAACCAAGTTGTAGTGGCTATTTCCAGTGGCTATAGCCAAATCCTCAGCAAATTCCTCAGGAAGGAATCTAATTCATCTTTATGTCCCTGTTGTCTAGGATGAGGGCTGGGCACAAAGGAATCACCAGTATCTGGTTGAACGGATGAATACAGAGGAAGTAACTGAAGACAGTGCCCCATTCACAGATGACCATCACCTGAATTAGAGAAAGCAGGCAACGCAGGCAAGAGCAGAGCCCCTAAGACTACAAAAGACACTGTAGCCTTCTGCGATCTGTGAAATATCTTGGAAAAATACATTATCCCACCAAACTGTCTTCACTTCTTGTCATATATAGATAAAAAGAACCAGGCTGGGGCCAGAATCACATAGGAAAATGTGGCCAGCAAACTGAAACTCCACCAGAGGAAAATGCCTAAACGTGGCAAATATGTTAGAAGACTTTTCCCATGGTCACAGGGCTCCACAGCCACAGATGGGCATTTCCCTATTTTCTGAAACAAAACTTATTATTTTCTTTAAAGTATAACTGAGATTGCCTGTTTTCTACCATCCTGATATTTATCTCTTACTTCTTTTTCTGTAATGGGGACTGAACCCACAGTCTTGCACATGCTAAAATGTGCTCAGTTGATGAGGTGTTTCCCAACCCCTCTCTTTTCTGTGTTCTCTGTACTACACTCTGCTCACACCTACCATTGTTCATTTTCTCCTCTTCTTTGCTCTATAGCCACACGCCTCTTTATATGGCAGCCATTACTGCCATCAAAAGTGGTGTCCATTTCTGATGTTGCCAGAGAGGCAAACCCCACAGAGTATCCTGATTGCAGCACATGGAAAGACATGTCGAAAGGTTATCTTAAAATTATTTTTGAGACAGGGTCTCATTGAGTCTGAGGCTGGCCTCAGACTTGCTATGTAGTTAAGTATGACTTTGAAGTTCTGATATCCTGCCTCTAGTCCAGTATTGCTGAAACAGGTGTGTACTGGAACCACAGGTGTGTGCTGTAACCACAGGTGTGTGCTGTAATCACAGGTGTGTACTGGAACCACAGGTGTGTGCTGTGACCACAGGTGTATGCTGTAATCACAGGTGTGTGATGTAATCACAGGTGTGTGCTGTGACCATAGGTGTGTGCTGTAATCACAGGTGTGTGATGTAATCACAGGTGTGTGCTGTGACCACAGGTGTGTGCTGTAATCACAGGTGTGTGCTGTGACCACAGGTGTGTGCTGTAATCACAGGTGTGTGCTGTAATCACAGGTGTGTGCTGTGACCACAGGTGTGTGCTGTAATCACAGGTGTGTGCTGGAACCACATGTATAGAATGTTAGCAGTCACTCTAGCAATCCCCTCTACCCCCAGCCCCTGAAGACAGGTCTTACTTGATATTTTAGGGGACCACTGTTCTGAGGGAAGGCAGAATGCTACCACATTCAACTTACTTTCAAATGGAGATTTACTTGTGCAGAACAGGCATAGCCTGGGGTCCTGGGAACAAACTGTCACGTTGACAGTTTCACTCCAAGGAGAGCAAACTGAGTTGGGTGGTACGCCTCTAATACTTGGTGGTCCTCCGAGTTTATTCCAATTGCTCTGCTTTATGCCACTGCAGAAAGCTAGCACCCAAAGATGTAACTTCTCTCTCTTCACTGATATCGATGTTTGCTGACTCATTTTTGGAAAAACGTCCCTCCCCCCCATTCTGTTGTTAATAAATGGGAGATTTTTGGGCATATGTTTTAATATAAAAAAAACCCTGTCATGTACAATATTAGTAACTGGGCTCTCTATATGAAAAATGTTAACCCCACCCTCATTAAAGATTATCAACCAAGGCCCACACTGACAGGTTACCTGGATAAAATCTGTAAGTGGAAGTTCTTGATTTGGGATCAAGCATCCAGGTGTCATATTAAAATAAGCCTGTGTGGAAACACCTAGACTCCTGGGTGTATTGCAGTGTGACTTTGATCATGGCCTCTGAAGCTTAGCTCTGGAGGGTTCTCACACCAAGGCAGGACTGGTCCTTACACGTGTGCTCTGAGACACTCAAGGTTGCCCCACAGTGACTGTTACAGTTGGAAAGTTTCTTTCCAAGCCACGTATCCCAGGCTCCTCACAAACAACTCCTCCCATTTCCCCAAATGCCATATAAGGAAAATCACTAGACGGCTTTAAAAAATGGTGTCCACAACTATAATGTGGTTGAAATATAATATAATTAATATATAATTAATATATAATGTAGGGAAATAAGGGGCTTAAGTATACTTGATATTGCTAACCTATGTGAACTAGACTAAGGGTAAGATCAAAGTCACTTCCCCTTACAGATGGTTTATCACCCACGTGTGCTCTGCCCTTAGAGGAGTGAGTTTTCCTATCATTGTTAACCCTTCTAACAGGATTGGAATTCTTTTCACACATTGTTCATGATGGGTGTGCAGGGCTAGCCTATCCACTGGGGTAAGAATCAAGAAATGGGGCTATCTTCATGCACCTGACAGTAAGGCTTCTCTTCCCCAGGCTAGTCCCAGCTTCTGTCTTCCACCTGTGGGAGAATCCCAAGGATCATTTAACTTTGAGATAGGAGGGCTATCCTCAGCTCATCTTCCACTAACATGTTATATTCTAATTGGATAGTATATGAAGCTCTAATGTATGTCCCCTAAGAATGACTGGCTCTTACATATACTGAGGAGGAAGGTAAAAGAATATGGCAGGTCTCTCCCCACCCCCATTTCTTTTCGTTTTTTGATCTTTTCCCCTGGCATTATTGAAAATATTGAAGAGTGCTGTGTGTTTATTCATGAAGTATAGCTATGAGGTTACGTTTGATCTGTAGCTGTGAAAGAAGGCAAAACCTAAAACAACACCTTAGACTGACCAGAGGGGTCAAGTGAGAGCCAGGAAGAAAGGGAGCAGGCAGGGCAAGCCATAGCTGCCCAGGAACTAGTCTACACATGCATGTGTGTGTGTGTGTGTGTGTGTGTGTGTGCGCACACGCGTGCATGAGTATGTGTGGTGTGACTGTATTGTGTGCATGCATGTGTGTGTATGTGTGTGTGGTGTGAATACACGCATGTGTGTGTGCATGCATGTGTATGTGTGTTATTGTGCATGTATGTGTGCATGCATGTGGTGTGAATGCATGTGTGTGTGCATGAATGTGTGTGTGTGTGATGTGAAAACATGCATATGTGTGTGAATGCATGTGTGTGTGCATTCATGCCTATGTGTGTGCGCATTTGTGTGGTGTGAATGCATGTATGTGTGTGTGCACCTGTGTATGTGTGGTGCGAATGCATTTGTGTGCATGCATATGTGCATGTGTCTGGTGTGAATGTGTGGATGTGTGTGTGGATGCATGTGTGCATGAGTGTGGAGGCTAGAGGTCCATACAGGCAGGGTGTTTCCTCAATTGCTCATCACCATATTGGGGCACAGAGTCTCTCACTGATTTGGCCTTTGGGCTCCAGAATCTCTGTCTCAGGTTCCCCAGTGCTGAGATCATGGATCCACACCCCTATGCTCAGCTTCATTTGCGGATATTGCAGATTCAGGCTAATGGTTCAAACTCACTTGACAAGCTGTTTACTGACTGAGACATCTCTCCACACCCCAGGCTTGCACCACACTGCGTTTCCCAGTACTCTTCCTCAGGCCCTCCCTTACAGTTATGCCATGAACTGAACAAAACTGCAAAGGGCACCCGGAGGGCCTGCTGTGGCTAAGGCCTCTGCAGAAAGCACTGTGAGGACTGAGCTCACCTAAGGAGTCTGGTCGGAAAGAACACTGTGAGAACCTGAAAGATCATGCCTCCATGATCTTCATGGAGAAACTCCCCTTCAGGATACCTCTGGGTTAACAAGGAGTCATAACCACCAGGGCCAGTGCTGTTTCTACAGGAAACCAAGTACCAAAGCCACCGGCCAAAGAACTTTAAAAATATACTTTCCAAATGCAGACTGTTGTTAAAGAAGGCTACATTTCCCTACTATATCAAAATATAGAAAATTGGGGCCATATTGTTAAAGCAAATGTTGTAAAATATTTAAAATATTTACAATGATATGTGTAGGAAGTGAGGCTGAGATTAAATAGCCCACTCCTGAGTGGATTCGCTGATGCAGACATCTAGGCACAAATGCTGAATCTAAGAAAAAATTTACATGTGAAAGCTAACTGAGGTAACATTAGGACTGTCTTTGTTATATAAGTGGACAATAATCGATGTGCTTATTATTTCTTATAGTTATTTTTGACAGCAGGCTCATCTTAAAGCTTTCAGAGGTTACAAGTTAACAACTCAAGAATGAAAAATGAATAAAAAAATATGTCAGTGTCCAAGAGGGGAAAAAAAAAAAAGAACCCAAATCAACTATTTTTATTTTTTAAATAATTAGTTAGTTTATATGGCAATTGCGAAGAAATTTCAGAAAGATTTGTTCATGCAATATAGGATTTTTCCCCCCTTTTTACAGTTATGTGGTTTTCCCCACAGTAACAAATAGTAAAGATCTGGGTCAAGAAGAAAAAAAAAAATCCGCAAAAATGAGCTCTTGCTGTACTCAGCACAAGTCCCCAACTGTGTTTCGTACCCTGCTTCTGTGCTCACTACCGCGGTGTCAGGTCTGGGATCCCTGGCATGTTCTGGCTGCAGTTATCTGTTTTCACAGGAGGGCGGAATGTGTAACTCAGACCATTAGCAACTGGCTTTTAAGGCACCAATGGCAGAAACACCACCAAAGGCTGAATTCAGGGGACGAACAGGAGGATGGTGTGAAGTATTGGGTGTGGACGTGCATCTTCCTGCATTGGTATCATCACCTCTGGGTGGGTGGAGAACTGCTACAGCCAGTCAACAGCTTCCGGTCAACAGTTTCCGGCACAGTGAAGATTCTGAAACCCCGTAAGCTCTTTGCTTGTGGGGAGTGTGGGTGTGTGGGTATGTGTGCCTGTGCATGCATGTGTGTGTGTGTGTGTGTGTGTGTGTGTGTGTGTGTGTGTGTGTGTGTGCGCGCGCGCATATGTCTGCGAGAGAATTTAATTTAGCCACTCAGTTATATATAAACCTCGAGTATAAAGGAAGAAAACAAACCAGAGAGTAGATGTGAGATATGAGAGACACTGGGGAGTCTCATCTGTGTCCCCAGCTGTGTTCGTGAGCTGTCTGAGCCTCTGCTCTCACTTTGCTTGCTGGTGGCACGCTACTGTCTCCGCAGTGCGGTGGGTATTTAGATGGGGTCACAACCAGCTCTCCCAACAACTCCCCAGGAAGTCCAGAAACACTCTGCTGTAAGACATGGCAAGATGAAGCCAGAGGAGGAGGCTTTCTCAAGAACAGCAGTCTCACGCTCTTTATTTCCTTATTACTAAACGTCCCCATCAATGGTTGGGTCTCTCTGAGGTGATCTGCATCCCATAATTACTTTGACTGTAATTATTTGCACATTTCTTCATCACCTGGAGGCTGCCCAGAGCATCCTTTCTTATCTAGAGACACTCAGTTTACCTGAGGTTGTGGACAAGAAAGTTCTATGGAGACAATGGAGAAAAAAAAATCACCTCTTTAAAAACAAAAAAATTGAGAGGCCCCCAGGTCAGCTCTGGGATGAGAGGCCTCGGGGTCCACCCTTTCCCTGCTGGCTTACTACTCTGGAATGCTTGTGTTCCACAGGCTGGTTTTTGTCACTGAGTTAACTTGTCAATCTTGATGACCACCAGGATCTGCAGACAATTCTAATGCGGAACTTAGGCTTCAGGAAGTCTCCATCTCCGTGAGGACTTCTGAAATGGCTAAAATATCTAAAGGTTTACTTGGATTTCTTGTTTTCTGTCGTCTGGTATTGAGGACCGAACACATTCCCTCCCTCGTGCATGCTGGGCAAAAGCTGGCCTGCTTAACCCTACTCTCCCAAGTAGGACTGGCAGGGTCTCCTAACAGCCAATCCCCACACAGACCACAGTGCCAGCCCCTTCAAATGTGCTGGGGAGCACAGGGTTTGCAGTATTCCATGCCTGGGGTTTAAACATGTCCAGCCGCATGCTTGCTTGAGTTGTGAGCCGTATATTCTCTGTGATTTGTTCTCATCTGGAAAATGCATGAAGCATTTCACAGAGCAATAATGAGTATTAAATAAAACAATGCGTATAAGGAGTCTAATAGAGGTGTTGGTGAAAGGTGGGTTTCTTTCCCGAGGGCTATTATTTTAGGATTCATAATCCTAAATCAAATTTGGTTTCAGTTTCTATTTAAATAGTTATTCAAATAATTCCATTGTGCATTTAAATATAGGTTTGAATGGTGCCTCACATGTTGGGAGTATGCTTGGTTTCTGACGAGATTAAGATATTTTAGGATATCAAATACATTTGCTCCCCTTTCTGTAACACATGCTGACTGTCACCAGATGAATTTCTCTGATTTTTTTTTTCACTGAAGTTTTGACTGTCGGCTCATAATAATCATTTTTGCAAACTGAAACCTTCTATTGTAAGAATGCAGCGCTGATGCACCAGTGCCGTGTGAACAGTGTCCACCACCATGGGAAACCAATATCCCCCAATGAGTGGCGCTCCTCTTTCCCAGGTAGACATGGGTCACCCCAGCAGCGGGCTAAGTAGATGCACACTATGAGCAAGGCATTCATCCATTTTAATTCTTGATACTCCTCATCTCTATGATGGAAACCCAAAGTTATTCCACTCCCAGGACAGTATTCTATGATGACACTAAACTATCTTTTTATTTTTGGCAGTAACAGAGGTTGAACCTAGGACCCCAAACATGTGAGGGAAGTATTCTTCCACTGGGCTACAGCCCCGGCCTTTGACACGGTTTTGATTTCCTAGTCAAAGCCACCAAAAGTAAATATTTCCACAAGCTACATGATTTATTAATTATTTCTAGATTCCTGTGCTTAGAGAAAACGACTACTCATGGACACTTCTGCAAACTAATCTCATTTAACAAATAAACATGTGCAGTTCAACTCTGAAGATGTCACTTCTCATGTGGCTCCCACATACACTTCAGAAGTTAGCAGGGACTTTCCAGTGTATGCTTAACACACAGAGAGAAACCTCCAACAAGCAACTCAAAATTCCCCTTCCAGGGGCAGGGCATGTAATGGACTTCTCCCTTCAAGGGGTAGGGCACATAATGGACTTCTTCCTTCAAGGGGCAGGGCACACCAATGGACTTCTCCCTTCTCTTCCAGAGGCAGGGCACATAATGGACTTCTCCCTTCAAGGGGCAGGGCACACCAATGGACTTCTCCCTTCTCTTCCAGAGGCAGGGCACATAATGGACTTCTCCCTTCAAGGGGCAGGGCACATAATGGACTTCTGCACCTTTAAACACTTTTAGGTCTTCTTTTATAAACCTCTGTCCCAGTTCATGTTTCAGGGGTCTGAAGAGCCCAGAAAAGAAGACAAGCAACAGGAATCTATTCAAGTAACACCCACGATCTGAACCTAAGGCTGTTTTATGGCCACACCGCTTACTGTGGAACAGCAATGAACACACAGACAGTGAGACTGACGGGACAGGCATGACTTAACACCGGAAGACTCATAGGAAAACAAAGTTCAACTTCCCTGGTATCTTTGCTTTCTCACAAACCCTTCCATGCTGCAAGGAGGAAACAAAGCTCCGTATTTCAGAACAGCTTATAGCTAGCAACTCAATGTGAAGCATGCATTGGTGCAGCAAAAGAGGTCTAAATGCAGTGTTAGTTGTATAACCAGGAGCAAGTCAGTCCAATACTCTTGGGCTTTATTATAAAATGGAGATTTAGAAGTTGAGAGAACTTTGAAATCTTTCTTTGCTTCTTAGCAGTGTAACTTTGGACATGTTCCTCAGCACCTCTAATGGTCCCTTCAGGGATGTTTCTGCTCTCAGAGAGATAATTCACATCAAACGCTGTGTGTGATGTTTAGCATGCGACAAGCGCTTCAAGTTGGGTGGTGGCTTGCATTACGTCTATGCTGTCTGTGTGCTCTATCATCCTTGCGGTCCTTCTACGATCATTTAAAGCACTTTCTCGGGAAGGCAGCTGGCAAAATGGAGAAAAGACTGCTCTGGATCCAGGCTTGCATACTTTGCTAATTTATGGGCAAGGCAGTTTGCTGAGTGATTCCAGCTCCCATTACAATTTATAATGTAACTTGTATCACATAAATATGTTTTTTCTAGGGCTGGGGAGAGAGCTCAGTGGGAAAAGTGCTTGCCATGCGAGCAAGGGGACTCCAGTTGGGATCTCCAGCGTGCATGTAAAAGCCCAAGTGCATTGTGCAGTGCCGGGAGGGTGGGAGGAGGAGGACTCCTGGGGCTTGCTGACCAGCCAGGCTAGTTAAGAGTGAGCTCCAGGTTCAATGACAGGAATGGTATTAAATAAAGAGTAAGGTGGAGAGTGATTGGGGTAGGCATTTACTGTCGACCTCTGGCCTCAACATGCGTGTGTACCTATACACACATGCACACACACACAAACGTGCACATGCCGCATTTTATTCTACAGGCATGGCATGATTGTGGTAATGTGCTCTTACATCTGAGCGACCTAATTGAAACTCTTCTTTACCTGATGCACCCATGGCTGGAGGGCACTGAGTAACATCCTACAGTGATCAATTTAATGATACTGCTTTTAGAGACACCCCGTGGAGAACAGTGGTGAGTGCCTGTACTCACTACAGGAAGCTTATCCACATGCGCTCTGTGGGTGTGAGTTCTACAGAGCAAAGAGCAGGGAGAAGACTAACAGACTGGGAGAATGGGACACCATGCTGAAGTGCCACAGAGTCCAATGGCTAGAATAGCTTATAGCTCTTCATAATCCCTTGTCAGAAAATACCAGTCATCCAATCTGATCTAGTACAAATCAAAGTAAACATGCCAACAGGGAGACGTCGTGAAGGAGGGCTGCGGGCAGACGGCCTCTCTGGATCTTGTTGGTAATTATTCCTCCCCCGAGCCCAGGTTTTCTTCTTCTCAGTCCTTATTCTAGTGCCTCACTGGTGGAGAAGCCACTTGATGGTGAGCTCATGCTCAGTCCCTCTCGGTTCCCATGCATTCTCCATGGACGCAGCTTCCTGCTTCCTGGGATGCCCGTACTCCACATCCTTTTTCATGCTCCCAGCCAATCAACCAACAGGACCAAAGCAAGTTTTTAAAGCACTCCTGAGAGAAATTGGTAGCCTACTTAGATCTGTAATTGCAGCATCTCTTAAAAAACAACATATTCCGTGTGCATGTACGTGCGTGCGTGCGTGCGTGTGGGGCCGTGCGCACACATGTGTTAGGTCCTCAGGCCTTGTTGCAAGTGTCTTTACTTGCTGAGCCGCCTTGCCAGCCCTGAGACTGACCCTAAGATTCTTTCTAAGCTATACATGCTGCTGGGGATGTGTGGAACGATAGGGAAACACTGAATTTGCAATGCGCTGGATCTGGCCCATCTGCTAAAGAGAGGTTTCATCTCCAGCTTGATGCTATTGGCGATGGTAGGAACCTTTGAGAGGAAAACGCACTGGAGAACTGAGCAGCCTCGGAGAGGTGCCCTTGAAGGGGATACTGTGACCCGTTCTCTCCTGGTCTCTAGCTCCCAGGCTGCCATGAGGCAATGAGGCCTCTTCTGCCAGGCACTCCCTTCGTGATGTACCATGCTGGCACAGACCCCAAAGCAATGGGCCAACCAAGCATGGACTGAAACCTACCTGAGCCAAGATGAAGGTTTCTCCCCATGAAGCTGATTGTTTTAGGTATTCTTCCACATGGCAGAAAGTTGACTGAGACAGGCTTTGAGGTCAAATTCAGCCTTTGTTACCCATTAACACTATGACTAAACCTAAGTTTTCATTTCCTCAGGTGTGGAAGTGATAAGAGAGCCCATGTGATAGGCTTAAGTGGAATATCACGAAAAGTAACAGGCTGTTAAATTCCACTTTCATTTCACCATACTCTTGATTCTAGCACTTAATTAATTCATACGTATAAGGTTTCCTTGTGTGTTACACACACACAGGTATGCATGCACAGGTGTGCATGTGCATGTGGAGGTCAGAGGTCAATGCCAGATGTCCTCAGTTGCTTTTCACTGTATGTATGTATGTATATATATTTGTATATGTGTATGTGGTGTGTGTGTGTGTCTACACGCATGTAGGCCCAGATGTTGATATCTGGTGTCTTCCTTAACCACACTCTGCCTATTTCTTCGAGGCAAAGTCTCTCACTGAGTTTGGAGTTCAAAGGTTCTATTAGACCAGACAGCCAGTGAGTTCCAGGACTTCACCGGTCTCGGTTGGGGTTCCACACTCAGCTTTTTACATGGGTTGCTGGAAATCTAAACCCAGGTTTTGGTATTTGTGTAGCAAGCAGTTTCCTGAGGGAGCCAGTCCATAGTCCCTTCACCTTATGCTTTGAGATGGTGCCTCGCTAAGCTAGTGTATCCGACCAGCCTGGCAGGACCCTGAGATCTTCCTGCCTTCACCTTTCCATGGCTGCGATTATGGAGCTGCGCACCTGCCTTTTCTCTGGCCTCTGGTGGACTGAGCTCAGGTGTTCAAGCTTGCAGAGCAGGTGCCCTGTGACAGAGCCATCGCCCAAGCCCCTTGCCTTAACCTTTTGCATATTTTCCAAGTTGGCCTGTACCTTACCACTTCCCAGTCTCCCCCATATCCTGCAGAGATATGTCCCTGGCTACTTTAGGTATAGAATCTTACCTTGGAGGTTATTTCCCATGCAGTGATATTTACATATGGGGCTTTATGTTCTTAGGATGTGTTCTGATGATTTCATATCTCCTTACTAAGCCACTGACCCCTAATTACCTCTAGCATCCCTCCCAACTGGAATAAACTGAAACTTATGTGATCCTGGAAGTTACTGCCTCTTCCATTTCTGGTAAATGCAGCCACAGTTTCTTGGGACTCACCCCACCCCCAACACACACACACACACACACACACACACACACACACACACACACACACACTGGTTACTTCTCCAGCACTCAGGTAGAAGTGCAAGACAGCATCCAGATTTGGATGCAGAAAGGAGTAAGCATTTGCTCTGTTTGGAACAGCTGCTACGGAGAGAAGCCCTACCCATCACTGGGCCCTTGGACACCAGCTGAGTTCATGCACGACAGCTAGTCTGCCCTTCCTTAAAAACCTTCAGCTGGGAATAACACACAAGATGAACTACATATCCATGCAGCTCCATGCCAGCAAGCCTGACAGTAGTGTGGTGGAACACAGCTTTTCTAACACCTACAAAAGCCAAAATACTCTGGGGAATACGACTTTTAAATTCAAAAACCACCCCCACCCAAAGTCCCATCAAAATTTGAAAGAGTATATAGGATTTGAAGCTATAAGTAGGACAGTGCACCAGGCACCTCAGGACCTTCCTGACAGGCTAGCTGCTCAGAATCAGAGCTGCTGTGTCTTCAGGTGCTATGTACAAAAAGTCTGCTCAAGGCTCTCACCAGGAGGTGTGAATTATTCGAGAAAAATGAAACTGTACTGGATCACAGTGCTTACATAACTTACTTTCCCTAAAGAATCTGTAGGTACTTTCATTAATCAAGCCTCGCTACAGGCACCCCTGAAGCAGCTGCCTCTGAGGCCAGCAAAGAAAAGGCCTGTTCTCTCTTGATTTTCTGAGAGCTCTCTCATGCATGCGTGCATGCGTGTGTGCGTGTGTACACAATGTGTATGTGTGAATGCTAGTGCCTGTGTCATGATGCACATGTGGGAATCAGAGGACATTCGAGAATTAATTCTCTCCTTCACTGAGTTCTGAGGCTCAAACTCAGATATTCAGGCTTGTGGGCAAGTGCTTTTGACCTCTTGAGCCATCTCACCAGCTGATTTCCTGACTTCTTAAAGATAAAACAACAACAAAACAACCCCACACAAAACAAACAAACAAACAAACCAACCGACCAACCACAACTCCGTCTGTCTACCTTGCTCCTTATTCATCCAGTTCACCTAAGTCCTGCAGTGTACTTTCACCTCTGAAAACATTTCCCTCTACCAGTAAATCTAGGCGCCTCCACTCTGGCAGTTAGATTCAGTCACCAAGGAACTCAAACTAAGTGTACAAGCAAAATAGTTAAAGTGGCTTAACCAGTGAGAGCTGACAAAGGGAGGACTCTCTACCCAGCAAGCAGTGCACAAGGGCTGGAGTCTGATGGTTTTCTACCCAGCATGCAGTGCACAAGGGGTGGAGTCTGATGGTTTTCTACCCAGCATTTAGTGCACAAGGGATGGAGTCTGATGGTTTTCTACCCAGCATGCAGTGCACAAGGGGTGGAGTCTGATGGTTTTCTACCCAGCATGCTGTGTGACAGTTTGTGGTCTTTGGTTTTTTTCGGGGGAACATCACTCTGGAGTCCTGTGCTTTTTTGTCCTCGGCTCTCAGGGATGGGCAGACTGTGAGAAAGGAGTATTTGGCAGTTTGAACCTCTGCACGGGGGCTGGCCACTCTGCTGTGTATTCCAGGAGGGAGAACTGACAGAAGCCTACCCACACCGGGCCCTGCAGAACTAAGATACTTTCTTGTGAGACAAACACAGGCCCTAAAATGGGTCAAGTGATGAATAGTGGAAATGCTGACGGCCTCCTACATTTGTCTGAATATAGTCCCAGCAGATGGCACTGAATAATAGAAATCCCACAAGGCCGAGCTGTGAGAGGGATGAAGCAGAACATCCTTACCTCAGTGGCTTTGTGTTATGTTCACAGTGGCCATGACGGTGAGTAAGGCAAGACAGGTTTTCCTTAAAAGTAGCTCTTAGAAAGGGCAGTTAAAACACAATGGGTGATTCTGGTTATAGGCAACACACTATTTTTCTAGTAGAATATTATTGAGGTTCACTGTCAGATAAAAGCACCTATATCTGGCCTGTCTGAAAAACGAAACTTTCTAGCTAATCAGATATTTCAATAAAAAGATGGGGGCGGTGGTGAGATGGTTCAGTGGGTAAAGGCACTGGGTGCTGAGCTGGATGGCCCGAGTTCAAACCCTCCTCCTAGATAGTAGAAGGAGAGAACCAACTCCTGCAACTTGTCTTTTGAACTCCACATACATGCTTGTGCATGCACACATGCCCTAAATAAATAAATACAATTGAAAAAATGTAATGTATACATGACATACACATTATCAACTAATTCAGTGAACTTTTCTTAAGGCCAAATATCTGTCGAGTGGGCTTAATCTTAGGAGGAGTTACAGAGGTGTGATGAAGTGTGAAGGCAATGACCATGAATTGACATGTTTTGGAGACATGAATAAGTGTTTGTTCACACCATGACAGAAACATCACGTGACTGCTTTCGAAGGTACTGTTTGGGAGCTCCAGAGATTCCTCATATTTAGACTATAATTGTTTTTCTCCCAGACATCGCACAAACCAGAATGAACTGGTTTATCCTTTTCTATCCACAGAACTATAATGCAGAGCCAGAGAGAGTGGGATCTCTTTACTGTTGAGGGGAGTCTGTGCATCCCTGTGAGGCTCTCTGGGCTTCGGTAGTTCTCCGCAACAACATATTGGGGTAGGCACACTGGATGCATATGACCAATGGGGCCACCAAGCTACTGCCCTGGAAAGAACTCAGAGCCTAAGAAATGACTTTCTGTGGAAACCTTTCATGCCTTCCCACATCTCTTTCTACCACCTGAGAGGTTTTTTTGGACAGGTGCTGTCATAGCGTGGTGTTTTGACATTTGTCTTTGGCTTTAAGTTACTCTCCAATGTAACATGTGAGGCTAAGAGAGCCCGGGCCAGCTGCTACTGTTTCAGTTCAGGATCTTGTTAAAATGTTTCAAGTCTCTTCAGACTCTTCCCACCTCAAATCCAACTGTCTAGTCTTCTTAGCTTCTGTTTCCAAGACTACTCTGCCTGAGATCCCTAAAGTGGACAACCAGGAGCAGACATTAAGGTCAATGCCCACCTGCAGTCAGGCATACTTGGGGCCACACCCATACCCTGACCAAATCTGATCCTTGGCTCTTTCCCAGCTAAGCTCTATGTCCCTCCCCTCCCCTCTGCTGTACCTGTGTACTAACGTGTAAAATGTATTTGATTTTGAAAATCCAAAAACCCTAAAAATAAAAATGGAAGCGCAGTTCTGTGATCATTTAGGTTACAGGAGTTTTAATCTTCATCTGTCTTTTATTAAATAAAATGTCTATAATGAACAAAACCAACACACTAAGTTGTTTATACTGCATCAACTCTACACATTCTAGTCCTGTGACTAGGCTGAAGCTGATTCACTTGCACGTTATTTCACTTTTTTATGATTTTTTTTTTTTTTTGCTGTTGTTGCCAAAACATACTGACACTGAAAGATGCTAGTCATCAAGTCTACGCAAGAAAAGTGCCCTCACGTCCAGCTTACAGACTGCTAGCTAATTCTTTCTTAAATTTATCTTTTAGAAATTATAGATAATGCTCTTAGGTCATAGCATTACCTAACCGTAACCCTAGTGAGGTCTACTGTATAATTTCTAACCATGACCTGGTGCTCATCTACATAGCTGGCCTCTATGCCTACATTCATCTTCCCAGTTTCCTGTCCTCCTTAGTTGGAGACATTAGCGAGGCCGCTTCCTCTTCCCTGAAGGATTTTTGTTTATAGTGACCTCGCCTGATAGTTACGATGTGAGATGTGACTTTTGGACATTCATTATTATATAGAAGGCAGCAAACTACGGACCGGAGAAGAAAACCTCTGCAGCCAAACTGCCTGCTGTAAACCCCACCAGGCCATTTATGAGCCGTGTCACTTCAGTTAACGCAGGTAAATGTTTCAGTTTTACCATCTATACAATGAGAAAGATGAACATTTTACCAATCTCATAAAAACCACAGTGAGGATCCAGTGGCATCTATTTTACACACACACACACACACACACACACACACACACACACACACACTATGTAATAGAGTCAAGCTATGTAAAATGAGAGAACATTTAGAATCATACATGCTATGGAGCAAGTGGTTTTTATTATTATTATTATGTATAATCTAATAGATTGAGATTAAAAGATATTAATTAAATCAGAAAATAGCTCAATACATTTGCTCGTTATATCTTTGTTTACTCTGTATTCTTAGAACTAAGCATCTACTTCTTATAAAAAAAAATAAAAATTCCAGAATGTATTTATATTCTATCTTTCTCAAACTGCTAGTCTAAGATTGAGAGACTTTTCCGGGCATCTAGGCCAAAGCTATGACTGGTGGTGTGTCTCCTGGGGTTGGTGTAAAATGCTCTGGGCGGAGGCTGCTCCAGGAGTTCCGGTGTGCCCTCTTTCTCCTTCAGATCTCTTGCATCTAATTAGGAGTACCTATTAAGTTTCTAGTGTTTGAAATGGCAGTCTGAATTAGCCACAACACGGTTGAAACACAACTGCGTATTGTGGCAAACACAGATGGCTCTTGAAGGACTAGAACAAGGTGCCTGTCACTCAGCGAGCTCCGCCCTCCGCAGCCCCTCCCCCCCACTTCCTCTTTCCTGGGCTTCTTGTCTGCAAAGCACTCACAAATCTCCAGGCTCATGAGCTTTTATTGACTTTTCGTGGGTCGAGTGGGCCTGGTTCGATTGGCATTTACAGAGTGCACTTTAACACTGTGCTAACCTGTTATTTCAGTAATTAGCCACCTCTGAGTTTCCTGCATTTAGGTGCTTAGAGCTCGTTGTTGGTAGTCACTCGGCTCTTGGATAACGAATATCATATCTGAAAGCTTATTCTGCAGTGATCTGCTTTTCTGTGCTTTGTCCCCATGTGTGAGCAGACCTTCAGGGGAACTGACACCCCATTTCTCTACACCATCGATGTGCTGCAACCGGGGCAACAGCTGTCTTAACAGATCGCAAAACTCAGAAGGAATCTAGGATTGGAGCAGCCACTCATGACTCCTCTAGGTTCCCTGCTCTAGATTAAAGCGAAGTAACTAAGTTCCTTTATCAGTCACACCTGAAGTAGGCTTCTGGCTGCCCTGTAGGCTCCCTCCTCCCGTGCACACCTAGGTGCAAGCCTCTCTATACCTTTCTGCAACCAGCACTGAAGAATCACTAGGCTTGTGGCTGCGTGCACAAGAGGATGCAAGCCGGGACTTACCCTTCATCTCTAAAGCATTTCTTTATCTTGCCCCTCTCCCTTTTTAGGAAAGATGTCTGAGGAGCAGAGAGGCTTAATCTGTCATAAATGTGGGATTTTACTGTAGCAGGTACTCCTATAGGTTTTGAGAGGCAGGGGGACTTAGACTCACAAAGCAGGCATCCAGACGCCCCACACCGAGTGAGCAGAAAGGCCCTCGACCCTACTCAGAAGGGTGCAGAATCTCTCTCCTTTCTCCCATCCCTGTTTAAAAGCACAGAATCAACCAACTAACCAAATAACAAACAGATATCAGGTCTTCCCAGTTCAGGAATTTATTTGCTGCTCTCTGTGCTACTGGTTTGGAAGCCAAGCTGGTGTTACTTGGAGGCTCTCTTACTTTGTCTCTGCTGTCCACTAGCCTTGTGGCCCTACTTCTCATAAGTCTGCTTTATCAGGACACAGTAGGAGGTAGCATTTACTCCTGCCCTCCAGTGTGGTCTCACCTGTCCTTTAGAGCAAGCCCAGAGCACTAGGGTCAGGGATTCGTACTGGAGGTGAACCTGTCCTTCCGCTCGCAGGCGGAAGCTTGGAGTCAGCCATCCACACCCTGGAACAACCTCCCCCACTGTTTAACTTACCATTTCACCTATTTGTCCTCCTCCCAGGGTCTCAGCCCACATTAAAAAAAAAAATCCTTTTCACCCTTTCTCAGCATGGTTGAGTTTATTTAAAACAAAACACAAAATGAAAAAGCAAACAAAAAAACTCAAAATTATTCTGTGAAGGGAGGCCCTCCGTGTGCAGGTGCTTTCCTCAGTGAGATGAGAGCATAGCCCACCATCTCACACTTGTCCCTTGTGGCCTGCAAGCATGTGTGTAAACTGGCTAGGCAGGGTCAGGGACACAATTAGCTTGTGACCACAGAGCAGGAAACAGCCCACTGGCTCTCCCCCAAGGAGAGGCATCCCCAGGTCCTAGTGGCACATGCATTGAGCCAACATAATAAACTCTCATATTCAATTAAAGCCAGCTGTGGGGAGCCCAGCACACTGGTAGCACACTGGTCTCTTAGGGTGGCGTGGCTCTTACGCCGGATCTGAACAGATCTTCCAGGGCATATTGAGTCAACACCTGTGTCTAAGGTCAGTGTTCATGAGAATTATTTGGACCTCAAATTTGACACTTAGGGTATGGGAGGAGAATTTCCGTTTTTCTCCCCCCATAGGATGAGCCAAATCAAAGTGGAGCTGTTTGGAAGCATCCACTGGCAGTCCTTATGTGGTAACTCACAAACCACTGGATAAGCAACACTGTACTCAAAGGAATTGAAGCCTGCCAGGTTAATTACACAATATTAGGTACGAAAAACAAACAGTGCAACACAAAACATAGCTACATCATTATTTGCAGTAAATGTTAACTCTAAATAAGTGCAACCTGTCCACAAATGCTTGCTATAAAAACTAATTAAAAAATAAAATTGGATGGATAAACATGAAAAAAAAATTCTCACCGAGAATTTTTTTTTTAAATATCAGCACTCATTTAGAGTTTGGGATTTGTGAAAGAAAAGCTTTAAAAGGAGCAAACCTGATTGGCTGTGGCTGTTGCTGCGAAGGGGACACTTGTTGCAGGAGTTGTTGCTGCAGAGACAGTGGCGGACGTAGCGCTGTGCATCATGGGTACTTTCAGGAGGGGAACCATGGGAGCAATGAACAGGAGGGTGTAGCATTATGGTAATAGAAGTGGTATTTGGCATGGTGAATATCAGAGCAGCAAGCCATCATGGGTTAACCAGCAGATGGCATGCGATCACAGTGCAAAGCAAGGAAGCATGGGAGAGAAATAAAAAGGGAAAATAGCTTATTACAAGTACAGTTAAAGGAAGTTCTCAAACACAATCAGTGATTCCCAGAAAGGCCAAAGCGCATCGCTTTGATTGATGTACTTATAAACATTTTGTTTCCAACAACAGAGCCATTCCCAATTCAGAGGACGACATCGTGACTATAGCTATGGCTGCTTCTCAAAACATGATAGGTAATATCCAATGAACCAAATGGACTGACCATAAATTCCAAATTGTCACAGGCTCAGCGGGCCTAATTTAGAATAAGATAAACTTTGGAATCAATTGTGGTTAAACTAGAAAATATTTTTCTCTAAAATTTGGAAGCACATCTGTAAAGTGGAATTTCAGTGGCTCCATGTTTTACTTTGGTCACTAAACAGTGAGGCAAAAGAAATGGCCTCGTGGAAATTCTAGAGCAGTTACTACGAAGTAACCAGATCCATTTTGCCAACGTTTACTTTCTGAATTCGTAAGTGAAATGAATCAGCTGTCCTGAAGACAGACTTGTGCGCCAAGGTCCTGAATTTGAAGAGAAGACTCCACTGTTAAAATTCCCCACCTAAGGGAATGTGGAGGCACAAAAATAAACAAAACAAAACAAAAACAAAAAACCAAAACCATCACCAGTAAGTCTGCCCTCTAAAAATATAAGTAAGCAGAGTAGTTCAGACACTTGGTTTCAAAATACATCCAAGGATAATTTTTTTTTTCCAAAAATAAATACTTCTGGGAAACTCTGATAACTCTAACACACAGCAAAGAGGAGATAAAGGCACACCACTATGAAACTTTAAAACATTGATGAAATTAGCCTGCCTCTGCTTGCCTCATGCTAAACCAGATAAACTATAAAGAGAAACAACACAAATCATTTAAAAAAAAGCACACTTGCGGTTTTACGTCTCTGTGTGATCGTTCTGGCAGTAAGAGGTCACATTAAAAACCATCACTTTCTTAAATACACAAGCATAGCTTACACATTAACTCTAAAGCCATTAAAGCCTTCAGATCTACTTCCTAAAGCATTCTCTACTGTCTCTGAAATAAACGTCAAACAGTGAAGGCATTGCACATCGTATAAAAGACAAATAAAAAAGGTTGAAACCTACCAATACTGGTAGCGGGTGTCATGCACAAAACTGACCCTGAAGTCATGCAATGGGAGGGAAAGGTGAATAAAAGGGAAAGAAACAGGTTAGCGGTTTAGAGTTAACATTCAGAGTGAGATCGAAGTACAAGGAGGTTAGTTTACACAGTTCTTAGGGCCGTTCACATCGTCAGTATAGCAGATAGATCCAACTTACTCAAAGCCAATAAGATTCCAAGCCCCACTCTCTGAGTCCTTGAGCGCTCCCCACTTTCTACTCTAGGTCGACATGACCCTAAAGAGGATGGCATGTGATGATACAACTGTGTCCTTCTCTGGAGACCTCAAAGGATTTTGCGCACATGATCAAGTTAACCCTGTCAGGTGGAGAGTAGGTATTTTACAGATGAAAAAATCTGAGGCACAGTAAACTCCTCCAAGGTTGTGTGCAGTGTGAGCCAAGGGCAAGGCCAGAGATAAGGAGTTCCATGCTGAATCCAGGCCAGAGCTGATGCCCGCCAGAGTGTGCTACACTCTGGAGTGTGCTACACGCATGGCGTTGAGTCTGTTTGGTGATGAAATGTGTGTTGTGTCGATAGCAATGTCAAAAGAAGAACAGTGAGTTGAGATTTCACATCCTCTAAATCAGAGCCCTGCAGGGTAAGGCAGGGGACTCTGAACCAACGACTTGGGTGCTAGGAATGTGGATAGAAGCTTCTGAACAGAATTGCTACAAAGGTCTGGGATCTATTCTGGCTAGGAGACTTGCTGTGACAAAGGGGTGGCACATAACAGCGAAGTCTCAGTACACCTGGGACCACAAGCAATCATGAAGATCTGGGACCACGCTAGGACCCTAGTGAGAGATTTTGATCACGGCCATTTCAACGAGGCTTCGGAGGGATGGAAGGGTTGGAGAGTCTCGGATTGGTGTCGTGGGTGGGAGAAGAAAGGCCAACTTCAGCACTTCTTCGGGAAGAACTGTGCTATCTGTGAATGATGTACAAGTGTCACAAAATCCTAACTGAACAGCGGTGCAAGCCAGAAGGACGGAAAAGATGTGTTGGGAGCTCTGAGGGATTATCTGCCACTGGCTTTGCCCCTCAGAATGTAAACAAAGGCAATATAAGGATTCTTGGAAAGTCAGGGTCGTGAATGTGTCAGAGTGGTATTTTTAAATGAATGTGGGTGCATCTGCTGAAGGTCTCAGGACTACGTGCTGAAATGTTAGACGTGAATCTGGAAACTAAATATCTTCATTCACGTTCATAAGGACTTCTTGTCTGACCTACATTTTGGCCAGGCTGGCATCACTGATTTAGTAAACGGCTATCCAAGTGGGCTACTGCTGGCTTCTTTCTTTCTTTCTTTCTTTCTTTCTTTCTTTCTTTCTTTCTTTCTTTCTTTCTTTCTTTCTTTCTTTCTTCCTTCCTTCCTTCCTTCCTTCCTTCTTTCCTTCTTCCTTCCTTTCTTTCCTTCTTCCTTCCTTTCTTTCCTTCTTCCTTCCTTTCTTTCTTTCACCGGAGATGCAGCAATACATCCAACTTGGCACACACACCGAGGCACACAGAGATGTGCTCACACGCAGCCTGCAGGGCCCCCTTTTCCAGCTCCATCTCTCTCCTGTCACAAACATCTAGAAAGTTCCCTGCCTAACACTTTCATTCCCTTCCTCCCACCTGTCCCTCATTCCTTCAATCCTCTTCTGCTTGGCTTTATTCTCGTTCTGTTATAACTTCACCCACAGTTTCTAGGGCATTTTCCACTTGCCTACACCTTGCACACTAAGCCACTTTCTTTCTTTGAGTTCTTACACACACATACACACACACACACACACACACACACACACACACACACACACACACTTCTAAAAGCTTGTGTTGAATTCTCTCTCTATATATATATGCTTCAGTTTTAGAGCCTGCCTTGGGTCCTTTTAATTTAATTTAACTTAACTTTTGTGCTCTGTGGATCTTTAAAGAGTGTCTCAGCCCATACATTACAAAGCTCTCAATGATCTCATGGCTTGCACGCTAAGTGTCCTGCCAGATTGAAATCTCTCTACCTAACCGTTCTCTCTGACCTCCGCACGAGGGTCTCCAATGGAACAAGTTAAGCTGTGTTCTTTCCCTCCTGGTCTCCTCCACGTCTGGAAACAGGTGACAGATATCATCACCGTGTGATGCTCCAGCCTCAACTGTTACGTGATGTCATTTTTGCCTCGTGCTAGTCCCAGGTCCAACTCCCCGTTGAGCCAGCATGAGGCTGCATCTGAGCAGGCAGGGACCTGTCTGTCTAGCCATCATGTCTGCTGCTCTGCAAGTTCCCAGCCCACCACTACCAATATCAGCTCTGCGACAGCATCCTGCCTGGCCTTCCCGGTCCTCCCTACTCCAGGCTCCACTTTGCTGTCACAGTTACTCCACTTCTGGGCAGGCTTTGCGGCTTTGAGGATGGAGGCCTTTCTGGCCCAGGCCCTGACTACCTCCCCAGTGCATCCCTCCTCCCTGGTACCAAAGTCCATCTGCATGGGCCTTCATTGCTTTCGACTAGACACTTCATACTTTTAAGCTATTTTTGGGCTCTCCCGCCCCCAGACTAGAATACTCTTTAGCCACTTCTTTCTTTTCTCAGATGTCAAAATACGAGTCATCTCTCCAGAAAATCATCTCGCCTTAATTTCCCCATCTCCCCGGTCACCTAAGTGAGTTTCCATTTACATTTCTTTTTAATTATTTGAACTCTTTACCTTTTCATTAATAATACCCTAAATTTTAATAACCTATTTATATGAGTGTTTATCATCTTTCTCATTCTGCTGTGAACTGAAAAAGGCAGAGATCCCATTTAAATAGATGCATAGGGCTCCTCAGAGTACCCCTGTGTGAGGGTCAATGTTCCAGCCCTCTGTAAAAAGCACTTTGGGGGAAATTTATTCCTGAAAGTTATTAAAGGGTCTAGTTTGTAAAATATTCCACTTTAGAGTTAACCATGTTAACTTCTGAGCTTCAAAGTCACTTCTGAAAAATCCCTGTTCGTCTTCCTGTGTTCTATGGTGAGTGGGCCTTCTCAAGGGCTTCCTGGGTTACACTTGTGAATATACAAGGGGTGTGAACCATCAGAAATTGCTCCTGCAGCCACGGACGGCAGTGTGTCACTCTGGCTTGTGTCCTGGATGTGGGAAGTGCTTGACCACGCTACTTCACTGGGCCTCTCTCTCTGTCGGCCAAGAGTGATTTGAACATGGGACATATGGGGCTTAGGACATGTGGATTGCTCTCTTAATGCCAGATCCTGGTTCTGCTCTGCTTTGCAAGCTGCATCCCCACCTTTTACCTAGTTCTCCCTTCTGCTCTTCCCACAGATCCTGCAAGTAATGTATGCTATTACTACAGGGAGGGGTGCTCTATTCTTCAAACCCCCTCTTGTCATTCCCTCCCAGTATGCTCTTCCCCTAACGGTAAAATATTACCCCCTTTAAAGCTGTTAGCAAGATTTCCTGCTTTGGAAAACCTTCCTGCTCTGTATTGTCCATGCCGGCATCTGCTAAAGATGAATACCTTGCCTCCCCCCCCCCACCCACCCACCCAAGTTCAACTCTTTGGCTCGTCCTTCATCCTGTGGACTCTGGTTTTCACCCAGCTTTGGGCCCCTTCACATTTTCATTGTGTGTCTGCAACTCAGACCACAACACATGCTTAAGGAATGCTCGCTGAACCGAACAGAGTGCATACGTTTTGAATTTAGGCAGACAGTTTTCACTGAAGGTGCACACACCTTTTACAAGTGTGTGAGAAACTTTATGTAACATTTATGGTTTCTCAGTACTCTGAAATATCTGGCCTAGATCCTTCCACATGCACTTCCAATGTATCGAAGTATTTTAAGGAAGGACTCTGCACTGCCTCTACTCTGAGCAGCGGGGGCGTTCTGCCAGGTCATTGATGCTGTGGACAAAGCATCTCACACATGGGCTTCTTCCCTCTATTTTACCAGATACTTCATCTCAAGCTTCTGTGAGCCAGAACTATCTGGGTAATTCTTAGTTGTGTGCATGCCATTTTGTGGTGTAAACACAGCCTCAGTTTTTCCATCTGCAAAATGCAAACAACTTATCGCCACTGATAGAACTGTGCTGTCTGGAAGAACAATGACAGTGTGTGCAAGTAGAGTGATTCAGAATAAGCTTGTAACAGAGATGCCCAAAGCTGTTTATCACACGGCTTTTTCTGAGACCATGCCTGATTTTGCCACTTTCCTATCATGGCAAGGGAAACGTATAAACTTCTTGGTTAAATAACCCCTATAAAAAATTAGAAAAAAAAAAAGAAACAAACAAACAAATAAGGAAAATTCCACCCACCATGGTTGTGGAGAATAATCCCATATCCTGTGTCTTACACTGAAATTTTAAAGCCTAGAAGCAGATTTCCTAAGATCCAAATTCACATTGTGTCAGCGGGAGGATTTTAGTTCATATCAAAGTTTTGCTATGTATGGCCTTCCACTGCAGGTAAACAAGAAGACACACACACAAAAATGCTTTTGATCCATATGGATGAGAACTGCTTATGTAAAACATTAATAGAAAGATTTAAAAAAAATTGTTCATTGAAAATAATGGGTTAACCATCTGCTAAAAATCACCACAAAGTGTTATCACCTGATCAGCAGAGGTTTAAAACAACCAGGATAAATGATTATTATCAGTGTCGTTTTTTATATAAAGTTGGAAACATGGTTTATAAGAAAGATTCCCTGAAGCAAACAAGCAAGAAAGTCCATCACAATCATGGACATTTTTCTGTATATGTAATTGGGTGAGAGCTTATGCTGAATTTATTTTAATAAAATTATTTTCTATCACTTCAGAGAAGTGTAGTGAATTTCTTGGAATTTCAAATACCACTCCAGTACACAAAATTTACATGGTTATCCACTGAGATCTTTATAGCATATAGCAAATATGCTATAAACACTTGTAATTCACAGAGCTAACTGGGCTACAGTCCACCTTTAGGCTTCCAAAGTTGCCAACACAGTTGAGCTGTTTCTGGGGAATCCACCAGAGGGCAGACAGACACAGCTCAGCTAATAGGGACAATTTATCATTACCTATCCACAGCATTGGGCAATTGCTTAAGCTGTGCTATTCACCCTTGCTTAGCAAATACTTAAGGGTGTCTTACAGAATCTTAGAGTGGGGACGCTTTTGATGAATTAGCCAACCAGTGCATACCGGATTGGGGTATTCCACATGCTGTAAAGGGCCTCACTGGTATTCCCAAGAGATGGTAACGTCTGTATTACCCGTTCTTCAGAAACAGACTTGTCTTTCACAGTTTTTCATTCAGCAATTTTTTCTGTCTCAAAATATATAATGGCCACAAGGTCTACAATGAGACGCTTGTAGTAACATACAGGATCCTCAGGGTGAGCTGACCTTCTGGTAATTATGTTATTTCAGGTGTGCTACAATCACAAATACAGCTAAGCTACGACAGCATGGAATGCCATTAATTAAGGTCACAAAGGAGTAAGATATGAAAGTATTTTAATATAGATTCAGAACTCATGTACTTTCTGACAGTGCATCTCTATTAATATAAATATAGTTTATAGGTTACTAATTAATTTAAAATACTAATTCATATAGGTTACCATTCGTTTATAGTTTTTATACGTAGACTGTTACTGGAATAAAAACTAGCTACCTCCAGCCCTAATACTCATAGGCTATGGACTCTAAGATATCTAATCATATAGATTAATGACAGTGTCTCCTTGCTGTGATGGGACAAAGAATATGGACTTGGAAAAACCCAGTGATGTTCTTCCCAACGAGGTTTAAGTCACCTGTTTCTAACAGAGACTAAAAGGTAAAGTTGGTCAAGTGAAGATGACCACGTTTGTGAGGGTGTGTGTGGGTATGCATGTGGCTGTGTCTGCAGTCTCTGAACTGAGTAAAACATGGTGGGGCGGGGAGACAGAATGGGTAAGTGTTATATCATTTTTTCTTCACCTGAATTGATATTTCATGCCACTTCAAAAACAAAACACTCCACTCCAATCTGGTTTGGGGGAGAGGTCTGTAGACTCCATGTGGGGGCCAGTGGTGTAATGTTATGTAAATGGAACCAGGCACTGAAACACCAGCCTGTTTGTGTCAGCTCTGCCACCTTGGAAAGTCACTTCTCATTGTGGTGGGGGCCTCAGTTTTCTCATTTGTAAAACAGTCCACTGGATGAGGAATTCATGAGGACCCTTCTGCCCGTGAGACCCTGTGCTTAACAGAGGGTCTAAGGGATGGCAGCCTCTCCTCTTATCACTCATTGGCTTAGAAACGGAGGACAAGCACTCCAGATAGCTGTGAACTTGGTGAGAGTGGAGAAGGATGGAGAGAGAGAGAGATAGAATGGATATAAAAATACGAGCAGAAGGTTGCTTTCTTTTGAGTAGCCTTAGACTTTTTAGTGCTCTGAATAGAAGCAGGGGGGAAAACGGTTAGTATTTACTGGAATTTACATTTTTAGGTCATTGAGTGTTAAGGACAAATTTCAATTATTTCATATAAAAAAAATCTTGCTTACATAAACTACATTACGGGGCTTGCGTTAAGTAGAAGAGACCCAAAGCTTTAACCTGCTCCCTGTCTCTCAAGCTAAATCCCACCAAACACTTTGGCTTTAGAATGCTAACTGCCTTTAGCTATCAAAGCAAGGTCAACAGGTCTAGGTAGCCAGGGCTGTGGTGGGCCAGGCTGTATTTGCACATTCTAAATGCATACTAGATGCCACCAAACAGCTTAAAGAAATGAGAAGAAAGCACATAACCGGAAGGACACAGGACACAGACGTGGAGAGTAAGGGCACGTACCTGTGGGAATAAACGCCGTGTGCTGCTGCAACTGAGCACTGGTCAGAGCCTGCTGGTAGTGCAAGACGCTGGGGTTGAAGACTGTGCTGGCTCCATTGCTTTTTTCAAGTGCTTGTCTCTTTGGTAAAGGATGGAGAGCACCAGGAGGGAAGGCCTGGAAGTGAAGAATTCGACACGATGTGTCCAACTTAAAGCAAGCCTGCTTTCCAAGTCCACAGAGATCATCAATTGCAACATTCTTTTTCTTTTCTTTTCTTTCTTTCTTTAAAAAATGACAGCTAAGGAGATGCCTCTGCCATGCACCTTAATTTAAACAGCGGCAATGTCAAATGAGTGAGAATTTGTTATTGAGAGCGGAAGCATGAATTCTGTAACCCAAAAACAGTAGCATCTCAACTAAGGAAAAGAAAAACTATCAAGCAACAATAATGGAAAAAAATGACTTCAGCTTTTTTTTTTTTTTTTTTTTTTTTTTTAAACACGTTAAACTACACTAAGGGGGGAGAAAGGAGCATTCGCGTTATTATTAATATCTATTCTTTAACTGAATGGCAGTTTCTTGAATTCAAAGGTTAATACGAATTACAATGAGCATTTTTCTGAGCCACATAATTTAAATTTGCTTCACTCTTTTGGAAAAGGTATTATTAAAATTTTGTTAGATTTAATATTTATTTCCCAGATTACATATGCAAATGAGATGACTAAACACCTTATTGAACTCCTCCATTTTAAAATTAATAATAATGATTGGCTGCAACCAGTATTTTACATACAAATCTCAGCTGGTTCTCTGAAAAGCTACATGCAAAGCGAAAGGTGAAAGGTCAAAGTACCAGGTCTACAGTTGCTTCGAGAGGTCGCTTCAGTGCTTTGGCAGTCGACTGAGTCTTTTAATAACAGGCAGCGAGCACATGATGGCAGTGGGCCAATGGGATTCAAGCGAATTAACATACAGGTAAACAGCAAGCAGAGGTGCATCATGGGAACGGCATTGCATTGTGGATAGGTGAGAAGGAAAAAAATATTCTGAATGCAATATACAACGTACAAAACACTAGGCATGCACAACAACAAAAATGTTCTCTAAAGAAATGAATATTACACCTTAAATTAGTATTGAAGCAAAAAATGCATCTACTATACCTTAGTTAAAAGCATATAAGAGAGTAAAATATAGATGTTTGAAATTCAGGAAAGTTAATTAAAACAGCAGCTTGCATACACACCATAAGCACTTTTTTATATTGCTTGGGGGGGGGAGATGCAAAACTTTTAAGGACCATGGGGCTGAAGAACATCTGATAAGTTAGTTCTGATATAAAATAATGAAGAAATCAAGTATATCCCAATTTGAAAAAAAATCTTCATTTGGCTGTGTTTTGATTCAGATTAACCTAACAAAATGAAGTGGCAAATTGAGACAAAAAAAATTCAGGCAAAAAATATTCAAACACAAGGTTATTTACGCAAAATGGTTTGGGTTTGGGTCGTTATTTTTTGGCTGAATCACATGGGAAATTGCCTCAGTTCCTGTCTTCATTCTGCTAGGGTGGGCCTCAACATGTGGGTGAGCGTCCCAGACCTCCGACAATTTGAATTTAATCATGAACTTTCCCAGTGTCTCACTTTTACTTTGCTTCATTTCTTAACACTAACTTATCATCCGTTCTGTTTCTACTACATTTGAAATGATAATTTATTTCAAACAACTTACCGGATTATACTAAGAAAATACCCTTTAAAAAGGCATTTCACGTCCTTGGGTATTAAAATGATTTCTCTTTAGTAATACTATCTGTACTTTTAGCTACGATCAGGGGTTAACTGGTTGATGACAAGTGGGACTTTCGCTAGAACAAGCAACTAAAATAGCAGGGAACAGCCTTCAGACAAGCAGAGCGCTGCCTTCAGACAAGCAGAGCACTGTCTTCGACTTACAACCGTACTTCTGGGACGATAACTTCATTTAAACAACCAAGGTAGTATTGGATATGGACTGATTTAGACCTCAATAAAAAAAATTTCTTCTTTCTGGTTGTTAGGAAAAATTCTATAATAGGATTCTGTGAAAGTAAAGAAGTCCAGGAAGCAGCTTCAATGCAAATGGGAACAATGACCATCCCCTTTTATGGTTAGCACAATAGGTAAATCCCCAAGGTATGTCTGATAGAATTCACACTCTGAAGTTCTGTGGGAGAACAATGGTATTCGAAACGAAAGGAGACGGTGCTTTGCCCTCAAGACTGGAACAATTAATGATGTTTTCCCTGGCAAATGTAGGATTGCTCATCAGTCCATGATTCAGGATTAAAAAAAAATGTGAGAGAAGATAACTTAGGAGCTATGGAACTTGGAGAAAGAGACTAGAAATAAAGTGGAAAGAACCATAGGCAGAGGATCCCCAACAGGGAATAGAACAGTCTAGAAGGCAGTTTGGATAAAGGTCATCGAATAATAGGAGATTGATTTAAAAAACAAAACAAATGGAATATTGAAAATAAAAACAGCCCAAACTCTTAGATATTTCTTTTTGTCTTGTTTTTGAGACAAAGTCTCACTTTTTAGTCCAGACTGGCCTTGAACTCACAGCAATTCTCCTGCATTAGCCCTCCAGAATGCTAGGATTACAAGCATGGACCACAGCGTCAAGCAACTCCTGGATATTATTAAATGTAAACTCAGTAAACTTCCACGACTCCATTCTGGCTAAGATCTTTCCTTCCTGTACAGTTTCACAATGTTAACTAATGCAGGGTCTGCTTTATTCCATTTATTTATGTGTGTGTACCTCTACACACACATAAATGCTAGATGGCACGTGTGGCGCCGGCAGAGGATGACTTGTGGGAGACAGTCATCCTCCCACTATGTGGGTCCTGGGGATTAACCTCTGGGTCATCAGGCAGTAAATGACCACTCCCTAGGCCTTCCCTTGGTTTTTGAATCTCAACTAATCTTGGTTCACTGAAGAGGACGCCATGGCTGCTCTCACAGATCACTGGGAGTGCTCATCAGCTGACAGAGCCTGAAATCAGTCTGTCCTTAACTTTAGGTCTCAAGCTTCCCAGTTTCCCAGCCCTTGGGATTAGGAAATGAATTTCTTAGTGTGTGGGTCTTTTTTCCCTTGCCTTTTAGAAGAGTCTCCAAAGGCCGATACACAGGAACACAATTTTGATGCAACAGAGTATCCTTTAGTGAGTTCTCCAAGCAAAGCATTGTTAAGTATTCCTTTTTATGGCAGTCATATGGATATTTAGTGGTCTGTTTTTTGTTTTTTTTTTTCTTTTAGGTTGTTAAAATCTGATTTTTACACTTTAGAGTATCTTAGGAGTTAGTGTAAAGTAAGAATAGTGACATTTCTCCCTTTTCCACTGCACAGTATATTTCTTTTGTTAGATGCAATTTTCTTCTAAGATACATTGAGGTTTTGAAGTATGAAGGTATTAAGGCTTTATATAATGTACATATAGCACACTTATAGACTATTTTTCAGAAGCATGTGTAGATGAATAATCACGTCACCACAGGCTTGCTGGCACACAGCTACTACCCCAGGTGAGAACGTCTGCACTGAATGTTCACCTGCAGTGAGCGATCGACCTTCAGGCTCCAACCTAATCTCAGGGATGGAGCAGCCCCGTGTGTGTTGGGAGCCTGTTTGGCACCAGTGCAAGAAAGGGCAATTTAACTATAACTCCACCGCATGCCAGATACTTGGGCTCTTTTCTGGCTGGCCTTGTCTCTATTACTGATCCTGTATGGCCTAGGTCTGAATGGACGGACACAAGTGATAAGATTTTACGAGAATCTGAGATTTCTTTTTCAGAGTCAAGGCACCATCACACTGCAGGTCAAGGTGAGAACAATTGTCCAGGTCAGCATCAGAGGTGAGGACCGAAGATGTCAGGAGAGCCAGGAGAAACAATCAGAAGTACTGGTTCACTGATCATAAAGTGAGGCAGACAGAAAGGTGGGCTTGGAGTTCCGGTGAGTGTTTTCCAGAACAACTGAAACTTATCTGGAGGATGGCAGCTTGTCCCATTTCCTTTTACAAACCAGTTCTTTCCATTGCCATCCATCTTGGTTTATGTGAACAAAGACTACATGTGAAGATCAAACACCCTTTGCATGAAAACTACCAAAGGACACCTCCAACGAGCTTACTCTCAGGTCTGGAAAATCCTTGTGAGAGAGATGCTCATATTTTAAGAGGTATTATGAAAGACTAAAGCTCAAATGGAGATAAATGCCTCTTCTTTACAAGAGCCAGAGCTTATAGTTCTTTCTTAATGCCTGACTATTTTAAATGAGTGGGGTCAAATCCCTGGACAATAATAAGAACCTACACCATGGAAATGTGCTGTCTTCAGCTAAGGAAGTCGGCCGAACAGAATGTTTACATTTTCAGCTGCACCCGGCTCTCCATTTGTCCCTCTAAATAAGGAAATAGAATAATAGACTTTCTGCGATGTTCTGGATAATCTCGCCTGTAAGGTTCATCAAACTATACCTAGGCTGGTTCCAAATGAGCCCCTCACATTAACTCGAAAGACATGACAGATTCAGTAATCTTCCCATCACTGTCACAAAGGCGCTGGCATTGTTCTGAAACTACATTGCTTTCGGTCGCCTCCGAAGATGCTTCGAAATTCTATGACTGCTCAGCACTCCAAATTTGGGCACAGTGTAACAATCCAAGAAACTATGGTAACTGACTCTCGCAGCATCTACTGCAGTAACCTTCCTGCATTCTGATGAGCTTACGTGAGAATGTGGAGGAGGGTCCCGTGGCAGAGCTCAGCACTGTGAGGCTTTGGGTAGATGGACACTTCTGCTCAGATCTCCACCACCCTGAGTCACCTACCATCGACGCACCTCGGTTCGGTACACTGCCTCTTCAGGGATGGATTTGTTATTGATTATGTGTATTGGAACTCTGACTTCTAGGACGTATAATCGCAGTCTGACAGTCGGGGCTGAGCATGATAGTCACCGGGACTACCGTGTTTTCAATCTCCACAGGTATTTGAGTGAGAAGGACAAAGTTTCCAGATTCATCTCCACAGCTCGTCATGTCTCAAGCTGTGACGGCTCCTATCACTTTGACCACCGAGATACAGCCACAAAGATGACAAATGGCAATGATTTCCTCCCTTAATTAGAGCCTTTAGTGAGACATTGTTTCCTCTCTCATTAGATGTAAGAGTGTATCCCTACAGATGGCTGAGTCATGGGGACAGGCTGGCCTCAGAGAGTAGAAATGACAAGCCAAGGGGGGTAGAAGGGAGAAGGGGAGACAGACCTGGTAGCTGTCCCCAACATTCCCAAGCCCCCTTTCTTCCTTGAAGGTATTACATGATGCGGAAAAGTCAGCTTGATGAGTTAAGCTATTGTCTCAGTAGCAGAGCCCTGGTTAGGTCAGGGAGTGTCCTAAGTCCCTAGTGTGGCTTACAAAATGAATGCTGTACAGGAACATGACCTTGCTGGCCAACAATGGCCAACAATCAACACGAAGAGCAGTAAGTTGGGGCTAGTCTGAAAAACTGACCACAGAGAAGATTCTCACCGAATAAGATATTCACTAAGTAGATGGAAACTGAGTCCTCTGCACTCACAGACTTAAAGGCTCATTTTCTCTAAAGATAATTCATTTTCATAAAGGTTGAATTACATGTCTTTTTATCTTTGCATCCCTCTCCCTTGTTCCCAAGTATACTGAGGTTTAGGGTTTTCACTTCCACCTTTAATGGGAGCATTTCCCCTCTCATGTGGATGCGTTTGGCCTCACGTGTACCGGAACGGAGAGTCTCAGTGTACTGTCAGAAAACTTAGAAAGGAAAGGCACTAGAGACATAAGATACTGGAGAGATGATAGTCTGAACCACATGCAGTGCCTGTAGAGACCAGAAGAGGGTGCTGGTACCCTAGTACCAGAGTTAGAGATTTTTGTGAACCATGTGGGTGCTTGGGATAGAACTTGGGTCCTCTGGGAAGAGCAGCCAGTACTCTTAACCATTGAGCCATCTCTCCAGCACCTAAACTATGCTTTTAGGTCGCTTTCATTTCTGAAGTCCTATCTCTTCTTGCCCAGGGAGAATTGGCCTCTGTGCCCTTCCTTCTCCCCGAAGCCCACCATGATGCTTCCCCTTCTGTGGCTGGTGAGCACCGTTGTTCACACTCTACATGCCAACTTCTTGAGGACAAAGCAACCGCATCATTCATTCACTCCACCCAGCCAGCTTGAGGGCTGGCAGGCTCTAAGTGGTTTCTATGAATGGATGCCATGTGCCCACTGTACATTTAAAGACGTCTGACAAGCCGGATGTCTCGCTTTAAAGTAAATGAATTAGAGATGTCTGCAGCCTAGTGCCATGGTTCTCAGCTGTGGGTGTGCACTGGAGTTGAGTCGCCCAGAAGATTCAGAGGGCCTGGTCCTGGTCCTTACCCAACCCTAGCACTAGAACAAGCTGTGTTGGGGCTAGGCGTCAATGGCAGACAGATCCTTTGCAAACCATTCAGTTGATTCCTAAATATAGCCAAGCTTAGGAGTGGCCTGGGCATGGAGGTTTTAAATGGGGTGTGTGTGTGTGTGTGTGTGTGTGTGTGTGTGTGTGTGTGTGTGTGTGTGTTGTGCGTTTGCTAGGCACAGAACCCCCTGGAGCTGTTGAGTCACCTGATGTGGATGCTGGAAGCCAACTCCAGTCCTCCCAAAGACTGTCCACACTTAACCGCTAAGCTATCTTTCCAGGCCCTAACTGGGAATTTATTTTTTAAAAATTAAACTTCTGAACCTGAGACTAGAGTATTCATAGGCTCCCAGGTGGTCAAAATGACAATGCTTCCTGTGGCCAAGGGGCAGCTGGAGGCTGTGAGATTCAGGAGTGATAGCAGCATTAGTTCCTGAGGGACATTGGTTCCTTTAATTCTTTAAAGGGCTAGCCTGGGTTATAGGTCTTTTAGTTTGTTCGTTTTAGCGCCAGCTAGCTCAATTCCATTTTCATCCTTTCCTGAGTTGCTGCTGTGCTTGAAATCTCCGAGTTGTTGACAGGCAGCACAGCCAAGAGGAAATAGGAGGAGAAGCTAGTGACTGACCGGGTCACTGGTTGTTGGGCATACTGGTTGCTGGGCATCTCTGAGGGTCACCCCCTTTACCCTCCGGACTGACTTCAGCGGCAGGCGGGCGGTACCACTTGCTTTGTATGTTCTCCTGTCTTCTGGTTCACTGCAAGGCCCTAGCCCCATGATCCCAGTAAGGATCGAGGTGGCTCAGAGACCGGATTGGGTTTCCTGCACCTTGGGGATTTAGTTATTGTGAAGGGAAGGAAGGGCAAAACAGAACAAAACAAGAAGGGGTGGGGGATGACAACAGAGCTTAGGCAGCGGAGCAGCGGGAATGGCAGCCTTGTCTCCCAGCTGTCCGAGGCACAGCTCCTTCCCACCCACAAGCACCACCCGCGGCCTGGGAGGCGCAGCGGTGCGGGCGCGGCCGGCCGGCGCACTTACCATGACTGTGGCCGCAGCCGCGGCTGCCTGGGCGGCCACCGCGGCCTGGTTGGCTTGGTGCTGCGCAGCTTTGATTTTGGCCTGCAAGTGTGCAGGAGGGTGAAAATATTTGCATTTCTCCCTCATGCAACGCCCCTTTATGTAATCCATACAAACGGTTACGGTGTTGTCGTTTGTGTCGATCATGGTGCTGTCTGCCGGGTGTGCAAAGCGGCAGTCTGTCTCTCCCCGGGCACAGTTTCCTCGCTGGAACTCCCTGCATACCTGAGACAAGGGGAAAGAGCAGAGTGCTGCAGAGAAGCCTGGTGCCAACGGAGGGGGAGGTAGGGGAGAGGACCAGGAGTAGGGAGAGGAGGAGGAGGAGGAGGAGGAGGAGGAGGAGGAGGAGGAGGAGGAGGAGGAGGAGGAGGAGGAGGAGGAGGAGGAGGAGGAGGAGGAGGGGGAGGGGGAGGAGGAGGAGAGGAAGACACGAGGAAGGAGGATAAGATGTCCCTTCATGGTGTCTTTAGATTCAAGGGTAAAACTGTTATGATCTAGAACCCAAGTTACCGGAATTGCTAAAGAATTAATTTGGGCTTTGTTTTGCCCACCTTTCTAGGGTGGATATTGAAATGGAGAAATTAATCTGAAATCTGTCCTTTAACCTAAACGGCAAAGGAAAAATAACTGAACAAAGACACCCCTGTTCCTGCAAAGTATAGCATATTTGTTTCCATTACCTACTTACGTCTTTGAATGCCTGTGTGGAAATAGTTATACAATACGTGCATATACCTGTCATATAGCATGCACATCTGTGTGTGTGTGTGTGTGTGTGTGTGTGTGTGTGTGTGTCTGTCTGTCTGTCTGTCAGTAATCAATCATCTATTTCCTGTCATCCCACCCTCCTTTTCACTATGCTTATGTGGCCACAGTTATGTAATTCATACACACATCTTTTTATATACCTTTCCATCTCTCCCTCTCCTCCTTGCCCCTTTCTTCCCTTCCGGTTCTCTCTAGCCATTCTATCTACTCATGTCTTACAATGTTTGTGTGCTGGTCCTCCCCCCCTCTCTCTTTCCCTCTTTCTCTGTTGGTACCTCCTACTCTGATAGCACCTCTGGAGGGTTATCTGCTCCTGCTACAGAAGCATGGTTAGCCGTATACCAAGCTACCACAGTGTATAGATAGTTCTGGGGGAAATGGGCCCATCTGATCACCTCTCTGAGGATGGGGCAAAGTTCCTGACTGTGGAGATTCCTGCCTCCCCTCCCCACCCATTCTATAATGGTCTCAGGTAAAACCACCAAACCACAAGACCTATAGCCCTTGTGACATCAAAACTTTCATTTTAAACTCACTGTAGTATTTTTGATCGCTCCCAAAGAAGAAGACAGGTAAAAATGAGAGAGAAATAGAGAGAAATACAGCAAGAGGAAAAATGAAAACAAACGGAAGGAACAGAGAAGTTAGAACGGTTGATCTCAAACAAATGAACGTCTCTATCCTCTGAACCCTGTAGTGAGCTAAGATTTTACTATACAGATGCATTCTGTAGACATCGAGTAAGCTTCATTCTAGACGGTACGAAATAAGAAAAGCCTATGCATATTACTTATACAATTCATCCCTGCTATAAATATCAGCAGGAAAGAGCCCAGAGAATTGTGAAGTTTCTTCTCCTGGGCTCCAGTCCCATAGCCAGTAAATGTAAGCATTGGTTTGTTTCCTGGTCACCCGTGATGTTGCTGAAGGGACAGAGACATGAAGATCATGTCTGTGAAAGTCAGTCATTTCTGAGTAAGTATTTCACTGACCTGTGGCCAAGCCAGGGTGACAAGTAAGTATAGGTTGAATCTCAAAGTCGTTCCCAATTTCTTTCTGTTTGGGTACTGGCCAATGTCTCACCACCAGTTACAAACATTTCTAAACTAAAATCTAGTCAGATATTCACCTAGATTCTGGTTTTGCTCATTCTGTTTTTCAACAGAATCTCACGGAGCTGAGGCTAACTTCCGAGTCACCATGTAGCAGAGGCTGGCCTCGAACTGCCAATCCCCGGGTCTCTTCCTCCCAAGTGCTAGATCACTACATCTAGGTTATTGAAGCTCTGAGTCCCGCCTATCTGACCTTCCCAGGTATAGCTGGAGTTCACAGATGTTCTGTGTGCAGCTGATGGCCTTCCTGGTATGTAACGGACAAAGACTGATCTGTTAAGACCATCTGCCAGTCGCAGGTGCCTTGTCTACCAATCCTGTAGAAAAGACCTTTAGTTCCCAACCTTTCTCATTTTATTTGGTTTTTGCTGTCATACCCTGAGCACCTAAGCTCCCTCAGGCCCAGCAGGTAGAGGCCAAAACACTTCCATTCTTAGAACAGATCTCAGTAGCTCTAGGTTAGCCTAAAGTTTCCCAAACATTAGTGACTGGTTTGTAGTCTCTTCATCTCAAGATCCACATACTCTGGATAAACTAAGTGAAAAAATGTAGTTTTGTCAAACTACAAATGTTTGAAATCCTGAATTCTAAAGCATTCGCCAGGGGCTAGGCAGTAAACATTTCTTGCCCCAAAGATGTATTTGGTTAGTTTTTAAATGAATGCACAATGGAAGAATATTCCTTAGCAGGTCTGTATTCTAAGAATACAAAGATTACCTAACAATTCTAATCAATAATGGATTTAAAGGAAGAAATCTATCAGAAACTTTTCATAACCATATGAAATGCCCCATTGTTTATCACAGGGACAGTGAGGCAAGACTAATAGGAAAAGAGAACCCTTGCGTCTGATTAAAGAAAAATTTTATTCAACAAAGTCCGGGAGGATTTGCCTGATCCAAATGTAAACATGTATGTGTAAAAATACATGTACTTAATCCTTTTGAGTATCATAGAACATTTGAATTTACCTTAAAGACAACATATCAATAACCAAACTGACTTGGGCTACACTTTCTTGTATTTATCAGTAAGCCTGTTGAGACACATGACAGCATCCACACCTAATTTGTAGACCTGTTGGGGGCTTAAGTCCTATTCACTCTGTCCATGTACACCCATTTCCCTGACCTGTTGGGCTTCTGACCATTTCTAGAACTTTCTGGAGTCCACTAAAAGCTATTGCTGTTGAGCACAGCACTTAAGACCAAGAGCCAACTCTCTGGCTAACATCCTGGTGACGTCTATATTCTATTGGTGGATATTTATTTAGTGTTTTGAGACAGGGTCTCACTCTGTAGCCCACAGTGACCAGGAACTTCTCTGTAGCATGATCTGGCCTTGAACTTGTGACAGGCTTCTCATGCCAGCTCCCTGGTGCTGTGGTTACAGACACAGGCCACCATGTCTAGCTTAATGTTTTATTCTTATACATAAAACCCACACAGTTGACATTTGCTTATATCTAAGTTGTTCTTTGCCTCTGGGTTAATTTCCTTTATACATGGCATTAATTTTATAGCACATAATTGTGAATACATGGGATTGCAGCAGTGTGTGCATGAACATGGATTTTCTGCAGGATGAAATTATTTCACAAGCATTCGTCCATTCTCATAGACACATACTTCTGTCATCAACGCATCTCCAAACACAAACAAAATTGAAATACCTCCAGTTTATCAGTCCTGAGAAGTTTCTGAGTTGCAGTTGAGCCCGGGACAGTGACCGGTGGACTTCCGGGAACAATGACCGGTGTAGTTGGTAGAACCTCTGTTGGGACTAACCCAACTCCAGGGGTGACAGGCGCTAAGTAAGGAGCAAAGCTAATAGCCGCATTTGTCCCTATGGTGGGACCTACAGGAAAAGTGGGCTGTCAAAGGAAAACAACACAGGAAAAACTCTTTTAGTATAGAAATTACCAGTGAGCGTCATTTGAACAAGAATTCACACAGTCATTCCTAAATGCTATCTGAGAGAAATGTATCCATTTCTTTGTGTCATTTATATAGTCAACTCTGAAATGCAAACATCAGAGATCCTCTCTTGCCTAAACCATATAAACATATTGGAGAGCATTAGAGAAATTCAATGTCAAGGAATGGGTTAAACAGATTCTTCGTGTGAAAATGTTCTCAACAACTGAAAACACTAATTTCTGCCCAAATTACCTATCATTCCAAAACACTGAGTGCTCTAACCCAAAGGCAGTAAGACCTATAGAACACAGACTGGTTATCTATGCATTTTCCTATAGGTCTCTACAAGGCACATGAATAAAACACCCCTTGATTATAGCTGATATTCAAGTTGGCCAAATTCATGTTTCCAAGCAGAGGAAGCTTCCTCAGGATTTATTTTGTTCAGACATACCAACATGTTTCAGCCTTCCATCACTAGCACGTGCACCCCCAACTCATAGACAGTTTTCATGTGGACCTACTATGTGCTGCTGTCTGCCCTACTATGTGTCAACATATCCTTTTATTCTTGAAAGGCTGGATAGGAGAGCTTGCAATTTCAATGGATCGGTTTTGCACATGACTGCTGAAAGTCAGTTTTTTTTTCCTGGTCACACAATCAGAAAAGCCATGACAAGCACGTCTGGTCCCTAGTTAAATGTGTTTTCCATTACTACAGTCCTGGCTAGGAATAATCATATACCATGGGTTGACAGGATAATTATTTTTAAGAGTTTCACCTAATAAATATCTAAATTAGACTGCCTTTTAGAAAAGATATTATGAACACTTAGACAACAAACCTTGTTTCACGTTTACTTATCTAAACAAAGTCTCAATAGACAGTCCAGGATAGACTGTAGCTATTTATACGGCTCATGATGGCCCCTAACTTAGCAGCTCTCCTGCCTCAGCCTGTGGAGTTCTGGGCTTATGGGCGTGTGTCACCATATAGACCCTGCATTTTTATCTGTGAAGAACCATTGTTAACATGGTTTCCAAAGATTTTCCCAAGAATAAACTGTACACTGAACTGGTCCCAACAGCTCTTTATTTGTTTGCTTGGTTTTCATGTATGGATGTTTTTCCTCCTTTTTTGAAGGCTTGAACATAAAGTCTCATAGAAGATAGGCAGCTGCTCTTCCACTGAGCTCTATCCCCAAACTTACAATTTTTAACCTATTTGTTTTCAAATATTTCCAGTCACTTCTTAATGTGACTTTCAAGCACTAAGCTATGCCATTGCCACGTGTCATAATATTTCTCTGTTTTTACATCGCGAGTAATGTTCTTGTTGTCTGTTTAGACTCCAGATGAGTTGTTTAACACATGGGGAAGCCAGCAGGCTGCATTAGTAACTCATTTTCCTTTAGGACAACCGAGAAATGTCTCTTATGAATGACCACGTTGGGAGACAGCAAATCATCGAGTTTGTGCAGAGATTTCTAGAGAGGCTGCGAAATCTTCACAGAAGTGGCTGAGAGCTGAAGGAGGTGATTCTAATGGTCTTGGAGGAAAACTGGGTAGTTCTCCCATGAGGACTCTTACATCTTTATGGTTCAGAAATAATGTTTGCTTTGGGAGAAACTGCACCATGAATGCTCTGCACTGGAAAGGGACAGTGGTTTAGTATGCTTTCTTCCCTGACTTTCTACAAAATTTTCCATGGATGTGATGGATGTGATCTGTTACCCACTGGAGTCCTAATTATAGAAAGCTGTGGCTTTTTAGTAACTCACTTTGGTAATTCAGTACTATTGAAAAAGAATCAAGTAACTTAAGAGTATAAGGACCACGTTCTACTAGGATTAAACATATCAACCTTGAAAGGCCCACACACATCAGCCATTCAATGGACTCATTGTATCCGAATTGCCTTCGGTTGGGGTGGATTTTTAAAGTGGTAAATGCTGGTGCAATAAGTAAGTCTTGGCAGGAACCTTGAAATCCTCATTTAAAAGACTTACTATGTGAGGAGTGTGTGACCAAATTTGGGGAATGAAAATAGTGTTATATTTGTACCACATGATTCAATTCAGAGAGGAATTAACAAAGCAAGTATTTAGAAAAGAGAACTTCCATGCACATCTCCGATTTGATTTTATGGCTGTAAAGATTTCTTTTTATTTTTCTATTTATTTACTTATTTACATACATATGTGCCTGTGCCTGTGCGTGTGTGCGCTGTGTGTGTTTAAAGGTGCCCATGAGGCCAGCGAGGGAATCAGATCCCGCTGGAACGCTCCAGTATTCGCAGTTGTGAGCTGCCCAACATGGACGCTAGGAAACAAGCTTGGGTCCTTTGGGAAACCAGCAAGCACTTTGAACTGTGGAACAACTTCTCTAGTCCTCTTTTTTAATGCATGCAGATTCCCAACCCCCTCTTTCCACAGATGACCATGGTGATCTGAGTGTACATCAACCCTTGACTATGTGTGAGGTCCTCAAGGTGTATTTTCCAAAGTCCCTCTTGGTACCAACAAATGTATTCTGATAAAACGCCAAATTGGGCCTTCAAAACTATGCTGGTTGTTCACCCTATGTAAGGTCCTGAACTATATCCAGTCTGCATTATGGGTGACAGCAGTAATATTTCACTAAGACACAGTGCCATTTAAAACAACAACAACAAAAAACCAGGTGTCAGATGTAGAGAAAACTATGTTCAAACCCAGTTCATTCCCACTTAGTTTTGTTTCCCGAAGAAGAAATTAACTTCTTTGCGTTTTAAGATTTCTAAACTGCAGCGGACACGTCAAATCACTTAAAAGATAAGGTAAACAAATGTCTCTTTCTCTTCTGCTCCCCACTGTCCAAACTCAACCAATGGCTGCTCTCATTAGCAGCATAAATATTCATACCATTACAGTCTTTGCCTCAAGTTGATGATTCTCTACCATAATCAGCCCAGCCACATACTCAACAAATGTAAAAAATGGAATTTAACTGCAGCAACTATCTCATCTTCAGTCTTTAAAATATATGTTGGAAAAATACTTCATGTCATGGGAAACTCCAATGGTTAAAGTTCATAGGCCTCACGATGACAGACTCAATTAGATATTAGACTGTTCTCTGTGTTACATAGAGAGTCTTTTACTGAAGTTGCTGAGTCAAATGCTCTTATGGTCATTTGCCGAGATGTAGATTCTCTACTAGTAGTGTGACAGACCATAACACTTTATGTCTGTGAACAGTTCTCGAATGTCCAAAGCATTGTCATGCATGTCACTGTCTTTAATCTTCCCAATCTAATCCATGAGAAGCAGCAGAGCAGGGGGAATCACAGCACTGGTCAAAGAGCAGCTCCTGAAGGGAAAGTCAAAGCAAAGGTTCCTGGACTCCTGGCTCCCAGTGTGGGCTGCCAGACACTCTGGTGCGGTTCACAGATCATGTCAGTCATTACTTAGAACAGAGGATGGAGGGAATCAACACAGCATGTCCACGTGTCTTTGGGGCGTAGACAGAGAACATTGTGTGTCCCTCTGCTGGCTCGAGTCCTCCTATGGATAGGATATGTCAGCCTGCCCTGACCAGTTGTATCGGTTCTTGCTGCCTAGGATAGACAGCTCCAAGATCCTGGATTAAAATGAAATGCCTGAGTTAGAGTCTACATCAGCCATGGATCATCGCATCTGAGATCAGTTTTCCACGGGCCGCTGAGACAGGAGTATCGAGGCCACTCTGGAGGACTCCGCTCTTAGAGGCACACCAGCTCCAGCCTTGATGATAAGCTTCTAGTTTTTGCATGGCACTGCAACCAAGAGGTCTAAGACACTGTCCATTGGGCGCCCGCCAGCTCTCAGTGCTAATATGCAGCTGAAGAGGCCCGAGGGCACGATCCCCAGAAAGCCTTCTTGAAGAAAGTCTCTTCCGAAGGGCTGGTCTTCTTACTATCTCCCTCTGTCCTCCGTCCATATTCCTGTGCTCCTCCCCTTTATTTTCCTAGCACACTACAACAGAAGTTCAGACGTAGACAGAGCTGGTGGAAAGTGGAATTCGCAGGACTTGATGGGACACAGTGACATGGGGACATTTAAGGTCCTTCCTTAGGTAAGGGAACACTAAGAAAAAGAATGGGGGAAAGAAAGGTGATGTAGGAGTAAACAGTGGAGGGGGAGTCGGCCAACATGAAATGCAAATGACACACCTGCTTTCTAAGCTAAAAATAAAGCCAAGTTAGAAGATCCTGTTTATGCTTTAAAGGACCCCACCCCATCCCTCAATGCTTACACAGGAAACCCTGGAAGACAAGAGGAGAAAACAAGACTTGGATGAAGGAGATGGGAAGTAGGTGAGTGGACAATGTTGAAGGCACACAGGGCAAGATCTTTGGTGACCTGCACGGTAGAGGTAGAGGGGGAGATGCTCTGCTGGGCTCTGCTTGACGCTGTTGGTGGATGGCTCCATGGACCGAGGCAGGAATGTAGTGGAATCTTGAATATTTTCTTACAAGAGAATTTGAGGTGAGGTTAGACAAAGACAGTGCTATGAGCCTGGGGAGATGTTTGCATTAGGAACACGCATGTGGGTTCTCAGCCTGCGAAGAAAATGTATGGACTTTGGAATGGACTAGGTTACCCAAAAGAGGGTAGATAGAAAGAAATATCCCTTCTGGAAAGGTGAACATAGAGTTGAGAAGCATGAACTAGGTGAAGGAGACAGAGATGAGGTGTGAAAGGAAGAGGAGTGTTCAGCAGATTGTTCAATGTGCTGAGAGCTGCTAGGATGTCCAACATGATCACACTCATGACCTTGGTCTGCGAGACAGGCCCGTAAACCAGGTAGTTTCTACAGACCTGAAATTCATTCACCATAGGTCTAGAGGCAGGGATATTTAAAGTGATGGCGCCAGCATATTAAATATATAGTGAGGGTTCACCTGCTGGTTCACATTACATTTTAAATCCTGTCTGTCTGTCTGTTTCTACCCTCTACCCCTCACCCCCATGTGTACATGTATGGAGGTTAGAGGATTAGTTCTCTCTTTCCACCATGTGGGTCATGGGAATCCAAGATTAAAGTCAGGCCCAGCATGGTGGCAAACATCTTCCCCACTGAGCCATCTGGCTGACTGTTTGCCAGTTGGAAGCTGATTGCTTCTGGCAAATCTCTAATGCCAGCCATTAGGGCTCCAACTTCCTCTTTGGTGGTTGGCCTTAGTTATCACTTTTACTAAGTGATATCAATGACTAATGAAACACACCCAAGAGTCTGTAGCATGTTTCCAGAAAGGACTATCATATGGGGCAGTGACTAGGCATGTGAGGAACCTTCAGAGTTGGGTGGCACCTCCCAATGGGTGCTCCAGATAAAGAGAAGTCTGAAGCAAAAGTAGAGAAGTATGGGCCCCTGCAGCCCCTGCCTTTCTGGGGATGTGTATCACTACTGCTCTAATTCTCCATTTACGTCAGACTCTGGTGTCTTCTATCTGTCAACATGAGTTAATGCCCATGGTTTGGGAGCGATCTTCTAGGCTTTCATTGCCAGAGAGGACTGCTCACCCTCTTGGACTTGGTGGCTACATGGTTGCTTGCCTCTCCAGGTCGCTATTGGAGTACCAACCCTACTTCGGAAGCTAGTCTAGTGGCTCCTTCTGTTTCTCTAGAGAGCTTTGCCTATTACAACTCCCAAATCAGGTCACCCAGAGAGGGTGGGGTTTTGACATAGGGCACTTGAGTAGACCAGCATTCAGACTAACTAGAAGGAAAAGAGTGACCAATGGCTTGAAAATACAGAAAACACTGTGGAGAAACTTCGGTGGAATGAATTCGGGGATGGGTGGAAGACAGAAAAGAAAAGGAATCCTTAACATTTTAAAGAAACTGAGGTTGGCAGGAGGCAAAACGGAGTAATTCTTGCTTCGATTTACTTGTTGCTGAGTTGATTGTAGCTGCTGTACCACACAGCAACACTGATTTGTCCTGTCATAGTTCTGGAGGCTGGAAGTCCAAAATCAATTATGCTGGGCCGTGATCAAGGTACTGACGGGACTCTGGAAACGTTGGGGAGAATCCATCCCTTGTCTGTTCCATCTTCTGCTGGCTGCTGGGTCTTCTTGACTTGTAATCACATCATGTCTGCCTCTGTGGACATGTGGCCTTTCTCTCTGTCCATGCTAAAACTTCCCTTGCCCTTTGCCAAACTCTTCTAAGGACACTTGTGACTACATTTACTGAGAGAATCTCTTCATCTGTAGACTCTAATCACAAGTGCAGAGACCCCATTTGTGTGTGTGTGTGGTGTGTATACTTGTGTGTGTTAGTGTTTATGTGTCAGTTGTGTATATATGTGTATGGTGTGTATGTGTGGTGTAGGTGTGGGTGTGCACTTGTGTGTGCACGTGTGTGTACGTCTGTGTGTGTGCACTGGTGTTTGCACATATATACAGACATGTCCAGGAAGAAGCAAGAACTCTGGGGACCATTATTCAGTCAACTGACTAGGACACAAATTTATTTCTAAAACTTTGAAGAAATTTGTTGGTAGAGCAGTTGAGTATTAGACTCAGCACATTCTGCACTTTAATACATCTTGAGATTTAAAAAGTATTTTATTTTTGAAATATTTGTAATATTTAATACATGAATGTATTAAATTTGTAAAAATGCATAAAAATACATAAAAATATAATATTTAAATGGGCGGTTCCCTTTTCATAGCAGAACGTTGACTAACATTAACTTCTAACTAGTATTTGAGGCTAAGACATAAACATTACTTTCAAAAATAGTTCAACTAATGAATAGATTTTCCATATTAAAATGGACATGACCAAGTACCAGGGTCAATTCTTGTTAGTTGCAAATAAACTGGAAGTGCCCAGTTTGAATGACTGAGATACATAACACTATGCTGTTATATTGACCTGGCTCATATTAAATTTATTACCATAGACGTTATTTAATATGTATAAGTACATTATTTTAACATTTAGGTAATTTAATAAAATAATGCATATGGGCACATCAAAATGGATCATAAATTATGTATGTGTGCAGTTGTATAGATAGAACCTCTGAGATGGCTGTTGGTGTCTGGATTAAACTGTACTGTGTGTTGTCTGTCCGTCTGGGATGTAATGTGTTGTCTGTCCGTCTGGGATGGCTGTTTCCAGCCGTGTGTGATGACTCCTCTGACACCCTCTTTCCTTCAGGCAACCTCTTCTGGTGTAATATCCTCCTGCCTCTGTCTGACTTAGTCAGCCCCGTTCATCCATCTGTCTATCTGAAAAGCCTACATCTGTCTTACCTTGGAATCATCTGCATCTTTTCCCACTCTGGGAAAAGCTGGATCCTGGAGTCAGTTTCTACCTGGAGGCTATCAGAACTGCTAAAAACTGTCTGGAGTCTCTCCACTCTTCCTGCCCTCCCTCCCCCGTCCAACCCATCTTGCAGAAACACAATAGAGAAAATGGAACTCACTAGTCTCTATCCCTTTTAATTTAGCTGCACTCACTCACACAGACTTTTATTACAATACAGACTGATTTTTATATTCTAGCCTTTTGTGAAAATTCACCCATTTGGCTTTTTAAAAAATTAGCTTGTTTTTGACAAATAATTCACATTGTAAATGAAACCCACCAGAGTCAAATGCACGCCTTTCTCCCCTAGGGCCTCAGTTCTAAAGCAATTTCTAGACCTTTAAGAGGTAGTCTCAAACACTGACATTGGGGAGAAAAGTATTACACAATACATATTCATACACTCAACTCCCTGGGGCATCGACTCTCTGGCTCTTGCTGCAGCTGCTACCACACCCTTTGCAGGCTTGGGAGAGACAGGAGATGAAGGACTAGGCCATTTCCTGGTGTGCTGCTTGCTTGTGACATCCGTCCTTCAATGGCTGTTGTCTGCTTCCAGCTGGAGCTCGCTGTGCAGAGCACCCTGGCTAATGATCTAGTTCAAGTTCAACTCATTAGCTACATGATATTGGAGAGCTCATTTGTCTCCGCGTTTCTCTCTTTCCTCATCTTTAAGACGCTGCCGGTGAGCTACATAAAGTATCCACTGCATTGCTAAACTTACTTCAGGCGTCACAACCTCTCCGACACATAAGCATCCCAACCTCTAAATAAAATGTGGACCACTTCGCACATGAAGATAAGAAAGTGCTAGTGTGGTGCACACTTCCCAGATATTGATTAGAGGTTGGCCCTGACCCATTGGTACACACATATCTTTCCATTTAAATGAAGAGAAACAGGCAGCTAGCCTTGAGAGCTAACTGCTCTAATTGTAACCAAGATGACAGAGTAAATGGAGATCATTTTTGGTCACCATGGCTCTCCCCGTACCAACCCTGCCATCACCCAGCCCACCCTTAGAAAAGGCACACTCACCACAGGATGGAGCGGTGTTCCTGGAAACATAAATTGCATCTGCTGGGCAAGCATTGCTGCTGCAGTTTTTTGCTGGATCAAATTGTTCCTCCCATTAATTTCTAGCTGGGTTTTTAAGTGTGTCGGAGGATGAAGATATTTGCAGTTCTCTCTTGAACAGCGGCCCTGCAAAACAGACAATCTGGGGTTAGGATTGAACTAGGGAGCCGGAAACTCCATTGCCAACAACGTCACAATCATTACCTTCATTCCTTATGTTCCAAGGCAAGAGCAGTGTGTGTGTGTGTGTGTGTGTGTGTGTGTGTGTGTGTGTGTGGTGTGTGCATATATATATATATATATACACACACACATATATATGCATGTATGTATGTGTGCATGTGTATACATGTATGCATGAGTGTATGTGTGCATATGTGTATATATGTATGCATGTGTGTATATGTGTATATATGTGTGTGCGAGTGCTTCTGTGTGTTAACAGAGAATGAATCAAATATTACATTATTATCCAGGTCCCTCCCTTCCTTCCATCTTTCCTTCTGTTAAACCTAGACAACTCATTTCAAAGACATGACAGCTGGGAGCAAGGAGGAAGGCCTCCACAATCAGAAGCACATGCTGATCTTGACCCACAAGTTTTTCAGATGCTGCACACTGCTTTGTACAGGCTAGGAATAAAGATGGAAGTAAGTTTTACGTGTGTGATGCAGACTGGCCAAAGACACAAGTTTGCAGCTGCTGGGGGTGGGCAATGGGGGCAGAACTCCTGGAACTGCTTACTGCTACCCACCCAGGTGATCACTCCTGTGAACTGGATAAGCGTCTGCACGTTTGTCACGTATACAAAGCTGCCACCCTGTCCCTCACCCTTCCCCATGATGGGAGACTATGACTTAAAATCATAGATGACAGAGTAAGGCATGCTCATGGCTGTGTTATCTTCCGGACACGGAAATGGGTAACATGAGCAAAACCATTAGGTGGTGAGTGTATACAAATAGACCCTGAATAATCATTGCGCCTGGAACTGCAAAACTCCAAAGTTTGCAAAACTACCAATCATGTGAGAATTGCACTTTTAAGTGTGAGTTATGCAGTTTCCAAGGAAAGAAGAGCAAACTGTGGCAGTCAGTTGGAATATCAACGTTCCCTAAAGAATTAGTCTATCTGCAACCTGGCAAAAAGAATATGGGTTTGTTTATCAGATAAAAAAAAAAAATTAAAGCAACTGTGGAGCTGGAGGAATGTTTGTTTATAGCTATTCTAATGTATAACATCTGGAGTTCTCTCTCTGTTTCTACTAATTCCAGCTGCACTTTTGGCATCTCTAGCTTCTCCTCTAGTGAGAATTTCCCCTTAAAGCCACGGTGATGGGCAGACCTGAGTCCCAGGCTTAGTCCTGGTGGTCTGTGCTATCGAGCCGTGCCATCCTGAAGCTCACCTCACAGCGTGAGCAACTGCCTCACTGTCTTGGAGTACACATGAAAAGGAATGGATTTCTCATGAACCCTTAGCATCAGCAATATCAGTTTCTCAGTCTCAAGTTCTTGTTGTGGCTTTTCTAGTCAGCTTCCTGGATGCAAACAGACATCCTAAGGGTTTGCTAGCTGTACAGACACAGGGTAGCTGGAGATGCCTCCACCCCTGCCCCCTCTGATGCTCCACAAATCTGAGTTTGATTGTTTTTGTCTTCATTTCTGAATCTAGCTCTTCTCAGTGCTTTGCCACTTCCCTAATTCCTATGAATTCATTTCAGTCATCTTTTTTACACCTCTTTTCTTTTCTCTCTTGACAATCCCCCTAGCCTCCTAGTTTGTTAAAATTTAATCTCCAGGAGAGAATTCAGAAGCATCCAGCTCCTTCATCTCAGCACGTGGCCAGCCAGTGAGTCAGCTGCCTTGATGTCAGATGTCCAGATGAGTTCTGTCATCTGGGAAGGAAGGCAGTGACAGGATCTGAAACAGAGCTGCCTCCCATCAGCCTGGGTGCAGAGGGATTAAACAAAAAAAAAAATTCTTGTATAAAAACTAAGGCAGCTTCGGTGATCTCAGTTCCCAGTCCCCAGCCATATACACCACACTGGACACCTGACACCCAAGAAACCGTGCAGACCATGCAAGTGTGAGTCTGTGTACACATGCGAGGGGGTGAGTTGTATGCAGGGCGCGGGGGTGGGGGAAAGCGGGATTCTAAGATGGGAGATGAAACCAGCAAAGTGTCTAACATGCATCAGTATGGTAGATGGCTTGGGCTGTAATTATCAATTTGATCAGTAATCTTCTAATTCGATGCTTTGTTGCTACTCATATAGATTTCAATTGGCTGGAAAATATAGTTTTCTGGTTGATGCTGCTATTCCTTCTTACAACTGGAATCCTTGGAGAACTATATGAACCATTTTCCTGGTGATAGGACGTGGTTTATAACATTAGATTCATCATTTATCAACGGACTCTCCGGTTTCACGAGAATTAATTCAATTTCCTACTGTCCTCTCTTATACACTCTGAGTGCAGAATATTATTGATCATCAATGTGCCAGGCAATTTATATGTGGTTATCTCATTTTCTCCTCACAACAGCAGTGATGATTTCCCTCCTTCTGAGAAGAGTAGGCGAGATCTGAGGAATGAGATAACACTTCCCAGACCATCTGTGCTAAGGGGTGGGCTGGGTTGTAACCCATGTCTCTCGAGTCAGTTCCCTGAGATATTTATTAGCAGTGGTTAAAATCCAGGGCAGATACAAATCTAGCACTATCCTTCAGAGAACAATAGGACGCAGAACAAAAGTTAAATGTACTGGTATACACATAGGTGAGGATGTGGGGCTGAGAGACAATTATTTACTTGGTCTATGCATAGACGGTGCACAGGGGTCAGTAAACTCACACGTTCTGGGCTCATAATTGAGCTCAGCCCTTTCCCACCTGTATGAATTGGATTGAGTGATGATTTTCTTAATGTATAAATGAAAACAATGGCCACGTCCTCCTCTTAGCACCGTTATGCAGCTACATTAATTAAGACAGAGATAAAGTTCACAGAGCTGTCTGGTGTACAGGAAGTTCTGATAAATATAATGAGTATGAAGAAAAAGCATGTGTCTATGGTATTTTGTTTGGAGTAAGTATAAAATCACAGATTCATTTCTGTTCTCAACAGCTCTTTGCTTCTCCCGTGGGATATACTTTCACACCAAAGCACGATAAAGACTAATTAATTGTTATTATTCATATATCATGTCTGGAGTTCTTTTCAGTTCAACAGAATGTTTGTGCTACTGTCCTAGATAGACAGTGTAGACCCTAGCTCAGTCTGGCATCCGTGTTTTAAGGAATGCTGCCGGTGGACATCTCAGACATCCTGATTCTAGCACTGTGAGACTCTAGGAAACAGAATCTTAGTAAGAGACCCTATAGGATTCCAAAATCCTAAAGGAAACGCTACTGTCAAAATATAATGAGCTATCTGACACAGTAAACAATTTGTAGAAAAATTCTTGTGAAAGCCCAAGATTTCCCAGGACATGCATCCTTGAACAAAACAACTGTTGACTATCAAAGCAGGTTGTCATAACTGACTGACACAGGCAGTGTGAGGATTCAAAAGCATCTCCATAGACCACCATGAAGCAAAGCCAAGGCGTCACAGACAGCATCTCCTGAGGTTAGCCTAAGAAACAGATGCAAAAAATGTACCGGAAATTTTTCCATGTGGCTGCTGGGCTTATTTATTGTTTTCCTTCATTTTAATGTCTCTTCTCTTTTGCTTCTTGGTGGAAATGTTTGTCAGGGAATGCAGGAAGCAAGGCCCAACCCTGGGAGAGCAGTGTGGGATGGAGTTGGGACCACACCCCTCAGGGCTCTTGGAGGGCCTTATAGTAACTGGAAACTGGAGCCCATGAAGCTGGCTCACACTAAGGACTAATTTGGAGCCAGCAACTCACAGCTATAAGCCTCTTTCACTTCTTGTGAGGGGGGGCCTGCCAGGTGCAGGGACAGGAGATGGTTGTCAGGTTCCAGACCAAGTCAAGGTATGTACTCAATGGGTATTTACTACTAAATATTATAGCTAGTGTAGGTCAAAAGTGAGCACAAACACCACACACTGTCTTCCTTCATGAAGCCCGAGGGCTGGCGGCAAAGATGATGTTGACCAAAATTTGTGTATTACACGTTAATGAGACGTGTTCTAGAGGGGATGCTGAGGAACAGTTGATGAGAGGGCCAGAAATGACAAGTGTTATCTAAATTGAGAACGGACAGGCCAAAGTGTGCGTGTGTGATGTCCTGTATGAGTTGTACACGTATGTTGATGACTGTATGGTGGGTGCACGTGGTATGTGGTTGTATGTGTTGTGTTTGGAAGGCTCACATGCATTGAGTTTGTGTGTGGTGTTGCTGCGTGTGTTGGGGGAGGAATAAGATACAAGGACACCAGAGGAAGAGAATATGCTATGGGAAAGAAGCACGTCCCATCTGGAAATTTGCATGCCGCTTCCCAAGCTGGAGCCCAGCGTGAGTGGAAGTGGGCGTTGGGGAGGTGAGAAACGATGAGGCAGGAAGCAGTGGGTAGACGGCAGATACAGAGAACAGTGAGACTGCAGTTAGGGACGCGGTCTTCACCGCTGCGTGAAGAGACTAACACATCTGCTTCGTGCGTGGCCGTCCGTTAGGTACCACCTCCACCTTCCAATGCTGCATTACCAGTTTTACTGTTGTGTGTATGACTTGCTCAATAGTCCTAGCAGAATTCTGATAGGATCTGTGTGGCTTAGTCTATGTTCCCAAGCAATTCCTACTCCAGGAAGGTTTAGATTGGGGATGGTGGTTAGGATGAACTTTGAATTTCAAGCAGAACTGAATTTATTAGAATAAGCAACCATGGTGGGTTTCAATACGGAGAACCCATGCCCATCTGCAACAGGGTGAGTTAAGGTACCAAACGAGCGTACTGTGTCTTTGCAGAACAACAGACTCGAGCTATCAGAATTGAATGGTCATTGAGATATATGGCAGGAGATGGAAAAAAAATGTAGCTTTGACAAAAAAAGACTACCAAATCAGGTTAGGGTAAGAAAGAGCATAATAGAAAAAGGTTGATTTTTTTTCCTTTAAATTGCCTTTTTAAAAAAAACAAGTAATTTTTAGAATCTTTTCCCAGGATGCTCCTAATTGAGAAAGTCAACTGGAATATGGAAGCAAGAAGGAAAACATTAACTGAGGAGGAAAGGACTGCCTCTGAATGACTGAACAACAGGCGCTTCTGTCTATAGAACCAGCAGACACTCGTCACAGTGCTCCCCCTGTGTTGGTGGATCTACATTACAGAGACAGTGACTTGAGGAAGAATAATTCTCACTGTGTGTTCGCCTTGGCCACATGATGGGCCAAGATTCTGAGAGTGTCCTTTGGGGGAGATGGGCTCCTGGTGAGCTCTAGTTCCCATCACTACTCTTCTGATGTCCACCCCTCCCAGCCTTGCCTGGTCACTGAACTCTCAACAGGTAAGGATGGGGCTAGGGGCAGGCAGTACAGAATGCAACCATCAGGGCAGATGGTACACACTCTCAGGGTGGCCATTGGAGACATTCTTGCATCTACAGCTCACTGCAGGTCCTGGAAGTGGTTCCTGGGAAAACTGCATGTCCTGGCCCCAACTGATGGGCACCAATAGCCAAAGGAGCCTCTCAGATTCCAGGAATTCCACAAGCTTCCAGAAACCTGCAGTCAGGAAGTTTGCCCCGACCCAGGGTTACATTCCTGAGTTCCCTATGTGGCCTGGAGAAGTAGTTTAAATTAGGGATTGAGAAACAGACCCAGACCTGGAACCAGACCAGGAGTGGTTTTCCCATCCCCTTCTCCTCTTGTTGCTGGGGCACTTAGGAAGGGTGAGGTACGGCTTCCGCTAGTTCCACTGGCAAATGCAGACACTGTTGCTAAACTTCATAGCTTCTCAATAAGAATTCAGAGTTAATTCATACGGAAGGCTTAAATAGCGCCTTGGCACAGAGTAAGCACTATCTAAGCTTTATTATAACAATCACCATCATCATCACCATTAACCCCTTCTTTACTCAATGAGTAATGATACACATTTTAAAATGGCACTCTACTGCATGCTCAGTTTCTCCACAGCTGTCATTCTGTCTGGGCTGTGCACCAAGCTCTTTAACCCTTCGTTACTTCTGTTCTCACACCCAGTGCCAACTTTGGATATTTATCTTTTCAAAGAGCCTTAGATCTGTCTCTCTTTAATATCTGTCTCCTCTGCAGAGACTTGCCAGGGCTGGTCCACACAGCGTGACTCACCCAGAGTTAAAGCAGTTAGTGTTACAGTTGGAAAGTCCTGATTGTGGTTTTCTCCCCAGATGGCCGTGGGAACTTTTACTGGTACCTTATAAAGCCTATGTCTTGCTTTTCTCATCTATGAAATGAGAGCAATTCTACTCTCCGGTGTCAATGTCTTCTAACAGTTGTTGCAGCCCGACAGATAGCAGCAGTCGCTCCAGAAATATACATAAAAGGTTGAGGACTGTTTTTCTAAATCTCTGTTCTCGAATCCTCCCAATCTGGTGAAAACAAGAAGTCACATAAAACAACAGTTACAGTAAAAGGTGACTTTGGGGACGTCTGCTGGCCATGGTCCACAAATGTGCTGAGGATTATAAGAAGTGGTCTAGCCAGGTGTAAGGAACATCGACAAAGGATTGAGTTCAAATTGATTAGGACTAGGAGGATTTATTAAGTGCTGACAGTACACACGGCTCAGAACTGAAAACCCTCATCTGACAGACCACCATCTTGATTCTTGTACCAGAAGTAGCTCAGCAGGTATTTTCAAAGAGGCTCAGCTGGCTGGGTGGGCCAGATGTTCACAGCCTCAATTTTCCCCGTCGTTTCAAAATCTGTCAAGGTTTGTGAAGCAGGGGTAGCATGGGGTAGGAAACTGGCTGTGGTTTGAAAGAGAAGCTACATTTTTACAGGTTCATTATTCTTAGGGGTCAGAGTCAGGTGGGCTGAACTTAACATTTGACTAGAACCTTTTTTTTTTTTTTTTTTTTTGGTTTTTTGAGACAGGGTTTCTCTGTGTAACCCTGGCTGTTCTGGAACTCACTCTGTAGACCAGGCTGTCCTCGAACTCAGAAATCCACTTGCTTCTGCCTCCCAAGTGCTGGGATTAAAGGCGTGTGCCACCACTGCCCGGCTTTTGACTGGAACTCTTATGAGTAAAATGTAGAGAATGGCTTGGTTATTTACATCAGAACTTGATTTATGACATTAACTATGGGCCCGAAACTTCTCTGCTCAAGGCAAGTGACATACCAGGCTTTTAGCCTTGTTTTAAATTTAAATAAACTAACTGAGCCACATGAGTTCTTGTGTATTTTTGGCTTCAACCACACAACACAGCAGATAAAATACAAGCACACAGGGGGCTGGAGCCAGGACCTGGAGGCTTGGGAATAAATGATAACCAGATCTTCCATTGAAAGGGAAAATGTCCCATGTCGCTGGCCTTGTGCACAGATCTAAAACAGGTCCTTTCTGCTCATTAATTGGTTCAATTTATAAGGTCATTCATCTTCTATAGACCTTATCTGCACTAATTTCTGGGTAAACAGCAAAACTGTTATACTTGTTAAAGATATTAAAGTAGGATATTTGCAGTTTTCTCTCTTCCTTGGTCACTTCCCAGGTGTGGAAGAAATAGGCAGGAAGCAATGAGGAAGATTCACAACAGAGGCTGATGTGTAAAGGGGCAAACCACAAATGCTAGGAGGTGGTCATTAGCAACTCCAGCTGTGCCTCTACCAGTGCCAGCACAGTTGGAGTTCAGCAGCAGAGCAGAAGGAAGAGTGGGCCTGGGGACACAGAGGTGTGTGCACCTGCTGCCCCTGAGGACACATAGGTGTGTGCACTGTGCTGCCCCTGGGGGCACATAGGTGTGTGCACTGTGCTGCCCTTGGGGACACATAGGTGTGTGCACCTGCTGCCCCTGGGGACACATAGGTGTGTGCACTGTGCTGCCCCTGGGGGCACATAGGTGTGTGCACCTGCTGCCCCTGGGGACACATAGGTGTGTGCACTGTGCTGCCCCCGGGGACACACAGGTGTGTGCACCTGCTGCTCCTGGGGACACATAGGTGTGTGCACCTGCTGCCCCTGGGGACACAGAGTGTGTGCACTGTGCTGCC
>CM052708.1:3945535-3968161 GCA_028551405.1 Uromys caudimaculatus
CATTTAGGGCAGATGTCTGTACTAGAGGGCTGCGGGGAAATGGAGGCTGCCTGTCCCAGGTGTGCCCTTCAGAAAGGCCGTGGCTGATTCGCCGAATGCCAAGGAACTTTGGAGATTAATGGTGTTGCCATGTGCTTTTATTTATTTCGACAATTTTAAGTAAATGAATAAAAATAATAAATGGAGAAGGAAGGTAAGAGTGAAACCGCTTGCGTTTGCCATCTCGAATGTGAGCACAGGTTTTTGAAATGAACTGTGCTTGCCTGGCAGCTTTGGTTTCCCACACTGCAGTGCCTCATGGTGGGGAACAGCGTTCACTGATGTCTTGACTGTTGAGCTTGCTTCTCCTCCTCATTTTATATGTTAGAACTGGAAACCTGCCAGTCCGGAGAAATCAGTGAAACCAAAAATAACACCCGAGTTCTCTGGAGGTTCAGGGAAACAAATTTCTGGGTAACAATTGCCTCGTTTGAAAATTTTTTCCACTTCTATTGTTTTTCCACTAAAATATACATGTCTTCTGAATCATAGGGGATGTTTGTTAGTGTAGACCACGATACATATCAACCTAGCAAGAAACCTGTCTAGTAGTGACCTGTCCAATGGCAATGCATGGCGTTTTCTGATGCAGGGTTCATAAATGTGTACAGTGCCAGGGGTGAAGAAGGGGTCTGTGAAAGATTCACAACATGGCTCTGGGGATCTTGCTGTGGAGGAGGGGAGGCCTCCTTTGCTCCTTCATTTGCAGAGCCCACAGCGCTGACCCCGACTGCTCACTCAGTGGCATTCAGCGAAGGTCACCAATGGTCTTCCTTCCCCCTTCACACAAGAATGTGCTAACCCTATCATGTACCACACTCTATGCTATGAAATAGTAAATAAGATTCAGAGTGTTACAAAGCCAGGCACAATGGCACATGCCTGTAATCCTAGTGCTGGGGACATGGGGACAGATGAGTGGATCCTTGGGGTCCTATGGCTAGCCAGCCTAGACTACTTGGAGAGTTCCTGACCCACAAGACACACTATATTGAAATACAAGGTAGACAACAGCTAGTGTTGTCTCTGGACTCCACATGTGCACATACACATGAACACACATGAGCAGTCGTGCACACACACACACACACACACGTACACACAAAAGGTTCAAAATAGTGAATGTCAATGTGGGTTAAATGCTAAATGCCATTCAAACACACTGCCAGGAGCTTGCCAGCCTCAGCAGGAAGAGCTGGACATGACGTTACAGTCTTCATCACATTATCTAGTTAAGGGCACAGGGTCCTGATAGGAAGAAGTCTCTGTTCAGAGAATAAATGTTTAGCTAATGCTGGCTGCCATTTCATCTCCAATTATTACCAAGTCCAGAAGTTAGTCAGTCTCCGAGGATGTGCTGTCTATACAGAGGTACTCGGCCTTCCCGCCCAACCCCTGCTGCTGCAGTCAGACTGAACTATGGCCGTTGAATCACCTGCTTCAGGGCAAGGGGAGGGGTATTTATGGAACTCATAAACAGACAGACAGACGGCCTTAAAGGCTGACATTTAGCAAGTATGCACTGGTGTGTCTGTGCCATTTATTAAAACACCGGGAATATGGTTCTAGACAGAAAATAGCCACATTCCCAAGCCTGGTGTTGTTAACTATCTCTGCCACTTTTCTGTCCACATACACCGATGCCACCTAGAAATTTTGGTACTGACCAGTGCGGGATCTCATCTATCAAATAGTTAAACTCACCCTATCAGGGAGCCTCCAATACAGAGCTTCCTTACATTCTGATTGGCTGGTGTCCAATAGATAGGTACTTAAAGGTAAACTCGACTGAATATTGCACTGGGTAATAAACGTATTTGTGGTAAAGTCACAGGGCATGGTTGTTCCTTGTCCTAGAGGTGGGGACGCTTTCAGAAAGGGGAAGCAGAGGCTTGGACATCGTGGACAGTGCTAAGGGAAAGGGTGGGCTGGTGGGGGGGAGATGTGAGGAGGAGGGAGAAACACTGGAAAATAAGAAAGCAGGGGGATATTTCATCAGTGCAATCATGCTGAATCACAGAGGAAAAAACCATTCTTCTCAGGTTGCTTTGGATCATTCAGTGGTCTGGGAAGGACCTACAGATCCAGCTGACGTAGAGGCAGCCTATGCTTCACTCAGAAAAGCCAGGCTGGGTGGGTGCAGGGCAGGTATGGCTTGCACCGTAGCTCAGGCTAGGGCACGGTCTGGAGAGGAAGCATAGAGTTACAGGGGACATGGGGTCGGGGGTTAGTGGTGTCTCCATCCCTTTACCCATCCCACAGATGGTTTCTGAGCATCTGTTTTATACCAGAAACTGGTGTGGAACGGCACACGGGACGGGACGCTGCGGCCTTGTCCTTGACGGGAATAGCAAGGAGTTATGTAATACTGCACCTATCAAGTAGCAGGCAGCTTCTAAGCACTTTTCAGAGATCATTCCTACTTAATCTTTACTACAAGCTCTTAAAGAGGTGCTGTTAATAGCCCTGTCCCTGTTTTATGGGATGGAACAGAGGCATGGGGGGGTGAGGGTAACAACTTCGCAAGGCCAGCAGCTCATAAGCAGCAGCCCTGGTATTCCATCCAGGCGACTGGCCTCAGATCCCTTCTGTCGCCCCCTCTGCAGAGTCAACCCTCTGCAGAGCCATTTCTAAGAGACTCACAGTGAAACAAGCACATCACACCCTGCAGAACAGTCTTCACACACTATTACACTATTATCACAGCGTCACAGCACTCCTGTGACTGTTACCCCAGCTTAAGGGTAAGGAAGGAAGGGCTTCAGAGAGACTTCAGGGACTTTCCAAGGTCATGTCAAAGTCAAACACGGATGTGTTTTGATCCACCATTACTAAACCATGAACCCTGTCCACTGCCTCTTCGGGACAGTGGAAGAGGTTCCTGAGTAACAGATTTCTGGCTTCACATTTGGAAGTTGAAGAAGAGACAACCTGGTATTCTTATTAACCTTTGGGGGGGTATAATACGGGGTGAGCAATGTACTACATTGAACTGTGTTTCCAGGAAAAAGAGACACCAAAGTCCGAATACCTACTACCTCTAAGTGACAGTGACCTTAACTGGAGCTCACCGAGGACTAAATCAACACTGCCAGGTCCTTAGGTGAGCTGATCCAGCGTGACTGCCTACTGCCCGAGCGCCTTTATTTTTATTTACATTTTTTGCACTAGTAAGAATTGTGCTTGAATACACTAGGCAAGTCTAGTATTTTTGCACTAGTAAGAATTGTGCTTGCATACGCTAGGCAAGTCTAGTCTTTCTGCACTAGTAAGAATCGTGCTTGCATTCACTAGGCAAGTCTAGTGGTTTTGCACTAGTTAGAATCGTGCTTGCATACACTAGGCAAGTCTAGTGGTTTTGCACTAGTTAGAATCGTGCTTGCATTCACTAGGCAAGTCTAGTCTTTCTGCACTAGTAAGAATCGTGCTTGCATTCACTAGGCAAGTCTAGTCTTTCTGCACTAGTTAGAATCGTGCTTGCATTCACTAGGCAAGTCTAGTGGTTTTGCACTAGTTAGAATCGTGCTTGCATACACTAGGCAAGTCTAGTGGTTTTGCACTAGTTAGAATCGTGCTTGCATACACTAGGCGAGTCTAGTGTTTCATCATCATGCTACATCCTCCCAGACCTCACCTGACTTCATAAAACAAAGAAAACCAAGATGAGAAAAGATCTCATCAAGTTGTCTGTGTACCCTGGTGGGCATTGAATTTGTGATCCTCCTGCCTCAGCTTCCAGAGTAGCTGGAAGTACAGGCCCATGCCATCTGATCCAGCTATTTGTCAAATGGGAGAACTGTACAGAGGGAGCTGATGAGGCACAGGAAGGAGATGGCAGCTCTAAGGCAGGGAGCATCTGAGGGCCCCAGGTAGATTCTTCCTGGAGGGGTTAGAGAGACCATGGCTTTCCTGACCCTTCCTTGACTGTGGACTTCCAGAGTGGTGACAGTGTGGATTTCCACTGCTCTAAGCCATCCTGTCTCCAGTCCTTGTTACAGCAGCCCCAGAATCTAGCAACCTCTAAGAAACATACACTTTTTATCTAGAAATGGAGATTCCATCCCTACAAATGGAGACCCCATTGCTACATTGTCGGGCTCTGTAGACAGACTCATTTCTTTAGTTAACTTGAGTAACAAGATCACCTTGCTTGTTTAGAAATAAATGACCACTGTTTGTAAATCTTTATCAAGCCCAGTGATTTTTCTACCAATGAAACTAGTCGGTCTAAAAACTACCCAACTTTTCATATGGAAAAAATCTAATAGAAGAGATTTATTTTAGGAACAGGCAGAAATGTTTCACTGAGGAGCTCATTAGTAATTCAGGAAGGCCTACTGAGTCTCTGAAGATCTATTCTCCAAGAGAAATGTTGGGATAATTCTTAAATTCTGATTACAGACAGTGACTTGATAAAAAATGGTCCTTGGTATTAAAATTGCATGGGGGGGGAGGGAGCTCTTGGGTAAAAAAGGAAGGGAGAGTGAACAGAAAAATTTGGGCAACATTCTGCAGTTGCTGTGCACAGGGAACCAGGCATTTGTACAAACTCATCCTTGAGGTGAGGCCACCTTCAAGGGTAGTGTGAAACAGAGTAATGGTGGTAGGAGAAAGAAATAGAAAGACACTCGGCTGCTTAGGTGCCACCGACTGCTGCTGTCACCTAACTCACTGATTTCTCCATATCCTGACCTCACGTAGGTCCAAGTTCCCAGGACAGCATGACCCGGAAGTGACCCTGAATCTCTGTCCTGGATGTGCTGCCTTGGTACCCCAGTGTTGAACACCACGGGGCTACGTTCTTAGCCTCACTATTCCATCTCCCTTCAGCCGTGTTTATATACTGGAGAGCAGAAACCTCATGTCTGAATAATCCACTTGGCCTCTTCTGCTTTTGCTATCAGGTGTGGGGAACTTGCTTACCACAGAAGGCCCTGGTTACATACTAGGTTTTCTTTCTCAAAGTTCGTCTTGACTCCTCTTGCTGTGACCCATCTGGACACAGCACCAGTGACTGTTTCTCAGACCTCTTGCTCTTGAGTATTTCTCTGAGATGGACAACTGCGTGCCCCACCACCAGCAGTTGACTCATCTTTGGTCCAGGACAGAAATAACTCCTAATGGAATCCAAACAAACGCTGAGCAGCACATCACTTCCTCTGCCTCTTCAGACTTCTTGGTAAACTGGAATCAATATTCCTAGCAAACTCTAAGTGTGACCCATCCATTGTTAGCAGTTGGATGTTTGATTAAGAACAGTCCAGAAATTGCCTGTCAAATTGATTTATTTGTAAACTGAACTGATCCATTATTAGAATAATATTGAAAAAGAGCATTATGTATACATACATACATACATACCTACATACATACACACACACATATGCATATGGTAGTGATACTTGATAACTTTTGTTGACTGAATACACACCATCTTGTTATCTATCATTAAATGGTCCTCTTCAGCTGCATGCTAGAAATTATGCTAAACGTTTTTGCTTAGTATTAAGAAATGGACACACCTCCACTTGAGAGATGGCAGAACAAGGTCCTGCACAGACTACGGCTCATACCCTTATAAATACAAGTAGCAGGAGGCAGAGCCAAGATGTGAGTACAGCACAGTGACCCCAGACCCCTGCTCTTGGCCACTGTCCTTTCACATGTCCATATCATCATTAGAAATAACACCAACTCAAATCTTTCAACGCACCAAGCGCAGTGCTAAGTGCTTTACAGAAACATCTTAGGTTCACAATTAGCCTGTGGGTGGGGCTTATTTTTCAGTTTCAAGTATAGGAGCCGAGATGCATGGAGATTAACTTGCCCAACGTCACACGCTGTACTGTGTGTAAGGGCAAGGCCCCAGATCTGATCCCACCCAGCCTAGTTTGAGCACCTGCTCTGAATGTCCATCGTTGGTTCCTGCCATGTGTCTGGAACCATGCTAGGCCCAAGGGCAGACGACAATGAAAAATGAGATGCTCCCACCCACGAGGAACTCCAGATACACAGACCTGTGATCTACAGACATGGGGACAGAAAGGAAGGACAGTGTAATGATAAGTTATATGTGAGTCCAGCATTAGCCGGAAGGGCCCGTATAATATTTCATAAATCATGCATCTTTACAAACTCAATTAAAGTGATGGAGTACATTTTATAAGTCTGGTTGGATTTTAATACATCAAACTAATCATCAGAGAGAATGACCCTAACAGGCTGCTCTGCCTTTTTTTTATTTATTCGAGCTGAAGGTGCTGGTAACAGGCTCTGGCCTGGCCTGTTAGGGCAAAACTGAGGCCCTAGATCTCAGGCATGCAAACCTGGAGTAATTCTAGTTATTCTTCCACTTGTACCTTTTAGACATCCAGTGTTTTCTTTACTAATAACCAACACCTAGAAGGAGGTGTCTCTGGATGAGTGCGGGGTGACAGTCTCCTATCCTTTCTCCCTTTTTGAACTGTCTGCCAAAGTCTAGCTCAGCTGACCTGTCTCCACTTGACTGACACCCCACACAATCCTTAGGGTTCTTGAGAAGACAATTAGCGTTTCTGTGCACTTCTCACTTTGCATGTCTAGATGGCTTGACCCGATGGCTAGTGTTGAGGAGGGTACCATCAGTGTTGATGACGGACTCCATCTTGGAAGTACTCACTAAGCTCCTTGCAAGCAGAAACTCACTCAAACTTCAATGAACAGCCAACAGCAAGAACACTCGGCCCCAACAAGTCCTGAGTCTGTGTTTGCTGAATAGATGAGTTTTGAAAGACAGATTTCCCAATGCGAGAGCCTTGTAAACTCTGGGGGATGAATGAAACCAATGAATGAACGAAAAGACCATGAGCATGAATGAAAGGACCGTGAGCATGACCTGAAGGTTATGTCTACACTTGGCAGCCTTGTATTGTGTATAGGAAGATCTGTCCTCCATTAAACCAAAGATACTATTGCCAAAAGGTTATTTTTTTAAAAATAGATTCAATGTATTCCCTCAAGTGCAACTGCCAGCAAGGATAGAGGTTCCCACTTTATCAACTATGCAACCATCTACATACTAATACAATGGTTTTTAGATAGGAGCATGGGTTTCACTTTAATAAAGCCCTCCTCTATGTCCAGTGCTTTACATACATTGCTTCTGTTTCTTACAACAACCTTGGAACCCTGTCTTCTCATCTCTGTTCCGCATGTGGAGTGAGCCAAAGTTGGGAGGGAACTGGCCGAAGGTGAAGAGCTTATTAGTGGTCCCAGTGCTGTGGGTGATAATAAAGACTCTGATTCGGTTCTCTACAAAGCCAAGGGAAAAAACTTCCTCAGGCCCTGCCTCCACTCTCCACCCTCCTTTCTCTCTGGAAGCCCCTGGATACTAGAGCTTGAGCCTGGTGTTCATGCTGCTGATTGTTTCTGTGAAGGAAACTGATGGCAAGATGATTCTAACAGCAGTGCCCTTGCAGTGAATATGCTACCAGTCCACCTGTCCACCCACCCAGTCATCCATGCAGTCATCCATCCCTCCATCCATCCATCCATCCATCCATCCACTCATCCATCCATCCATCCATCCATCCATCCATCCATCCATCCATCCATCCATCTATCCATCTCTCCATCCATTCATCCATCCACTCATCCATCCATCTGTTCACCCACCCACCCATCCACTCATCCGTCCATCAATCCACTCATTGATATATCCATCCATTCATCTGTCGATTCATCCACTCATCCATCCATCTATTCATCCATCCACTCATCTGTTCATCTGTTCATCCACCCACCCATCCACTCATCCATCCACTCATCCATCCACTCAGCTATTCATCCATCCATCCATCCATCCATCCACCCATCCATCCGTCCATCTATCCATCCACCCACTAATTGCATATGTTCTATGGCAGGCACTCTTCTCAGCATCAGAGAGAAGGCAGTAATGAAACAATGCAGAGAGAAGGCAGTAATGAAACAATGCAAGAGTCTTGTCTTCGTGGAGCTTACATTTTAAAACAGGAAGACAGACAATCAACAAGATCAATTAATAAAATAAACAGTGAGGGGCTAATGAGATGTCAGCAAAATGTTTGTCGCATAAGCTTGAGTGCCTGAGTTCAGATCCTAGCACCACCTACAAAGTTAAGTGGCAGTGCATATCTGCTATCCCAGCGCTGGGGAGGTAGAGACACGAGAACCCCTGAGACTTGCGGGCTACTCAGTCTAGCAGAATTGGTGGCTTAAGCTCTGAGAAATGTCCTGTCCCAACAAAAGAGGTAGAAAATGCTTAAGGAAAGCGTCCGATGCTCTCCTCTGGTCTCTGCACACAAAAGGATGTTCACCTGCATACACAGACACACACAGACACACACACACACACACACTCACACACACACAGACACACACACACAGACACACACAGAGACATATAGACAGACAGACACAAACACACAGACACACACAGACAGACACAAACACACACACAGACACACAAAGACAGACACACACAGAGACATATAGACAGACAGACACAGACAGACAGACAGACACAAACACACACACAGACACAGACACACACAGACATATAGACAGACACAAACACACAGACACACACAGACACACACACACACACACACCACACACACACACACACACTCACACACACTACGATGCCAGTAAGTACTAGGGAGGAAATGCAGTGTGAGAGGCCTAAAAGGTATGAATGGAGATTGTTCCGAGTTAGGACGCTGTGCCCAAGGAAGATCTCAATGTGAATAGACCTAGGCCATGTGAGAGGTTCAGGAGGCAGGCCCCAGTGTTCTTGGAACGGCGCCAGGGTGCATCACTGGGCCGATGGGTGAGGAGTGAGAAGAGTCAGGTGCACAGAGGGTGTGGCTCACCAGTCATCAGGAGGTCTTGGCTTTCACTCTGGTGAGATGCAAAATCAATGGAGGGTTAATGCACTGCACTGGATGACGGAGAGGCTTCCATGTCCCTCACATATTTTTAAAAAATGTATTAGCAACTTTAATAAATTATGAGGAAGTGCATTATGTCAAACTTGCAATCACTAAATACTGCTGATCTCATACAGAACTCCATTTAGCACTGCCCTTGTGGTGGGAGAGCGGGTCAGAGCTGAGAGAGTCTGGAGGGCTTAAACACAAGGAGCTCAGAGGTAGTGGGCTTCCTGTTTCCAGGGTGCCAGCCCTCAGGCCCCTCTTAGAGAGGAGCAGCCTTCCCAGAAGCCTCATCTCAGCCTTAAGATACGAGCATGTGGGAAATGACCAGGTCACTGCCACAGCCACCCTTGGGAGCTGCATGATGGGGACTAAACCACCCATTCGTGTGGCAGTCTCAACTTCTCTATGACAGAGCAGAGGAGAGGCCTGGGCACATCACCACCACCATCCCAGTGTGAAACTCACTCACAGGAGAGAGCACACCCCCCCCCCCCCCCCGCCACCCAGCGCCCACCACTCAATCTCATCCTTCTGCCGAACATTCTGTTCTTTTCTTCTCTTCCACTCTAGGTTCCTTGCCTTGAACTCCCTATGCTGTTGAAGATGACCTTGAACTTCTGATCCTCCCACCTCTACCCCCTTCCCCATGAAAGGATAAACAAGTGTGTAGGCCACACCCTGGATGTAGGTGGCTCCTGGGATGGAAGTCAGGGCTTTAAATGTGCAAGGCAAACATTCTCCAGAACTGAGCAATGCCCCCAACCCTCCAGTTCCTTTGTCTTTTCAGTTTGGGCTGGGCTCCATTATCTTTTCAGTTTGGGCTGGGCTCCATTATCTGATTATCATTTCAGTTTTTTCTGCTCTGTCCCCCAGGCAGAGGTGAATGTGCCCCAAGGGGACAAAAATGGGTAGGGAAGAAAAGCAGGGCCACCGAGCACTGCTGCCTCTCAGACTGATAATTCAGCTTCTGTTTTTAAGTTTTAAGCTAATGCATGGGGCCAGCCTTTAGCCAGGCAAGCACGAGGCTGAGAAGGAGCCATTGCACTTGAAAAGTGGGCAGGACTAGGATGTCTGCTTTCAAGTCCAAAGTCCTGAGGCTCAGGCATTTACATCTTTTTGCCACGTGTACATGTAATTTCTCTTAGGAATTTTCTAGAACTTCTTTCTGAGCTTCTGTTTATTCCTCCCACTGAGCATTGCTGCTCCATTGGATGGTGGTTTCCCACCAGGTCTATGTGGTCACCCATGCTACCAAAGATCAGCTGTAAACTAAAAGCTCTTTGGAAAGACCCACGTGACAATTTCCAGAGTTATAAATTCTACTGTGAGATACACAGAATACAGACACCAGTGTAATCACTGTGGTTTGAATAGGTGTGGTCCCTGTAGACTCATGTGTTTGAATGCTTAGCTGTGGGGAGTGAGACTATGAGGAGGCGTGGTCTGATCGGAGTAGGCGTGATCTTGTTGGAGGAAGTGTGTCACCATGGGGGTGGGATTTGAGGTCTCCTATGCTCAAGCTACACCCCACGTGGTACACAGTTTCCTTCTGCTGCCTGCTGATCAAGATGTAGTAGAACTTTTGGCTCCTCCAGCACCAGGTTTGCATGCATGATGTCATGCTTCCAGCCATGACAATAATGGACTAAGTCTCCGAAACTGTAAGCCAGCCCTAATTAAATGTTTTCCTTTATAAGAGTTGCCATGGTCATGGTGCCTCTTCACAGCAATGAAACCCTAACTAAGATAATCATTAATTGGATGCACAGAGATTTCTAGAAGGTGTGTTCCCCTCTAGAGACAGTGAAAGCAGAGGGGAAAAACCTCAATGTTTGAAGATAAATTTAAAAATTTCAAAAACCAATAAACAAAAAAATAATGTCAAAAATAGAATGTCAGTTGTGAGCTCCCTTCTGACATTTGAATTCTCACCTCACGGTCTGTGGTCAGAACAAACCACACACCATTCAGACAATGTGAAGAGGAGCCATTGCAAGGGTCCCCCACGGTGGACTCATTTCTCAGTGGTGTTTTCTATTTGCTCTGGACCATGGTTTACTGCAATGCGAACAACTCAGAAAGCATTAAAAATGAAGCGCAAAAAAAGCTGTGAGGCACCATCCCCCAGTAAAAGATGACAGACTGGAAGAAAACAGCAGAACCCTTGACCCAAGGAGCCCATGAAATTAGCAAAAGACTCAGAAGTGCTGAAGGTAGATGAGGAACGTCTTTGTTTTGATCATGAGAGAATAGTGGATTTTTATTAATGTCTTTTTATTCAATGGTGGAAGTGATCTGCTCCCTATTCTATTATTGTGCATGGCAGCGATCTGCTTTCACGTGCTCGAAGGACTCTGCCCAGGTCTGGGGCAGTTTCTTCCAAGCACACCAGAACTTTCTCTTTCTTTTCAAGTCACTGCCTAGGCTAAGTCTTTTCTGGAATGTTCTTCTATGCCATGGGGATTAGAAAATGCAAAAAGTTACAGTGCTTCAGCCCAACACTAAGTGTGAATAATTGGTCATAACTGTTTGCCATCAAATGAATAGAAGGAATAGAAAGATCCTTTCCTTACTTCAGATAAACATGCTGGTGAGCAGCAGAGAAAGCGGTGAATGGGTAGAGTAGCCATGAGAACTACTGGTACCTGGCAGTTCCTTTGAAGAGCCTGATCCCAGGTGTTGGGACTCAGAAACAATTTAAGGACAGGGACCACTGGACGCTCCACATGCTTGCTTCAACAGCTCCAGTGACCTCTAAAACAAACAGTAGGCCCCCAGTGTGGCTACCGTCCATCCTCATGATTTTGTGTTGTAGAAAGACATTTCTAAAAACTCAAAGCTATTTCAAGAAATTCAATAACAGCTCTTTACAGGTAATATAATTTCAGTTTCCTGGTTTTACCTTTCCAAAATGTTTCTCTTTGTTTTTAATTAAAAACAGTTCTGTAAAGCATTACTTAAATATGTGAGCAGGTTCATTTTCTTGAACCGGTTCATTTTCTTACATTTAACTGTAAACATGACAAAAATGAGGAAGTAAGGTATGTGGAGAAAGGCTCAGCTTGGACAGCACAGTTCTCTCACAATTACTACCACGGTCCAGTATGCTTCTTTGATACTGCGTATACTTTTATACAATGATAATCTTGGTCAACACAAACTTTTATCTCTTGACTGGTGTGTGTGTGTGTGTGTGTGTGTGTGTGCGCTCGTGAGTGCTCGAGTAAGTGCAAAGGCCAGAGGCTGAGACCAGGAGACTTCCTCTATTACTCACTACCATGCCTTTTGACACAGACTCTTTATGAACCTGGAACTCACCAACAGGCCAAGACCAGCTGGCCAGTAAGCTCAAACCCCAAGGATCCTTCCGTCTAGGCCGCCCCAGACTTGGATGATAGTCATATGATAGCACGCTCAGCTTCTTATGTGGGTGCTGGGAATTGAACTCTGACCCTCGAGCCTGTGCAGGGGGCACTTTAATGAGCAAGCCATCTCCATCCAGACCTCTTCAGATGGTTCTTAACCAGCCTCCATAAACCTTGTTTGTCTCTGTTGCTACAATGTCTGCCTTGTCTACAATGTCTCCATTACGTGTGCTTGAGCAAACGCACAGGAGTTGAGTGACTGTTTTTCCTAGTCTGGTTCTTTCAGTTCTGCACTTAGACAAACGATTCTGAAACAAACGTTTTCACACACACAGTCCACCCCGCCTCCTTTTCAAGTTTCCTCAGTGTAAGTAGAGTTACGGGATTACAGTATGGATTTTTTCATGGCTCTTAATGCATTCTGAATTGGTATATTCTTAAGTGTAACCTCATCGGAGCGCTCAGCCTATCTCTGTGTTTTCCTCAGGAGCTAATCATATTACACTGATTTTTATCAGACAATATGCACATGTTTTTCTTTTTGCCTTAACTGCCAGGAAACTCAGAGCTAAAGTTCAAATCCAATAATGAGTTCATCTCAGGTGACCTGTGATATGTTTCTTTTCTTTTCTTTCCTTTGGGTCAATTTTCTACTTAGTTCTTAAAAAAAAAAAAAGATGCTGAATTTTAAAAGTTCCCTTAAATCCCGTTTAGGATCAGGTGGGGCTGACTCTTCCTCAAGTGCAGAGGCAACACGGGCACACATTGGCTCTATCTAATGCAGAACCCTGTGTAATTAACACTGTCTGTTCTTGGTTCTGAAGTACAAGATGATCAAGGTTATGCAATCCTTTATCCATGGAGACACCAGAGAGGCAGTGATAGAAGTATCTGGAGTCTGAGCCCAAGCTGACCAGAAGCCGCCTTTCCCTCTCCTTGTCCTGACATCGAGTTGTCACATAGGGAAGCATTTCTCTACAACACTTTTCATCCCCTCCCCTTGGAGGAGATCATCCTCGCCACCACCACAAGGCCCACGTGACTCCGTTCTTGTCCACTTATACACTGGCACTCTATGAGCGGCTCTGGGCAACCCAGAGGACCACACTCCGAGTGGCTTGATCCACAGAAATGGACAGGCTTACATTTCTAGGGGGCAAGAAGTCCAAGACCAGGAAATGATCCGGTATGTTCCTCGAGGGCTCTGAGGGAGAGGTCTGATCCAGGCTTCTCTCCCTGGCTTGTAGGTGTCTGCCTTCCTCTATGTCCTTCCATATCAGTCTTGTCTCTGTCCAAATGTCCCCTTTTGTGAGGAACCCGACATACTGACTTAGGACTCATGTCAGGGACCCTATTGCACTTGCTTATTTCTTTCTTTTTTTTTTTTTTTTTTTGGTTTTTTGAGACAGGGTTTCTCTGTGTAGCCCTAGCTGTCCTGGAACTCACTCTGTAGACCTGGCTGACCTCGAACTCAGAAATCCACCTGCCTCTGCCTCCCAAGTGCTGGGATTAAAGGCTTGCGCCACCACTGCCCAGCTGCACTTGCTTATTTCTATAACGATACCATCTCTGCTTGCTTCAGTCCTGCAGGACACTGGGAAGGAGTCCATGCTCCTGCAACACCCACCACTCATGCTCCTGCCAGAGGCGCCCCCCCAAGCCCCATAAAGTGGAAGGGGACCAGCTGGAAAGAGACTCTGAAACTCTTGAATGGGAGGGGGACAAGAGACGGTATTGTGAAATGGATGAATGCTACCAAAATACAGGAAAGATACATGTGTGAAGATGTCATAATGAAATCCACCAGGACATATAATTAGCCTATGCTAGTAAAGAGTTGAAAGAAAACAGAAAACAAAAACCCTGTCTCCCAGTAAGTCAAACCTCGAGGTGCAAGAATTTGCACTTTACCCTGTGGTGATCACAAAAGTATTTCAACTTTTTTACTTTCCGGCTCAAAAATTTCCTTGTTGCAAACAAATTAATGTCCATACTCACCTCTTTGGCATTTGGGGTCTTTCCCAACCCTATTTTAAGTTGTGGTCATCATCTCTTGTGAACAAGAATTCTCGGAAAGAGGCCGTGTCTGCAAAAACTGAGCGACTGTGACTGGTTAGAACTGCACTCTCTCTCTCTCTCTCTCTCTCTCTCTCTCTCTCTCTCCCTCTCTCTCTCTCTCTCTCTCTCTCTCTCTCTGTGTGTGTGTGTGGCGGGGGGGTTGGGATGTTGCAAATCTAGCATCTAATTATATTTTATCTTAGGCCCGTTTAATCCCCCCCCAGAAGACATTTCTGTGCCCATCTACGTGTTAGAACTAACATCCTATAACAAATAGATTTTTAAAAAACCTTAGTAATCTACTAGATTAGCTGGACACTAGCTCCTGTGGATCAGTAGGCTAACAATGTCTTCAGACAGTGTCTGAGGCCTACAGCAGAGATTCTCGTGCTGCTGTAACAGTCTCTCTGAAGTTTCCACCAGTGTGGTTTTTCTAACCCCTTGATTTATAACTCTCTTTGTTCTGTTACTATAGAACTCCATGAACCTGCTCCCCACAGGAACCTGGGGTAACCTAGGTCTGTGGTGCCTAGCCCAGGCTCTCTCAAACTTGAATCCAGAGAAACTTTTACTTTAGGGTGAGAGCTTTTGTTTCTTCTCCATCATCAGAATTCTCCAGCACATTCATCTTCTCTGCAGTCCTCAGCTGCATTACTCTCAAATTCCAAATACAAAGGGCTTTTCCGGTTCACACGCGGGGGCAGCTTGCTGCCTGCATGAAGCTCTTACTCCACCTTCCTCCTACCTCCTCAGGCCTTCCTCCCATTTGTTCCCAGTCCCCCACTGAGGCAAAGGCTTTGCTAGGAGTATGGGAGCTTGTCCATGCTCGGGTCCTTCAAGCTCCTGCTTTATTAATTTCCCCCAGAATGATAACCTGTTCTTTTTAGGAACACATAAAAGGAGAAAGAGATATCCCAATGCAGAGGTCAATAGTAACAATTCAGAGGCATGTGTGGTTAAGTCATGATAGCATCCAGGCTAACAACTCAATAAAACCCAACAAGGGCTAATACAAGGTTTAAGATCCTGACGTGTGGGCTTGGGCAGTGGTCAATTCGGGACAGCATCAGTTTTACTAGAAAATTCCCTTTGTCCTGACCACTCCCCGCCACCCAAAGAAAATTCCATGAAGCTCATTTCTAAAGAAAAGTAAATATCCAGACAGCCAGAGGGATGACCTTTCTCTAACAGAGGGGACGGATTTGTTATCCAGCCAAATGTTTGAAATTCTTCCACCAGCATGCATAATTGAGAGAAGTGTGTTAATTACCCTTACATGACAGCTGGTAGGACTTCCTGAACCAACTCAGAGCAGAGCACTGATCTTGAACTGCCAGTGTAAGTCACTGTACTGTGTTCATAGGAAGACTAGGCTCCCACAGCATGTTCTGAACCTGGGGGTCAATGTGCAGGGTCCCTGAGTGCTTGGGCTACAGGCGTGATGGCAGCGGGCCAACGATCTGGCAACAAAAGCACCAGTGTAGTGCTTTGTGTGACATGTTAGTGAGCGAGAGGAGGGAAATCCCAAGGAAATAATCCCTATTATTACAACAGCTCTGTGGCTCCAGAGTGGCTTTTATCAAAGTGAAGCCCAATTCCAAAGGGCAAGGATTGCTCCTTTACCCTCGCCCACAGCTCTCAACCTTCAGAGTCACAACAGGGCCTGTTATCTAAGGGGCCTGGCACTGCTTCTGGCTCAGCACTGTGGGCATTTTGAATGAGAAGCAGAAATTATGATCCTTGCCCTACAGGACTTACCAGCTTGGCACAGGATAGAAAATAATCTAATTCTCCAAGTTTCCAGACCGGAGATTTTATCATTCCACAATAAAGGGAACTATTTTATCTTTAGACAGAAAAATGTCATGAATATTCTTTTGTTTTAAAAAGCAATTTATATCCACTGACTAATATAATTTGCTACGAGACTTCTACACAAAATTGTTCAGTTTTGTTTTTTTTTTTAAATCATGAGTCTATACAGGAGAGCTCTTGAATTTACTCTTTCTTCTCCAATTGCTGACTAAAGATTTTCTCTTACCTGGAGCCACACAAGCACAGGCTCACTTAACTTTTCTGAAATCCAATACATTCGTATTTTAGCTTCCAAAATAACCACTTTGTTGTTCATGTATACATTTCTAGAAAAAGAATCTGGTTTTGATTTAGTCTAGGGAAAATACATTAAATATTTTCCTCTTAAAATGTGTAGAAGAAAAATATACATTTCTTTAAACAACTGGAATCAATTTATGTCTCTGGCACAGAGAGTGAAAAAAAAAAAAACCTATGGAAGTTAAATGTTGAGAGGCAAAGTATGTCTTTGCAAGGGTACTTGAACTTGTGTCTACCAAGAGAAATGAGAGAAAGGGCCAAAGGCTCTGACAAGCAGGAAGGATGGCAGGGCAGATAATCAGTCACTCAGCCAGTCAGTCAGTGTGTGTGTGTGTGTGTGTGTGTGTGTGTGTGTGTGTGAGAGAGAGAGAGAGAGAGAGAGAGAAACAGACAGACAGAAAGACAGAGACAGACACAGGAAGACAAAGCGACAGAGAAACACAGACGGAGAGACAGAGAGAAACAAAAAGACAGAGAAAGACAAAGAGACAGAGAGAGACAGCGAGACAGAGAGACAGAGACACAGACAAACACAGAGACGGAGAGACACAGACAGAGACACATAGAGACAGAGAGAGACAGAGACAGAGAGACACACAGGGAGAGACAGATGACAGACAGAGAGAGATAGAGACAGAGAGAGACAAGAGTATAGGGCAGAGATTGACACTGGGCGTCTTCCTTAATTTCCTTCTACCTTTTTTTTTTTTTTTTTTTTTGAGATAGGGTCTCTGTCTTAGTCAGGGTTTCTATTCCTGCACAAACATCATGACCAAGATGCAAGTTGGGGAGGAAAGGGTTTATTCAGCTTACACTTCCATGCTGCTGTTCATCACGAAAGAAAGTCAGGACTGGAACTCAAGCCAGTCAAGGAGCAGGAGCTGATGCAGAGGCCATGGAGGAATGCTGCTTACTGGCTTGCTTGCTTCTTCTGGCTTGCTCAGCTGGCTTTCTTATAGAGCCCAAGACTACCAGTCCACAGATGGTACCACTCACAAGGGGCCCTCCCCCCTTGATCACTAATTGAGAAAATGGCTTACTGCTGGATCTCATGGAGGCATTTTCTCAACTGAAACTCCTTTCTCTGTGATAACTCCAGTTTGTGTCAAGTTGACACACAAAACTAGCCAGTACAATTGACCCCTTGTCAACTTGACACACAAACACATCACCAAGAAGCCTTGACCCTTACTTCCTTATTCATCCCCAAGATCTAAATAACTTTAAAAGTCCCACAGTCTTTGCAAATTCTTACATATTAACATTTCCATCCCTTTTAAACATCCAATCGCTTAAAATTCAAAGTCTTTTTACCATTAGAAGTCTCCTAACTGTGGGCTCCACTAAAATACCTTCTTCCTTCAGAAGGGAAAATTTATCAGGGCACAGACACAATCAAAGGCAAAATCAAACTCCAACTGTCCAATGTCTGGGATCCACTCACAATCTTCTGGATTCCTCCAAGGGCTTGAGTCACTTCTCCAGCTCTGCCCTTTGAAGCACACACCTTGTCTTCTAGGCTCCAGATGCCTATACTCCACTGCTGCTGCTGTTCTTGGTGGTCATCTCATGGTACTGGTATCTCCAAAACACTGCTGTCTTCCGCTGCAACTAGGTTTACCAACAGTCTCTCATAGGCTCTCTTCATGGGTCAAGCCTCACCTCCTTTGCATGACCCCTTCAGTCTTGGGCCATCAATTGCAACTGAGGCTGCACCTTCACCAATGGCCTTCCATGGCCTCTCACAGTGCCCAGGCCTCATCTGCTCTTTATGACTCCTTCATGCCTTCAAAACCAGTTCCACCTGGGTAACTCTTACACATTACCAAGTCCAGCCACAACACAAGGTACAACCCTGGCTATCTCTAGAACGCAGTCTCTGTGCTCTCAGAAAACACTTCTCAGAAGATTTCACCTCAGTGATGTTGATCTCCTCTCAATCACTGCCAATTTCCAAGCTCCAGCCATCCAGCATCAATAGTCCCAGCAATGCAAAGGTTTTGCTTTAGTAGTTCTGGTATCTTGTTAATCACAGCTGATTTCTTCAGCCCCAGCTAACCAAAACCCACAGAATCTTAAATCAAACTAGCAATGGCCCTGATAAGAGTCTTTAATCTTCCCTCTGAAACTTCATAAGCCAGGTCTCCATCTCCTGCACTGTTCTCAACATTATCTTTCAAGCTCCTACAGAACACCCCACAGAGCTCTTAACATCCCAATGGCTCTTCTAGCTCAAAGTTCCAAAGTCCTTCTACAGTCCTTCCCAAAACATGGTCAGGTTGTCACAGGAATACCCCACTCCTGGTACCAATTTGTCTTAGTCAGGGTTTCTATTCCTGCACAAACATCATGACCAAGATGCAAGTTGGGGAGGAAAGGGTTTATTGAACTTACACTTCCATGCTGCTGCTTACCACCAAAGGAAGTCAGGACTGGAACTCAAGCAGGCCAAGGAACAGGAGCTGATGCAGAGGCCATGGAGGGATGTAACTTACTGGCTTGCTTCTCCTGGCTTGCTCAGCTTGCTTTCTTATAGAACACAAGACTACCAGCCCACAGATGGTGCCACCCACAAGGGGCCCTCCCCCCTTGATCACTAATTGAGAAAATGCCTTACAGCTGGATCTCATAAAGGCATTTTCTCAACCGAAGCTCCTTTCTCTGTGATAACTACAGCTTGTGTCAAGTTGACACACAAAACTAGCCAGTACAGTCTCTCATTGAACCTGGAGTTTACCAATTTGGCTAGATTAGTAGTCCTGCACTGAGATTATCATGCATGCTACCATATCTGACCATTTTAATGTGGGTGCTGGGGACTGAACTCAGTGTGTGCTCTGTGGCAAGTACTTTACTGATCTTCCCAGCCCCAAATCAATATGCTTTTGTGGAAGATATATCACGCATCGGATGCTAAGAAACACAATCTATAAGATTATGTCCCTTGCTGTCTTTTAGGAAAGTTATTAATTTAAGTAGGGAACTCATACGAACATGCACAGAAATCCTACGGTGCTCTACTGATGAGAACTGAGGATCTAAAGGGCATACAGGGAGACCTCATGAACACTGGTAAATGTAGACAAGGTTGCCCCCTCATAAATTCCTCAGAGTCCTGTGGAGAATCCATCCCCAGTTAGACAGGAACTTAGAGTTACTTGGCAACCAATATCAGCCATTACTGAGTACCAAGGGACCAGTGTCCAAAGACATGCTTTTATTTCCTCCTTCCCATTGCTGAGGTTTGGAATCTTTCAGATTTCTCTAGAAATAGTTATTCCCCCTTTCCTCACTTAAATGGTGCAAGTTAAGTGAAGACTCCCAAGGAGTAAAATTGGCCCTTGGTCCCAGCATTCACACTGGCAACCCAGAACCAGCCTCTCATCGTGCCTACAAATCACTGCAATCTAACATGATAGACCCCACTCCAGTTTACAGTGGTGGCAGGACAGAACTGCTGTCCGTTTGTTCCAGGTGATACTGGAAGGCTTCAGAATGTGTACCAGGAGAAGACAAAGAAACCCAGAGCCCTCCCTTGGCACTGTTAAATAATGCAGAGAGCTCAAGGAAAATGGAGATTTCAGAAAAGGAGGGCTGTATGAGGTAATGATCAAGTCCATATTGGAGATCAGATCAAAGGCAATATTGGCAGAGCTGGGGAGCAGCAGGAAATAAGGTTGAATGGCTTTCTCATCTGAAACTTCCTATTAAATCAGATTCTTCTGGCCAGGCAGGTTGGAGGATGGAAAGAAAAATGGATTTTAATAGTATAGAGAAAAATGTCCATTTTTCAACATTTCCTGTATGTGAGCAGAAAAAGGGAGAGATGCAGGCTAGCCACAGAGGCTGCTCCGTCAGGGATGGCCATCTCTCTCCAGATTCTTTCAGTCTGTCCACACACTCGGCTGTGCATGCACACACACGGACAACAGCACTTCTTCCATTTATTAAGTGTTTGTTTGTTTGTTTGTTTGTTTTATGAACCCTTCCCCCCTGTCAGCTCTCATTAGACATACTTATCTCCCTAGTCAGATGCATTGCACTCTTCCTGTGAAGGCCACCAGAAGAATATGCAAGAAGTGGGAACTTGGATCCTAAAGTAATGAGTTCAACTTTCAAGCAGTCGGTCTAAATTTATAGCAACACAACTCTGGCTGAGCGCTGGGACCAGTTCATTTGCTGATTTCTCTTATGTTTATGTACATCTTGGATTCCATTCTCATCCCCAAGCATGAGACTGCACTTAGTTAAGGAGGGAATTCTCCCATTACAGCAATCTCTTAATTACACATAAGAATAGAGAGAGAATCTGAGAATAGTAGTAATTCATGCAAAATACTCTCTAACTATTGGTATTAAATCCAACCGAATTATCCAGCCAGTGCTACTGATAAATGGAGGCAGGAAGCTAAACAGAATGTTGTCTTTCTGACAGTTCTTCGAAGGTCATAATGAGCATTTCCTTGCTTTCATCGAGAGGAAATGGTAATTAAAAGAAGGAAGAATACAGGTAGAAAAGCCCAACAATCACAGAAGTGTGATTTTCCCTGTCGCCTCAAGTGGATGATAAACACGAAGGTTACACAGAAGGCATGAAACTCAAATACAGCCAAGTTAAGCAGAGTTGACTTCCTTCTAAAGCCCTCCTCCCACGAGCGGTGCACAGAGCACATTATTGTAATCCCATACACTGATGCATTGTGTTTGTGGGCATTTTTTGAGCATCACTTCATCCTTACTTCAGCTTTAAGACTGAAGAATGCCATGACGTCATTTACCTCATGAAAGATAAGAGCTACGAGCCAGTGAAGGCACCAGAAGATGCATGGTAACCTGAGATCAACCTTGGGACCCATACAGTCCTGAGAAACAACTAACTCCCACTGATTGTCCTGTGACCTAATTGGCCCATAAGCATGCATGTACATATTCATACACACACGCACACAATGCACACATACACACTAAATACAATATTTTTACCAAAATAAAAGACTCAGAATCAACCATTTAGAAAGCTAAAGTCAGAGGACATAGGTTAAGTTGTGATTTACCTGAAATTCTTGGGACCAGAATTATTTATTATTTCAGACGTTTTTAGACTCTAGATTACTTGGACTTAGGACCCAAGTGTAAACTCGAAATTCATTGATGTCTTACATGCACCTTATATACACAGTCTGAAGGTAGCTTTAGACCTTAGTGGTAATTCTGGGTATGAAACTAGGTTTTATGGTGTGGGGTTATCCCCTGGTCTCTTACTTAAAAGCCTTTAGGTTGTTTGTTTGTGGTTTGTTTGTTTTAAACTTTGTAGATTTGGGACTTGTGAATTAGGGAAAGTTACCCAAGGCTATGGGATCCTTCACCTCTCTGAACATTATGCCTGTAATGGGTAACAGAGAATACAGAAAGCAAAGCGTATTAGCAAATATTATTCCATGAAAAGTTAGCAAGGTAAATAAATTTACCTACACTGTTGACTTATTCAAATATGCATGTTTTAAATATAAGTTTTATCGCAGACAAATGGCCACCATAGGCCAGAAAGGACAGCTGCACTGCTTAGTCCTACCAAGTGGCTCAATTCCTGAGAAGTTTAAGGGAGTAAAATATATGATGAATCTTTCTCCCTTAAACGACTTTCCAATCAAAGTAACAAGAGAAGTTTGAAAAACGCAAACTCTTACACAAACTCTTGCTCAGTCAACAGACTACATCAACCAACAGCTCTGAGATCTCACAGAGTACACCCACCAACAGCTCTGAAATCCCACAGAGTACACCCACAAACAGCTCTGAGATCCCACAGAGTACACCCACCAACAGTTCTGAGATCCCACAGAGTACACCCACCAACAGCTCTGAGATCCCACAGAGTACACCCACCAACAGCTCTGAGATCCCAGAGTACACCCACCAAAAGCTCTGAGATCTCACAGAGTACACCCACCAACAGCTCTGAGATCTCACAGAGTACACCCACCAACAGCTCTGAGATCTCACAGAGTACACCCACCAACAGCTCTGATATCCCACAGAGTACACCCACCAACAGCTCTGATATCCCAGAGTACACCCACCAACAGCTCTGA
>CM052708.1:3968261-3980476 GCA_028551405.1 Uromys caudimaculatus
CCAACAGCTCTGAGATCTCACAGAGTACACCCACCAACAGCTCTGAGATCCCAGAGTACACCCACCAACAGCTCTGAGATCTCACAGAGTACACCCATCAACAGCTCTGAGATCTCACAGAGTACACCCATCAACAGCTCTGAGATCTCACAGAGTACACCCATCAACAGCTCTGAAATCTCAGAGTACACCAACCAATAGCTCTGAGATCCCACAAAGTACACCCACCAACAGCTCTGAGATCTCACAGAGTACACCCACCAACAGCTCTGAAATCTCACAGAGTACACCCACCAACAGCTCTGAGATCTCTCAGAGTACACCCACCAACAGCTCTGAGATCCCAGAGTACACCCACCAACAGCTCTGAAATCCCCATGATTCTTTGAATCTGGGCCTACCTGTAAGAGACACTCTTAGAACAGCCGGACAAGGGCCTCCACTTTCCCTGTCACCTCCTGAGAGAGGACCTCAAGTTTTGGGAGAGGGCCTTTCAGATCATAACAGTAGCATTTATTCAATTATGGCGTCAAATTATATCCCAGTGACCTGAAGGAGCTGGTGCACATCCAATTATGCCTAATTTGTACCCTGGGATGTGCTGATTCCGTCTCCATGTAAAATCCTGGTAGAATCGCAGTTTAACAAGCTTGACAGGGTATCAAAATTGCTATGCTGCCTCCAAACTCATTAAATGGAAGTCTGCGCTCTCCTATGATGTTTAGTGGGAGTATAAACTATTATTATTTTTTCTATTTGTTTATGTAAGGCAAATGTGCTGTAACACTTTATTAGAAAACAATAACCAGTTAGAAGAAGCCACTGTGAAGCAGAGCATTCTGTAACCGCAGCAGTGATGCCTGGGAGAGCAAATACTTCATTGTCCTTCATGGTCCCAACATTTACTGGAACATAATATATTCCTAATAAGTTTGACATAATCTAAGGCATCATGGCAGCATCCTAAGCAGGCTGGAACGAGCTGGCAGCTGGCTTCGGTTCTGAGACTTGTTTATGTGTCCTCTACCTTGAGTGTCTTTGACCTTGGATCCCTCTTAGTTCCCCCATGATGTCAACCGTCCATTCTCCATCATCTTCCGTTTTGCTGGTATCTGTGGTTTCTTCTGGCCTCTATACATGGGCACACCTTGGTCTGCCCAGCTTCTGGTGCCCTCTACTTGTTGACCTTTTCTTGGGGAACTGGTAACTGTCTCAGGATGTCTGTCACTCAAATCAGCTAATTTTTGTCCACACATACTTAGAAAATTTCTACACCTCAGCTCTAGCACTCTCAACGACTGCAGGCTCACCACCCAGTACAGTTTTCTTATAGCATGGAGCTACATTCAACACAGTGCAGTGAGGTTACCAAGTTCTCCAGACACAGGGGACTAAAGGACCTAGTTCAAATCCCTTCTCAGCCACCTAGGAGCTGTGGCTATTTGCAGCCTCTGAACCTGTCTGCTCGACTCTAAAAGGAACATTTATAAACAGGAACTTTTCCATGGAATTGCTGTGCGTGTTGATGGCATGTCATTTAAGAGACCCAGTCTGGCACTTGGTGAATGTCCTCTGAAGCTCAGCCAGTGGCCTTTCCCCAGTGCACCCCCATCCTTCCTCTCAGCTCTGTCCCTGAAACCAACAGAGTCTGGACTGGGGAAGTGGACAAACACCACGACTGCTCCATGTGAGGAGTGTCCCATGTGTGTCTGTTTTATCTAACTGCAGTGGGGATCATTAGGTATTTGCCTACACCATATCAAGGATGGAGTTCTGTGGGAGTTCTGTGGGTCTCTCTACCTCTCTAGATTTCAGATGCCTAAAAATGGGAATGATCTCAGGGTTGGTCACAAAGATTTTGTGAAACAGTGTTTTTCAAGAGCCTGGCATGGTACGGGCCATCTGCCAGTGCTCCATAAACATCAGTTAGGAGACTTTCCACCTGAAGCCAGTCTGCGAGTAATACCCTGCATCGCACACAGCAAGGCTCTTCTCATCTCCTGCCACTCTGCTCAGAGGCCTCTGAGGAGTTTGCTACCCCACCTCAATTAAATCCTTCAGAGAAAATCACTTCTGGCATTCAGCTCCTCCAGAGTACAGAATGCTTTGAGTATTTTTCCTGACTGAACGAAAGAAACTGGAGGGGGAAAATCCTTACAAGATTGAGATTTGCTTATGGCTTAGATGGGAACAAACAAACAGCCAACACACCAGGAGACCTTTGGTTCCGGCTTTCCACAGGAGAGGAGTTTCATGGGGAAGAGACGGGAGAAAGCTGATGTGTCAGGAAGGAACAGTGACCTCTGAGTGTGTGTGAGGGCATGCAAGAGCAGCCCTGGGGAAATTGGTGAGGAGTTACTGGCTGTGACTGCTAGGGAGAGTGACCTCAGGGAAGACGGATGGAGCCCAACCAGAAGAAATCTGAGAGGTTCAGAGTTTGCTACTAGGAGGCCAGGTAGTTCTGGAAACAGGAAGAGTGAAATTGGGCCAGGGAGCTGGACTGACTTATAGGGTTTCTTTTCCCTGGGGCTGAGGGAGAAATGTGCCAGATGCAGCCTGATGCAGCACTTCCTGTGGGTAACTCAATCTTCCTGTGCCACAGTACCTCAGACACCAGGGTGACCTTATCCTAAAAGCCCTCGGTGACATCCTGCCATGGCTTCTCTTCTGCCCACTCCACAGTCCGTGGCACCACTGCCGGTTGGCCAGGCTGAAAAGCTTCAAGGCACAATGAGGTAACTGAAAACCACACAGCTCCAGAACTATCTATATCTTTGATCTGGATCCAAATCCAGCTTCTTACTTACTTATGTAATCCTGAATCATTAATGTCAGCCATTTTATCTAATTAAAGTTTGGAGTCGTATTCATTTTGACGTTATCCATATGGGTGTTCGGCCTGCACGTGTGTCTGTGCACCGTGTGCATGCAGTGTCCACAGAGGCCAGAAGAGGGCGTTAGGTCCCCTTGGCACTGGAGTTACAGATGATTGTGAGACTGACATGTAGGTGCTGGGACTTGAACCTGGGTCCTCTGGAGGAGCAGCTAGTTCTCTTAACTGCTGAAACATCTTAATCTCTGTTGCTTAATTTTCTCCATCTGTAAAATCAGGCTATCAATTCTAGTGATGTACTGAATTAAATATTCCTGATACATATTATTGTCTTTATGGCTGAACAATTCCAGTCTCGTCTCATTAAGGAACCTTCACTGAAGCCTTCTGGTCCTCATCATCACCTCCATTCTGAAGTCCCACATAGCTTAATAGGTTGAGTCTTGACTTGGGCACATCAGCTGCTGCCGTTATTCATTCATTCTGACACAGACGTCTTGCATAGTCTATTAGCTGGGTGATAATGCTAGTTTCTCATTCCATCTATCACTGTTATGAGTGACCAGTGCATTTGTGGGAACTAAGAAGTGAATAGAAAGGCTCTTACTCGGGTGAGAGTAAGAGGTTAGTGGAAACCCAGCTTCTTAGTGGTTATAATTGGGTAATGCTGAACAACCAGGGTTTGGAGCATCTCAGTGGTGGTGAACATAGAAGCATGGGATAAAGATATTATGAAGATAAATGGAAGGGAAAGGCAGTATTAGGAGAGTCAGCTGGAAGGTCAAATGAGCTGTACAGAGCTGCCTCACTCTGCATCAGACAGGAACACAGACAGGAGAGGGCGTGGGGATCCAGGCATAAACTCCCCTGATCACAAGAAGTGATCTAAAGAAGACAGATAAATCCAAGTCCTCCTTGTTATCCACTCGGAATACAATCCCATGTGGCCCTCTGTTTTCTCTCTGTGGCTATGGGAGAAGGGAGAACTACTGATTTACCAAAACATATTCTCTTTTGTTCCTTTGACAATGCAGGTGTGGTTGTACATGTGGTCATTTTGCTAGAATTCCCAACCTCTAGCTACAATGGAGTATCCTATGGTCTGCAGAATGTCAGAGCAAGGATGTGGAAGGAGCCTGGGCCTTTAGTAGTGTAATAGCTATCATATATCCTGTAAGGAGAGCAGATAACCTTCTTGCTTATTCATGTAAGTTATTTGATTAAAAGCTATATAATTGTTTAGTCCTCTGCTACTGATGTATATAGATATTATAACTAATATATGCAGCAATAGCTACATACTTTTTTGCATTTTAAATACAAACAGATAATGGATACAACATTGCAGCAAACCTTTCATTCTTCCTAAATAATATATTGTGGCTATACTTTTTTCTGGTCATATATGTATATTTTTGCTGTAAATGATAGATTAACACATAAATAGATGTGTTGAATCGAAAAATTTGAACTATAATATAGTATTTCATAATATTAATGAGCCATGTTTAATCTAAATATTCCCTTTGTGGCCTCCTCCATTGACCGGCTCTACTTCTCACTGTTAGCAATACCGTAGGCATGGACATACATATGTTGCTTCTCTGTGCACATATACAAGTATTTCTCTAGAATAAATCTCTAGAAGTCAGATGGATGAGTTGAACAGAAACAACATTTGATGATACAATGTGTTTATAGGTTGTTCTACTACTGTAAACCAATTTCTACCTCTACGAAGGTAGAAATAAATCCACAATTCTATATGAAACTTGATAATTCCTTTTAACTCAGCATATTAATGGTCTTCACGTTTTATTCAGTCATAGGAAAACAGAGAGAAGATGTTACTAAATAATAAATCAATTAAAAAAATAAAAGTAGCTAAAATGTAGGGACCCAAGTTATCTATGTCCATATTTGGTGAAATCTGGAATACTTGAACCATTTGGGAAAGCACACCATTTTCAAACCTGCCCATCATTTCTCAGGATGAGAACTGTAATTCCTTCTTTCCCTAAAACATGCAGGTACACCTAAATTCTCATTCAATACTATAGGATTACAGGGCATCTATACACTAGTTCCTCAGAATGACCTTGGGCAGTCATGAGGATCAGCTTTCCTGTGCCGGTGAGCTTGACTTTGCACTGTGAGGAATAAGCTCCAACTGTCTTTACTGCCATACGAGGCCATTCAGTCTGTCTTGTCTCCTTTGTCCCAAACAGGAAGAGTAATGCAAACTAATCCTTCCCCATGGTAACAGGTATGTGGGGAATGGACACACTACTGTCCTATGAACAGAACCTTGTTGGTGAGTTACAGAGAAACAGGAATCTGGATATGAGAGATGGGAAACTTAGAGAGCAGTTGTAGAAAGAAGGAGCCAGCCAAGCTGGCAGCCTGCAGATGGGAAGAGAGCATGGGTTGGTTTGTCATCGAGTCAGAATCACCCTGGTTCTTGGGCGATTTTGCAGCAGGTACTGAATCTTGTTAAACTTCCACTTTGTTGTCTTTCAGGTAAGGCAGTATCATTAAGTACTGATCTTATGGCAGCCTTCATTCCAGGTGTCTACCCTTGAGAAACTTCTATTTTAGGGGAGGAGGATTGGGAGAAGATATACTTCAAAACATAGATTCATTAATTAACTCAAGAAATCATTACTGAGTTAAAGCCCTGGCTTAGAGTGAAGAGACACCATGACCATGACAGCTCTTACAAAGGAAAAACATTTAATTGGAGCTGCCTTACAGTTCAGAGGTTTAGTCCACTGTGATCATGGCACGGAGCATGGCAGAGGGTGGACAGACATGGTGCTGGAGGAGCTGAGTTCTACATCTGCACGCATCAGGAAATGAGAGACTCTGGGCCTGGCCTGAGAATTTGAAACACCAAAGCCCACCCCCAGCGTCACACTTCTTCCAACAAGGGCACTCCCTGATGACAAAGCATTCAAGCATACGAACCTCTGGGGACCATTTCTTATTCAAGCCAACACACCACGCCAATTTGCAACTACTATGCATAAAGCTGAGGTTTGGTTGTTGTTGTTTCGTTGTATTTTGGTTTGATCTAATTCACCATCTTCCAGAACTGTTTTTGAAGAATTCCATGCAATATACCAAAAGGGCCCCCCCCCCCCCCCCCCCCGCAGCCCACTAGGTCTGGCATCTTCTCAGGAAATGGCATCTGTATTTATGGCTCCCTTCCTTTCCTGTTCCGCCTGTCAAGAGTGACTCTGTTTACCTACCTGGATATTTACTTATGTGCTTGACTATCTATCTATCATTTATTTCTATGACTCTGTGGCCTGTTTAGCATTTTCTTTTCATGTGGTTCTAAGCTCTACAGCTTCTTGGGGAAAACATACAGAGCCACAGTTTTTTGGACATGGGAAGCAAACCTCAGCGGGGGAGTGGATGCCCTGCCTCCTCTATAAACCGAAGCACATCCATTAAGCAGTGTCTATTTGCACTGCTGCATGATTGCATGATGGTCCAAGGATGGTCCTCACCAGTGTTACTCTTTCAGCGAATGATCGAGCAGGGAGACAGGCAAGATACTGGAGACAAACGTTGGGTGGCTGAGGACAAGCAACCTCAAAAGATTTCTACGCCCCCCCCCCCGAATTCATTTGTACCCTATTCCCCCAGTCGAGCTCAGTGAGACATTCCCCCTGATTTCTCTGACCTCAAGTCAGAGCTCTCCATGCTCAACCATGGGCCTCAACACCACACACTTTCAATCTCACCTATAACCCTCTCCGTAACCATCCCCCCAGCCGACAGCTACCTGATACGCATCTTGATCTCTTGTCAGACTGACTGCAACTGTGGTATCGTCACTGCTGTGCCTTTTATCCATAGACAGAACTTGGCACACATCAGGCACCTAATAAATTTCCACTAGATCATGAAGACACAGGTAAGGACTCGGGAAGTCCGCAGGGCAGAGGCCCTGAGATAAGGCACAGCAGAAAATGAATCTGTGGAAGATATAAAAAAGCAACCCCGACCTTCAAATAACTCGTATTCAACGGAGCAGGAGCACAGAGACAGACGGGGCTCGGAATTCCCTTGCCCATCAGAGAAAATGAAATTGGACCCTTGTCCTCTGAAATCCACTTATCTGTCCCTTCATCCACTCCATGTCCAACCAATTAAACGGACTCACTGTTTAAATGACAGTGAGTTTACTTCATGTCACGGCTCATCAAGTTAACCTTTTCAGCTCTGTGCCCGCATGGACTGTTTCAGACCACAGTTCTAGAGCTTGTTGGCAGATTTAGCTTTCTTCATTTTCCAGTATGGGGATGCAGATTCCCAAATAGACCATCTCAACTAAAAATAGCATTTGTTCCTCTTAACAGAATCCTTTGCAACTATCTGCAAATTTAAATGGAAAAAAAAAAACCCTTTCGATAGCATCACTTCTAACGTCTTACTCAACCATAATTCTATTAATGATGAATCACTGATGGGCCAAGAATAGATATATGCAACCTTCTATAGCAAGTTAATATATTAAGCACTATGCCACTAAGCTCCTAAGGTAAAACTATCTCCTCTGGGTGGGAGGCGGGACAGTTTCATTAGATTCTTTTTATAAAAAGCACCTTGAAGAAACTTCCTTATATTCAGACACCAATCTTGTTCTGTTGTTCCCTTGTGTATATCTGATTTAAAGGTTAATAAGTAATTAGGAAAAACTCTCATCCCCAAATTACCAATTAATGTACCATCATTTTCATTAAAAAAATGTGATTAATTATATTGTTGCACCAATGTCTTGGACTGGCTAATAAAAAGTTACCTAGAGCAGTTCTAAATATTCCAGGGAAAGAGAAAAATTACTCAAAAATCAATCCCTTTCTAAAACTACAGTTTGGATCTGAGAGATCACACAAAGGAACGGAAATGAGTGTCTCAATTATTTAGTGTGGAAAGACTCTGACGGGGTTCCATGGTTTACCTTATGTACTGAGTCATTATTGCTAAGAAAACCTAATAAGGTATCTTGTCAGATGTTTAATATGCAAGTATAGCAAATCATAGCTCTTTGGTTCTCGGAACACAAAGCAGCTGTTTATAAATGAGATCAAACTCTTAAGTGGTCCAGATATGGCTCATTGGTTTCCTAGGAGACCATGAATGGAAAGCTACGGCTACAGTGCATTGTGCACTGAAACTCTGTTCTATACCTTAAATGCCGGTGTGAGTCATGTATTAAATATTCACAGGATTCCAAAGTTGAAGAGTTCGTGATTCAACTTGTACCACCAATCCAAGAGCTTGTCTGGATAGGACAGCTTTGTACACTCTATTGTTGCTTTCTCACCGTCGCCTGCCTGGATCAAACATATTCCTAACGGGTGCTTGGTGGCTAAGCCGACAAACATTAGGACTGTACCAGTCACAGCTCAACACCATTTTGATACATAGCAAGCCCTAATGGGCAACTTTGTCAGGATTGAAATGAACCAATGTGGTGGCAGGAACCACACAACTGAAATAACCATTTTCTGATGCATGGCAGATATTTACTAGTTGCTGGGCAACCAAATATTTCGACACTGACGCCAGAGGAAATATGTACTGCCAAGCTAGGATCGGTTTCTTTAGCAATTAGTTCTGCATGGGACTGTCTCTTAGTATCCCTGCTGTAGAAGTACCTTAAAAAGACACTTAATCCAGAAAACAATCCCAGGCGTTGACTTAAGCGGTGTCTGAAACCAGTATGTTCGGCTCTTAAGACATGCTTACACACTTCCTTCTCATATTGAGCAAAGATGTATCTTCCTACGGAGCTCCTCCTTTGGCCCGTTCTTCATAGAGACCAAGTCTCTCTCCTTCTTCAGTACATGCCAACCCTAAACGTTTTGAGGGAGCTATTACGTTTTTGTAGTATTTCTTTCTCTGGAGTAAGCATATGTAGCGCGCCCCTTCAATATCACATTTTTTTTTCTCACGGTGACCGCTCTCCCATCAGGATGAATGATACAACGGTTATTTCAAACAGCTAGGATTAGATGTTGCTGTCTATAGTTTCGGCAAGTGAGTTATGGGCCGAGATTAAAATTGATTCAGGAATAAGAAGTTAAGGAGCTTGGTGCTTGGGATTCGTTTTACGTTGACTTGGAAAATGCTGTACTTTTAAGATGGTTATGTGTCTTATATGAACCTTGTAAGACACGTGGAAACAGCCAGCAAGACACACACAACGGATTTATACCGGATAAAAGCAATTTCAGAGTCTGTGATGAGAACATTTGCTTGCCAAATGGCCGTGCATTGAAATCATGGGGGAAACTACATGTAAACAGAGCCCTAGAATCCATTCCTGAACCTGACCAATAGGCAACTCCAGAGCAATGGCGTTGGGAGGCTATTGACATGGGGTCAGCATGAAGAGTCTCAGCTAAAATCTGCCTAGTTCATAAAGCTTTCTTCCAGGTCAGTCTTTGAGGACTGTTGCAATTAATGTATCTCTCTCTTCCCTTGCAAACCTGCTACTAAGGATGTGTATCCAGCAGTCCTACATACAACCACGAACGGTTAACATGCTTTCTAGTCTGTGTACAGCACCAGAGGTTGATGAGCTCCATCTCTTTGGGTACAATCCTCTCCTCTGATACAATGTGGCAATGACTCACCCTGTGGGTCCCCTTTAAAAGTATCCAAGTAAGAAAATAGGAGTGTCTCAGATTGTTCTGTAGCCTGGCATCACAGTTACAGCGAGCTTAAGACAAATGACCTTGTGTTGATTCGGGATCAGTCCCAATTTTAAATGTCAAATTCAAAGGAAGGGTGCTCACATGAGCTAAAAGTCAATATAGTCAAGTTGGAAATACAAAAATGGAACAAGACACATCAGGAAAGCATGACTTTTTTAAAAAAAGGCAGTAGTTATAATCTCATGTCCTGTCAGTGGATAAACTCAAGCAAAGATCACGCTCACATTGATGTAAGGTAGAACCTGAAAACCACTCTGGGAACAGGGAAACGCCAAGCATGGGATCACATGGTATAACTCCATGAAAACTTAATGTTACATAGAAGAAAACTTGCATACAGGAGATAGTAAAACATATTTTAATACCGTAGCTCTCTGGCTGGTCTCACACACAAAGATAAATGCTTACGAACGTAAAGCACTTGAATTACTTAATGATTGACATATTGGCATAGATAACTATACATCTTCATATCAGGAAATGTACCTTCTCAGCTCTCATGTATCATGTACAAACACCGATTTTAATCTTCACAGACAGCACTTGAGTGTGTTTCTCAAGTAAAAGATGTAGACTTCTTACCTTAATGATGAAGTGTTAGAAATTAATAGTGCAACTTCAAAGGAAAAATACCCCGAATGGCTTGCATATTTTAGAAATACTTGCTTAAGTGATGACTGAGCTACACAAATGAACATATCACAAGTTAGAGAATGTTATTTAGCCAAAGTCTGTGAGATATGGCCAAAGCTGTTTTATTTAGTACATATGTTTTTTTTTTTTAAGATTAATTTATTTATTTATTTTATGTATATGAATACATCATTGCTCTCTTCAGACACACCAGAAGAGGGCATCAGACTCCATTGCAGATAGTTGTGAGCCACCATGTGGTTGCTGGGAATTGGACTCAGGACCTCTGGAAGAGCAGTCAGTGCTCTTAACCACTGAGCCATCTCTCCAGGCCACAGTAGATGTGTTTTAAGTAATAAAGAGTGGACAAGACTACACATTCTACTCAGAATGGGACAGGGGACAGTAAAGGAGAGGAAACAAGAGTAGAATTATTTTAAAACAAAAAAACTTAAATAATAAATTTATGCTTTCTATAATTGATAAATTAAAATCAATCACAAATTCTTAAGAATAAAATAAATTTATCCTTTCTAGAATTGATAATTAAGACCGATTGCAAAATCTTCACATAAAAAAGCAAATTAAAAAAAAATTACAGACTTATATAGAAAAGGTTTCTGATTTAATTATAAAAGGGAAATTCAGACTATGTCAATTGTCAGGAATAGGCCTAGCAGAAGTTGTAGTGCCATATACTATGCTGAGATTACTTCATTATAGGTAATCAATGAAGCCTGGCAAAGATCTTGTAGCAACTATTTAGGAGAAGTTAACAACAAATATCCTAAAAGCAAGTGACTTCAGTTTATAAAAAGAACTAATTGGGTTCTCCCGCATATAGTAAAAAGAACACCAACCAATTCCTGAAGCGCTTACATTTTATACTGATGCAAATAAGCTAGGAATGGCAGGTCATAAAGTAAGAAAAAATGAAGCAAAGTAATTCAAAGCCCCATATGTTTCAGTTTAAAAATCAGAGTTGTATGCAATTCTTACGGTATTATTAGATTTTCCTGAATCTCTTAATATAATTACTGACTCTCAATATGCAGAGAGAGAGAGAGTTGTTTTGCATATAGGAACTGCTGAATGTATTCCTGAATTAACTTTAATTCAAAATTAACTCATACAAGCTTGCCAGGTCATTAGCACAAGGAAATGAAGAAACTGACTAAACATTAATAGGAACTGTGTTAGAAACTTCAAAATTTCATGAAAAAACACCACGTTAACAGTAAAGACTTAAAAATTTTTTCTTCTATCACTTAAAACAAGCCAAGAGAATTATAAGAAAATGTCCTACTTGTCCTTTAGATAACCAAACTCCATCATCCACTGGAAGTAACTCTAGGCATAGCAAAAGAACTGAAATCTGGCAGATGGATGTGCTTCATTTTGCAGACTTTAGAAGACTGACTTTCATACACTATACCACTGACACATACCCATGCCTGGGCAGGGGGCTTAAGGGGCTCCAGAGAGCTGAGGTCCACAGTGGGGCAGTGATTGCTACTGGTTCTGTCTGTCTGTCTGTTTGTTTTCAAGACAGGGGTTTCTTTGTGTAGTCACCAACATCTTGTCCCCAATGTCTTCTGCAACTTCTCCAGGCAGAATGGACTTCCACAGACTCAATCATGGCCTACCACCCTGTACTCAAATCCTAGTGTCAAACCGAAAATGCTAACTCCTGCATGGATTCACTCCTTCTTGTCTATGTATCTTATTCCCAGGTGTTGGCAAATACATCCACTCCATGCTGGCCATCTCCTTTTCTTTGTATCTGTAAAGCCCCTCTTCCCAGGGCATACGCCCCCTCCCCCTCCTCTTCCTCCCCCTCCACCCTTTCCCCCCCTCCCCCTCCTCCCCCCTACTGTTCCTCCTCCCTCTCCTCTCCCTCCTCCCCTTTTTCCTCCTCCCCCTCCCCCTCCTCTTCCTGTTCCTCCTCCCCCTCCTCTGCCTCCTTCCCCTCCTCTTCCTCCTTCCCCCCTCCCCCCCCTCCTCGAGGTCTCAGC
>CM052708.1:3980576-4030117 GCA_028551405.1 Uromys caudimaculatus
GCAGCTCCCTAGCCATCACTTCTGCATAATGCTGTCCCTAATGATACTCCTATTGGAATTCCTTGCTTCTTTTCCATTGCAACAGAAGGTGGGAAGCAAGAAATACATTTTTGGAAGGGGAAGAAACCTGTATCTGGTTGACTCGCATGTTGCCCCCATTAGAATGACAGCACATGAGGTCAACAAACTAATTCCCAAAGCCTGGCTCAAGGGCACTCACACTGTGGACACTCAGTGTTTCATGAATGAATAGCGCCTTTTATAAGTTATGGTTATTTTCTTTTGTTAAAAAGTAAACCGAGGGACAATAAAAGCTTAAAGAGTTTATTTGGACAAAGGGCAATTCAGTTGCTGGGTGCTGGGGATTGGCTGTGCATGGGCTCCCTTTTGTTTCAGTGGAGACACTTTGAAGGAACAGCAAGTGCAAAGGTTTGCTTAGGTTTGCAAATCAAAGCTAAGGTCACAAGAGGGTAATGGTGGGTCTGCTCAGCAGCCAAGGTCACAGGGAGGGTGATGGTGTGTCTGCTCAGCAGCTCTTCTGGCCTGGTGTCCATTTCAACCTGTTTTGATCCTGTGTTGGGCTGGGCTGTTGGTGTTTCTCCAGAACAATTGCAAACTCTGTGAGAATAAGGTCCCCAGCTTTTGTTCAGGAACCCAGTACAGTGCTTGGCTCTTCACGGGGACTAAACGATTGTTTGCAGAACCCTTAAATGAATAAATGTGTCTGCAGCTCTCCAGGAAGTGAAGTTTCTTTGTTCCTGGCTCTGCATTCCAGTTAGAACATACTGGTTTGACTGGAATTCTTCATTAAGAATGCATTATCCAGCATTTTCCAGATGTTGCAGCTTCTGTGAAAAGCCAGGTGCCCAGTGGGAATGAAAACAGGGCTCCGTGAATTAGCAGTCTCCAATGAAGCCTGCAGATGATTAATTTTAGATTTCAAGCATCTGGGTCAGCGCTGAGTTTTCTCGGCAGGTGTGGAAATGATCTCTCTGGTATCATTAATGATTTTCCTAAGGGCTAGGAGCGCCTGAAATACCCCTTCATATGAGATTTGAGCCTGAGCTGGATGGATATTTAATAACAACTTACATATACTGCATCCACCACGGGAGAGCTTCCTATTTTTAAAGTGATGATAAATGTATCTTTTGGGTAGGCCTGAGGTTAACACAAAGTAACATTTCTCAATCATTGTTTGACCTTATTCATTAATTTAATTTAATTTATTCGTTTATTTTGAAATGGGACTTTATAGCCAGTTAGTCTAGTGAGTGCCTATCCAAAAATAAATAAATATATTAAATATTCCTGTTTCCACCAACCTGGTGTTAGGATTATATGTGCTTATCACACCCGACTTTTACATGGTTGCTGGGAATAACTCAGACCCTCCTTCTTGTCCAGGAAGCACTTCACCCACTGGGCTGTCTTCCCAGAGCTGGGTCATTCCCGTGTCTTAAGCAGTTAATAATACTTTCAGTCAAAAACCAGATGCACTATTCGGGTTTTTAAAAGGAATCTCCTGGGAAGGTGATAATACTTTAAAGGAGATGAAAACTAGCAGAAAGCTGACTCTGTGGCGTTAATGAAGTTAAGGTCTTGGGAGCATTTTCTTATCCTTCACCCGCTGGAGATATCTCATCCACTACAAGGCTTAATCCTCAGTGTGGGTGTTCAGCCTCTCATTGTGAGAAAAAGGTCTTGTCGGTCACATCACTAAAATTCTAGTTGGTGGGGCAGCGTGGCCACCCTAAGTGTGACTACAAAGAAACAGGCCTGCACCTCCCTGCTCCCTTGCTTGAAAGGTCAGCTCTCAGGGGGCGGAGCTGTCCTGAGGTGTTGTGTTGTTCTTGGCCATGAAGGTGTTACAAAGAGTAATTGCATCTGCACTGTAATCTTTGAGCCGGAAGGACACTGAATCAATCCAAGTTGAAAGAATATGCTATTTAGCATTAGTAGGGTCAGTTCATGGGGAAACTGCAGAACAGGTGAAGCTCATTGTTGACGTAGCCCTTGCCAAGCAAGCCTGGTCTCCACAGTTCCAGGACAGTGCCCCTTGGCATGGGATACACTTGGCATTGTCTGACAACTGCCTTGGGTTTCTTGGGTATTAGTTCCAGCAATCAGGGACAAACTCATTCCATGTTTCAGGTCTCTCTCTGTACTGAAGGTAGGGAAACAGGGGGCGCCTCCCATTCTAAAATGGAAACTTACTGGTTTGATGGGTCAAACTGTCCTTATGTACTAACAGAAAACACCCCAAGCGACATTAGAAGTCCTCTCAGGTAACATGGAGTTTAACAGTGATTTATTTATTTTTTTAATAGCAGAACACTTCCAGCACATGTGACACACAGAAGAGAGCTTATGGTGCAGACATTTCATGGTGGGCTGAACAGAAGGGCAAATCCTTGCCTTTGAATTCACCGAGCAGTGCTCTTTAAAAAGAGCTGGGCATGGCTTCTGCCCCGGCGGGACACTAAAGAGAAAGAGCAACGTCATTTAAAGATAATGACTCCATAGAAGAAAAGAAGAATGATGGTAATCAGGAAAACAAGAAGAAAAAAACCTCAGAATTAAACAAATAATAATAACTTTTGAATTGAGTGAGTTTAACTTCACAGAAAAAAACATAGGTCAGTGTTCTAGTTTTAGAATGACCAATAAAAAAGAAAAAAAAAGACATGATTAAATGCCAGCCTCAGTCTGTAACAAGTTTGGATAACTGTATAGATGCCCCACGATGACCCAAAAAACCACTCACTGCCCCCTTCCCGTGTGTGTGTGTGTGTGTGTGTGTGAGAGAGAGAGAGAGAGAGAGAGAAACTGGGAATCAAACCTTGAAAATCATGTGTACCGTACAAGCCTGCCACAAACCCAGCCCACTCCGTGCATTTTAGTAGTTTTTAAATGACACTTGAGGCAAGTCTCCATGTATCCTTCCTGTTGCAACACTGAACACAACATACAAGTGTCTTTTGGGATGTAAACCAAAGAGCCATATTTGTGCAGAGCCTGTACTGCTGATATTTATTATAGTCTACAGGGAGGTTGAGAAACAGGTAGCCAGAAAGGTTGTATGAATTTTATCAGGATGGTTATAAAGTTTAAAACTCGGGATATATTTTTTTACGTTCTTCTGCATCCAGTAGCTACCAGGTGTTGGCACAGAAGGATGAACTCCTACCTCATGGCTTCCCATCTGTGTGGAGAAAAACAGGTAACAGGCAAACAGAAAGCACCACTTAAGGATAAGTTCTGTCTTTCTGTGGGTAGGGGTCTGTGATATTCAAGTGAATGCCAGACTAAAGTGAAGAACCAGGCTACAGTTGCCTGGATGGAGACCATCCCAGGGGAGAAGAAGAGTTGACATCAAGGTCTTGCAGAACAAACACACTCTTGTGACTGCAGAGTCTACTGGGCCAGATATACAGCAGAGTCCAGATCACAGTGGCTTTCAAGGGGCTTCAGACTTCACGAATGAAACAGGAAGCGACTTTAAACAGGCATGCATGCTATGACTTATGCCTGTTACAGTGAGTATCAGAGCCAGAAGTGAGACCTCCCATGGCAATTATAATGCATGCTAAAGAAGACAAGGAGAACATGTCTTGCAATAGACAGGACATGGTAGTTTCTATCTTAGTGTTCATTAGTGCTATGAAGAGCTGCCAGGACCACGGCAACTCTTATAAAGGAAAGCATTTAACTGGGCTCATTATCATCATGGCAGCACACAGACAGACCCAGTACTGAAGAGGAACTGAGAGATCTACATCTGGATCTGAAGGCAGCAGGAAGAGAGAGACATTGGGCCTGGCTTGGGCCCTTGAAACGCCAAAGCCAGTGACACACTTCCTCCAACAAGGCTGTGGGAACAAACCTGACGTGGTGGATAGAAGCCCCACGTGTCTGTCCCTGGCGCTGGGTGGGACAGGAGCCACTTGGGAAGTGGCTGCGAGCTCTTCTACAGTCCGACGGGCTGGCCAGGCTATGCGAGAGGCCTCTGAGGAGACACAGCCCGTGGGTAGAAGAGGGAGCCGACCAGGGGAACGCCACAGCCGGCTCTGGAGTTTCCAGGCTTTGAGCATTTCGGACGCCACTGGATGCTGCGGGACCTGGGAACAGACAGGGCCACAGAGTGCAGCTGGCGTCCTGGTGCAGGACCGGGTTTGTGGTGGCTTGGGGCGCCAGGCTAGCTGCTTAAGCTTGGGTGAATGGGTACCGTCTGGGAGTGCTGGGAAGCCCTCAGCGAGAGATTAAATGCAGCTCCTTAATCGAGGGCCGGATCCCTCGCTTCCCACGGCAGGTCCAGATGAAGAGACAGTCCATAATTCTAAGACATTTATTTTCATTGTGTGGAGTGGCGTGGATGGAATTGTACCCCCACCTTTCTGGGGGAGGTGAGGCAGATATAGTAACTGGGAAGGGGTGTGGCTAAATCTCTAGGTGTCTCATTAACATGGGGATGGTTTGGGGCTGTGTGACCACGCCTCTACCTGAGGAGGGGTGGTACGTGACCGTGACCAGAGTCAAAAGCCTCCCTGGAGTGCTGGCAAAATGTTTCCTGGTCCCTTGCTGATTCCGCTGGGTTGCCCAGAGTTTACATCTGTGCTCGACCGGGTGCCTGTCACAGATCACTGCCCCACACAAGGCCACACCCACTCCGACAAGGACACACTTCGTACCAGTGCCACTCCCCGATGACTAAATATTGGAATCTATGTTCCTATGAGGGTTGTTCTTAAGAACAGATTCAAGCTGGGCTTTAGTTAATCAACTGAATGAATGATATCATCTGTTGAGAAGGAGAACACTTGCTGGGACCAGACATACAATTGGGGCTGAGGATGCAGCTCAGTAGTAGAATGTTGGCTTAGCATGTGTGGGGTGCCAAGTTCAATCCCCCAGTACCACAAACAAACAAACAAACTGAGTACAGGAAACAAGGATGTTGTAAAGAGACAGCGATACTGAGTCACTCAGCTATCTATGTGGAGAGTCAGGTAAGCAGTGGACACCCAGAGTTAAGGTAGAAATGAGGGCTAAAGATAGGATGGAAGAAGTGCTCGGTATCAGATGGGGTCATATCAGGAGTCAAGATTTCTGGCAGATGGGTGTGACGGTACAGAGCTTTAAAGGGGAACTCTCATTTGATAAGTTATGAGAGCAATAAGCGTCTGTGATGGAATGCAAGGACGGAGCATGGGTGGACTCACCCATCTGGACATGAGGAGGACGTCAAAGGAGGACAGAGGAGTGACCAGTGAAGATGGGAAAAACCAGCTAAGAGAAAAGGAGGGAGAGAATGGCCGCACAGTGCTGAAGTCTCTCATGCATGAGGCAGCTCCCAAACTCACTGCGCTAGCTGTTCTCTGTGGACGGAAGGCACCGAGAACAGTGTTAGCCTCACTGTTCCACAGTGCCCAGCTCACCCTCAAGGTCAGTTAATTCAGAGGCCAAGCAAGCCAGGCTGCTGGGTGAAACCTGGTTCCTTCAGGTACCTGGATCACCACAGGACAGCAACAGTGTCCCTTTCTGAGTGACAGCTGCCATCTTCAGAGAGACTGTGGGTTCTGCAGCCAGCGTCTGCTTTCTCCATCAGCTGCCCGGTCTCTGCAGCACAGGCATTAGTGTGTGTCATGCTTCTGGTTTCAGTTCAGCTAGCACATCTGGCTAATGACTGAGGATGAGTAAATGAATTGATGAACGAACCATCCCTCAATGCATGGGGAACAGATTTCAGTACCCCTACTGGATATTAAGATCCCTAGATTCCCAAGCTCCTTCTACGAAAGGCAGAACATCTGTATCTAAAGCACCCACATCAATTTTTAATACTGATCCTCTATACTCATATATACATTGCTGGCTTCCTCAAAATACCTCACGGAACCAAATGTTAGGCACACACGAGTGACATCGATGTTTAGGGGCTGACAAGATAAAAAGGGTCTGCATGGGTTCAGTTCAGAAGCATTTTCTTTTCTAAAAACCTCCAACCCCTGGTTACTTGAATGCCCCTGTGGCTATGGCAGGCTACAGTAATTAGGCTTAAATTAGATGACAATGTTTGTTTGTTTTCTGAGACAGCATATGTAACACAGGCTTGCTTTGAACTTATTATACATCCCAGGCTGGCCTTAACTCTGCAGCAATCTCCCTACCTCAGGATCCCAAATGCTGGGAGCAGGAGGATTACAAGCAGGTGCCACAACGCCCAGCCAGGCTTTCTATAGCGTTTTCAGTTAAAGTATGCTTTCCCAAAGTATGTGTTAAAGTCATAATCTCCAGTCCCTCAGAGGCGGCACTATTTGGAAGGAGTAATTTCTGACTTAATGCGTTAAGATGAATTCATACCGGAGAAAGTAGAGCCTCTAGTCTGATATAAGTGAGGGTGAGAGACACTCAGGAAGATACCATCACAAGAAAGTGAGGGAGAGAGCCCACCACATGCCTGGCAAAGATCTGGACTTAAATCTGGAGAACTGGAGGTGACAATGGACCACTCTGATGGGGACCTTTAGAGAAATATGGGAGCCACAGAAGGGTTGGCAAGATATGTACCTGGGGTTCATTGGAAGAGGTGAGAAGTGAACCCCTAGGTCTGGACAACTTCTGATAGCCAATGCCTGAGTCTGAAACAGGAAGCCGCAACCCCGAATGCTGGCATGAACCCACAATTAGGGAGCAATGGGCAGATGAGGTGGCACCAGAAAGAAGAGAAAAAACAGGGGATGGAAGGCAGAGAGTTAGGAGAACAGGGCGGCAGAAGAAAATTCTAGCATGACCAAGGCTGTGCCTTGGTAACATTAAAGACAATGCTGACGTCGGCAATGTCAACAGCGTCGCTGAGGTCACTGGTGGACACCCTGCACGCAGAGTTCCCTTTGTTAGTGCATGCATCTTTTACTGGCTATTATAGCATTTCTGGTCTGCGCAAGACAGAAACCACACAAGGAGCGGGGCACAGGGAGAATGAAATGCGCACCTGTGGTTTGGAAACTACGGGCTGGTGAAGCACCGACTTCCAGGGTAGAGATTACTGAGGAGGTGTGCACAGGGTGGGCATTATATTATATTATATTATATTATATTATATTATATTATATTATATTATATTATATTATATTATATTATATACGGTTTATCCACCAATGCAGAAGGCAGGGGATAGACGAGAGGACCTTTTATATAGGAGGAAGTCGAGTGACATCTGGAATCCCTAAAGCATGACATGAAGGGACCCCACGACACTAACAGCTGACCTTATTCTTCTAGAATCATACAGATTACATATACGATGCCACCCCAGGCAAAATCATTTTTGTGACAGCAATCTAGTGAGAGATAATATAGCATTTGCATAACACAAAGGAAAAACTACCAGCTGTGGTGGCACATGCCTTTAATCCCAGCAGCCGAGGGGCAAAGGCAAGAAGATCTATGTGAGTTCAAGGCCAGCCTGGTCTACAGAGTGAGTTTCAGGTCAGCCAGGGCTGAATAGTCAGACCCTATCTAATAATAATGATGATAATAATATCAATAAAATAAAGATAAACAATGTGTGTAGCTTACCTTTTCCTTTTAATTCATCTCTTGATTAAAATTTCTAGTATATAAACATATTTAATACTGGGGCAGGAAAGTTAACATTTTTCACGTTGATGTACTAAACTCACTAAACACGAATACTGTTAGGGCAGTGGGGATTCTGAGATTAATTACACCAAATTCCACAAGCAGAGCTGAGGAATGAGTGGGTTAATAGCAATTTTGTTGTCACCCTCGAGGTCAGGTCCTTTCTCCTGCATTTATAAATTTGGTGGTCATGAATCAAATATTTAATTTTTATATCTATATCCACATGTACCACACTGACAACATATTTGGCTAGCGGGGTCATTAGAAGGTCCAAGAGGTCTATAGCCGGTGCTACATGGCTAGAATGACTAGTACTGAAAAGTTTAAAATGTCTGAGATGGTATTTGTAACTCAGGCCAAAACCAGGCACGTAATCTGCAGAAGACCCCAGTAATTACTGCAAGTAGGTAGGCTCTGCTTAAGAGTCCAGCTGCGAATCCAGCACTCAAGTTTCAGGTCAAAGTCAATCATATATTTTGACGTGTTTTAAGAGAATTCTCTTTTCATTCTGAAATTCTTACCCATGGATTGTGAGCCTGAATTGTATTTGCCATCAGCTAGCTTATGGCTAGTACCCCATGGCTAAAGAGTGAGATTGTTTTTCCATCTTAGAGTTTAGAAAGAATAGGAGGGTTAGGACGAGGCCATGTGGTGACAAGATCTGAAGCTTGAAAAGCCGATGGCTTGTTAATGTGTCAGTGAGGCATTATCCATCCATAGTGCATGTCTTCAAATTCCTGCAGAAGGTCTCCTGTTCTTAAACTCAATTATGCTATTAGCACTTGGGCCACAATGCATGGTACATAGAAAGGCTAAGCACTGTATAGCATTCAGGGGACAATTCACATAGATTATAAGTGCATACCCAAGGTGCAGCAATGCACCTTAACAATAAAACACTGCAGCCATTGTCTGAGGGGCTGGCATGCTTTAGAGCTGAACACGTGCTAACCGTCAACAGACTGTTATTGATCATCTCTTATGTATAATAAGACACCATTCTAAGATTGGGGACCCTGCAGTGATCTTAGCAGACAAGATCCCCATCCGAACTCAGCTCTGGTTCTCACAGAATGGAGGAAGCCGCCGACTGGTGAGATCCCAAAAAGCAGCAGGCCTGGGGAGGGGTTGTGGAATCTCAGACACTGGAAATGGTAGAAAGCTTCAGGAATAAACTGACACGCTTTCCAGAAGCTGCTACGGAGTGTGGGAGGACACACTGTTCACAGAATTTGAGGCAAAAGAGCTCTAAGCCGAGCAAAGGTCAAAACCAGTCCAGAAGCAAAGCCTGCTGGGCACCGAGTGAAGAGCAAAGACCCAGGCAGCTGGGATAGCAGACCACCATCGAAGGAAGTCAGGTGGCTGGAGGGTGATGACCTCACTCTCTCACTGCAGGCTCACTGGGATGCAGACTCATTGCAGGATGTGTGCTGTTATATATTCTGTGTGAGGTGAGAAGCCACTCAGAGATCCGGAGCAGAAGTGTCATCCGACTGAGGCGCCAAAAGAATCACACTTTCTTTCTTGGAACTAGCGCCTCTGTGCACGTGCTGTGGTGTGTGTGTGTGTGTGTGTGTGTGTGTGTGTGTGTGTGTGTGTGTGTGCCTGAGGGATTCAAATATATATGTGTGCACTTGGAGCTTGCTGTTTCAGCTAGTCTGGCTGGTGAGCGAGCCCCAGGGATCCACCCATCACTGCCTCTCCAGTCTCTGGGGTTACGAGCCACAAGGTCATACTTGGGCTTGGTTTTCATATCGGCACTGGGATTTGAACTTGAGTCCTACCGCTTGTGTGGTGCTCACTCCCCAGCCCACCAACAAATTTTTATTTAGAAAGGTAATATCTAAGTTTCTAAAATTTGTGTAAACAATTTTCCCAAGTATTCTGGGAATATTTTCACCCCAAATTAGCAACACGATTTTATTAGCTGGTTTCCCATTTAAAAGCTCAATTCAACTGTTTAAGAAAACTGAAACCCTTACTCTCAATAAACATTAAAATTTAATTCATGTATTTCTTTCCAGATGTTCCTATTTGCAAAATAGCCCAGATTGATTCCTGGCAGTTGCAAGGAAAAAAATATGAATAGAAAATTCTCAAACACTGCAAAGTCCCGAGGGAAAACACCTCAAAGATCACCAAGTTGACCCTCAGAGGTAGGTTTACTTGGTCAAGGCCAGAGCCTGGCAGTAGATGAATTCTCTACCCGTAAAACAATTTTGTCCAGCTCGACTTCTATGAAGTCACCCTAACTGGTCAGTGTTCAAGAATAGAAACTGTCCTTCAGGGAAGCGTATGTGCATGTGTGTGTGTGTATATGTGTGTATGTATGTATGTGTGTGTGTGTGTGTGTGTGTGTGTGTGTGTGTGTATGTGTGTGTGTGTGTGTGTGTGTATGTGTGTGTGTGTGTGTGTGTGCGTGTGTGTGTGTGTGTGTGTGGTGTCGGTTCAGAGTTGAACTGTGTGTGTGTGTGTGTAGTGTCGGCTCAGAGCTGAACTCGTGTGTGTGTGTGTGTGTGTGTGTGTGTGTGTGTGTGTGTGTCCGTTCAGAGCTGAACTGGAGGAGCTTTCAGAATGAAGGAAGCCACAGCTGCTGGTATACTCTCAGATGGGCAGCAGCCTCACAATATAGAAACACCACTGCCAGAACTACAATGCATTTTTTCCAAAACAACTTTTGTTAAAGCATCTTTTTATACATACGGCTTTCCTTCCAAGCATCTCAGCAAACTCTTTTCTAAAAAAATGCTCACACATTTGTTTTAGTGTGTACTTATGGAAAGTTTAACCAAATGTGCAAGTGTGTGGTCCCTTTATTGACACAGCGGCAGAGGTTCCTCTTATGATTACAAACACCCCATAGTGCTATAAAACATCTTCTAGCAAATGGCATCAAAATCTCAAATCATATTATTAGTGATTTTTTAATGCTGTGATTGATATATAGGACTGAGGAGCTGTCAACCCTCACTCAGGTGATCCTGACTTTAGACACAGCTTCTGTTTGAGCCTGTCATCAACGGCAGAGGTACGACTGGGAAACTTCTGGAAGGCAGAGGGATAACATTGCTACCTTCTGACATTCTCAGCCCTTGGGTTAGGTGTGGAGATGTGGAGACTCAATCAGGGAGGAACACTTTACCTCAGGAAGTAGGAATGGCATCAACTCTAAACGAGAGGAAACTGAGTCAAGGAGCTAGAAGAACGTCCCTGAAGAGAAGTGTGGGGGCAGGGAGGGGTCGCTGAGATCTTCTGCCCACCATCTTTGTTACAGACGGCATCACTGAACAATGCTGTCCGGTTTAACACAAATCTTGAATACTCTGTACCCCAGATGCTTAGTCTACAAGCACACTTTTCCTGATTTTAAATCTTTGTTTTTAAAAACTACATTTTGATCTGTACCTCATCCCATGAAGTCAGATGTAGAATTTTCTACTAATGGAATTATGTCAGCGATTAAAACGTTTCGTACTTTGAAGGTCTGGATAAGGGAGGATCAACCAGTGTTAAATGAAAGAAAGACAGACAGCTTTGGGGAATTAACCTCATCACTTTTTGAGCTACTACTTCCAGCATCTGTAAGCTGTGTGTCCTGTTGTAGGGACTTCTAGCTTAAGAAAGAAAACAAAACAATGCCTCAATAAGAGCACAGCAGTGTGCTGCGGCCTGTGCGGACCTCAGGCATTTTCAGCAGCGTCTATTCTCCGTCCTGCTGAGGGCGGAAAGTTATTAAGTCATAAATGAGCCAGGGAGGGCCGGGAGAACGTGAGCAGGCGTTTAGATGGAGGCCCATCTTACACCTGTGCCTGGAGGGAGCCTTTTACAATCTTTACAGTTTGATAACTCCAAACATATATGACATCACATTCAAATGAAGTCACCTGCAAGTCCACAGTTCTCAAAGGGGACGGACAGCCTGAAGCAGTATCCTGGGGTGCTCCCACACTTGAAAGAGGCTGTGCTGGAGCACTTCCGAAAATGAATCTGAAAGTCTCCTTTCACTTGACTAATGCTCAACAGTTTCATGGCTTCTTCCTTGAATTTTGTGCTAAAACTAACGTCCTTCATGATTCTGGGCTCCACTGTAGTTCTGAGGAACCCATGGCAATGTGGTGAATTGTAAGGATTAGGGATATGGCAGGGAGTGTTACGGGGCACCGAGCCTTGGTAGTCAGGATATTTTCCCCTACATTTCTCTAACTTTAAGAAACTTAGAAAAACAGTGATACTTAATGTTATCTGTTCAACTAAGGAAGGCTAGATCAACAAAAGGAATTACAGACGACCTTAGCAGTTAAATGCTCATTTCTGTCCCGTTTCTATGATCTGTTTCCTCCTCTACTGGGTATTTTTTAGTAGTAACATTAAAACAAACTAGCACACCTTGACTTAAACAAGTAAAGAAATGAAAACTAACAAAAACACCAAAAAGATGTCAGGAGGGTAAAACCAAATATGTCATCCAGATAAAAATGATGTCAGGAAGGCATAAGCAATTATGTCATGTAAGCCAAAAGTATCAGTATAGTTTTCCAGATGTAAAAGCCTAGTATAGCTCTCCTCTGCCATTGGCAATTTGGGTGACCTTCGGTGACTCACTAGTTGGGGTCCTTAGCAATACCTCGAGAATGACAGGTGTCTTGTGAATTTGTTAGAACCCTTCTGAGTGTGCATTTGATATGACAGATTTTATATGCATGATGTCATCAGTGGATGTGTTGGTGGTGTCATCTTCCCTGGTTAATTGAGGGATATTGTCTTATATCTGAAGCTTCCAGGAGCTAGCTTTAAATCTCCACTGCTTTTTGTAGGGAACCCTTCCATTGGTAGAGAATGAAAAGGTAAGTTCAGATTGCCTTTCCTTTTTCAATGAAAGGAAAAATAAATAGATACAAATACAGAAATGAACTTAAATTACTACCATTCAAATCAATTATGATTATCTGTCCCCCTTTCGTTAGTCTAGTCAGATAGGCCTCTTCTGACCAAAGGATCTAAAACAGTGGTAGCTTATCATATGGAGTTCCCATCTGATTTCTCAAGCTTTTCTTCTCGTGGGCTAAATATAGCTCTTTCTGCTTTCAGTATAGAGACAGAGTTTCCTTTTCAACATACATAAATATTAGCATTGGTTTGAAGACATATTTATAAGAGTGATAAGTTAGAATTATAAATCTTTTAAGACATAATTTGTATGTGTGTGTTTTGATATATATGGTATGTGGTATGTGTGTGTGTGTGGTATGTGTGTGAGTGTATGTGTGGTGTGTGTATGGTGTGTGTGTGTGGCGTGTGTGTATGTGTGTATGGGCGGTATGTGTTTGGTGTGCATGTGTGTGTGTAGTGTGCACATGTGTGTGTGAGAGATAAGAGTGTGATGTGTGTGTCTGTGGTGTGCACATGGGTCCAGAGGACAATCTCGAGTGTTGCTCCTCGGATACAATCCACCTTCTGACAGAGCACTAGCTCTCGCTCTCACAGCCTGGAACCTGCTAACTAGTCTGTGCAGGCCACAGGCACCCCCTCCTTCTACTTCCCAAGCACTGACCAGGATTAGAAGTACCTCCTTTTTCCCCCTCATGTGAGTTCTAGGCATAAACCCAGGTCCTCACACGGTCTTTACAAACTGAGGTATTTCCCTGCTTTGAGACATAATTTTCGACATATGATTTAATCACCTTAAGCACCCAGTCTCTTCAACGCCTAAGAATGGGGTCGAGTCACTTCCATAAACTCATAGCACCATGGTTTCTCAGGCAGGATATCAAGAGCACCAGTAATATTTTTTTTTTTTTTAAATGGTAAGTATATTGGAGTTTTTCAAGGCAGAAACATCGAGCTACGTACTTTAACCATCTCTATTATTGACAATGTCACTATGCCCTTAAGACTACCTAAGCCGGTCTGGAATTCAAAGCAGCATAATTTTAGGGTTACAGTAAACCTCAGAGAGCTCTCAGCCAGATGATCTCATTTTTTCCAAGTGTAGTTTTTCATTGAATTCTCCCATTTCTCCAACCCAAACTCTACCCAACCCAGGCCAGCCTCCACAAGCATTTCTTGTCAGGAGGAAGCCAGCTCTCTTCCGAGGTCTCCCCTGGACGTGTTCTGTGTGTCTTCCTGCACCACAACTATTTGCTACTGTGCCCCTACTTTCCCTGCAGGCACGAGCTCATCAGGTGGACATCTGAATCACAGTGGGTTCTTTCATGCTGCTCCTCACAGACAGTAGGTCCTCCAAGAACCTAGCTTTGAGTGTGCACTCAATAATTTCTGCTAGCCATAAAACATTTTTAAGAGAGAATGAAACCCCTCTCAGGAAGTATTGTAGGAAGGCACTAGTCAAGAACAGAAGCCACAAGAAGAGAAACTGAGATATGAGTCAGAGTGACTGGCACATGAGAGTGACATGGTCGGCTTCTTCACCTTCATGTAACCCAGAGAAGATCAAGTGTTAATAAAACATTTACTGCCATTGTCAATGGCCTGACTTTGATTTGAAACTCTTGGGTAACTGAATGTCAAGCCAGACCAGAAACACACCACCATGTATTTTTAATGTAAACACAGATATGGAAAAATTTTTTTAATATGCCTGGTATAAGTTTCAGTGAAAACAAAACCAAAACAAAACACCAACCTCCCAGTAGCCATCACAAAGAAAAGAGAACCAATCTGAATGGTAAACACTGTAGAGCTAAGAGCAAAGTGCTCTCTTCCCCAGCCCAACTTGATCTGGAGGTGCTATGTAAAATGATTGTCTTACCTTGAGGGAGTCAAAGCAGGCGATTACTCTTCCATTTTCAACCTGGCAACTTTTTGGGGGGTGAGCAAATTTGCATTCTTCATCGGAGCGTGAGCATGTTCCTCTCTGGTACTGTCTGCAGACTTCCAGCGTCAGCCACTTTGTGTCTCTCACGGGGGCAACGTTCAAGGCCATGATGAGAACTACTTTGGGCTCTGTTCCTTTCGGTTAAAAGGTGAAATCAATCCAAGTCTCAATGATCTCAAAACAACTGCCGTGAAAACTCCAACATGTAAGTTTGAAGGTAAGTAATGAATTCCTTAATGCAGTCCAATCCAGGAAACCGGGGAGAGGAATGTATCCACACGCAGGAAGTCAGTCACCGATCGATAGGCCCCACTGGAAGACTGTGAGCCCTAGGCAGCGCGTGCTCACTGTCATCTCTGGCTCCCAGGGGTCAAGTCTCTTGACTGTTTTGCAGATACACCCCTCCTTAATAAAGTGACTTCAATACAATGGCACTCTTTGGAAAAAATATTAGTTCTGATGCTCACAGCTTTGGAGGATGTGGGAAAGCAACCCTCTTAGATCTTTGTATTTGAGCGGGATGGCGTTTTCCTTCCTTCGTCCTTTTTAAATTCTGAAATTAAATGATTAGCAAAATCAGATCACTTCATTCACTCACAGGATCAGGGTAAAGTCCATTCAACAAAAAACACAAAACAAAGAAACAAACAAAAAACAAAAACCCCAAGAGCTGAACACAGAAAGAACTCCCTGAGGGCTAGTGCCAGCAAGAGTGATCTCCAAGGCAATTTTAAACCATGAACCTGCAAAACAATATGACATCAACGTGTATCCAAGCTCAGAGGAATCAAACATGGTGACCTATCCACTAAGTTCAGATCTAGAGTTTGTGGAAATATAAGTTTATAGTTTAGACTTCAGAACTTTCAGTATCACAAGGAAAGTGGTACAAAGTAGAGGAGGAGGAAGAGGAGAGGAGAAGAAGAGGAGGAGAGGAAGAGGAGGAGGAGGAGGAGGAGGAGGAGGAGGAGGAGGAGGAGGAAGGAGCAACTGAAACTCTATGCAGACTGATCTAGGCAACACTCCAAGAGTTATGAGTGACTCAGACAGATGAGTGTGGCAGACACAGTAATTAGGCCCTTTGAAACAATTCCATCTAATGTGCTCAATCACCAAACAGTGTATTAGAAATGTGGCTCCCAATTAATTTCACATTTAGGTCATTGATTTTATTGTTGGGAAGGCTATAAACAACTGTAGAGCTGTGTCTCTCTTACAAAATGGAGATGATATTATTTTGGGTGAAGCATGGGTTGCCTATTCCTTGAGTTCTCTTGAGTTTACAGAGATTTGATGCTGGGGTAGATAGGCTGGGTCTCCTGGTATTTGCTCTTTGAACTCTGAATACTGAAGAAGTGCTCATTGACCAATTGAACTTAGGATGGGATGAATGCAAGTTAACTTCAATCAGGTTTTGTCTGCTTGACTTTAATTGAGACACAACCCAATATTACCCTCTCCAGGCTGCGAGATGGATCAGTGGGTAACGACATTTGCCACCAAGCCTTACCACCTGAGTGTGATCTCTGGGACCCACACTGTACAAGGAGAGAACTGACTTCGGAAGTTGTTCTCCGACCTCCACACGCTCCTCACACAGAGAAGCTTAAAAATGTAATAAACTTTAAAAACTGCTCTCTTGTACTTAGAATGTGATGATCAAAAGGTGTGCCTATAACAATCCTGTAAGTTAAAGCTCAGATGTCTAAGATCAGCAGATTTCACCTGTCTTCATTCTTCAAAGATCATGAAATTAGTAACATTGAAATTGAACATTATCAAGATAAACACAAATAAAAGTAAACCATTTGCAGTCATTGTATGTCCCATAAGCCTTGATGTCCTCAAAATTTATAGATGGGGTACTTCATGAAGACTGGAAGTAGATTAGTTATTGCTAAACTCTTAAGGAGGTTTTTATTAATGACAGGTTACTCATAAGACATTGTTGTAAAATTAGAATGGGGCTTAAAAGTTCCTGTGGCTGAATGGGGTCTTGGTCACATGTAACTTCCAAGCACAACTTGGATCAACAACAGTGTGATGTGTTTCTTATGGGTTTACATAATCCTGGTACATACAAACCCAGTACACTACACTGCTTGTCACATGGATGTACAACATTAACCCTTGATGGTTGGGAGAGAATCTGCCACTGGGCTTTGTATTTGCTGCAGCTCAGCTCACTCTGGTATGCACTCTTTGTACACAGCGTGCCATGTTTCCCAACTGGCAGCCTCAAATATTCATGTTTAACACAACTCTTGATTTCATCAAGAGGTCATATCCATCAAGTGACTGACCTCCATCGTCTGGGCTTGCTTGCAAGAGTACCTCTGATGACGCTTGTACAATGAACTCACCTAAGGATGCGTTTATCAGAATGCATCCCATGACTTAGTGACATTGACTTGTGTTTCAAACAGCATGCACCAAGCAAGTTCAGAGGGCAGTAACCGCTAAGTGCTTCACAATTGTTCCCAGAAAAAGTGAGTCCTTGCCTTGGTGAAAATCAGTTTACCCGAGCAGACCAAGCCAAACAGACATTCTTGAAGTTGGGCTTCTCCATCCTGGAGAGAGCTGTTAGTCTCTCACAGGGAAGGGAGGGACCGGTCCTGTAGGTTTATTTGGTCATTTATCTTGATTAAACAAGATGTCTTCTCCTGGGATGGTGGGAAGTACTTTTTCACCTGTATCATTCTCTGATTTGTGACAGTGCTAGTGTAAGTTACACACGTGTGTGCATTCAGGGAAATGGGCAATGATGAAAGCTGAGACACATCTCTGACTTCAATTAGAAGATATTTGAGGGAGCCAGGCAAGCTCCTGCTTGTCTGTTTGCCAGTGTGTGCTCCCAGCAGCAACATCAAGTAGCTTAGGCTAGGGAGCTTAAGAGGATGAGTCTAATAACCAAATTTACTCGGTATCAGGTTTCACAAACTGGCCCAGACCTGCAGCTTCATTAGCTCCAGCCTGCCTCCAAACCAGGTACAGAACAAAAGATGGGGGAAGCAAAAGCCAAGAAATGTTTCTGTTTGTCAGCAGAGACGGGGCATCAGTGATAGACAATGTACTAGACACATTTAGTTCCTACTCGGAAAACATCATGCAGAGTCCTCAAGATAGGAAGGTTCAGGATGACAAGGATGAGGTACACACCATCCTCAAAGGCAACAGAGGCCCCCCCACCAGACCCCCCCAAGGCTTCATAGGTAGGACAGAAATATGCAAACCTGGACATTTCTGCATAGATGGCAAGAGTAGAGATTCAATCTTGATTCACAGAAGCCACACTCGGTGATGCTCTGAGCCCAGAGAAAGGGCTCCCGCTTACAGTTTGATAAAAAAACGCAACCAGAATTTTGGGTTTACACCACAAATGAACTGGCCTCTGGACATACTTATTTCCACTGGCCGATGAAACAATATATTTACGGAGCATAACCAATGTCTTAAAACAAGTACACGCTCCAGATCATCTACCTCAGGTGGCACTTCACGTACGTCTCTGTTTCTCTGGTGAGGACACTTGACCGCCAGCCATTTTCAAGGGCTCCACACCTTGTTTTTAACTATGGCCACTGCATTATTGAACTTACCACCCCTTATCAAATTTCCCAATGTTGCATTCTACAGTCCCTGGTTAACACAATCTACTTTTGGCTCCTAGAAGTTCTTTTTGCAGGGGAGGGGTTAAGGTTCCACATATAATTTTTTTTTTAAGATTCCATATATAAATATTTAATACAAACTTGCTTTTAGGAAGACAGCAAGCTTTTCAATGACAGTCACTTTATGCCAAAGAAAAGGGTGTGCACCCCGTGACAGGAACACGTTGCTATTTTGGGTCTGTTGTCATAAATCTGCGACTTGTGTTCTTCCGAATATGCTCTCTGTTCCTGTCCTAGAGGTTCTGTCGCGAGTTATGAAAGGCCTAATCTCTTTGTGGTGTCACAAGTAGACACAAGCAAGCAGCCGTGGGACCCTGGAAGACAAAGCAGCTTGAGCTAGGTTTGGGTGAGGCCGTTTACAGCTTATGTGCAAGGGAGGATGGTGAAGACCAAGTTTTAACTTGTTATCAAGGACCAGGCTGGCTGTTCCCACACAGATCTGCTAGGCTGCACAGAGTTGGAAGAGCAGATATGTGTTGGGCTGTGCCATCCAGGATGAGAGCCCCTTCCATGTGGCTATGTGACTACATTTAAATCTTTATCCTTCCATTTATGTTCAGTTACAAATTGACCCTCTCAATACAGCTACTGGAAGATTTCAAGTGTGAATGGGCCAAGTTGAGGATAGGACCCTCCCTCATCAATCTGTAAACTCTACGAAATCTAAATACACATCGCATATGGACAATGAAAATATACTATTCATGCTTTTACACAGCGTGCAAGCAGTGTCCCTGAGCTTCTATTCCTGCTAAGTCAACTACTTTCTTCAGTTTCTCATACATTTTCATGGCAGCTACTACAGGGTAGGTTATAGAAATACAAAATCTGAAAGCCCCTTGTAAACAGTACAGTGTCTCAATGCAAGGAGATTAAAAAAAAAGAGTCTTTCCCTAGACACCCATTGATGGAAGGCACTCTCAAGTCTCTTCCTCCGCACGGGAGCTCCATATGGAAGCCATGATTGTGCCTGGGTGGGATCACCTGCCCCAGCACTGATTTTGGGAGCAAGACACAATCTAGTAGATGATGCATGACTACACAGGGGACGGGTCTGTGCCTGCAACAGCCGTCAGGCCTGGCCATTTATTTTTAAACAAGTGTCACTACTTCTTAACTCAGAAGAAGTGTAAATACTGGTAAGACCACAGATTCTAACGTATCCACCCAACTCCAGTGGAAACCCCTACAGAATTTGCTCTGTGTGTGTATAATGCGTCATGACTGTTATTTCTGAATCCCCTGAATTCTGCACAACACCTGGTCTGTAGAAAATACCCTATAAATGTTTGTCGAATGAACTCTTGATCCTCCTTCAGTGGACATCTGCGTTTTAATACAGACCAAATTCAGAGCTACAGGAGTAAGGTTTTGATGGGGTCTGTTTGGCTATGACCAAAAGGAACATTCTATCGGGCACCCTGATTCATTCTGCTGTAGTCAAGCAAACTGAGGGTGGGCAGCTGCCCTGGGGATGAACAACTCAATCTGGATGCCTGCTCTCAGCCCAGAGATTGTCAAAGAGCAGGACCTGAGCCAGCAGAGCTGCAGCCCCTTGAAGCTTATGAAGAAATGCAGACTGCTGGGTCCTCCCAGAGATCCTACGCTGGAGACTCAGGGCAGGCCAGGCGCCTGTGTTTAATAAACCTCCTGGAGTGACCGGTGCCAGCCTGGCCAGCATTCCTTGCTGCTTTGCAGTATGCTCTGTGCTTCTCTTAGATGCTGAAGGAACAAGGATGGCTGCTTCAGGTTACCAGAAAGGACCTCTGTGCTCACAGATTCCCACAGAAGCAGCTACAGGGCAGGCACAGGACTCCATCAGTGGCTTCATGTCTGACCAATCAGAACAAAGCAAAACTAGAGGAGCAGAAGCACCCAGGAGCTCTGTTTCAGGTGAGACTTCTGGGGGGGGGAGGGGGTTCAGGCCAGCATGCTCACGTCAGGGGGTTTGAAATGTAGGCCTTGGGGTGGGTGGGGGGCTTGTTTTGTAAAGCACATGTGCCCATTTCTAAGTCCAATGCTCAAGCTCCCTATCTTCAAAGGGAAGACTCGCTCGAAGTTCAAAGATAAATGGCTTTCTATAGTATTTCTTGAAATTCAGAAGGCCTTTCCCATTCAACTCCACACACTAATGTCAACTATTTTTAGGGTCCTTTCCTCACATGGCACTTCCATTTTTCAAAATTTATTTAAAACTCTTCTAGGTGTTAGCTTTTTGGAGAGCTGTGACTCTGGACTCTATAAAAGAATTTGCTGCTGAGACTCTATGACAATTGCTAAATTACGCAGCCAGCAAGCCTGGACTGCCTGGCCCTCCGCTGTGGGAGAGGAGGAGGTAGGTGGCTTCCCAGTGTTCCACACCCTCAGACAAGCCCAGGCTGAGGACCCCCCAGGTGTCCCACTTTGTGGATAATTTGCACATTTCTGAAGGCAAAAACATCCATCATGTCCAATCTTGAGGCGGAGATTGATCAAACTTTAAGACCGCCTTAAGGGAAACGGCTCTGCGTTAGAGCCTTACTGGTTCACTCCTGGTCACCTGGGCTGCCTTAGCTGTCTGCCAGATGAGGCCTCCTGCGGCACTGATTAAAGGATCCTTGCAAAACAAACCGGTTTCTGAGTCAGACAGTCAAGGACTCATTAGCCATTGAGTAAGGCAGAAGAAAGGGTGTCTTTAATGTTATTTTGCATACATGTGATTACGGTGAAGAGCTCTTGTCCCTTTGACTTCCTCCGTCTCATTTTTTACAATCTTAGGGTTTTAACGTTTAAAAAACTAAAATACACATTCGTTTCTTGGTTTGAGTTGGGGTCTCTCTATTCACTGTGTAGTACTGGCTAGCCTAGGGCTTGAATTGCCTTTCCTGCCTCAGTCTCACTCAGAGGGCTGGGGCATGTGACATCTTGTTGGGCTTTTCATGGGTGGTGGTGGGAATCAGGGATATTCTTTTAGATAGGCTCTTACTCTGTAGCCTTGGCTAGCCCAGCATACACTATATAGCCCAAACAGGGTTTGAACTTTGGCAATTCCCCTGCCTCAGTGTGCCAGGACTAGAATTATAGGCTATGTCATTGCACATGGCTTAAATATATTGGAAGAAAATGATCTTTCCTTCCTGGGAGTAGCTTGATATCTGAGCATCCCCACCTCCATTTCTATAGACTACTTTAAATGAGCTCACAGTGAGCTCTCTCCACTAATGAATGAATTAGCCACATCGCCAGCCTATCAGGGGCAGACACAGCAATGATGGGAGCAGAGTGTAGAGGAGCCAGCAGCCGAAGTACCAGGGCTGAGAGCCACTTGATTCTGAGGAGTGGGGTGACACTGTCCAGTAATCACTGCCTTGGAGAGGAGATGTCAAACCAGGCTTCCCTCAGACAGCTCGGTGACCAAGAGACAGAGATGGTCAAAGGGAAGAAACAAAGAACCCACCGGGGCTTTTCACAGAAATCAGAAGGGTGGTGAGCATAGTAATCTCCAAAACCCTTTGTTCTCCTAAACTCCTTGAATTCGGTTTCTTCCTGACTTATTAAAAAGTATCTATAAAATGGTGCATTGAGAGTTAAGGGACGAAAACCAACTTTGCTAGCCTGGATTCCAGTCTTCTCTCCAGATAACTGTGGGAACCTCTTGGAGCTCAACAATAATGGGATGATAACGCCTAGTCCATAAATATCTCCTATAGCACAACATAAACATAATTAGTAGTATATTACCAGGTCTCTGTTTATGGTAGCTAATCTATATTCATTTAGATTCTTAGCGACATTTGCATTAAATTTTAAGTTTTAATTTCTAAGCTGTCTTAGTATCACTAATGTTTTTAAGAATGAGGCAGTTGAATAAACTGGGACAAGGGTTTTTCATTAGTTTGTTGGAATGTCACCAGAAAGCATTGAGAGCTTTAAAAAACCATATTACTGGGTGTAACTGTGTTAGTAAATACAGGCACAGAGACACACAAAGATAGATGGAGAGATCCTGTATCTTTAACAGTCTTGAAAGCCAATGATATATATTTTTAAATAAATACGTACACACACACACACACACACACACACACACACACACACACACACACACATATATATGAAGAACTCTCTCTATGATGAGAACCATGGAGTCCCTTCTATAATGTGAGCTCCAGAAATCTCTGACAGATCTTCCTCTGAATGACTCTAAGCCATCGTTGAGTGGGGACAGAGTTCTGACTGTCAATGGCATCTCCATTTCAAATGCTACTCCGACCTTTTGAACACACTTTCTGATATACTGCTGAAGGAATATATGGGCAGACACCCACACTCACACCAAGGTCACACAATAGGTCACCATTATCTATGACAAAGGCAATAGAGGAAAAAATTCTCAGCTAATTTTTTTTCTGTGTGGCATGTCTTAAAGTCGAAGTGAAAAAGTCATAAAAATCCAGGGTTCATTTTAATATTTGAACATTTCCAACCTACTTTCATAGCCAATTCCAGGAACACACAGAGACAGAAATCTCATCTTTAATTAGAAGAAAGAAAAATTCTAAATATACTCCTAAACCCACAGCCAGAGAGAATCTATTCAGCACATATTGTATTCAAAATAAAAAAAAAAATATTTTTTTCCATTGTGTTTTCTATACAAATACAATTCAGCCAGGAGATGCTGTGACTGGAAGGAAAGCAGCCACATTAGATAACATTCAGCACAGTGCTTGTCTCCCGGTGGCCCATGGCTGCAGCTAGACAGGGTGACAGACTCGCATGTCTCTTTAGAATGCCCCTTCCCTGGCCACAGTCTGCAATGAACAAACAAAATGTCTATCCAGCTGCCCCTTGTCCTTTTGTCTTTGTCCCTCTTGATGCCAGCCCAATGGCTACTCCTTCTGCCTGCTCTGATGGCTTGGCCCTGCATATCCCCTATATACTTCCGTTTTTAATGTTTTTCCTCATCTGGTGGTGCTCTTTTGAGAGACCATGGGACATCTGAATTGGCTCTCAAAGCTGTTGTGATCTGAGCAGACTCTGTCACACACTCCTGCCTCCCTCAACTGAGAGATCCACCATGCTTTCTCCACCAAGATCTATTGAAATGCCTCTGGAACTATGAGCTGACATAACTATCTCCTTCCTTAAGCTGTTTCTGTCAGGTACTGTAGGTACAGTGAGGCAGGAGAGATAAACACGACTACATATGCTAGGGCTCCCCTCTGACATAATACAAATGGAAGGGATGCCTCATGCAGCCAACAGACATACATTTAAAACAACCAGTGCATTGCTATAGCTGTAGGTAATCAAGATAATGTGAAGGCACATATGTATTAGAATCAAAAACTCACGTCTGCATGGATATGGCATATGTGTGATATGCATGGAAAGAGGTTGTCACAAGCCTGGCCAGTGGCACAGTGTTTCAAAGATTCACGGATGTCAGATGGAACTTGGCAGTTCTGCTTCTGGAAGCTCAGGGCTGCCCACAGTAGTAAAAGGAGAAATTGGGAGAGAACCAAGAGGTGTGTGTGCAGCACCTGCCTGAGTTAAATCCCCACGTAGTTAGGGAACATGCTTCGGTTTGCACAACTGCTGTAGTCTTTCACAACTCACAACACTAAGACATCCCAGCATTAAAGCTTGCTGTAAACAGAGCAGAGTCGAGATCTCAGCTTCTATCGCTGTGACTAAACTTCTTACATTATGAACTACAGGACACTTAGTGACTGTGAAAGACAGTGGCCGTTCTTCATAGAGTCATGCAAGACATCAAAACCTGCTCACTCACATACGGTAAGTTCCAGAGTCATGCTCTAAGTTTCCTCAGTTCACCTCAGAGAGGGGTGGTCCTCATGGAGAAGAGTGACATGGGTCTCAGGATGTCCAAGCATACTGGGATACAGTGAGCCAGCAGAGTGAGCACCAAGGACCTCAAACACACTACAGACAGGATGATGAGGCTTTGCCTGGAGAAGATTCCTAGGGAAGCACATCTCGAAACACTTACCCTGGATGGGCAGGCAGGAAGTAGGGAACTGCCCAAAGGCTGCAGCAGTGGATGGAGAGGAAAGGAGAAACCCAGGGGAAAACTCTGCTGTAGCAATGGCTGCCAAGGAAAGACCACATACAGAACCATGGAGTACTTGTGGGCACAGGGACAACAGGACAGCAGGACGGACAGCAGGACTGCAGGGGAACACCCATGCTCTGCACCAATGCTGGATGGGACCCTAGGCAGTTCTGTTTCTGGAACCTCGGCTCCTCAGTGTAAACAGAGGGTGAGGAGAATACACAGACGAGGGGGTAGCCTCCCCAACTCTCCTACCTAGGCTCCCGTCATTTGGGGGTTGGAAGGAAGGTGGTAGGTGAGAGCGGGAGTTGGTGAGCTACAGATGACCTGCAGAGGGAGAAAAACACTCATCGGCTCCTGGGATGAAAAGACAAGCTGCTCAGTTCTTCCTCTGAGGTAGAAAGAAGGTGGTTTGAAGCCACACAACTGGAAACTCAACTCCAGGTAGCTAGCTGTCTCTGCCACTTCAGTCAGGTCAGCTGTCCACCCACCACAAGGGAGAGGTGGGGCTGGGTCCTCGGATGCCACTTAAAGTGAGAAGAAGGATTTCGGGTAGTAAAGCAACACGGGAGGAAAGCAGAGGCAGAAATATCAAGTGTGTTAGACAACAGGGCTTACGTGGAGAGGCGGGACCTGGTCCTGGATGGAAGACTCTGGTCTTGTGTCTTTCTCTACCCGTTCCTGGCTGGCTTAGAGCAACAATATGAGAAAGGATAAGCACGCATAGGTTAAGGGTTTCGAGATGCAGTGTACACTACCCGGAAGTCCAGAGGCCTAGGAAGATTAACGTGCAGGAGGCAGCAGCTGAGGTAGGTGGCAAAGCTATTCTCCCGAGTAGAAACCGTGCACGGCATCATGGGAGTCCATAAATATCTCTATATGTGCATGTGTGTTGGTGCGTACATGCCAAGCCACAGCAGTGAGTGACATCAGAACTGGACTTGGCTACCACAGCAATGAATGACGTCAGAACTGGGCGTGGCCGATACTCCTTACCAAGAACGGTTAGAGGGTTAGAGAAGGGCTCAGCACACCACAATCACACGTGCTCAGAAAACAGAAGAGTCAGCAGCTTCCCTTCTACCCACTGCGTGGCTGCTCAAAAGGTGCGATAAGAAACACACACAGGTGTCACTTAGAGAGAGCCAAGAGCCGGATGGGGGCACAGCGTAGAACCGACTGACAGATAACAGCTCTCACCCTGGGGTTAGCATATTTAATGGTGAGATAAGTCCAGGGTAGAGCTTAAAACAAACATTTACTGAGCATCATTTGTGATAAGGCTTTTCAGGTGGAAGGTAATACGGTTGAGAACTATGACAGAGTTCATGCCTGGTGGCCCGTGTGTTCATTGGAGGAGGAGTAGGCGGGGCATGTGGGAGCCGGAAGGGCTGGGATACACGCCTAGGCCCCTGCTTAAGTGCTCCTCTGTCCAGGTTTATGGCTTTAAACTCAGGCAATTTTTATAGCCTTAGACAGTGGTGTCCCCAGAGATCCATTCTCTCTGCTCCTTTCTTTCTCCTTTGTCCTTCTCTTCCTCCCTCAGATACCCTGCATATAATACACAGATGAACATGGACTAACCCTCTTAAGAGATTCAGGATCTGCTATCCGTTTTCTGTGCTCCTCCATCACCCAAACCATCTTTATTTCTGTGTTTATTCACAGTATAGGCTCTCAAGACATCTATCCATGCTACTTCCCACCTCACCCCCACTTCCCACCTCACCTTTACTTCCGATTCTTGCCCCTACCTCTTACCTCATCCCTACTTCCCACCTCATTCCTACTTCCCATCCTCACCTCCACTTCCCACCTCACCCCTACTTCCCTCTAAACAATTAGCACAAAGGAATCCAGTCAGAAATATAAGCAGATCAGCCCTCTGCCCACCTCCCAACAGGTGACAGTGAAGAGTCTTGACATAGTCAACAATGGCCTTCATGGTTGGTGCCATGCCTTCTCTAACCAACAGTCTACAATAATAACCTTTGCGATTGGTCCCACAGCTTCTGTAGTAATCGCTCTCCTTCGTTCCTTCCTCCCAGCCATTCTGGCCTTCCTAGGGTAACCAGCGCATCCTGCCTTCCAGCTTTAACCTTGTGGATCCTTCTGCTGGGAATACTCTCCCAGCCAGTCACACCTTGGAGGTCACCCTCTGGGGAAGCCTCTCCTGATGTAATACTGCGTCAGTGCTCACTCCCTGATCATGCTGACTCTCCCTGCTGTCTCCCCTCCAAAGCCCTTGTCAGGATTCAGTGCTCACATACTTAATTTACAGCCGGAATGTAAGAAAGGGGCGGGGTCTGTTGTATATCCCCTGGCATCTAGCAAAACAACTAACTCCGGGACATAGCAAACATTGGACAAATCTCTGCTGAATGAGGAGTGAGCACATGAATGGGGAACACATGGCTGGACAGGCTCCACAGCTCAGTCTGCGCTTTGTTCCATCTTCAAGATAGGACTTGAAATAGTCCTCGGCCACTGTTGTTCTTGCTATTATTTCTGCTCCCCAGGAATCCAGTTTCTGGGCTTTAAGAGGGAGGAGGCCTGGCAGTTTCTAAAGCCTCTTCTGTCCTTCAAGTTCTGTGGCTGTTCGATGACTGGCAAGGCTAAGTTAAGGAGAGATGTATTTTTAGGGACTCTTGTGAAAATGTTATCAACTCGACTGCATTTGACCTAGATTTGTTAGCAGGCCCTTTGAGCCATGGGATCTAATGGGAGCGTATGTCACAGGAAGGGGGACATCTGTAGAGTACAGACTTGGGGGGTCCAGAGGGAGTGGAGGCAGCGGTGCTATCCTCTGGCACTCGGCAGGTAAGAGGGTCAGGAAGGAAGAGAGCAGAAGGCGTAAGTAAGCCTCAGCTGCCTGAGGGACATGGCACCTCATGGCTGAATTATCCTTCCTCCTGTTTTCTCTCCCACCAACACAGAATCGGAGATGTTGCTGCAAGCCAGGTCTGAGCAGCAGCCACCTCAGACTTCCTTGTGGAAAGGAAGGCACTGTTGAAGGTGCAGACCTGCAGGAGGGCGGTGGTGCTGGTGCCTTGGGCTGTCTGGGGAAAAGGCTGTTGAGCCTGAGAGGCTATGAAGAAGTCCTTAAAAGACGGTGCTCCACTGGCCTCCCTCTTTGGCTTGTCTTTTCCTAGCAAGCTGAGCAGCAGCTCAGAATAACTAACGCCCCAGTACTGGCCATCGCTGAGGATGCCTCAGACAGTGGCCTCCTGTGAGGTGAGGCCAAAAGTGTGCTTTCTAAGGTGAACACATCAAAAGACCATGCTGAGAACATTCTAGCTCTTGGCCTCTCTGCACTTCTGACCAAGCCTCACTACTTGTGCAGGACACGGCAATCCTGGAACAGAAGCAGCCATGACATACACGGGGAAGGAAGGCTCCATGGGTTTCTAACACCTTAGAAAGACAGAAACCTGCTCAGTTGCTTGAACCCTGTAGGTGTCGGCACGGACAGACCTGTGAACGACACATGACGATACTCCATGAATGCCAGGCAGAGCAAGTCTTCCCCACGCCCTACCGTTTGAACAGGAAGAGTAGAAACCAGGAGTTCAGGAGCTCTTGTTAACAGCTCAAAAACAGATTCTGCTTTTCAGAGATTTTACTGAACTCTAGAAGAAGGAGGTATCTGTGGGGAGGGGTGCGATTTCCAGCCACACTTCTTTCAATTGCCATTGACATGGAGTAACTCAAGCCACAAGAATGAGTGAGTGGGCAGCATACGTGGGTTTGAGACCACGATTTGTCTTATCTTAAAAGAGACTGAGCTTTTAGATGCTGAAATCAATAGCCAACGTTACTGTCCGAACTCTGAGGAATACAATGACCCAGGCAATTATGTATAATCTATAATGGAGAAGCCCAGGCACATGTGGGCACTACGAGATGACGTCAGTGTTCGCTGTCGGGTAGAGGGAGCGCCAGCGGCAGGCTCCTTGCAGTGGGCACCTCTGTCTCCTTTCACTTCTCCTCGGAGGCTAACCACCACCCAGCTCCGCTCTCCTGCTGCCACCACTTGTCATCATCTCTAAGCAACTTCACCCTGTGCTGTGTCACCATGGTAACCATGGGCCAACAGTTTGCCACTAAGAACCAGGGAGAATGGAAGCAGCTACAGGCTGTTCTGGCCCTGGTCACCAGTCACATCTGGGTACCAAACAGGCTTCTTCCCATTTTATGGAAGGGGAGACTGAGGAACAGGTACGGGGTCTCCTAAATCTTATCCATGGAGGACGAAAGTGCCAGGGCTGAGGAGTTCGCCACACAACAACGCTGTGCCTGTTTTCCACATTAACTTCTACTGCAACAAACATCTAGTTCTGAGCATTAGAGTTATGTCTGGGAGCCAGGCACCCTGTAGACTCTACTGCTCTTGGCACAACTGTCTGCACTATCCATTTTCCAAGACACACTTTGTACCCAGGTACAAGCACATCAGTTTCCCAGGCCTACTGGCCGGTGGACTCTATTTGGCCTTGGTATTCCCTCCACCCAGGGCATTGCATTTCTTAAAAAAAAAAATTCATTTCCTTTAAGATTTTTTTTTTTAAAGAGACACACTGCTGAGCTGGGAAATTAATAACCCGGCATAACCTGTGATACCACCCTGAAGACAAACTCTCAAGTCACTTGTTCATTATCTTCTGAAATGATTTTGTCATCCATATTCCCATGTGCAGACTTCAATTGCTCTTCTAAGCCTGCTTGCTACTCAAACTGGTCTGACCTCTTTCTCAAGAAAGCCAATGGCTTAGAATCAAACCAAACCTGACAGAGGGAGGGAGGGAGGAAGGGGAGGGAGGGAGGGAGAGAGAGAGGAGAAAGAATGAGAGAGGCAGAACAGAGGGAGGAAAGGGGGAGAAAGAATATGAATCCGAACCATACTTTCAATACTTTCCTTTCATATCTGGATTGTTATGTAAGTGCTTTGGATGTGTGTCTACATAGTCCGAAAACCAAAATGGTTTACTTCTGTCCTGTTCTAGTCATTAGCACATGTATGAAGGGTAACTTCAGCATGCATTGCTCTACTGGTTTGTAAGTCATGACGTTGCTGATACTGTCTATTTTTAACTAACAGTGGAACGTGAAGCGATGGTTATGATTACAATAGGGCTCGTGTGTGTGTGTGTGTGTGTGTGTGTGTGTGTGTGTGTGTGTACAATGGCATTTCACTTACTCAAAGTGTCTTCTTGGTGGAGATCCAAATACCTCGCTCACACTTTACAGGACGATGCCTCTGATAAGAAAGGCACTGCTCAATTCAGTTCTCAGTGCTGAGAGCCAGAGACACAACCATGAGCCCTGGACAACTATCTACCTTGAAACTTCACTAGCTGAGGCCTGAGCATTTCACGGGCCCATGGAAGGATCTGGAAGACTTAATACCAGGACAAGGCATTGTTGCATCTGGAGCCATGACAGGGAGCCTGCCACACAGTTGATGGAAATGTTGGTTTAGGTCACCGATCAGCCCTGCAGCGGCAGGAGGGAAGGGAAGCCTCTGCCGGTTTCCACTTTTCCAGTAAGAATGACTCATCAGTTACAAATACTCTGTATATCTACCAGCTCATCCCGCTGCCAGCTGCTGTCACCAGGCCTCCTCACTCAACCAGCAAGCATTCCAAACTTCTGCAAATTATAGCTCTTTTTGTTTTAAAATCAATCAGATAAGGCACGTATGCCTATGACCCCAGGCTGGTCCACTGTGATGACTTAGTTCTCCCTTCCCTACCTTCAAAACAGAGTCCTTGGAATGTGTGTCTGTGTGGATGGGGGATGCCAGAGAGCACTGACTCAGCCTCCGGCTTCCTCCACCCCAAGCACAGCTCATTAGGTACAAGGCTCATTAGGTTCAAGAGAGAAAAGGTGGCCAGCATTTCTTCCTCCAGAGTGCAGAGAGGAAGGCCCTTTCTTGCTTACTGATCGCCTCCTCTGGAAGTAGCTCCTCTGTTGTTCAGAAAATGGACAGAGCCAAGAGCTCAAAGAATGGAGTCTTAACTTCTGTACATTACATGCCGACAGAAAGATCTGGGGCAAGTCACAACTGCCTTCTCAGCCTCAGTTTAGCCACACACAAGTGATCAGTCTAGACAAAGCAGCAGTTGCCAGGCCCAGAACAGGCGGCTACAGAACCAAAAAATGTAAACACTGCAGCCCTCAGGAGCTCTCACTGTACTTCAAGTTGTTGGTAGCCGGGCAAGAGAAAGTGAAATACTTAAGTGGCCAGTAACTTAAAATGTATCTTTGATAACTCCACAGTCAGAGGTGCAGCAATCTAAGAGACTTTGAAAATAAGCAAGGAGGCTTGTTAACCCTTCTAGCCCTGAAGGGCGCAGAGCCTCTCTCTGCTTCTATGTGCATGCTTCTAGAGGAGACACTTGAGAAATACTGATCAGCAAGCTAAGTCAGGCTCCTTCTACCTCGGACATGCTAGCAACTGTGTTTCTTGCCTCTTAGAGATAGGCGGATCTCCAGGGAGATGCCTGTGACCTGTGGGGATCTGCTTTGCTAACCCTGGAGCAGAAGCCAGGGTTCATTACAGCTAATAATCAGTCTGATTCTCTAGCCCTCCTCAGAGGAGGTAATGACACTGCTTCTGAGCCTGCAAGGCCCAGGCGAATACTCTGACATCACTGCCACCACCTTGGCTGGGAAACCCATGCACTAATTTATTTACTGAAAAATAAGGAAATCAGCTGTGTGAGCCACGGCAGAGCAGTGTGCTGTGGCTTTCAGTTGTAATTGCTCATCTCAGAAAGAGGCATGATTGCTTCCAAAACACCCATCACATATTTATCTCTCTTTAAAACATACACTGTCTGAACACAATACAGTAAATTAAAAGGAGATTGAGAGTTGTAGAGGACCATGTAATCCTACAATCTTAAAAGTCAAAAATAAGGAGAGGGCACAGGGAAAGAAAATGTCAAAAGGGAAGTTCAAATTAAATGTTTAGATTTTTTTTAAAAAATGTTTCTAGAAACACGTTTCAAAGCTATAGTAACTAGAACTGAAACTTTTACAAGCAAAATCTTTTTGGTCTAACTTCAGAATGTTGTTAAACGCCTTCCTTCCTTCCAATCATAACTAAATCCTTCCGTCTGTATCTAAAATTTAGTGAATTACAGTTTATTTTCACAAAGAAAAATCGTAATTATTATCAGATTTGGAAATGGTTTGTTCTAGTTTGCTTCTCTATTGCTGTGATAAACACCATGACCATAAATAAGCAATTGAGAGAAGGAAGGATTGATTAGACTTACATGTTACAGTCCAGCATCGAGGGAATTCAGGGTGGGAGCTCAGGGCAGGAGCCTGGAGGCAGGAACTGAAGCAGAAGCCATGAAGGAATGCTGCTTACTGGCTTGCTTTCTTATACAGTCCTAAAGCCCAGGCCCACCCACCTAGGGATGGTACCGCCCACAGTGGGCTGGGTCTTCTCCCACACCAACCCAGCAATCGAAGAAAAAAAAAAAAGTCTCACAGACATGTCCACAGGCCAATTTGCTGAAAACAATTCTGTAATTGAGACTCCTGTTTCCCAGATAAGTGGATGTCTGTGTTAAGCTGACGAAAATTAACCAGCACATAGCTCAGTTTTATAAAAGTTGTATCAAAATATCTAAATGCTTCTTAGCAGCATTAAATAATTAAAATTGGACATATCTAGAAAAAATTAACTGACAATTCCCAGAAAAATCTAACACATTTTCTAAAATGTAAGTTTCCAGAAGATATCTTAGGATCATTTCTATGCACCAGTATACATGTTAATACCATCTCTAGAGAGAGTGTTGTATGTCACTATTCTATAAGGTTAAAAAAAAAGAGGTTTTAGTAAGAAAATTATTTAACTTGAAACTTGCTTAAATTACCTCTATGAATAATGCCAAGCTTTCTTCAAATGAGACACTTTGAGGCCCCAGGAAGCCAGGCCTCCAAAGCGTGAATAGCAGCTATGAATGAGACTACTATAATTTTTCTATCCCTGGTGTCTCTAACATATTAGTATTAACTGGAACTATAAGAGTTTCAGGAGAATATATGGTTTTGCTTGGAAAAAATTTCAACTATGAACAATTCGAGACAAAAAATTTTGCAAGCCCAACTACACATCCCTAACAAAGGTAGACTAAGGAGATGTAGGATGGATGGATGGATGGATGGATGGATGGATGGAGAAAGAAACAAATCACAGCAAAAAAAAAAAAGGATTATTCATCTTTAGTTTAAATGTATATCACAATCAGATTTTCTTTAAAACACAGACTTTACATGTAATGGATCTTAAGTGTACTACTAGAAACTTCATTTATAACATAAAAAAATCTAATATATGTGTAGTGTTTAAGTAAATTTTAGTTAGCAAGATGAAAACAATCTGATGCTGGTCTCTCTGATCCATTAAAAGTCTCTGGGGACACTTGTAGCCACTATACAATGTATAAAATACAGGCTGCTCACAAATTTCCAAAAGCCAAGAGCTGGGGCATTAATATATAATAGGAATATATCACACAGTTACTGGACAAAAAGGGACAAGTTGTCATCTGAACATGATCTAATTATAGACCCAGAAAACCCAAGAGAATTTAATTTAATCCTCATGTGGAAAAGGGGGGCTCAGTCAGATTGCTAGAAATGAGATTACTGAATGAAGCTCAAAGGCAACAAGAGATCTCTATCAGTGATCAGGAAGAATATATAATAAAATATTTAATTTATGTAGCTTCATAAACATAAAAGAGCTGGGAATAATTCTAGCTGAAAAACATACTGGGCAGGCATAAGCGAGTGTCACTTCAGGACGTGAAGACATTTGAATAATTTCCACACAGGTGTCCGTTCGCTCGCTCTCTCCCCCTCTCTCCCCCTCTCTCCCCCTCTCTCTCCCTCTCTCCCCCTCTCTCCCCCTCTCCCCTTTCCGATCTTTTTCCATTTCCCTTTGTAGCTGAGGGACTCAAATCCAAGGCTAATAAAGGGTTTGTTGATTTTTAATGTCTCTGTTCTACGGACTGAACATATACCAGGCAAATTCTTTTTCCCTGACCTCTTTCTCCAATTTATCATTTTTATTTAAAATGAAGAAATGGCTCTGCAGTTAAGGGCATTGCTTCTATAGCCGAGGACCTGATTTGGGTTCCCAGCACCTGATTTGGGAATCTTGCAACTCCAGTTCCAGAGTATCCAAGGCCCCCCTTTGGCCTTTGCTGGTACTCAAACACATGTCGGTGGCATACACTTACACAGACATACCAGCATACACAAATTAAAAATAAATAAAATTTTAGTTATTATTCCAAATTGTACACTCAATACAATTTTATTAAAATCTCAGAGGTTGTTTTAGTGTTAGGGAAGATTGGTGTCAGTGTGCTTATTTTGGTATTTCTATGAAAGAAGAAACAGAGAATTGAACAGATTTTTTTTTTTAAGTAATTGGTACATGGAAGAAGTCTTAGAACATGAGGATGTTATTTAGGACATAGAAAGCCACACTTGATTACTGCTGAAGGAACAGACACACGAGTCAATGAAATTGATTAGAAATTTCTTAAATTTTTAAACTGTGCACAGGTGTACATGTGTGCACCTCTACCATATGCACACGGGGTCACAGCACAACCTCAGGAAGTGTGTTCTTGTTTCAATAACTGTGGGTCCAGGGATTAAACGGGGCCATTAGGCTTGCACGCAAACCCTTTACCCACTGAGCCCTCTCACCCCAACCCTGAACTCGAAGTTCCCTGAACAAATCATAGTATATATAAGAACATAGAATGCAAAATAACAGAGCTCTGTGTGGAGAAGCAAAGTTCAACTCAACTAGTATTCCTTTGAAAACTGGAAAATACAGAGTGAGTTAACTTGTGAAGCAAACATATACTCTGCCCCAGTAAGTCACCACCTGATTTGACTGCAAATCAAAAAGGGGGGAATATAACTCTCATGTTAAAAATAGGCATACATGTCCCACTGAGAATCAAAATTATTACAAGCGAATAAAAATGATACAAAAGCCAGTGTTTAACATAGAAACCCAAGGCTTCTGATTACAGCTGAAGTCGGCTTGAATGCTAAGTAGACCTAACTTGCCCCACAGAGGCTCCAGTTCAAAGAAAACGTTTTAAGTTTTATTAGGAACTGGGAATAGCACAAGTCTTGCAGTCCCTGCACTTCTGCTGGTCACATGAAGGCAAGTCCCTTAGCTTTGTCCAGTAGAAAAGGCAAATCAAGAGCTGACAGCCCAAGGGTATCCCCTCCAAGTGGAAGAGGCAACAGGAATGTGGCCGGACAGACCGCATGCTAGGCGGTGTGCTGATGAAGTGAAGGGAGGTGAGATGAAACAATATGAACAATATGTTTCTCAGACAATATGAAACTCAGCAAGGACGACATATCTGCCTGCTGGAGATACCCACGGGGCCACAGTGCTGTCTGAGGCTGCTGCATCACTGAACTGAATCAAATCACATCAGGGGATCTACTTAATGCTTGTGGGGAGATGTAAGAGGTGGTACCCTGGCTTGAATCCAGGTGAGGCAGGCCTGGGCAGGTCTCTCTTCATTCAGCAGGAGTGAATAAACAGAAACAGCTAAGAAGCTCTGGAAGGACAGAGCTGGACACGCCACAAACTGAAAGGAGGATTGAGAGGGTCCCACAGGGTCTGTTGTTGCAAAAGTAAAACTTAAGAAACGGTCATGTTGCTACATAGTTTTCATTTTCAATGAAGATCAAGAGAGCTGAACTTAGCAAAGATAAAAGGAAGAGGAGTTGCAAAGGAAACAAAGGGCAGACATAAGAAGAGGAGGCCACTGACATTTTGACTGGAGAATTAAAGTGAACTTGATAAAATGTGCTATCAATGTGCAAAGCAGAATCCATGAGATGGAGATACATAAATTTATGGATTACAGGGCAGAAAAAAAAGGAAGAGATTAAAGTAATCCAAGAGCTACTGGCTGATATGGAAGTCGGGAGACAAAGACCCCATCAGGAACTATTAAATGCTCAAGGATGGAAAATATGGAATAAAAGAACAAATTAAATCCAAGCAGTGATTGGAGGAAGACGGGAGAATGTGGATACCAAGAGGTACGAGAAGTGCATATGACGTGGCGACTCCCTTGCACTCTCCCGGCTTCCTGAGGAAGGACGATGGACGATCTATAAATTATTGAACTCCTCTGCCCCAAAATAACCACAAATGAACAGTTTCCAGTTTCTCTCTGACAACACAAAACAGTAGAAGCCAAAAACGGAATGTCTAAGCTTTAAGGGAGAAATGCAGTCGCCATTACTAAATAGTCAACCACATCATAGTTCTAATATGTAAACGAAAGAATTCCAAGATAGATGAAGGATTAAAAATAGAGCATTCCCTCAAATCCCACTTTGAAAGAAAAAGTCAGATATTAGAAATTAGGAAACTAGAATTTATGTGTTCAGATTATAACCACAGCATACTGTATAAAAATAATTTGAACCAACTGAATAGTAAGTCACAAAAACCATTGAAACAAATATGGTCTCACTAAACTGGAATTGTAAGAACAGTATTGTTAAAAATTTTAAAGTGGATTTTCTAACCATGTAGAATGGCAGGTCCAAATACTTACTATATGATTTTAAATACCGTTTTTTTTTTTTTTGGGTTTTTGTTTTTTGAGGAAAAAAGGTTTTACTTTCAAAAAATAAACTGAAATATAAAGAATCTAAGCTAAAAAAAATTCTAAAAATTCCCCTCGGGCCTTTAAGCTTACAAACATGTTATTTTCTTATTTTAAAGTGAACAGTAGGTCAAATGTTACTCGGGTCAGGGGATGGTCATTTTTGCAAGGTGGATATACCTTCCAGAACTTCAGAACATTCTCAAATGAAAGAAGGTGGAGAAATGGTGAAAACAGGATCTCACCAAGCCTGGACGCAGCTCTATTGTTGAGAGCCACGCTCGCCTAGACACCACAAGAGGCACATTAAATATCACGGTCTGTTGTCCAAACTGTGTATCAGAAATTATGTGTTACTGAAGGAAAAAGTCATGAGATAAAATACAGCTTAGTATTTAAACAACGTGATGATAATTTGGATAATTCCGATTCACAGTCGGTGGGTTGTGGTGGGGGGTGGCCAGTGTTTAAGAGATCAAATAAAAGAAGCCAAGGGCTTGCAAATTGTAGCTTTCTAATAATAGTGAAATTTGCATAACACTTTTCATAGGCTTGGCATAAAATGTTAAATTATAACTGCTTATTACTGTTTCTAATAATAAAACATAACTAATATAAACTTAAACACTAAGACATCGTAAGTGGCAGTGGGAACATTCCATGAGGGGTCCGCCCTGCAAGCCTGTCACTCCCTTGATCTCCTAAGACTCCAGAAGGGAAAGACGGACTCTAAGAAGGGTCTGATTTTGATCCTATTGTTCTCACAGTAATAACTAATATACAACGTCTGATCTTTCATGGTTTACACAGAGATGCTGTGCTATGGTGTGGTTTCTTTAGGGACCAGTAGCCCATGGGTGGTCAAGACGTGTGGCGAATCCCGCATCTGGGCTATCAAGGACCTGTAACCACTGTCTGGCGCTTCAGCCAATTCAGCTATTCAGCCGAGCACAGGAGCCTCAACCGCAACTACAAAATATTATGAAGAATAAATTGTTAGGGGAAAAAATAAATAATTACGTGCTAAACTGAGGAGTCATAAATACCAGAAGGACTTGCTGCCAAGAGATATTATTTCCTGTGGCACACAGAAACACCAAACAAGAACAAGGCTGTGCCACGGCAAAGACAGGAGGTTACAGCACGTGGCGAAAGAGTTGCCAAAAATGTTGTTGTTTTAGTTTTTGACTCAATATTTTCTAGATTTAAGCAAACTTATTTGAGAGGATAAAATTTACAAGAATATCAATCGGCTAGCCTAGAGATTCAAATATTAGCTAGCTATAAAAGGATTTAAAATTAAAAAATAATGCTAATAAACCAAAATGTGGGTTAAAATGTGGAGTAAGTGACATGGTTAATTAATTCAGTCTTCCTTCCTTCCTTCCTTCCTTCCTTCCTTCCTTCCTTCCTTCCTTCCTTCCTTCCTTCCTTCCTTCCTTCCTTCCTTCCTTCCTGTCTGCCTGTCTTTTCTTAAAGCTGTTTAATAAATGAACTAAACAAAGCATCTACACTCCTAAGTTGCTTTAAAAGCAGCACCACCACAGTCCTGACAAGACCTTTCAGGTTGGAACACATGTCCCAGTGCTCCTGCTATATGGGTCCCTTCGATCAATACACAGGAGGTCAGAGCATAGAGTGGGGCACCATCCCTGAAAACCCTAGCAATGCAGGCCTGCAGCGCCCACCCCTGACAGCACATCAGGGTCAAATGACAACACCGAATTTCCAAAATCGAAGTAGCATACCCTTGAAAGGGAACGGACATTTCTCAGGGGACAGATATCTTTCAGGATTCCGATATTGTGAACACGGCGTGAATCTGGATGCTTATCTCCCTATGAAGTCTTAAACAGGAACCAGCACACTACCCTGTCGGTTTTTAGCGAGTCTCCGTTTCTAAGGGGCACACTGGGCATCCTGGGGCTCTCCTCACACGTTTACATAGGTTGTTGTTTTTTTTTTCTCATGTAATTATTACCATGGATATTATCAGCTGATGTTTACACAGGGTTTTACCCAGTGAGTAAGGAAGCTTCTAGCATGCCTTTCTGCTTAAATTCCACAGGCAGACAATAGGCATTCAACAGATGGACTGTGACACAGTCAAAGAATTCCAACTGCTAGCTTAATTCTAGAGGTTCCTCAGCACTTTCTCCCAAGATCACCAGCACGGTGGGTCCCACTGTGACCCCATAAGTGATTCAGATTAATGATCCACCCACCCCCGTGTTATTTTTGGAACAGCACTAAGTGTATTAGGACAATCTCCTGGCTCTGTGCTAAAAACAGACTGTTAGCAGCTCATGAAGCCAAGGTCTGTGTCCGTCCTTCAGCAGGAAGGAAAACGACATTTGAGAGGCCTATCTTCAAGTATCTGCACAGTGTGTCTTTCTCTGCACAGGGTCAAAAATTCGGCATGAGAAATTAATAAAAAGGAGGGAGGGAGGGAGGCAGAGAGAGAGAGAGAGGGAGGGAGGGAGAGAGAGGGAGGGAGGTAAAGGGAGGGAGAGAGAGCTGGGACAGATGACATCTACTAAAGCCCAAGACTTCCATTAGATTGGTTCTAATGTCAGTTCCCAGTGGGTGAACAGTCAGACTTTAGAAACCTTGTTTTTCTAGTCCATATACTGGGACAATATCCATCTCTTGGGCCGTTGATAGCATTATACTTTTTTTTTTTTTTTTAATGTTTTTGCAAGTAAACATTGAAGTCCTAGACCACAGCAGAGTATTCGCCTGTTCTTCGGTCTTACACGTTATCTATCATTTAGCTTCAAGATGAAAAAAGGTGGTGGTGCTCCGTGGGCTTGGTCTGATCTCCAAATTTATTTTACTGGAGGGAAATAAGTGCTTCCTCACTTTACCTCAAAAACTAAAATAATCGCACTTGAATTTAATGTGAAACACTAAAACACAGTGCCACAGGACCCATCTCAGAGTAACAGTCCTCTCCTACCTTAAAAACAAACGAATAAAGCAAACAAAAAAGAGAAAAAAACACATTCAAAAGAGAGTTATAAAATAATTATGTTCCTAAAAGGAAGTAAAAATAGAAATGTATTCTATGTAGCTAATCTCAGCTCAAATGTTCTTCTCCAAGGAAGACATAAATTAAGATACTTAAATAGCTACCACTCCTGTAGAAAAAAAAAATCGCTATGCTGCTTGAAGACACCCAGAAATGGTGTCAACAGTAACACATAAGTCGTTACCATGTCGTAGGTAATGACGATGACTGCTGAGAAGGACTTGGATGAGCCTTTGCCAAGGTTAGCAAATGAACGCCACCTGGTCCTCCTGTCCCCCCTTCCCCTTCCCGGCAGGCATCACTAAGTGATCCCAGCTTCTTTTCCCCTTCGAACTTAGGCTTGGCATCAAAGAACATCTCACAACAAATTTCCAGGCAGACAGCCACCAGAAAGTGATCAGAACTCCCCTGTGAGTTGAAACTTCCCCCAGACTCGGCCAAAGTTTACGTCTATGAACATTTATGAAATTAAATCGTATAAGGAGCTTTCCTGATGAATAAATCAAGTCTTAAATTGACATAATTCTGATGTGAATATTTACCCTACTTACAAGACCAAACTTCTCAGCCATCTCATTAACATTCATTTAGATATAAATATCTTAACAGCACTTATAAATCATTCTTATCTCTTCATTAATAAGAGCTTCTTAAGGGTCATTCTTAGATAAAATACCCTTGGCCAGCTCAAATTGCTGTGTGTCACCATAATTAATAAAACTGTACATCTTTATGCATAGTGTATAATTCAGGTTCTTCAGTAATTAGATTGAAATAAAGTTTTATCATATGTTACTTTCCTTTACATACATAACCCTCCTCCAGCCTACACGGCACCGGTCGCCTGATTCGCCTCTATTTTTTATGAGCAGTGTGAAGATGTACCCAGAACTGATTTCTTCAAAACAAGCACCATGAAACAAATGTCTAATTCTTTGGCCAGTGTGCACCAGCCTCAAAACAAACAGGCCATTATATGAGGGGCAAAGAATTGCAATTACAAAGTCGACAAGAAACAAGGCACATTATCAGCTGGTCTCCACTGCAGAACAAAAGTCACAAAAGCACCCTGAATACATGAAAAGCGGGAGTTTCATAGTTTCTGGCAGCCTTCAGTGGTTCAGGGCAGTCACCCCGAATACACCTTTCCCTCAGATGCTGTTTTCCTTAGGTGCTTTCATTCTGATCCATTCAACTATGTTACCAGGCTCTGGTCTATTTCTCTCTTGTACCTTCATTTTGTTGTTTTCAGATTTACCGTCTGCATTTTCTCAGAACAGCTACAAAAGCCATGGTGTTTGAAACTCGAGAAAACATGAGCTGCAAATACTTTATGAGTCGGCTTTTAAACTTTTTGACGTCCAGTACTATGTGGATAAACTAAATATATTTTAAAAAAAAAATCACGTTGGAATTTTCCAGGCAGTCCTATGACCTCACCCTGTAAATTAGACTCAACCAGGAGAAGTTTTGAAACCGCCATTATTCAATGTCATGTGAGACATTTGTTGTTGTTGCTGTTGTTTTTCTCTCCTAGCTTGAGGGGAGAGTGAAATCCTGTCCTCGGCATGGCCACGAAGAAGAATGGGGCTACAGGGCAAGCTTTTGCCCTGCTAAGGAAGATGTAATGCAGGCTGAACAAGCAAGGATCCAGGCCCCAGTGCCCTGGGTTCTTTTCCCCACTGTCTTACAGAGCAGCAATGAGAGCAGAGATACATGTCGGGAGGTAAACACGGGCACTTCCAGCCCTGTCCACATCTCATAAAGCAGTCTCGTTTCTCGACATCACCTTACCTTATTTGCTGGCAAATTTAACTCTTAATTCCTGTGGTTTTCCCCCAGAAAGAAGGAAGCAAGCAAGCGAGGAGAAAGCAGAGCTTACGGCTTAATGCTCAATTGCCCGTTAGTTTTAGTTTATAGATGAGACTTGATATGTCCCAGAAGCAGGTAATTAGAAGGAACTTGTTAATTAGAAGGACTGTAATATTGTGATACCCTTCTCGCCTTTTCTTTGCTTGCTGTCCACAGCACAGCCACCAAGCCTCTCTTCTCAGAAAGAGCAACCTGCCGTTTGGTCTGCTGCCCAGATGAAGAACCACAGCCATCCACCCTGAGCCCTGTCCCCTCTAACCTCGCCCTCAGCTCCTTGAGGTTGACTGTTCTGCTCTGTGTTTACAGCTGGAAGATTCACCAACGGACCTCGAGACCAGGCAAGGGCACCTCTGTGGCCCAGCACCCTGAACAGCATCTGGCACAGGCTGTATGCCCACCTCACGATTGTTAGCTGAGAACCATCAAATAGAAGACTGTTTAGCCTTCCAGGACAAACTGAAAATCACCAACTTCAACTGCACTGGAACTTGGTGCATTTAAGAACAAGTGACTGAATCAATTTTTCACCCCTACACACAGTGTCCGTGGATTTCATGGGCCACAGCTGCAGAAGGCCCCTTGGGGAACTCAGGGGAGGGGACCTGACTGGGTCTGCCAAGCCTGGAGGTGGAGTCAACAGGCAAAATGGCGGGTCCTCCACAGAAGGCACTCGGCCTCCTCCTCCTTCTTCCTCTGCTTTCAGTTTCCCACTCTCAGGAGCTCTCAGAGGGTGATGTCAGTGGAAAATGACTCCACCGTGCACGCCAGTTATAGTAGCATCCCCACAGATCTGAGCTTAACTGTACTCAAACTGTCAATCAGGCAACATAAAGGAGAAAAAAATATTAATAAGTCCTTCTCAATCTAAGCTCTTTTAAAACTATTAGGTGTCTCCAAGCCCTACCCTAAGGGCTCCAGAGACCGAGGTAATTCATGTATTATGTTAACTGGAACATACAATCCTACGTCTCTGTTACACCCCTGTATCCTCCAGGACTAAAAATGGCTAGTCTCTGTGGTTCCAGACACGTGCCAGGCTTCACACTGTGCCCTACAAAATCAAATGCTCATGGCGAGCACGGCATTTCTACAGATGTCAGGTAGCAGGAGTGCTGGTGCCATTACTGTCCAGTTAAGAGCCCTGAGAGTGAAGCCTCCCTGAGTCAATCACAGGGCCTCATCTCTGGTGGTTTGACCCTCAAGAGAGAGCCCAGGCTCCTGCACAGAGGTGCTCTTGCATGGCGACAACTACACGGGAATGGCTGAGGGACCCTAAGCAATGAGCAAAGTGTATAAAGAGAGCAGGGTACTGCATCCAAGCACCTACTCTTCACTGCACACACACAGCCTAGGGAACAACAAAGCAAGAACCTTAGTAATCGGGCCTGGCGTTTCCAAAATCCAGTCTATAATGGATGGTTCTGGAAGGCTGGGAATGTGGGTGGATTTGTTAGAAATCCCACCCATTTCCTTGCAGCTAAGCCCAGGCTGAGGGAGACACCATCTCTGGTCTGTGAGTATAGGCCGGGCCTTTCCTTGGCAGCTTTGGAAGACATCGTCGGAAGCGTGCTGAACCAGGCAATTTCCTTTCTGAGGAACTCCATGTGTGCACACAATAGGGGCTCATTTCCTCCTATTGGCTTTTGTTCGAGCAGTTTCCTTTGATATAGGATGTATTAGACTCTCCCGCGCTGGGATCTCTTCCAGGTATACTACTCAACTCAAGCAAGGCCTGCTCCAGCTGCAGTCAGACCCAACTCGCCTACCTTACCCTGGCCTTCCCGTCCTTTCTATTTTACGTGAAGCATCACCTATCCAGGATCAACACAAAGCGAGTCAGTCAGGTTTCTCCATCTTTGGCACACACACACGCGCATGCATATATGTGTGCGTGTGTGCATGTGCACTCATGCGTTTGTGAGTTGATCCTTAATGCGTTATTTCTGACTTCCTGATTGGCTGCCAGTCATTCTGTTATGCTTCCTTTCCATAGCAACAGGGCATGAAACAAACAGATTTTAATCCATATTCTCTGAAGGGAGGGACTGGGCTTTGTGAGGATGATTCAGAATGTATTTGAGAAGCTTTCAGTTATATTTTGATTGGGACATTTTTTGAAAACCTTTCAAGTAAAAGCTGCAAAGACTTTAGACCCCAGGGTACTATACGCTTCTGTTGTCACTCCCTTCTCTGTTTTTGAGTTTCTTTTCCACTATTCTGTTCCAGTCCCACCACCACCACTCCCCATATGTTGATCTAATGGATTATAACTACACTTCGTTCTTTGTGTATGCATGATCCAAATTGTATGGCCCAGAGCTCCGGCAAACATGGAACTTTCCAAAGTCTCTCTGCTGTTGATGGCTTCTCAGTTGCTGTGTGTGTGTGTGTGTGTGTGTGTGTGTGTGTGTGTGTGTGTGTGTGTATGTGTGAATTCTTCTAACACAGTCAACTGGCTCACCACATTCAGGAAGGAAGTGGCATCTGGTTCCAGGAAGCACCTGGAAGCACCCTTGCTCATATTTTCTCTGGGCAACAAAGTCATTGACCTTCCTGGAGGACCAGAGCACCAGAATGACTGACAGATGTCACCGGAGTGTTCCTTAGCCTCCCGAGAAGGTCACTCACTCATTCATTCATTTCCAAAGTAAAAATTCAGGAGTAGGGTCCTAACATGGTCCAATTACCATCTGCTTAAACAACCTAAAAACAGACTGAGTGGAGACAGAATTAATTTCGTCTGTGCCAAAACAGCTCAAGGCATGGCCTACTATGGAGACTGTTCAAGTGCTCCATTTTCACACATGCACTATGAGAAACCCCTCAGATACAGGCCCTCCTGTTTCCAAAAGCAACTGCACTTCAGCTACGCTAGAAATACAATGATCCCTTTAGTCTGAGATAACACGTTCCAGGGTCTCACCATTTCTACCAAATGTAAACATACCCCAAAGCCCAGCCTAAAATTCTTTTTGCAGCATGTAAGGCCTTCTGCGTTCTGCCGCGAGAACAACGGGGTCTTTGTGAGGAAAACAAGAGCAGAATTTGCAAAACTGCTAGAACGGCTTAGAGGGCTGTAGGTGTATACCCACCCCAGAAAACATAGCTGAACTATTACGCACGTGATTTTTACATGTGGGCATGCTTTTTAGGTAGGTGATCACATTTAATCCTACTGGTCAGAGATGTAGATAATGCACCCTATCTGAAAGTTGGGGAAACTTAAGTTCAACTAGATTAGCAAGGCTGCCTAGAGTTGTGCATCTGGCCTACAACAAGGCCAGTGTTGGAATGTGGAGCTTGAATGGCAACTATGAACCAGTTTTAGGAGACCTGTGAAGAATGTGTCTAAATCACTGGGTTCTTCCAATAAATGTAGATTCTTAGGCCCCACCCCAGATAGCTCAAGTCAGTGTCTGGGAACATGGGCCAAGAAATCTGCTTCATTTTTTTTTTTTTTTTTTTTTAACCCAAGCTTCCAAAGAGTTTGGGCTGCCAACAAAACCAAGTTTGAGAGCAGTGTGATGAGTTTTTGAAATGGGGATGGCAAACACCATGTTGTTCTTCTCCTGAAATTACTGTTGGGTGAAGTGGGTATAGACACTTGGCCTTGTCACCTCTTCAAACCTCATCCTGGCCTTGACCATGACGTACTTGTCTTTTATTTGGTTTTCAAGTGGCTTTGCTCTCAAGGGGGAAGGAACCAGCTAATCCATTTTGTAAGCTGTGTTGGCCATCCTCTACAGACAAACACAACCGAAAGTGTCACTCCTACAGTGATTAAGGAACTAGAACTTGCTTCTAAGAAACTTCAGACACTCTAGACAACTCCCAGTTCAGCATTTTAGCCCTGGCCTTTCTCTGACTATTTCCACTATCTGCCAACATTCCTCAGTAAAGTTAATAAATAAATAAATAATAAATTAAAAGTGAATAAATAATAATAATAATAATAATAATAATAATAATAATAATAATAATAATAAAGATCTCTGGTTGAAGATACAAGGGCCGAGCCTGCCTCCCTTCAGTGCTCTAAAGCACTGCTACACAGAACTGTGTGCACTCCCAGGGTGACAATGGATTCAGTTTACATTGCAGTGGAAAGTTCTGTCCGTGCTTGGGTGGATGATGAGGCATAGATTTGTGTGAGTCTGACTCATAGCTAATCCTCATCTAAAGAAATGCCTGCCTTGATAATAAAACACTTCATTCATTCCATCTTATTCTGAAAATATTTGTTGGGGTTGTATCAGTTGCCAGACAACAGCTTATTCACACTGTACATGAGGATTACTACAAGACACACTCAGCAGGGTCCACATACACATCTCTCATGATAGTTTATATTAAGTCAGGGAACAGAGCTGGGCCCCAGAGTCGCCCTTTGCTAAAGTCCCGGGAATGAGCAAAACGAGAGGGAAAATAACAAAAGAAAGACGATTGTCACCTTGCACCACCGTTTGACAGCAGCTGTGTTCCCAAGTAGTGGCTAAGCCTGAATGATACAAAGCCCATCTTCAATTAGAAATGGAGATCAGAGCAGCCTGAGCCTCTCCTCAATGCACTTATTCTGATGAGCACTATTCCGACAAAACCCTGGGCGCTTCCTGGAGAAGCATTTAGATCTCGATTTACCACCCACCATCAGATTTATCACCTGCCAGACTCTTTCCACCTTCCCCACCATGGAAGAACCAAACTATTCCTATAACTGCTCTCAAACTCTTTCTTCCTTGTGGCTTCAGGCACTCCATTCCAGAAGCTGCTTCTGGCTCAGAGGTCAGCAGTGTCCTCTGTCCGCCTAGCACGCCTCCCTACAAGCCCCACCAACCATCTTAGCCCTGTTGCCTCTCCCCTGCTCACTGCACCTCTTTTGATTGCCTAAACATCACACACTTTTCAACAGTTACACATTCCAGACTTGCAGGAGCTTGTAGTCCAGTGTTCCACTCAAACACCCACCCGCCAGGACAACACGCCAGCTCCCATCTTTCTTAAACTTCAGAATCTGCCATTATTTCTCACAATCCCTTGGTTACATAAACCCTAATGCAGGGCAAAGTGGATAACATCATCTATTATTCAGACTCCAAGGCACTGAGAGATGTCACAAGGCCCACACACTTGTGCTGAGGTACACTATTTGAAATGCCATCCGCCGTGCATGTGTATGTCCACAAAGAGACTAGGATGCCCCCTTAAATATATGTTCTCCAAGGCTGTGCCATCAACTTTTTTCTAGATTACGTGTGTCCTTAACAAACTCCTGTTTTCATCTCAAATATCAGCCGTCTGCATATAAATACCAAATTCACACCATGGTCTGCACCCCACAAAGCCTACACCCACACTTCTCAGAACACCTGGAGTCCCAGCCTCCGACACGGTCTCCCCATCCACGTCACAGGGCTTTTCTGGTATCTCTGTTTGCATCTCCAGGTCCTCTCTGTACTATTTCCCGTCCTGTAAGTCCCACCCAAGCCCCTGGTGCCTGGCTCTGCCTCAGTATATCACTTCCTGGTTCTTCTACATTCCAGCTCCTGGAGCCTCCAGGGCTCACCCAAGTACCACCATCTGGATCTAAATCAGCCTTAAGCTATGACTGATCCTATCTCACATCTGCTCGTAAACACCTGGTGACTGCTGCACTCTAATGAAGTCTGAGGCCCAAGCTGCAGCATTCAGAGACACCTGCAACTTAGTCCATGCCACGTGCTCCCTGGCAGGCATGCTGGGGTCCAGAGAGGTATGACTGGATGCTTCCAAAGTGCAGGGAGGGCCATGGGACTTCTCCAAGGCTACTGAAGATGTAGTCTCCTCCAGGAAGCTTTCCCTGCCTTGTATAGATGGCCGAAATCTTCTCACAGTGGGCTTTGTAACAAGGGTCCTACATATAACCTTTACCACAGTGACTTGACCACGTGGATTTACCACAGTGGCTTGACCACAGTAGCTTTAACTCGGTGGCTTATCTACTCACTTACCTTCCCTCTCACACTGTGTAAATACCGTAAGGGAAAGGAAAAGGGAAGACTCAGAAACACCTTTCTTCTTAGGCCTTTCTTGTAGTATATTGTTTCTGTAGAGCTTTTCACAGTCAACAGGAATTTTAAGAAGTAGAAAGCAATGATATTGCAGGCCAAGGCTCAGTGACAATACCATCAGCTCCAGCCACACATCGAGGGCCCTCACTGTGGGCAGCCAGCAGTCGTCTCAATCCTTACGTAATTCTAGAGAGATACATGTGATCATTCTGACTTTAAAAATCTCCTCTCTGTGTGTGTATGTGTGTATGTGCGCATGTGTGCTGGGGGGTATGCAATTGTATGTATGTGTGTATGTGAGAGAGTATGTGTGTCTGAGTGTGTATTGTGAATGGATGTGTGTGGGTGTATGTGTAGGTGTGCAATGTGTATGTATGTGGGTGTGAGAGAGAGAGTCTGTGCATGTGAGTGTGTGTATGTGAGTAGATATGCGTGTGAGTGGATGTGGTTGTGTGCGTGTGTGCATGTGTATGTATGTGCATGTGAGTGTGTGTAATGTGCTCATGTATATGTATGTGTTCGTGTGTATGTGCTTCACACACACACACACACACACACACACACACACACACACACAGAGAGAGAGAGAGACTGGAGGTCAGCCTCAGGCACTGCCCACTATTTTATTGAAACAGGGTCTCTCGCTGACCCGGAACTTAGCAAGTAGGCTAGAGTGGGCTGGCTGGTATGGCCCGGGGATCCCGCCTGTCTCTGTTTCCCAAGTGCTGGGATTACAAGCACACATTATCTTGGCATGTTGTGTTTTATGTGGGGCCTGAGGAGCAAATGAAGCTATACTCTTGCTGACTCTGCCATCTTGCCAGTCCTGTTTAATTTAATTTAATTTAATTTTTGAGATACTTTCTCTACCTAAGTGAAGTAACAGGAACTAAGGGCCACACTGTAAAGAATAAAAGACAAAAGGCCATGATCTGAGGGGCATGATCTTTCTTCTTTCTACTAATCTTAAAATCTGGATAGAAAACAATCCTAAAAACTAAACTCTCAAGTATGTGAATAAAACAAAAATGGCGAAAACAAGATGTTTTTGTGTAAAATGAAAGGTGGCAGTAGTATAATTACTGCAGTCCTTATTATGACTGAAGATTTCTTTCCAAGTTTGAAACATTAATTTCCTCAGGGCCCAGGGGCGTATGTCCAGTTGAGTGGCGTGGTCTTTTGCAGTTCTGGTTCTGGTGAGATTGGTGGTGTCTTGAGAACGTGAACCACCCACTTGCAGAAGCCCAAGGCATAAGAAGAGACATAGAAGAGGCAGGAGAAAAGCCCTGACTGAGAGCAGAAGTGGCCAGGAGTCTTCTGCACGAACTTTCTCAGTATTTTATAACAGCCAGCAAGTAGAAGCCAGCAACGAAATCTTTTTATTAAAGACAGAAATGACTACAAATCCTAAGCGCTTAGCCCACCCGATCTCCACAAAGCTAACATGCACCCACACTAAGAAATCAGACACAGGCAGGGTTCCAGGGAACACCTCACTGTCTCCTTAGTCCTCTCATTCCAAGAGGGTGACCATGTTCCCCTGGTGAGGCTGGCTTGCTACATCTCAAGCTCTATCCCTGCACCAGGGCATCTGCTCTCCCTCCAGAAGCCTGTTCTGGCAGCAACTGCCTCTTCCAAGCAGGAGGGGGAAACTGTGTGTGAGGGAGTAATTTTGTGTGTAGGAGAAAAGTGTTTCTAATTTTCAGTCCTGCGAATGTGAGGGGAAGAGGGAAAAACGTGAGGGAGGGAAACCTTCAGTCAAAGCCTTCCTGGCTCCACGGCCCTGGCAGAGGCTGGAAGGGGTCCAGAGCAGGCCATTTTGAGGACTGCATGCTGTGATCCTTCCCCGTGTCTGGATAGGTGAATAGGGATCAGTCAACCAGGAACCTGCTATTGCACTGACCAGAAGGTGCGTCGCCTTCGGGACATTACCAACCTAACTCCAGGATTTTCTGCCAAACTCTAACAGGAAGCTCACCTCTCACCTCAACACCTTTGGAAGTCAGGAAGGAGGGGACAAAAAGGGCCACTGGCTGCAATTCACCCAGGCCCTCAGAATAGCTGCACTGTGTTGTCCTGACAACATGTGCGGGCCACGTTGTTGCTTTTTCTTGCCTTTTAATTCCTCAAAACAGGAGCTGCAGACAAGAATAGCGAACACAATTCTCCAGCCATGGACATTAGCTTGAGCATCTGCACACAACTGGGGAGGAAAACTGGGCCAGGTATCAACCTGCAGGGTGGTGAACGGTGACATTTTCCAAGTCTGTACGCTGGGTTCTCCCAGCCCCTCACTGGCTTTTTCTCATCAGTGATTTCATCTGGTCTGGGTTACACAACACACCTTTTAGCCTGATATGGGGGGCTGTGGGGGGTGGATTCATGCCACTTAGTGGTCAGTGAGCAAATTGGCGGTTTTCATTGAAAAGGCAAAATTCCACTATGGTGGAGTGTGGGTGGGGTCTGTTATACATCCATAAAACCAGCAGTGGAGGGGGGGAAGAGTGGAAGAGGAAGTGAGGGGGGGAAAGAGAGGAAGAAGGGGGGAGTACTGGCAGAGGAGAGGGAAGGAGACAAGAGTGGAGGGGGGGAGAGAGGAAAAGAGGCAGAGAGGGAGGGGGAAGGGGGTGGGAGGGGAGAGGGAGGAGAAGGGGAGAGGGAAGGGGGAGGGAGCAGGGGGAGGGGTAGAG
>CM052708.1:4030617-4058046 GCA_028551405.1 Uromys caudimaculatus
AGGAAGGGGAGAGAGGGGGGAGGGAGGAGAGGGAAGGGGGAGGGAGCATGGGGAGGGGTAGAGGGGAGGGGAGAGAGAGCAAAGGGGGAGAGGAAGGGGAGGGGGGAGGAGAGGGAAGGGGGAGGGAGCAGGGGAGAGGGGTAGAGGAAAGGGGAGAGAGAGCAGAGGGGGAGGGGAAGGGGAGAGGGAGGGGGAGGGAGGAGGGGGAAGGGGAGAGAGAGCAGAGGGGGGAGGGGAAGGGGAGAGGGAAGGGGAGGGAAGAGAGGGAAGGGGGAAGAAGCAGGGGGAGGGGAAGGGGGAGAGGGAGAAGCAGGCCCAGTGTATGCTAGAATAGAGGCCTGGTGGTCTTTAGGTTAAACATCAACTTAAGGGTTTTCCTCATGAGAGTCTGCCTCAGAGCCAGTCCAAGGGCTTGTAGCATGCCCTGGTTTTCTTCACATTAACACCTGGTCTAGGGCAGAGACCCTGCTGAGCACTCTCCTCTCTCCCTCACTCTGAGTAGGCTCAGGCAAAACTGAGGGAGAAAATCAGAAAACTCTTCCTTGCTCCTCCCTCAGGAGGGGAGGGAAGGTGGGCACAGCCTGCTGCTGGCTGGAGCTGAGATTCATTACTTCCTTCAGTGACCTCAGCACCTAGGATGGTGCAGGGGTCTCTGTGTGTCTGAGGAAGAAGACCACAGAGGAGGACTAAAATGATCACCATGTGGGTGGAGGGAAGGCAAAGAGTCAAAGGCAACCAGAAATCTGCAATTCAGCGATCTCCCCCACAGTGTGGCAGCCAGTGTGTCTTCTGTGTATACATCTACATCTGCTGGTCCATCTATCATTTTAAGGCAATGTCCAGCATGCTAGCAGATGCTCCCGGGGGGACAGCAATATACTATTGGGGTACAGGATGATAATTTTGAGGTGCTATTAAACATCCATCTGCTTTTCCCATCGAGTTTGGACCTGAGCAGAGTTGAGGACATTGTCCACCCATTCCTCTACCCTTGCTGGCTCAGGATTCCCTAGGATCCCCGGTTGCACAAGCATTAGCACCAAATCCTGAATAAGGCAGGCGCCAAACTGAGCCTATCAGAAACTTCCAGCCTCTGCCTCTACTGTGCAGAGCTTTCTGTGTGCGGACGAACGGGTGGCACTTGGGGTGGTGGGAGTCGCACTTCATTTCAGCACAGGGGGCAGATGTCTAAGCGAACACTGTAGCTTATGTGTCCCTGGCTTGTGCGGGTCTACTCGCTGGCTGCAGCCATTAGACACTGCTTAAGGAGAAAGTAGATATGACCTCTACCAGATCAGGAACTTTCCCTCTTAGGGTCTCCTCTGATTTCCACCTGAGTGTGTCTCTCCAAAGCCTCTTTCCCTCTGCTAGTGCCTGAGAGCCCAGAAAAAGCTGGCAGCAGCTGGAGTAGAAGTCCTGGGAAGTAAAGAGTTTAAAAAAAAAATCCAAGCTGTCTTCTGGCCCCAGCAGCCCCAGAGGCATCAGGTCTCTTTGATCCTGCCTCTTAATTGCAGCCTAGTAGCACTGAGAACTTTAAAGAAAAGGAACAGGGAGACTTAAGAGATAGGGCTTGTTTTGTTTCCGGAGGGGATGGTCTTCCTGGTGCTGCCAGGAAGCTGGCACTCCAGGGCTCAAGTGGGGTTTCCTAAGCAGACCTGCATCCTGTCTCTCTCAGGCATGCATCTGATCTGAAGAGGTCTCCAAGAATACCACACCTATGGAGGCCACTTGGTAGGGATGCTAGGGGCAGACATGGACATGGGTGGGAGAGGAAGCAGGAGAAAGGAGGAGACCATGGTTTAGCATAGCAACAGACAGAGCAGACCACACACATCCCTGAGCAGCCACACAGGAGCTGTGAACACCCTTGGAGAAGGGTAGAACTTCCGGCAGGAAACACACTGCACAGGTAGGGAAGCTGAAGATGGAAACTGTTTCTAGCCAGGCCCAGTGGCAAAGTCCTGTGATGGTAAATACTAGGAAGGCTGAGGCAGAAATACCAATCTCAAGGCTTCCCTTGAGATTTTGAGACCAGACTGGATATTTTAGCAAGACCTTACCTCAAAACTTAAAATAGAGAAAGAACAAAGGATATAGCTCAACAGGCTTGTCTCTGGTGGGAGAGGCCCTGTGCTACATCTCCAGCAACTCCACAATGCACCCAAATGTGTTTCTAGGAAAGTCTCTCAGGTAGCAACATCAAAACAACCCAAAACTCCTCAGACTTGAATAGGCCTCTCTCTGTCTCTCCTCCCTCCCTTCCTTCCTTCCTTCTTTCTTCCCTCCCTCCCTCCCTCTCTCCATCTCTCAGTCTCTCTCCGTCTCTCTGTTCCTCTCTGTCTCTGTCTCTTTCTCTCCCTGTCTCTCTGTCTCTGTTTCTCTGTCTGTCTCTGTCTCTCTATCTGTCTCTGTCTCCCTCCCTCTCTCTCTCATTCTCTCTCTCTCTCTCTCTCTCTCACACACACACACACACACACACACACACACACACACACACACACACACACAAGTCAACTAATTTTCAACAAATAATGAAGATGATCCCCTGGCCATGACCTGGTTCTACACCAAGTTCCTTGTGAAAACTGTGGTCCTATGCACAGAGTGCACCAGCAGCCGCTCCTGTCTGCTCTGTTTAACTCTTCAGGGAATAGTGTGGCAGGCATTCTCCTAAGCAAACCCCTTTCACAGTCCCCATGGAGGCACTCTTGACAGAGGTACCACACTCAATCCTACCAAGGTGTGTCTGGCCTTTGGTTTGCTCCTGATTAGCTTGTGACCTTGGGAGATCACTTTCCCTGTGCCTCACTTGATGAACACAGCTCTCAACAGAAGACTGGCTATATAGTAGGTACTCAATAAACTCGATAAACATTTGCTCTGTTTCACTCTTAAAAGGTTATTGGTCAACTAACAAGCATGTCCACCCTACCCTGACTCCTCCCTGTGTGGACTAACAGGCATCAGACAGGAAAGAGTTCCCTTAAGTCAGTTTAGTGCCATTCCTGGCTCCAGGAGAGAGGGAGAGAAAAAGAGCCTCATTGGTGACAGAAAAAGAGGAAACACCCCAGAGGAGAGAGGAAGATATAAGATCTCTACTCAGGCCTGGACTTCTCCCAGTCCTCTCTGACGATATCTTTGTTTATGGACTGTAACTTAAATGTAGCCTTGTTATGAAACCAAAGCCATGTTGAAGGCATGTACCACATCCCTGTGCCACTCTGGATGCACACGGCACATGTTTGCTCCTCATGCCCTTTCAAGAGAATGAGGAGGGAAAGCTGTTATCTGCATCTTAAGGAAAGACTGGCTGGAGGAGTCCCCCAAAACTCGTTCCATTGGGCGTTTAAGGTCTAAGGTGGACACATTAGACTTCTGGCCTTTAAAGCCACTCACTACCTAGCAAATAAGTAAATAAACAAATAAATAAAGCAAGGGGTATTCAAAGCTGAGTTTTAAAACATATGTTTCTTAGGAAAGAAAAAAAAAATCTCTGAAGCAGATACATACACACAGAGGCCTTACTTGGGGGGGGGGGGGTACCAAACTTCTTGTGTAAGTTGTGAGTCGGTGTCCATGACAACGACAGACATCTTAGGCATAGGAGATGTCCACAGTTGGGCTGCTGCCAACCCTGCCAGCACCTAGCTGGGCTCCTATAGATTGGGGGTCGACGTTAACATAATCTGACCTCTAAGAAAAACTGATATCCTGCAGGATCTGCCTAGGACAGTGGGTGCTGGCCTCCACCGCTGCATGGTCTCTTTGGGTGAGCTACTGCAGACCTATCATCCACCAGCACTCACATTTCTGCAAAGTTGCCCTAGTGTTCCAAATCCTCCCCATTGAACAGGATGAGGCACCATCATCTTCATCCTCTGGGAGCTTGTTAGGAGAGCAGACTGTTAGCCCCACCCCAGAGCTACTGAATCAGAATCTACATCCCTAATAAGATCCCCGGGTGACTTGTAGGTACATGCAAGTTGGAGCAGTGCTGTTCTGGTTTAGTCCTTGGAGGCGTCAGCAGGAGCACACCAACTACCTCCAACCACACCTAGGACTTTCTCATCTTGAGAATTGCTTCCAAGTAGTCCTTATGGCTGGGTTCGAGAGAATCTAATAGACTCAGGAAAAATGAGACACCCAGGGTCTGGTGACATTTCACTCTGGAATGACCACCCCAACCAGTTCTGCAAATAGGTATCTTAAAAGGCAGATGCAAAAGTCTTGATAATTTTGCTTTTAAGTGTTCTGCCTCTGAAAAGTCTACTTTTAAGTCACTGTACATATGAAAGACGCAGCTATGACTGTTCCCTTATACGCCCACTATTCTGTGCCTTCAAACATGACTATGAACAAACGTTTGCCTCCATCATTGCCAGAGACTGGTGCTAAAGAGGGTGAAATACGGGTAGGAGGCTGTGATCATTAATTTTGATTGTCAACTGGATGGGATTTAGGATTACCATGGCAACAAACCTCTGGGCATGGCTGTGAGGAAGTTTTAAGACTGGATGACCTGAGATGAGAAGGAAGATCCACCCTAAATGTAAACAGCACCATTCTGAGGATGAAGAGGTCCTGGGTGAACAAAAGAAAGGCACCGGGTACCAGCTTTTCTTTCCGTTCCTCACTGTGGATGTAAGCCAACCAACTGCCTCAAGCCCCGCTACATGAGGGATCATACCCTCAAACTGTGAGCCAAAACAAGCCTTTGTTTCTGTTGGGTGCGTTCCTTCGGTATTTTGCCCAGCTATAGGAAAAGTAAACAGACAATTCTTAATGGATTCGCACAGACTGGGATACGGTCCTCAACAGTTTTGCTTTTTTTTTTTTTTTTTAAACTATTTACTTCTTTTATGTATATTTAGTTTCCTGATTCTTTGCTACTTCCTACTTTCTAACGGGCCGCTGACTAATTTTTTTCAAAGCTTGCCCTCGGTCAACTGCCTGTTTCTCTTTATGCTTACTCTTCCCGTGTGGTAGTGAGTGTGCATGACATCAACTGTTGTTTCAAGACAGCTGTCTCAGGCTTAGAAATTGGTAACCTGGGAACTAGGCTGTCCGATACCTCCTCCTCTCTTTGTCAAGTAGAGATGTCTTTATCTATAAGATAATTCTACAGATATATCCCATTATTGGCTAAAGTTCGATACGGAAATCTCACGATCATCGTCCCCCCCCCCCCCCATCCAACCGTCTTCCCACTGCTGGTCTCCCATTCTTTCCGCCTTCCTTTCTAGTCCTAATACCATCAGTATTACCTCTTATGATGGAATCCATAATGTATCTCTGCACTTCTGAGCTCTTGCAGCTTCTCCTGTTTTTCCACTACAATGTCTTTCAGATTCCTTTCTCATCCGCTCTCCTCCACCTGTTCCCTACATTACACCTGGATTATTGTAAATTTTTTTTCTGTCCAGTGGCATCACTCGTAATAAATGGTCTAACATTTAATCCTATCTTAGAGACCCCAATATGTGTATTGCAGGTTATAAAATTAAACTGCTGTGCGGCTCTTCAGCTCTACCCTGCCTTATTGATTCCAACTGCTCCCATGTAGCCCGATTCCTCACCGGCCCCTAACACTGGCCCCCTATTCTGTAGTCAACTCTCCTTGTGGTTCCTTAACCTCACTGTCCCTCTTCCTTGACTCCTGGGCTCTCCGTGCTTTTTGATCATACGCTCCTATTATAAGATATTTTTAAAATCAGAAACAGCCATCATAATAATAGTTCCTTATATACAAATGGTATTCTTGTATAACAATGCCAACATGATCTATGCATCATCAAATACACATGAAAATTGACAGTTCAAAGGGATATGCTAAATAATATATAAGTTGAGCTCTCTTCTTACTAATAATATTATCCTAGGCCTAGGGAATAGACTTTTCACATTAGAAAGGCTGATTTAGACAATACGTTTGCATTTAGAATCAGAGAAGGTGGCCCTTCCTCTATGAAATCCTGTCTACCATCTGACCTAAACACAGCTTTTCTTTCCCAAATTCTCAGAATTTAAAGTTATAAGCACTAAATCATCTATATCATATAAACTTCCCCAGTGCTTTTAGTTTGATTAATTGAAGCTTGCATTCAGGATGCCAGAAGTTTATAGATTTTTTTTAGGATAATTCAATCTCTTAATAAAAATATTACTATCCTCAAATTGCTAGGGTTGAGCTCTGTTCAACTATGTATCAAACATTATATGAAAGCTTCAAGTTAGACCACGGTGTAACTCATTTAGTTCAATAAGTATCAGCTGCATAACTTTCTATTGGTTTGGGAAGTAACGTCTCCACTTTGGGGTTGTTAAAACTTGTAGCATATTAGTCTCCCTCAAACCCTGTTGTCATTTAATTTGTTAAACAGGAAGCGGGGGTTCTGATCACTAGGGAAACAATAAACAGAAAACTTAAAATAGCATATTTATTTAAGATGTCACTGTGAAATCCTACTCAGAGTGACATTATACTCAGAGCTTAACAGAATGGAGACTACAGACACCTGAAATTTCTAACACAATTTATGTTTCTACCTTGAAACTTCAGGTTTTTTTCTATACATTATTTTCATGTCTCTTATTTGTTTAGCTCAAAACCTACAATGCTGGCTACCTGTAGGCCTTGAGAGTCTCAGAGGCCCAAGTTTACATGGTGACCAGGCTGGCTTTTGCTGAGACATGGCTGTTACCAAGTCTTCAGAGAGTTCTTATCATCTACCAGCAAACTGAGTGTACTATTGATTGGGTGGAGCTCTAGGGACCTTCTAAAGTTCTGATTGCACAAGGAACGGATAAAGCAGCTTGCTTGTAACAAATGCCCCTAAAGTGGACATTTCCAGGCTCCATGTCCATCCTTTTACCAGTTTAGGAGAGTAGGTGAGATGCTCTCAGGGAAGCAGAGAGCCATGGAGGTCTCAGTCTTTGCTGACTTGGTTGTTCTCTGGCCTGCAGGACATTACAAGGTGTTCATGAAACACCTCACGGCCATGAGGCTGGGTTGGAGTATGGGGCCAACCTTGGCTTTGTCCTTTAGCTTACCCAAGCAATCCGAGTGAGAATCTACCTCTCTGGGGGCTTTACCTTTGTGCCGGCTAGGTCTAAATGGAAAGTACTTAGGTGGTGACATGACTTTTATGACCTCACATCTGGTACATTTATGAGACATTTACATGTTTTTCTTGTGCTTTCAAAATCCAAGTTAATTAACCAAGGGGTTGGGGAGAATACATATGCATGCATACAAACATGCATGCATGGTAGGTAGCCCAGGCTGGTCTAGAACTCACTATGTTACAAAGCATGACTCTGAACTTCTGATCCTCCTGCCTATAGTTCTTGAGTGTAGGATTACAGATGTGCTCCACCACAGCTGGTTTTATGTGGCGGGAGGTAGGATTGACACAAGGCCTCAGGCATATCAGGATACCACTCTACCAACTGGGGTATCCCCCAGTCTCCTATCAAATAAAACTTTTAAAATCCAATATCTCATCTCCTGGAGTTTTAGCCAGAAAAAGCCCTTGTCAAGTGCAAGGAACCCCCCCTCCCCCCGCATCTGTTCGTTATTCTTCTGGAAACAAGTTGTGTTTTGCTCTTATCTTGTTTGTAGGAATCTTCTCTCCTAGCGCTTGTGCACTGCAGACAGCTCAGAAGAGCCTTGCAGGGTTCGAGGGCATTTCCCACCCTCTCTCTCCTATTTCCATAAAGGTGACTTACACCCCACAGTTCTTCAGCAGCCAACTTGCCATGGACTGTGGCCCAGCTCCTCTGTCAATGGAGACATGGGGCCGATTTTTAAAAAGCTTTAAAAAGAGAGGCTGCATTCAGCCTCCTCTCTCAGGTCTGCTCCTAACTACATCCTTTAGCCTCACAGTTTGTGTTTGTCCAGAGAAGGAATGTTCTAGCAGGGGCAAAAATCCTCCGAATCACTACCATCAAAACAACTTAAAGTTTAGAAGGGAAATCAAGTAAAACAAAACAACCCCCCCCCCTGCATTTATGAAAGAATGTGGGGAAGTGAAAGCCCCCGGAGGCAGCATCAGGTTTCCTCATGATTGCATCATGGGTTGTTGGGGGCAGGCTGAAGCTCAGAAGTGAGAACAGGTCTAAGATTTCCCTTTGTTCACCGGCTGGCATTTAAGGCTTTATAAATGATGTGCCTCAGCCTTACCACTTCAGGCTGAAGCTATGGTGGCTGAGACTCTAAGTGCTCCCAAAAGGCATCTAATCTGCGTGTTTCAAGCACTCTGACACACCATGGCTCACCTCTCTTTATGTTAATTAAACAACACGAGCTAAGCGGTAAGAAATATAGTAGGGGTAAAGAAAAGATAGATATCTAAAATCTAAAAATCTTTTTTTTTTTTTTTAAAAAAAGTGTTTTGTTCAGCCTCTAAACACCAGAATCAGATCTAGATTAAAATCAATATCTGACAGTTAAAATGCTAGCTTAATATTAGCCAATAACGATGTTTTAAAACCTTTGAAATGTAGGCTTTTTACGACAGGGATGTTTGTACTTACACACACAGGTAGGTAGTAGGTAGCCTGAAGTCCTAACCAAGCCCAAGACCCTGCCCAACCGGCGCCTGCCTAAGAAACACTTGTTGACTGATGTTGGATAGCTGACCGAAGAGACCTTAAACAATGTATGCTTTGTCAAAACACTAAAGCATGTTGTCGGGTCCAAGACATTTTTTGTCAAACTGAGGGGGCGTAAGAGAAGGTCAGCTGAAAACTGCCCACATCACTGAGCTCAGACTCAGCAAACAAAGCTGGGGCCTCACTGAACATACCTGTTTTGACTCAGCGCTGCAGTGGAGGCCGGGCCTAGGGCTCACAGACCCAGCCCTTGGAGGCCCAGGCCTGGAGCAAACACTGACTCCTCACTGAGATATTATTCTTGCTGCAAGGGACACTTTGTACACATTTTCAAGAAGGAAAACAAACAAACAAAACAAAAACCAAAAAAAAACTGGACTAACTAAATGATGGAGGAAGACAAAACAAACAAACACAAACAGAAACAGCAAAACTGATCCACCAAGGCCGGATAAGATCCACTTCATCTTCCAAAGAGGGAAATACCAAATTCCCGGCTCCACAAAGCAGCAACGTATCTTTCTCTAATTGAGTGGTTCTTTCCAGAAAGGAAGCTTGGGCTCCTGACTCTTTATTATTAGTATTATTTTCTGCAGTCTCTTTCCTTCTTGCCTCACAGGGCTTCGGGCTGAGCCTCAGCAGCTTTTGTGAAAAGGAAGAAGTGTCCGGATCTCCGTGGGGTTGTGACCTTGGAGTCCTCGGTGCTCACCAGATAGACTTTTGACCGGCTGATCTGTCATGACTCAGGCTCCTGGCTGCTTCCCTTTCTCTGACACACCTCGCTCCAACTGCCCACCTTCTTCCTCTTTGCCAGATCTCTTGCCTGACAGGCCAGCAGTCGCTGTTAACCTCCCAAGGGCCTCTCAGGGGTAGCTCTCTATGGATGTGCCAGAGGCACCCAAACTGTTTTCTGCAACTCCTCCCTCTCATCCCTGTACCACCTCAACATTAACTAAAACCCTTCACCCACGGCAATGCCCCCTACTTGTTTCTGCACTGCCACTGCTTCGTTATTTTGGAAAATGTAAATGAGTCAGCTTGCTTTCCTTCCCACATTTTTTTGTTCTTGCTGATAAGAGAACGCAAGAAGAAAAGAAGAGGTAAATGTGTGTCAGACTGACCCAACTCCTTCTCCAGGAGGAATTTGCTTGAGCTCAGTATCTAAGTCCCCTGCTCCCCGTTACTGCTTGAAATCCCGAGTACCTGCTCTTGGATCTCTATGGCGCTCCCAGAGCTTGGGACTGGCTGGGAGCCATGTGATATTGATTTGTTTTCACCATGGCAACAGCAAATTAAAACAACGAGCAGAGAGAAGGCAGGCTGTTAAGCAGTAAAGCTACATGACCAGTATATTTCACAAGCATCTTTTCCTCCCTTCCGCCGGCTTTTAGCTCCTCTCTTTCCCTTGACTTTCACAGATTCCATACAAGAGGCAAAGTAAGAACAGCACTGAGAACTTCGGCCACCAAAGCTCTAAGCCCACTGCCGGCAGAGGCCGGCTTGCCCAGCAGCTTCTAGAACATTAGGTGAGACGGAGGGAGGAAACGCTAACAGCCATGCCTTGACTTCCTTGGAAATTTCATTTGTTGGCTTAGGCATCTTTAGAAAACTTATAAGAAACTGACAGAGACTGGAGGGTGTTGTATTTTGTAGCCTTCTATCTAACCACCCCAAGGCATCGCCCACAATGCTTCCACACAGAGGCCCTTTCCCTTTGTACTTCACAGTGCATTGTCCCAGGAGACAAACAACTTTTGTTACTGTTGTTTGTACAGAACAGGTCCCTAGAATTCTAGGAGAGAAAGTGTAATAAGTAGTAGTGTGTTCGCTGACAGAAGAGAAACTGAGGTAGGCACTTGCTCAAGGCCAGACTAAGTAAGTAGTGCAGGAGGTCAGCTGGTAGTAGGGACTCCAGGGAACTGCAGAGTGCTCTAACCCAAATTCTTTCTTTAAAAGGAACCTCAGTAAACACTAACCTTTCTCCTGATCCCAACAAACAAGGGTGTCACAAGAGTGCCACCTGTGACACAGGGTTAACAGCAGGCACGATTGTATTTTATTCCCTTTGAGCCATCTGCCTTAGGACATGGTGCTGCATCTATGAGAGCAGCTGTCACCCACCATCCGATCAACCTTGAACTTGGTAGCATAACGGGGCCTTAGATAATGGTTTCAGGGGAGCTGGGAATGGGACCCCTGGGATGGGCCACACAGGTAGCCTCATTGAGCTACAAAACAGAGAGAGTTAGGCCAGAAAGAAAGTGAAATTCGGCTCCCTGAGGTTCACCATGGCTTTTCACTAGCCAAGCCAGAGAAGCCTGCAGAAAACCTGGGCTGACAGGCAGGTAGGAGAAGTTGCCCTGTTTGGCCTGTGAAAGGGAATGGATGGGCTGTGGGTTTAAATGGGAAGACATAACTCAAGTCCTGCCAACTGGGAGTTTGAATGTTCCTGGCCTGGACGTAGAGAAATATTCCTCTCCACAAGCTGAATAAAAGAACACACAGCAGAAATAGTTGGGGGATGACGTCAGAAGTTCTGGGCTAGTGTCCTGCACTTCTCCTTGAAAGTAAATACCGTGGGTCTAGAAGAATCTACGTGGCATTGCCCTTATTTAAATGAGCACTGCTGTCCCTCAGAACGGAGCAAAAGAGAGAAAGAAACTTCCTCTTATGTAGATGGTAAAGATGTCTCTTGTTTAATTTTTGTTCCTCGTTGGCTGCCTAAATATACATATGCCCTAATAGATATTTTCCTACTTAATCTTTGTCTTTTAGAGAGACAGTAAGGCCTTTTGAAAAACATTGGAGCGTTCACGGAGGTGGCAGTTAGGCAAGGTTTTTTTTTTTTTTTTCCTTCGCTTCAGTGCTTGCTAACTATTCTAAAAATGTTACACATTTATTGTAAACACATGCTTCCAAGGCCTAACAAAAAAGCCCGGTTTCCTCATGCCTGGCAGAAATTTAAAGCGGAAAAGGGCAGAAAGAATTCTTTAACACAGAGAGAGCCTTTCCTTCTCCTGGGCCAAGTGTGTTAAAAATAAATCTGCTTCAACCTTTCTAGCCGCTGCTTCTCGGCAAGAAAGTTGATCTGGCTGGGCGTAGTGAGAGCCCAGCTTTAAAAGCTAGCCGGCCCTCATTAAATTATTCTGCTGGCTGTGTGTTCTCATTAAAAATGCATACAGATCAGATAATTGCAGTAAGCATTATTAACCCAGCTTTACTTTGGAATATAATGGTTCCACTTTTAAGCTGGAAACAAAGACAGGCTGCCAGGAAAAGCAATGTAAACACTGAGCTACAGTGTCTAAGACTAGCCAGGAAGCTACCTCTTCTGCCTTGCTGCTTAAAATGTGCTTTTGAAACTCAATTAAAGCCATTGCCCTGTAGCACCAGGGTGGCCCCCAATTTCCAAGAAACAGACATATTTTGGTCCCAAACGTTCAACCGATGATTATTCACCATGATTTAAAAAAAAAAAAAAATTAATTTCAAGTATGTTTTCAAAGAACAGGAAACAGGTAAACTTTATCCTGTAGCCCACTCTGGCAGTAAAAACCTCGATTATCTTAAGAAAATACTGGCCCGGATCTTTCAGATAATTAAAACTCAGCATAATAAACGAATCTGTCCTTTAAATAAATATATAAAACCCTCGGTTTTTATGCCTCACCCCAAACGGGCGGCGTAGGATTCCAGCTTTGCCATTTCTTGTTCTCAAATCCGAATGTTACGTAAAACTCCAGGGTTTCCTGCGAGTATTCCGTTCGAATTAGTGGAATCGGTCTCCCTGGCTTCCCCAAGCACACACATGGAATGCAGCATACTGCAGCAAACTCTTTAAACATTAAAAAAAAAAAAAAAAAATGGGGGGGGGGTTTGTTTCTCCTACCTTGTTTAGCTCTGCTCGCCTTCCCCATGTACAGTAACCCCAAGACCATCTGGCAGGACGGAGTAGCTGCGGCTTCTCCACCGCATCATGAGGAAGGGGGGTCCATGAAAATAGTTCTCCGTCCCTGTTTATTGTACTCTGAGAGCCGCCGGCCGTGGCTGGAAAATTTTACCTTCAGATGATGAAGCAAAGACAGTCTAAACTCTGTTGCTGTGAGCTGCAGCCCTTCCTTCCCACAGGCCCCGCCCAGGTGCGGCCGGCCAATCCCAGGCCAGCTCGTCAGCCCTCCTCGTCTGAAACTGGTCCTCATAGGATGACTGACACAGCAACACAGCGCTGGCAGGCTCTGAAAACAGTGCGTCCATACTGATGGAAGAGGGATCTCCCTCTCCGAGGAAAGCAGTCATAGCTCCGAGACAAATTGGCACATAATTGGCAGAGCACAGAGAGGGGTAGCTCAGACAAATACGCTTCGAGACACCCAGCCCGGAGCTGGGAGTTGCATCATAAACACTCCGGGAATCACTAAAGTCCTAAGAGGGCCAAGAAATCCAATTGGATCTCAAACTAAAGTCTTATGGCGTTTGAGAAAGCATACGGATATAGATGTATATATACATATGTGAGACAATAATTCAGTGTTTGTCACGGAAAGTGATACCTCACGAAACGTTTGCATGCAATTTCCACGACCGAGGGAGGCTATAACCAAGTTGGAGTACACACTGAAGACCAGACTATGCTTGTAGCCCCAGCACACAGCTTTTCTGGAGAACTGTCATTGCAGTGGCTACTTACTGGAATCTTATTTCCATCTAAGTTTCCAGAGCACTAGAGACTTCAATTAGGAGATGCCGAGCGACAGAACTGATATCTCTACATTAAGCTTTGAGGTTCTTGGCTGGCACCCACTGGGGGATTAACTGTGTCTTAACCTTCTTAGATGCCATTTGATAAATGCTCATACGTTGGCCATCCTGTCTTTAGTGCCGCAATGACTTCGGGAGGGCGTTTGCTGCTGAATACATGTGGTGCTGACCTCAGGGACATCCTCCATTTTCAATCTACAACTGTTGGCCCACAGATGCCAGAGTTTCCCCCAAGATAAAGCAAGGAAAAAAGAACGGAAAGGGTTATTTTTTCTCTCCCCAGTCAACAGACATTTCTGCATGCTTTGAAAACAAAAACAAAAACATATGGCATTTAGAAAACACAATAAGCACACATTTTCCTTCCACAAAACACAACATTTTGGATCTTAAAAATTAAGTATGATGGTCCCGTGACTAACTCCAGGCAAGAACAAAGATCCTATTCATCTGAAAGATTGAGTCTAACTCTCTCTCTCTCTCTCTCTCTCTCTCTCTCTCTCTCTTTTATGAGCAACTGTTTAATGAATACATCTGGAATGGAGCAACAGGGCAGAAGGTAATGATTTTGGTGTTTTTAAATTTTGCGATTGCGTTCTGAAAACACAGCATTTCTTGTGACTTGTGGACTAATTATCTTCACTAGAATATCTTGTTTTATTCCTCTTTATTTTAATCCTTAAAGCTTATTTTCACTTCTAGTCAATATTATCATTTGTAGGCTTTGGTTGACTCTGTCGTTTTGTTTGTTTTTCTCCTGAAAAGTTAAATTAACTATATTCAAACAGGAGGAAATATCAGTACACCTATGAACACATACCTGAGTAATCTCAAACTTACAATTACCTTCTTCCCCGTCTCCTCCTGCTTTTGTCAGGAGATCCCCATTTTTTTTTTTACAGTCTCATTACTTAAACTTTAGTCCCTGTCAAGCCCCATTCTCACTCAAAGACATTAAGCCTCCTAGATTTTTCTTCCAAGCTAGGCCAGAGCCCTGACCTATTCCCTGTATGATACAAAAGCTAATTGATAGCCTCTGGGACTCAAGGTTCTTCAGCTCTGGTCTTCCCTGTTGCCAGACAGGTTTTTCTGAAGTCATGTAAAGTCATGTTGCTTTTACACTCCAACCTGTCCCTCCATAAAATCCAAATTATAGACTTTCAAGGTCCTGCTAAATGTGGCCCCTGCCTTTGTAGTCCACTTTACGTCTGCCGTTTTCCTAAGTGAAGCTCCCTGCTCTCCACCTCATGTTTACTTCCTCCAAACACACTGTGTAGACCTCAGATCACCTGCCATTTCTTCAGCTATGCTGGCCTCACCCACACCAGCTTCTCTGATGTTCAAAGGGCTTCTGTACTGGTCGCTGTACCAGACTATTTTAAGCCCCTAACAATGCAGCCTTGTGTAGCTAGCTTGCCTGAGCTGATCTTGCCATTTTAGAAGGCTAGGTCTGTGTCCTACATTAATTAAGAGAATGTGCATGAAGCATCTCTACCAAGGCTGGTGTGACAGAGGTGCACTAGAGGATATCTATCCTTAGAGTAACTTCTGTGTTGGACAAGAGGCCACACACAAATCTGCTGGTTATTTGGTATCATAAGAAATGACATCACACTCATTTGTAAAAGCCAAAAAAACTGACACTTTTCTTCACTTTCCTCCCCAACTCTAACTTGAAATCTATTGTCAAAGTCTGTTGAGTGTAACAGTTACCTGAATATTTAGAGCATTTTACTTTGTTTCTTCTCTGCCAGCGTCTCTCTGCTCACACATCCCCTACCTTAACTCTTGAAGTAGTAGCCGCTCCCAGAGTGCTCTGTCTTGTCTTGTCTTTCCACTGCTTTCATCTTGTCTCCGCTTTTCCTCCCAGTCCTCAGCTTCTTTTCCCTCCTTCTTCCTCTCTCCCTCCCTCCAACACTCTCTCTTTCTGAACCTAGGATGTCCTACACGCATAGAGCCTTGCATATAGTGCGTGAATTCTCCACCATCCAGCTATATGCAGCCCAGTCTTTTATTGCCCTTTTAAACACTTTGACAATGATGTTACTATGTTTCCAGGCTGTGGGCACCACACTCTGTGGCCCAATCAGGCCTTTGGTCTGTGCTCCTCCACCCTCAGCCTCCAAGGTAGCTGGGATCCCAGGCCTATGCCCTCAGCCCTGGCTGTGAATATGTTCTTGACCTCTTCAGGCCTTTCAGAATACTTCTTACAGAGTAATAATGCTTTAAAAGAAATCTTATTTTTCATATTTCTTAACTTGAAACTTTATTAGGGACTGAAGTGTTCACATTCCCTACCGAAACTTTAGATGCTGAAGAGCTAACCTTGAAGGGATGATATTTAGAAATGAGCACTTGGGTAGTTCAGATGATGTCACAGGAATGGGATCTTCCTGAATACATTTCTGTTTTTATAAGAAGATACCAGAGAAAGGCCTTTTATTTTTTCTTCTAACTTGGGAGGTCACGGTGAGATGTCCCTCTTCAAGCCAAGAGGAAAGTCCTCATCAGATGCAGACCTTGCTTGCCCCCCCCCCTTCAGAGCTCCAGGATTCAATTATGAGAAAATAGATTTCTATTATACAACCATGTCATTTTATGGAATTTTGCTATGGCATCAGTCCTAAGTTCAGATACCCAGAACCTATTTAAAAGCCAGCCATGGTACTGTGCATCTCCAAACCTAGACTAGATGGCAAGAAAGAACACAAGAATCTTTGCAAGCTACTGGGTCAGCTAGTTAGTTAGGTCTGTGTACGTAGTAAACAGAAAGAAACCCTGTCTCCCAAAATGGGAGAAGACTGACACACAAAGTTGTCCTCAGCATTCCACATGCATGTTACAGCATTCATATACTATGCTCGCAAATTCACACACCCATGTCCACATTATACACATGCCATATATAAATCTACATACATACATACATTCGTACATACGTACATACATGTATACCGACCTCTCTCTCATACACACACACATAGCACACATACCTACACACACACCATACATACATATTCACATGTACACTACACACATACATATATACACCTCTCTATCTCTCTCACATACACATCATACATACATATGCATACATACACTACATACATACATATATACATACACACATACATATATACTCCTGTCTTTCTCACAGACACACCACATAACCACATAATATAAACACACACACACACACATATATGTGTGTGTGTGTGTGTATATATATATATATATGAATGTATATGTTCTCCCCCTGCCTTCAAGGACTCCATGGAGCCTCCGCCTTCCTAGCCTAATCAGAGGCCATCTTTGTAGGGAACCATTCCTTGACCCATAGGCTGAACTTAGGTCCACCTATTGTTTTCTCTCCCAGCCTGAGAACTAGAAAACCATGCTTCTCAAAATTCTATGGTGCACGCACATCCCCACGGGATCTTGTTAAAATGCAGTTCCAGTCTCAGGAGTTCCTAGGTGGGTCCTGAGACTCTGTTCTTCTAACGAGCTCCCAGGTGAGTGAGCTGCTGCCTGTCCACCATTTCTCTTCAATCGGCAGGATATTACAGATGCTTCTCCCTCTGTCGCTCTTACTATGGAGTGTGGTTATACATTAATTTGGTTAATTATTTATTTCAGGTTTGACTTCCCTGTCAGCTTGTGAGCACCAGAAGGCAGCAAGTTCTCTCATGCATCTAATCTTTTTGTGCCTGGCACATGGGAGGAGGCGATCAAGGAGGATGCATATTAACCAGACAAGCTGACTACAGCAACTACCATGGGACCCAGCTGGATTTCCCCATTTCTGTTTCCTTCTTAACCCTTCCACTGATTTTTTTTTACCTCCCCCCTTTTTATAATTCAGTATTAGTTTCTTAAAAATGCGTAAAGAAACTGAATTGTTATATATATATAAAAAAAAACCAATAGTCTTTATTGATGTTCTATATAAAGGAGAAAGGAAAATGAACAAGAAAGAAACAAGACATATCCAGACAATACTAGTTCCCGGCACCTGCCTGTAATCCAAGCACTCTGAAGGCAGATGTAGGATATTATCAGTTCAAGGCCAGCCTGAACTAACTGGAGAGTTCACGGACAGCCTGGGCTACATAGCAAGATTCTATCCTAAAACAGAAAAACAAGGGCTGATTATACAGGCCATCCGTAGAGAGCTCGCCCCACATGCATCAAGTTTCCTGTCCAGACTCTAAGGAAAGAAGATGGTGTCCAAAGTAAGAAGGAAACAGAACAACTAAAGTAAAAGCTACCTTTGGTTTGCCCAGTAGTAACTCTCAGAGGCCACGACTTACAGAGCGGCATGCCTGGGTCAAACATGAGAACGGCAGAGAAGACAAACATAGACTGAATGTCAAGATGATTACTGGACACAGGGACACCTGTCTGCGATCTCTTGACAGCGAGACCCCACCCCTACTTACATATCCCAGAGGTCACCTATCCTCACCTTGTCTCTCCATACGACTATTTTGATAATGTTTTTGTTGAATTAGTTTTCCTTTTATTGAAGACATTTCTCTTATGCATTTCATTTCTCTCAGGGAGAAGCGTGAGGGCTGAGTGATGCACGCGTGTGAACACTTGGCTCCTCGGTTGATGGCACGGTTTGGGGAGGTTCAGGAGTGTTTAGGAAGTGGAGTGGTGCAGAGAGGTGTAGATCACAGGCTTTGAGGGTTTACACCCTGACCACACTTCTGTCCTCTCCCTCTCTGCCTCCTGTGTGTGAATGAAATTGTGATCAGCTGGCTTCCTGTTCCCGCTGCCATGTCTTCCTGGCCATGATGGACTTTATCCCCTTGGAAGCTCATCGAAAATAAACCCCTTCCTCCTCTAAATTTCTTTTGATGGTGGTGTTTTTATACCAGCCATAGAAAAGTAAAGAATACGAGAAACCAGCATGTGTTTCTTGTCAGTGGTTTATCACTATACTGACAATGTGAAATTGAACACGCATCAGCGACAAAACAAAGGATTTATGGAGATGCCATGGAGGTGATGCCTCTAATGTGTAATATATGTGTGTATAGACAGACAGACAGACAGACAGGTAGTATAGGTTTCCTTTGAGTATCAATGCATTATATATCTATAAATTATGGTACATATATATGGTAAAAGATTTATTTTGGGTACTAATTATAAATGAAGTATATAGTGTATACATATATGTATATCACATATATATAATAAGTGTGTATATCTATATATATACACACTGTGTGTGTTTTACAATGTTTGGGTAGAGGAAGGAAAGCAGCCGTGATACTGACGCTGAGAGGCACAGAGCACGGTGAGTATACCTCCTTGGACGGTCAAAGCAAAGTCAAGCAAGTTTTCAAGCAAGGAGAACATGAATTTTTGATGATGCTTTGAATGGTGGTGAATTCCAGAATGTTCTGGTCAGTTCTTTGTCAACTTGACACAAGATAGAGTCATCTGAGAAGAGAAAAACCTCAACTGAAAAAACATTCTCTCCATAAGATGGACTTGTAGGCAAGGCTGTGGACAAAATTTCTTGATTAATGATTGATGTAGGAGAGGCAGGTCCATTGTGGGAATATGGTGGTATCCAGACAGGCATCTGAGAGAAGCTGAGAGTTCTGTATCTTTACCTGAAAGTTGCTAGCAGAATACTGACTTCCAGGCAGCTAGAATAGGGATCTTAAAGCCCACACCCATAGTGACACACCTACTCCAAAAAGACCACACCTACTCCAACAAGGTCACACCTTCTAATAGTGCCACTCCCTGGACTGAGAATATTCAAACCATCACAGTAAGACAGGAAGACTCATGGCAAGTATGGCTGCTTTGTGACCATTCAGCGTGAAGCACCCTCCTCTCCAATGTGACACCTCTAGCCTATCCCTTCCCATTTAATCTTTTATCATATGCTTTTTAATTTTTTTTGCTTGCATAAAATAGGCTGTAATCCCACTGAGAGAAAAGAACATGTATTAATAACTTATATTCTTTACAGAGTGTATGTAGTATGGGCATATCACTGAATACATTTTGGTTGCTAAATTTCTCTTTAAAAATATGAAGAAAGTTAACATTCTGTAGAAGGTGCTGTGGTTTTTTCTTTCCTTTTTTAATGTGTATATTTTTGAAAGTATGCATGCACACATGCACACACACTCCATGAAAAGTCAAAATCAGAAACCATAATATACAAGCAAAAAAAAAATAAATAAATAAACAGCAGTACGAGACAAAATATCTCCAAAAATACCCCTGAGTTCTTTTTGTGTTGGCCATCTCCTGCTGGGCATGGATTCTGCCTGTAAGGGTGATTTGTATACCCAGTGGGACTCCTCTGGGAAACTAATTTTTCCTTTTCAAGCAGTTGTTAATTGGAGAAAAGTTCCTTGTTGGGGATAGGAGCTTGTGTTCAATTCCACATCTTAAGAGTTGAAACCCTGTCTGCCTTGGACCTGTGAGGCTCTGATCATAGTCTCTGTGAGTTCATATGTACTAAATCCTGTTGTGTCTGGAAAATTCTCTTTCTTTGGTGTCTTCCACCCCCTCTGGCTCTTACCAACTTTCAGTCTCCTCTTCTGCATAGTTCCTTGATACCCGAGAGGAGGAGTTTGATGAAGACATCCCTTTAGGACTGAGTGTTCCAAGGTCTCTCACTGCTGCACACTGTCCAGCTGTGGGTCTCTGTACTCGGTCCCTTCTTCTGCAGGAGGAAGCGTCTCTGGTGATGGCTGACTGAGACATGGTCTATAGGTATGGTAGAATGACATTTTCTTCTGCAGGAAGCAGTGTCTCTGATGATGGCTGAGACATGATCTGTAGGTAAAGCAGGGAGCCATTTTCTTCTGCAGGAAGAAGTGTCTTTGATGATGACTGACTGAGACATGATCTGTAGGTATGGTGAATGTCATTTTCTTCTGCAGGAACAAGTGTCTCTGATGATGGCTGAGACATGATCTGTAGGTATAGCAGAATGCCATTAGGAATGGTTTTATCTTCCCTTTAGTAGAACAATAGTACTTGGGTTTCCCACAGGCCTATGACCTATTTAGTCTCATACTCTTGCCATCTGAGCAATGTCAGGCATGTGCTCCATCTCATGGAGTGGACCTTAAATTCAATCAGAGAGTGGTTGGTTACTTCTACAACGTTTGTGCCACTGATGTATCTTGCAGATAGGCCACCATTGTATAACAAAGGGTTGGTGTTCACCTTTCTCCTCTGGTAGCATGCATAGTACCTTCAAGTATTATGAACACTAGGCAGTATGTATGAAGGTTCCTGTTGGGTACATTTACTAAACAGTTACAGCCTATTCTTTATGTTTTAACAGTTAGAAGGTTAATTCAAAAATATATGAAGAATTATTTAATCTCAATTAGTTATTACTGGATTATGATTTTCTTTTTATAATTGATTAATTAATTAATTAACTTTGCATCCTGACTGTGGTTCCTCTCCCTCCTCTCCTCCTGGTCATCCCCCCACCTCCTCTCTCTCTACATCCACTCCTCCTCCCTTTCTCTTCAGAAAAGGGGAGGCCTCGTATGGATATCAACCTGCCGTGGCATATCAAGTTGCAGCAAAACTAGTCATATCTCCTATTGAAGTTAGACATTAGACAGGGCAGCTCAGTAGGGGGAAAGGACCCCGAAGGCAAGCAACAGAATCAGAGACAGTGCCTGCTTCCACTGTTAGGAGTCCCACATGGCCCAAGCTACACTATTACACATGTGCAGAGGACTTAGGTCAGTCCCGTGGAGGCTCCCGGGTTGTCGGTTCTGTCTCTAGGAGTCCCTATGGACCCAGGTTAGTTGATTCTGTGTTTTTTCATGTGGTGTCCCTAGACCTTTCTGGCTCCTTCAATCCTTCCTCCCCCTCCTCCACAGGATTCCCCAAGATCTACTTAATGTTTGGCTGTGAAGGCTTTGCATCAGTTTCTGTCAGTTGCTAGGTGAAGCCTCTCTGATGATGGCTATGCTAGGCTCCTATCTGCAAGTATAGCAGAATTTCATCAGCGTGTCAGGGGTGGGCTCCCTCTCATAGTCTAGGCCTCAAGGTGGACCAGTCGTTGGTTGGCCACTACTGCAATCTTTGCTAGATCTTTACCCCTGTATGGATTGTGACTTTTTAATTGGGCATATGCTGCATATAATTCTCAAAACTTGAGATCTGACTGAAACCAGTACTCTTATTTCTGTTCCATGATAGCTTCTTTATTTTTTTGCATAGTAGATATTTACTTTCCATCTTAGCAACTGTCGAGGATCCCACTTTGCAAAGATAAAGCATCATCAGACATAAGGTAGAGTAATTCTAATATAGAAGTTGCAAGTCACCATGGCCTAGCAGTTGGCAGTGCTCATCATATGTCAAATCTTACCTTGACCTTGAAAACAGAAAGCAGTCCACAGAGCCCTGGGAACCTCCAGGGTACCTGGCACCTCAGCCTGGGAAACAGCAGGCAAGCAAGAGCTCTACCAGACCAGTCAATGCCAATTTGTCCTACTGGGTTTTTTTTTTAGGCATGGTTGCATCAGGCCTTTTAGCCCTGTCCCAAAGTTGAAGTTTCAGAGAAAAGGTCAGGCCAGAGGTTATTGAACATGTCCAGCCCTGAACCTGAGATCGTTGACATTTCACAGGTTTTGAGATACGTGTAAAACTAGGGTTTTCTAAAATCGTAGATGCTTGTGACCCAAAGGGAGTACTAGGTAAGGCAAAGACAGTAGGGTCCTGTCAATTCACGTAACTGGGGGAGCTTGTAATAACTTCCACCTTCCTGCCTGGAAAGTTGTAATGATAATCACCCAGAAGCAGCAGCAGAGAGAATGCTCCCTACTGGCCATTCTCTGTAGAGCGGACCTTGCCCATCTTGTGGATAGTTAGGGAGCATGAAGCATCCCTCACTTTCCATTGGGGTGACCCTTGGTTTGCAATAAGGATTGAAGGCTCCCTATCCCTAGCTCTTCCTTCATGTTTCTGAAGAGACCTCCAATTCTGAATACTATGTTTCAACAGTGTGGATTTTCTGTCCTTGGGGAGGGACTGACTGGAATCATGTCTTTATCTACAGCCTTTTGCTCATTCCTAAGAGAGCGGCCAGGATGAGCATGGGTGGACGGCACACTCACCTGTCAGAGGGGGCACTCCCTCCTCTGTTCTTCCATGGCACTCGTTGCTGTTTGCCACAACCTATAATCTATTTGGTATTCATTGGTAACTGTCTATCTGCTTCTGGGGAGGGTCAGTACCTGACAATCAGGGTCTTCAAGTATTCTTTGTTGACACATCACAGTACCTGATGCCAGGGGTAGACAATACAATTTGTTAAGTAAGCTAACAAAATTTGAGAAATTAAAATGAGGCATAGGACAGATAAGCAATTGTGTTTGATGTACAAGACCAGCATCAAAGCTGGACAGACCCTTCCAAAGAGGACTTGGAGAGTTACTAGAGCCAAATGTTTGAATCCAGGGTTGGGGAAGAGTCACAAGTCTAAACTCCCGGACAGTCCATGCTGCTGGAGAACTGGATCTTCACATATCTTTAGTGTTGGATGAACAGTCCAGATCCCTAGAAAGTATCTTTCATGCAGTGAGGGTAACCCAATCTTCAAAAGGGTTGGAATTAAGTGGCTTTAAAAAGGGAGATCTTTGTATGATTATGGCTGAGCTCTTAGGGCATGAGGCAGTGGAGGCATGAGCTGGATATGGGTGGTCGATAAAGTGTCCTGTCCTCATGGCTTTGACAATCAAATTACACTTTAAAAAGCAACTGATATTGATTTAGCCTAATACAATATCCCTTCTGAAAGACTTCAGGATGTATTTCTTCCTATCTCCTGCTCTTCTTTTCCTACTAGAATCACTACTTGGTCTCCCAGCTGCCTAGGTTCTGTGACCTATTCATGATGCACGAACCCCATCTGAGACCACAAGATAAAAGACGCATGACACAGAGACCGACCCCAAGAGCCTCAAGCATTTTACGGTGGTCCCGGAAGCAAAATGGATGGATGGGCACGTGTCTCCAAATGTTCTCACTGGACGGGGTCTGTGGTAAGTTGAAGAGTTTGAAGAAATCGGTTTTACAAAACTTCTTGGAGCTTTGATTTTGGGAAAGTATTTTGTAAATCTCCAGGAGTGTATAGGCCACTGTGTTTGAGAATTTATTTCGCCACAGATTCTGTTGTTCATAACACATCTAATTACTATTATTAGGTGACACATTTGGGGCTTATTATTATTATTATTATTATTATTATTATTATTATTAATTTTTGCATTGCCTGTAGATGCTTTCTTCAACTCTTCTGTTTGGTCCTCAGTGTGGTCAATGACTTGCAAAGTATTCAGTGTCTCAGGGGTACATTGTCCCCATTTGGGGAACTACAATTAATTAAGCCGGAGGTTCTGTGAGGAGCCTACTTTGTCCACTAGTATTTTCAGTCCTGAGGGCCAATTTGGAGATTAGTTGCCCAGATTTTCTGACTAGCGAAGGGCCCCCTGGTGGCTGGATAGTCAACTACATACCTAACTGCCTTTGCAAATCATAATTCTATCTATAATCCAGTCTTCTAATGAAAACTCCAACTTCTGGAAAACATGCCACGTGTCTTTTTCCTCTGCTCAATACAACACATGCTGATCTCCTCTGGGGCGCTCCTACAGAATGAGCACAGGGATAGGTCATCTATTAAATATTTACATACCGATTATTGTGTGTCTGGCATAGCACCATCAAACATATGACCCTATTTTTGTCCTTACTTTTTGCATTAGAAAATAAACACAAGAAATTAGAAATTTCCAGTAATGTGTCACTAGTGAAAAGAGAAAACTGCTTGCTCTAGCAGACGGCCATTTAGTCCTTGCAGTTGACTAAGAATCATGCAATATAATATGAAAATTGCGTGGCACGTTAGAAAGGATGGTGTTGAGAAAAATGAGGAAATGGGACACAGTAAGCAAGGCTGAGTATCTGGGGCGGAGTTGTGAAGAAAAGTTGCTGCGTACGTGGTGAAAGAGCCTGCCTCTGAGTAATTAATTCTGTGTCACTTTGACGACCACACTCTACAGAAACATCTTCAAACAGGAAGTATTTATTTGGCTTATGGTTTCAATCCCTCATAGGACAGCTCCGTTTCCGGTTGTGGGAACACACGATTAAGGGTGTTGGTATCAGTGCAGTAGGGACCGAAAGCAAGGCAGGGAAGAGGCCAGGGATATTACCGCCCCCCCACCCCCAAGATGCACCGCAGTGCGCCATTTCCTCCAGTTAGCTTCAACCTCTCATGGTTACCAGAACCTTCCCAAATCGTGCCACCAGATAAGGGACCAAGGTACGAACCTGTGGGGGAGATTTCTGATCCAAACCATGACAGCGCCCTTTAAGCAAAGGTCTGTGAAGGTGAAGGACCATGACTTGGGCTCTCCGAGATAGAACCCAGAGCAGCTCTGGGAGGTACCCGGAGTGTATCGCTGTTCTTACTCCGGTGACAAAAATACCGACCAGTAGCAATTGAAGGAGAGAAGAGTCTATTTCTTCTTTCAGTCCTAGGGGTACTTTCCGTCCTGGTTAGAGAGGCATGATGGCAGAACGGGAGGTGGGGCTGCTCACATGTCATCCTTCGCAGCCGGGAAGTAGAGAGAAGGAACAAGAAGGTAGGCCTTCCTGTGGAACCCCAAGGCCTGCCCTCAGTGGCTCACTGTCTCCAACCAGGGTCCACCTACCTCTTAAAAGTTTCAAAACCTTCAGAAATAGTGTCACCAACTAGGGCCCAAGTGCTCAAACAGACTGAACTATGAAGAACAATCACATTCCAAACACTGTGCGAAGTGACTTCAGTTGCCCTGGCTTCCAGTACGCCTCTAAATCCCCTTCGTGTTTTAATCTATCTGTTGGGCTGTCACTGCGGCGCAGGTAGAACCCTTGTAGAAGCTCTAAGTGGGAATTCCTTTTCCTTCACTGCCGGCGTCCCTTTGCTGTCGTTTCTGTCAATGACTATGAATTCTCGGTATATTATTATCACATGTACAGTAATTCAGTAAAGAGCCTTATCTCGGCAGCTATTTTTGTGTGTGGCATGTTTGTGGTATGTATATGTATGTGTATTTGTGTATGTCTGTGTATGTGGGGTGTATGTAGAGATATGGATACACTATGACTTTTCTCATTTGCTGGGAAGTTTTTGTTTGTTTGTTAATTTTTCCTTTTTATAAGATGTTATCTCACTATGTAACCAAAGCCTGTTTTGAACTTGAGCTTTTTTGTTTGTTTGTTTTTTGTTTTTTTCGAGACAGGGTTTCTCTGTGTGGCCCTGGCTGTCCTGGAACTCACTGTGTAGACCAGGCTGGCCTCTAACTCAGAAATCCACCTGCCTCTGCCTCCCAAGTGCTGGGATTAAAGGCGTGCACCACCACTGCCCGACTTGAACTTTCTTTTTTGGGGCTTTACCCTGAGAGTGCTGGAATTATAGGCATATACCCCTATGCCCAGTTTGGTATAGGTATCTGAAGAATATAAAATCTTAAATTGACAAGAAGCAGTCTAACAAATTTCTCTAGGACACTTGCTATATTTTATAATAAAAATTTTTATTTTTATTTTAAAAATAACTTGTGCAGTAAGACAACATCTGGCTTTGTTTTATTTGCTACTCAAGGAGATCATGCTGTGGATATATTCTTTACCAGGAACAGGCAATTATTCTAGCGAGATCAGAGAGAAAAACAGGTTCGCCCTAGCAACCCATCCAGCGTGCACAGATGCGGTTACTTTGTGTCATACTGGTCCTGTTTCTTTGCATAGCTCCTCCAAGATCTCAAACCACAGCTTCAGAGACCTCTCTGCCTTTAAGGCAGAAAGGAGGCTTCACTGCATCTGGCCATTCCTGAGTCATTCTCTTTATGAGTGGGTCTCCCTGGCAGCAAAACACATGAAACATGTTCTTCTGGTACTTCTTGCACTGTGTACAGGGGTTTGCCTGCCTGTAACATGTCTCTTTCAAGCTGGTATCCAGACACTCCTGTGGTTGCCAGCCCCACCAACAAACCCAACCATTTGCTAATGAGATAATTTTATTGTGCAAAGTAGTCCAGTCCTGAGACGTGTGGAGATTATAGGAGGGTGGCAGAGCTGGAAGATTATACTCTCTGTGGGGTTTCTAGCCCCTATTTTTGAGGGCTGAGAAACAGCAACATACTCTTTGGATTACCTTTAAAGAAGAGATTTTGACTGCCTGAATGTTTGTGGTTATTTGAAACCTCTATCTGGAATGTCATAATGTGTCACATCATGTATCCAATATTATAGTCTCCTCAGTCCTACCTAGCCCACTCCCTCTTCTTTCCTCTTGTCTTCTATAACAGAAAACTCTCATTACTCAAACGACTGAATCTTAACATCCAAAACAAAAAAAAAACAACAAAAAAAAAAAAACCTCCATCACGTTCCCGGAACATGGAGTCCTCTCTGTAGAAATTCCAAGTCTGGCTTTGGTCTCAGAATAAGTAGTATAATTAAAACCCACATTTGTGTAGAATCACTTAAATTGTTACATTCCCACCCATTGGCATGTCTCTATCTACAGGAAAATATTTGTGGTGAACAAACAGACAACTATTCACATGAGTGTTGCACTGTGGGAAAGTCAGGCTGAGCCTTTAAAAGTTGATGCTGGCTGAGGCAACAGGGTTCTTGTCCCTGATGCTGGTTGAGGTAACAGGGTTCCTCTCCCTGAGGCTGGCTGAGGGAACAAGGCTCTTCTCCCTGATGCTGGCTGAGATAACAGGGCTCTTCTCCCTGATGCTGGTTGAGGTAACAGGGCTCTTCTCCCTGATCTGGCTGAGGTAACAGGGCTCTTCTCCCTGATGCTGGTTGAAGTAACAGGGTTCTTCTCCCTGATGCTGGTTGAAGTAACAGGGTTCTTCTCCCTGATACTGGCTGAGGGAACAGGGTTCTTCTCCCTGTTGCTGGCTGAGATAACAGGGCTCTTCTCCCTGATGCTGGTTGAGGTAACAGGGCTCTTCTCCCTGATGCTGGCTGAGGGAACAGGGC
>CM052708.1:4058546-4094723 GCA_028551405.1 Uromys caudimaculatus
CTGGCTGAGGGAACAGGGCTCTTCTTGTCCCTGATGCTGGCTGAGGGAACAGGGCTCTTGTCCCTGTGTTGGATGCATGCTGGCTGAGGGAACAGGGCTCTTCTCCCTGATGCTGACTGAGGGAACAGGGCTCTTGTCCCTGATGCTGGCTGAGGGAACAGGGCTCTTCTCCCTGATGCTGGCTGAGGCAACAGGGCTCTTCTCCCTGCGTTGGGCGCACATTAATGTCAGGCTCTGAAAGGAACTCACAAAGCTCTTACTTTGCTGGGTTCCTGACTGAGAAACACAGATGATATTTTTCATCTATTTAAATCTTAAGAGTTATTTTTAACACAATTAAGCATTTAGAACTCCACTTTAAAGATACACACTTTTGAGTTACGTAACTCACCGAACTATTATTTTGGACTGCACTTCGAAAAATTCTCTCACCTCAAGATTTCACACTTGGATATAATGAGAACATTTTCTCTTGGTTAGAAACCAATATCTTTCCTTTAAAGGACTTTGAAATTTCTTATTTTACATCCATTTAGTAACTTATTTTCTGTATGTAGGTGGGGTAGATGCCTGCTTGACACAGCATGCTTATGGAGGTCACAGGACACATAGTGAGAATTGGTTCTCTCCTTTATCATGTGAATTCTTGGGGTTGAACTGAGGTCATTGTGTTTGACAGCAAAAGCTTTTAACTACTGACTATCTCTCTAATCCTTAAAGGAAATTTTGATATTGAAAACAACTACATAGAGGGTTACCGAACTTGTAGGAAAGTGCAATTTTACCAAGTGGGTGATGAGCACACATTTTTCATCCCGAATCAACTAACAAGTACTTATTGCTTTAATTGGATGATCTGACGCCCCAATAAGGAACATGTCACCACTTTCAAAGGGACAAAAGAGCTAGCTGATTTATCTTCAGCTCTGCAATCCTGGGAAGTTTATTAAGCATTCATTACACACTCATGAGATGCACTTTACAGTAATTTATTGCTTCCTAGCGGGTCTGCGAAGTGACTTATTTCAGGTATGGAAAGGGAGGCAGAGTGGATTGCAGGTAATCCGAGATATCCAGAGGAGTGTGGACACTAAGGCAGCCCCTTAGCAAATTTCAGCTAATTCTCAGACACAAGCTAGCTCCAAACCCTAAACATAGATTCATCACCCCTACCCCACTCCCGCCAGTTTGATAATGCTGGGCTAGGATTTGGCAAGTGAAATTTCGATTCATTATCTTGTTTATATAGAGGAAAATAAGGGTAAGATTGCGTTGGGGGAAAACAGAAATGTAGGGAACTTATTGGAATATTCTGAAAGAAAACCAGAGATTTAACTGAAATGCAGTTGATTTGTCTTCGTGGGAATCTTGATCACTTCTGTGTCTTGTAAGCTAGTGATGTAGTCAGCTTGAGTATTTGATCCACCTTTATGAAAATGTTTAATGGAAAACATAGCTATCACTCAGTCAAAAGAGTGCTTTGTAAGAATCCACTCTTGATTCATTTGGTTGCTGGATGAATATCCAAGTTCATTCTTGTAACCATGGGTAACACAGTCTTGTAACCATGGATAACACACTCTTGGAACTGTGGGTAACAGTCTTGTAACCATAGGTAACACACTCTTGTAACCATGGGTAACAGTCTTGTAACCATGGTAACATAGTCTTGTAACCATAGATTGCACACTCTTGTAACCATGGGGTACACACTTTTGTAACTATGGGGTAACACACTCTTGTAACCAGGGGCTACACACTCTTGTAACCATGGTACCACATACTTAAATATCCAGAACATTATTCATGTATCAGTCATCTTTCCAAGGTCAAGGCTGTGCACATTCAGAGTTGAATAATATCCAGTGTGTACAACTTACATACCTACCCAGTCAACAGATAGGCTAGGGAGATAAGCAATGAATTAGCTTTCTAGGATTCAAGTAGCAGACCTGTTCTATTGTACTGTCTGAGCCAGGCTGCAGGTCTCTCAAACGGCTCCAGTTTCAGCTCTGTAGATGAACATATGACCGAAGCACAGGTGTGACTGAGTCAGGCTGTGAGGCCACCTCATCCTCCAGGTCAGAGACACACCCTTTGAGCCCCACATTTATTAATTTATTAAGTACCTTCCAACTCCATGACATTCCCAGAGTTTTTTCTAGCTAAAACCTCACCTTGCAAGATGGTTTAAGACTTAAAACGCCATAGTTAGGGGATTTATTTCAGAAATATTGCATATCTGGAGATGCCCAATGTACACTAGAGTAATAAAGCCTCTGAGAAGTTTTGCAGGAAAGAAATGTGTAATATTGAACCCCAAATGGGTAACTCCTACTGATAGAATAGTTATACATTGGGAAACACAAGTCTTCAGAGAAACAAGCTCGGTGAATAAGAATTTTCTGATTGAGCTGAAATGACCGCTTGGACTCACCTTGAGTGAGTAGCTAGCATTTTCAAGTTCATTTTAGTAAACACGATGAAACTAGCCACTGGTGGTTTTACACAAGCTGGTGGAAGTTTACAGCTGCTTGTGTGGGGAGAGTAGAGATGGAGGAGACTGAAATATTGGGAGAAAGCAGTGAGTGGAGGAAAAGGAGAAAGAGAGAGACCCAGGGCACCCAGGAAAGCTAAGCCTGCTGCTTGGCCTAGACTTGTGGAATTCCTTGTTCAAGGCCAACTACAGCTTGGAGCTTCAATGTAAACTCATGTTGCTGACCCCAGATCCCACACTTTCTCCAAGCTCATTTCTTCTTTGGTACTTGACGTGATATTACATCATTATTAACATTATCAAAGGTGATCAGAGAGGCATTGAGAACAGTGAGTGGATATAGGCACCAATCATCTCCAGTTCAGGCTCATCTATCCTAGTGTTAGCCTTAGATCCCTGGGCCCTCGGAGGCCTCATTGCTGTGATAGAAAAGGGCACTTCAGAGGACTCATTAGTGCTCAGGAAATAATAAATACTCAATAAACACTGCCTGTTGTTTGTGGTGTGGAGCATAGCCTGATTCTAATATTGTACGAGTTTTATAGCCGGGGCTTGATTTTCACTGTCAGTAACAAAAGGTAGAAGAATTCCCCTTGTCTTCCCACTCCCATCAGCTGAATGAAGGCTGAGAGATCAGAATACATGAAAGTGGACCACAGGCTCCTGGAGTAATCTCGGTGCTATCCCCAGCAGCTGCGTGGTGAGTGAGGCGGACAAAGCTGGCATAGAGGTAGAGAACACCCCTGTTCCTTCTTGTCTCTTAGCGCAAATGCATCACAGGTAGATTTTGCTGGGTCAGGTGATTTCTTGCTGAGTCATGACTATGAATACAACTGGGAGAGACAAAGGGATGTTTGCTGAGAGCTGACAGGCATCTCCAGCTACTTATTTGCTTTCTATTGATTGATTTAATAGCTTTGATCTTTGGTCTCAGAAGTAGCCGAGTATGTTACATAAGAGTAAAGCCACTCGCTGTCCCCATGAGGCAGAATGAACACCTGGGTTAGAAAACAAAAACAGGTAAAGAACCAGATTCACCAGATGCGCCAGTATTTTCCCCTTAGCTCTCTGGGTTTTCGTCTTCACATATTTGATTAAATTTAAGATTAAAATTTAACGTCGGTTGTGCGTTTAACACACGGATCCGTTTTGATGACACATCTCGGTGGAGCAGAGTTGAATTTTGTGTTCTATCTGGGTCAGCTGAGTAAATCAACAGCATTAATGAGCTTTATTAAATCATCTTAGTAAAAGCCCCGCTGTCGTAACTGTTTACTTAACTCTACATCCAACAAAAACAGCTGCCACCCCCTGACAGATCCTGCTCTGAACGGGAGCTCTTTTCTTAGGAGGGAAGATAGGAGAGGGGTTGTAATCCAAAGCAATCTATTGAGAGTCCATTAATGGACGCTCTGTGACAAAGAGCCCTCCAGAGAGACCCCAACTTCCTATTAAGAAAGAATATAGTGTAAGGAATGCGGTCAAGGGAAACATTTTGCTCTTGTCTTTTACTCGTGTGTGTGTGTGTGTGTGTGTGTGTGTGTGTGTGTGTGTGTGTGTGTGTGTACACTCACTCTTGAGTGCTTGTGCACACTCAGGGACCTGCACATACATGTGAGGGTCAGAAGAGGAGGATGTCAGACATTTTCTTTTATCACTTTCTGCCTTATTCCCTCGACAGGAGGTCTCTCGTGATTTGGACTCGGATCCTCATGTTTACACAGAGAGCGCTCTTAGCTGCTGAGCCAAATTCAAGCCTCTTGTTTTATTTGACTTTGCATTGCTTTGGCTCCTGGGACAGGATCAGCTTGTGGTGGTTCTCCATCTTTGGAGTGTATCACCAGCCCTGACCTCTGCCCTCTATTTTACATGCAGAACTCTGCAAAGGCCACTCAATTCCTCTGCAGCCAGCCGCATTGACTCAGAAACCAATGTCTGCTGAGATTTTGAACCATGCTGGTGTGAGATGGGCAACACCCTTTCTACTCCTTAAGAAGAGTTTCGACAAATAAGTCCACAATCATTTAAATATTTTCTTTTCTTTTTAAAAATTATTGGGTATTTTCTTTATTTACATTTCAAATGTTTTCCCCTTTCCAGGTCTCCCCTTTGGAAACCCCCCATCCCATCCCCCCCTCCCTCTGCCTCTAAGACGGCGACTTATGTCTTTATGTGTGCATCTGTGTACAAGTGTCAGCACCTGAGTACAGTCCCAGCTGTGACCAAAAGAGGGCACTGGATCCCTGGTAGCTGGAGTTACAGGTGGTTGTGAGCCACTCGGCATGATGGGAACTTGTCTCTGGTCTTCTGTGAAAGCAGCAACACCTCCTAACCACTGAGCCATCTCTCCAAGCCCTTCCATCAGTCATTAACAGAATTTTTCAGTGTTCTTAAGATAGTGTGCCTCTTTTTTTCCCCTTAAACTGCAAATTTAACCAGCAGATAGAAGTAAATTCCCTAATTAAAACAACTGAATTCTGTTTAAGAAACAAAGGTAGAATTCTTCAGTTTAGTTGCATGTCGCTAACGGTTTGATTATATGCCCATGGCTGCATAAAGTCATCTTCTGTTAAATAGGTGTTTGACATGGTGAAGTGCAGAGATGCTCCTGGATGCATTAACAAGCCTCGCATGACCTGTGGTGCTCCATGGAAAAGTGGAACCTGCTCCATGGAGAAGATCTTACATGTGGCCTGCAGGAGAAAGTCACATGGCTGCTGTCTCCCATGAAGAAGACATGTGTCACTGCAGCCAATGTTTCAGATTGACACTTAGCCTCCAGAGACAGATGTAGGTGGTCAGTAGAGGCAACCCATCTTTGCTGCTTTGGTCCCTATGGCAGTGTATGTGCATGTGGGTATGTATGTGTGCACATGTCCAGTCAGGCATTGCAAGGCCACCGGCTTTGTCACCTCTGCTCAGTATTGCTTTGGCTATCTGTGCTTCTATATGAGTTCTGTGATTGGTTTCTATTTATGTGAGGATTATCATCAGACTTTTATGGGGCCATACTATGTAAACCACTTTGAGTAATACGGATGTTTTAACATCCACTCTTCCGATTCATGAACAAGATATGCCTTGCCATTTACTGGTGTCATTGTCAATATCTTCCTTGAGTGTCTTATAATTTTCATTGTAGATATCTTTTATCTGCTTGGTGAATTTATTCATAGTTCCTCTGGTAGAATTGGAAATGGGATCACTTTCTTGATTTCCTTTTTAGCTAGTGGATTATTGGTTCACAGCGACATGGCTGCTTTTGCATGTTGATTCTGCAACTACCGGATTGACCAGGTCAAACAGTTTGCTTGGTAGAGAATTTAGGTCTTTCTATGTATAAGATTGTCTGCAATCAGGGCTAATTTGTCTTCCTCTTTTCCATATTTGGATGTTATTTGTTTCTCTCTCTTGCCTAATTGCTCTGGCTAGGAATTCTAGTATGTTGAACAAACGTGACAAAACAAGAAATCCTTTCTCTTGTTCCAGAGTTTTAGAGAAAATGCTTTTCACACTCCTGGGTTTGGTGTGGTGTTGTCTGTGGGTTCGGAGCACACTGTGTCATTACATGGAAGTATGTTCTCTTTGCACCGTCTTCACTGAGCATTTTATCACGAAAGGGTGTGCAATACAATGAGCAAATGAATGAACTACACGTAGTTCCAAATTTTACATTTTGTACTCATTCTCCCTGTGGGCTTCCTTTGCTCATTCATTGTCCATTCAGTTAAATCCATATATTTTTGAGGCTGTCCATATGCCAGCTTGGGTTTTAGATACTGGGGAGCTACTGAAGCACAAAGCTAGAGAGAGAGATGACTCAGTGGTCAAGATCATTTGCTGCTTGTGCAAAGATTTGAGTTCATTTGCCAGGACCCGCATGCTGGCTCATAAGTCATCACCTCCATTCCGGGGGGGATCAGATGTTTTCTTCTGGCTTCTACAGGCATTGCAGTCAGATGGTACACATACATCCATGCAGGCAAAATACATACATGCATACGACAAAATAATAAAAAAAAATTAAAGTATAAAGTATACATAGGCACATATCTTTATAGAGAAAAGATTCTTAGTTAACTAAGTGAAACACCATATGTCAGTATAGTATATGTGATACAGACTAGTAAGTTCGAGAAAGAGGTACCGAATTCAGGGTCAGGCAGGTGTCTCTAACATCAACTAGCTGTCAAAGGCAGCCTCATCAAGAGACTTGAATTTGATCAAACACTAAGAAGAAGCAGGTGAGCAAGCCGTGGAGTGATACCCGAGAAGAGGGTGTTTCTGAGATGGAGGAAACTGCAGTGTGCAGATCTCCAGGTGAACCTAAGCTCACCTGGAGCACAGAGGGGCAGCAATGGAAGTGCTCAGAAAAGAGGGCAGGCCAGCAGGAATGGGAGGACGGCCGAGGTGTTCTATCCTGGACCTAGGCTGAGACAGCATTCTGAAGGTTTGGGCCTCGTTCTTAGGGTTGTTTACTCATTAAATTCACCAAATTCTGTACTGGGGTTTGTTTGCACATCCACCCATACACTAAAATGAGCTTTGGGGAAATCCTGATGCTCTCCCTCACCTCAATGCCTAAACGTCTTTTGTAAAGCAATCCACCTTGATGTGTCACATACAAGTGGCCCATATCGAGAGTAAAGTACTCAAACGTGAATTCTGACGAGACGGATATTTTGTTATAATCCCCCTGTCTCTGGCACAGCACCTGCAGGCGTGTGCATACAGCTGGGGGTCTTCGTTACTCTAACAACGTCGTTTTTCATAAAGGAAGGACAAGAGGATCAGAATGAAAAGAGAAATGCAGGCAAGGAAGAGAAGACAAGGGTCCAACATTGGGACGATCTCTTTGGCAAAGAACAAAATCTTCTGGTTGTGCTGTCGTCCGGCCTCGGGCCAAATGTGGCAGTGAAGAGAGTCGCATCCCAGATGGAGGAGGGATTCCCTTGAACGGAAGTTTGTCTTCATAATGAGGAGCATTTGCCGTTTCCCTCCCTTTCCTTCCTACAGCACATCCGGTTCGTTTCATTGCCACAAGGCGTCCGAGATCCCCCACAAGCAGCGTCCGCTCTAGCTCGGACCCACAGAGGTCCCTGGCTCCTGTTATTTGCCTGACTCTTACCCCACGCTGCAGCAGATGAGGAGATGAGTTGCTACAGAGAAACAGGCTTCTCCCAAATAACAATGGAGACAGTGGGGACACGTGTTAGGTGACGCTGAGTGGTTACAAATGCACTTGGGACATCTGAAGATGCTTTGCAGATTCCTCATGCAAGCTTCACACGCCTTCTCTACTTGGAGAGCTAGGCTCTGGCCAGTCTGCAGTTGAGACCTTGCTCACTTTGACCCTAGGGCCCCTTGTCATCAGCTCTGTGCTTACTTACTTACTTTCTAAGTTTTTGTCATGGAAAACCCCTGAACATGAACTGAAGCAGTGGGGTGAACGTAATGAGCTCTCACGCATGCATCCCCCGACCTCAGTAATTACCACAGACAGCCAGTCCTCTTCATCTAGTTCTTTTCTCCAGCAAAATATTATTTTGAATTAAATCCAAGACACCAGAGCAGTTCATGTGTAAATATCCCAGCATGAGTTTCTAAATGAGGACTTTAAAAATATATTAATGTATATAATCGCTGTACCATTATCACATCTAAAAATATTCATGAGAAGCCTCTCATTTCAAATGTCTCCTTGCAATCTGTGGCTTATCTACAAGGCCATGATCTAGTGGGTACTGTACCATGTTATACAGGAGAAAACCCCAAATCTACCCGCACATTACAACATCTTACTTAGGCACTGAACATCAATAATACTTGATCAAATGAGACTATTTTACATGCAAGTTGCTTGTGCGGTATATTTGTCTATATGATGATAGCAATGTGACTTAGAAAGTGAACATTAAAATGTTTGGTTCTTGCACACCTTACACGAACACTCCTGCAACCCCTGTTGTCTGTGAATATCATATATATATGAACATCATAGATTTGAATATATATATATTCAAATATTCAAATGCAGGCTATAATGTCAGTAGATCTACTAGTAAGCTCCTAAAGGATTTTATTTAATAAAGAAAGTTCCCCCCACTGGAAAAATCTATGAAGATTTGTAAAAGGAGAAATGTTGGTATTTAAAATTAATTGTAAGTAAATGATCCTAAGTGGTTCCTTCTCTCTGATGCTGTACCTCTCTATGTGACTGTATACCCACCATCCACCGATGCATTCACACGCTCTTGGCCTGTGTGCTTACCTGCACACATAGCAAGGAACATATCAAAAAGTAGTTTTTATGAATTTAATTATTTTTGTCACAGGGGTCTTACTATGTAGGCCAGGCTAACCTTGAACTCTTAATCCTCTTGCCTTGGCCTTCCAAGTTGTTGGGATTACAGTTGTAATCCCACTATGCTCAGCTTAAAAGGCTTTAAAAATAATATATGTAAAGAAACTCTTATTTCTCACAGTCTAGGACATGAAGAACATGATAAATATCATTGATTTATTATGTGTGGTGAAGAGAGAAAAAGAAATAATTGCAAGCTTTGAGGCTTGTGTGCCTCCAAGGGAGGATGACGGTTTGAAGCTCTCCTTTCCTTCTGCAGATCAGATGACTCTGACCCAACCTCATTTTACCAAGAAGAACGTGATAGGTCGTTAAATGCTCATCACTCAAGGTCTGCCAGGAAAAAGTGGCTTTCAAAGAAAGTTTATTTTCTTCTTCCTTTCTAGAGTTCATGCGCTAATGAATGAAAGAGGGAAATGATCTCAGGGAGAGAAGAGAGTCTGAGGTGGGAGAAAGAGTGAATGGGAAAAGAACATTGAAGTCTCATAAGCAGTTTCAAAAGAAGTAGGGAGATGGAGAGATGGGTCAGTAGGTAAGCACAAGGATCTGAGTTCGATTCCTCAGCACCCATGTAAAAAGGCGAGTTGGACTGTTCCTGTCTCTATAACTCAAGCATGGGGTAGAGGGTAGGTAGATGGTCGGGTCCTGAGATAGAGATTAGATCTCTCCTAATGAGAGATTCTGGCAAGGCAACGGGTGGAGAAAGTCTGGCATCTGCACGTACATACACACATACATACATACATACATACATACATACATACATACACCACATATACCATACATATAGCACATACATGTGATCCATACACCACAATGCATGCATACACATACACATACCACACACACACAGGGAGAGAGAGAGAGAGACAGAGAGACAGAGAGAGAGAGGGAGAGAGGGAGGGAGAGAGAGAGAGAGAGAGAGAGAGAGAGAGAGAGAGAGAGAGAGAAAGAGAGACTATACTATAGCAGGAACTCCAAGGAAAGGTTGTGCAGCCTAGTTTCCTGAGGAGCCATCTCATCCTCCTCTTCAGTGCCAGAAGAATTTGCTCCAGGAATGAAGGCTGCAGCAGTGAGCTTCCTCACAGTTCAACAGTAGTCTACTTTGGTCTACTTGGTTTAAAAGACACCATAGTGACTCTGTTCATCTCTCAGGATGGGATGTGTAGATGCTAGGATATTAAATTAAATACTCAAATTCAAGGCATGCTTGAGACATGCAGAACACCATATATTCTTACATAGATGGATCCAAATTTTCTTTTAAGGGTCTGGATAAACGTCTCAGAGAGCAAGGGTACACTGCTCTTTCACATAAGCTGTGTTTGATTTCAAGTACCAACATGTCAGTTTACAAACATTTATAACTCCAGCTCCAAGGAATTCTGTGTCCTCTTCTGGCCTTTGTGGCCACCGGGCAAGCATGTGGTCCACAGACATACTCCAGGCACGAAACTCATACACACAAAATAAAATAACTACATCATCCAAAAGTGTTTGTAAGCCAGGTGGGATGGCATACGGGTTTAATCCTAACATCCAGAAAGCAGGGATAGGCAGTTGTCTGAGTTGGAGGATAGCCTAGTCATAGTTAGTTCTAGGACAGCCAGAGCTACACAGAAAGACCATGGTTTGTTTTTTGTTTTTTAAAATATTTGTAGTCAATTCATAACAAATGTAATTTGTGGAGAATGTAACACAGGGATTTTTGTTCAATGTGGATTAATATTTCATAGAGTCAGATGAGTTATACAATGTAAATAGTATGAGCAGATATTCTACAAACTGTGGTGAGTCAGTTTCGCTACGTGGGGGTGGAGCTCTACATTTACTCAGATTCCTTTCCATGTAAGGTTCTGGGTTAGTTCTGGTCCTAAGAGGCAGTTGAAGCTGAGTCAACTGGAAGCCATCTTTTTTATGCTAGCTGGATTAGATTTCACGTCTCAGAATCTAACCTCACTGTTGCTCCAATTCCCAGAAGATCAGCTTCTTAGGCTTCACCAAGACCTTGAGAACCTGTATGTGCAAGTCTGCACTTAAAGCAATACATGTCACCAGCAGGTCTCACAGACCTCAGAGCCAGAGGTCATGAGACACAGGTTTATCCTCCACATGTTCCCAAATGACTGTTGGGAGCTCTAGTTCATCAAGGGAAGGTCTTATCTGTCTTTCTCCTGGTCACACCCAGCTTTCTTCTGTACTTATTGGTCTAACAGACACAATGGTTTCCACAGTTTAGGCTCCAAGACATATTCCAAGCCCAAAGTCTGCAGCTCCAACTGCTTCAGTTTCCACAAAGACACAAAGGCTGAGCGCCTCCTTTATGCTGTATTGGACAGTAATCCTGCTTCTTGACCAATCCTTGATGGATACAACCATCTGAAGAAGTAGGAAAACCATGCAAAATTGGAATTCATTGAGAGCAGGGGGGAAAATCCTCTCAAATCTATGTTAGAAGCTCCCAAATTGGCCAATTAGTTGAATACCAAGTCTTAAAGTTCACCTGACTTTTTCTCAATGCATTGTTATTAATACTATGTCCATTAAGACTAATATTTCAGAAATTAAAGAATCCAGAGGTTCTCAATTTATTTGACTTGATTTTTGCTAATAAGAAGACACATTCATCACTTAGCAAAGCCAAGCTAGACTTTTGAGCCTCATCTTTTAATTTTACTTTGCCAGCTGCACATATACTCTTGACACTAAGGGTTTAGCAAGCAACTGCTTCTAGTTGCATACATCAATCTTCATGTTTGTATGATGTCCCCAGAGTGTCAATCCTGGTTCCAGATGTCTACCAGGCATATCCCAGTGATATTCCTCTGGAACGGAAACCCCAAACTCAACTTTTCAAAGTCTCATAAGTTCCTAGTCCATACTCGTTCACCCTGGCTTTGTAATTCTATGAGCAACAGAAATTGTTATTTGTGTGGTCTCTGAGAATACCAGAAATGCCCTTCTTCCATGTCTGGGGAATTGCCCTCATCCTGGGTCTTAGCTGAGGAAGATGTGTTTGCTAGCCTTGTTCACAGGTCTAGTGTCATTCGATGTTGGATGAACCTCCACTTAGAGGATGATCCTAGACTCTAGTAGATACTGCTTAGAATTGCAAAGGTAGAGGTTGGATGCTTTCTGCTTTCCAGGAAGTAAAGGTGGAGGAGGTGCTGGCTTCTAGGGTCCACCCGCCCAGCACACAGATGTGAATTGTGTGTGTTCTTCATGTCAACAGCAGAATCTGCAGCTTGCTCTGTGCACTGTTCCTCTGACACAGCCTTCAAACCTGTCCTTGTGTATTCTGAAGACCTTAGGAGTTTAGTTGGCAGGATTAGTAGCTCCATGCTGTTAGGGTAGGTGTTCTTAATTGTAATTAAAGACACCAGCTGATGGAGGTATGCAAAACACAAACACTAGAGCTTTCTTTTGTTTTGGTTGCAAGATCCGAGTCTAGTGGCCTCTATGTATAGAAACGCTCTAAGAATGTGTTCTCATGTACCCCAGTGTTTTTACCTTGGCTCCAGACATTCTGAAATAGTCAAGAAGTAGTGTTCCTATCTCAGAATAGCACACCCTCTTTTGAACTTTATTTGTATTTATTTATTAAATTTTCTTTTATTTTTTGAGATTATGTATCATTTCTCCTTTCCAGTCTCCCTTCGGAGCCCTCTAATATACTTTTTGCTTTCTTTCAAATTCACGGATACTTTTTTTGCATTAATTGTTGCCATCTATTTGGAAATACATAAATGTGACAGGTTCAGTCTGTGTAATATTATTTGTACACATATATTTTCAGGACTGGCCATTTAGTATTGGATAACCAGTTGGTGTGGTCTGCTCCAGGAAGACTATTTCTCAGATTCTCAACGTTTCTTATTTGCCTGTAGCTCTTGTTGTAGGGTTGACATTATTGATCTCTGAGTCTTTGGTGTAGGAGTTGTAGTGTAGATGTGTCTGTCCACTGGGACTGGGCTTCAAAACTGCATTTTGATTGGTTGTAGTTTTCTCTAATGGTTTCCATGTGTTGAAAAGAGAAGTTCCCTTGAGGAGGAGTGAGGACTACACTTGTCTGTGGCTTACGACAAATGGACAGTTTTCTTAGGATTATGCTGATTTAGTTAAGCGGTAGTCCTAGGTTGTCAGGTTGTCATTCATATTCATAGATGTCGTAGCTGGGTGGGACTGTTGGTTGCCTCCCTCCTTTGGAAGGTTGCTTCTGGTATCCTGAAAGCTAGCCCTCATGGAAAAGGCGTTCAAGTCAGTTCCGGTTCAGCGGCCTCTGGGCCCTGCGTCTAATGTTCATTGTCTTCAGTAGTACTAAATGTTACTGTTAGAATGTCTTAAGCTTTTTTTATACAGCAGCATGTTTAACCTTTGCATCAGAAAGCAGAGAAGATGCATCTTGCTAGAATATTGCAGGGCTGAGGTTAGAAGTCAGACTTGTCCTGTAAATCCCGAGTTACAATGTAGCAATGTGCTCACATGTTTTTCTCCTCTTTCACACTGACTAGCAGGAGTGTATGCCCAATCCTGTCATCCTTACCTACTCCATACCCACTCAATGCCATCTACTGCAGGCTGGCCTTTTAGATGAAGATCCCACTGGTTGCATGAGGCCATTGAGTCCTGAGTCTGAGGATGTCTGTTTCTTTGCCCTCAGCTGAGATGCCTCTATTCTTTGTTCATCTAAAACAAAGTTACTATGTTCCAAGTTTTCCGGTCTGTCAGACTCTAGCCAGACATATCACAGGTTAACCTTAGGAAATGGACATTTCTGTAGATAGTTACAGAAAATGAAGGGTCTAGCCCAAGGGCTCTCACCTTGTAAGTAAGCGGTAGGGCCAGGCCCAGGATGTGACCTCAGGACTGCCTAACCGGAAGCTTGAATGTAGGTGACCCAGCTGTGAGCTTCCTGCTATGTTTCTATCACTTCTCACTATATTCTACTTGGAGAACTGTTCCCAGAAGATTAGCACTTCCTTCTTAGGCCCTGCTAATTAAGGTCAAAGGCTACCATTGTTCCATAGCCTTCCCAGCTCCGCAGAAAAATGCGGAAACTCCCTTTATCAGCAGGGCTTCTCCTTTTCTGACCTTGTCTGGGGCGATGGAAACCCCATACCTTATACCTTCGGATGGCCTTGTAGCCTTGGTGAGATTACAGGTTCAGCTTCCTTTCTCCAGATAAGAAACCAGTTCAGCAAGAACCTGAGATTCCAGAACACTTCCCCATGCTAATGAGGCATCTCCATACCTTAGCCTCCAGCCAATGACCTTTTCTCACCCCTGATATTCCTAACCCTTCTCCAAAACTATATATCCCTTGATTTCTCCAAAAAAAAAGTCTCGACAAAGAAGATCTGAAATATCATCATTTCCATTCATATTCACAGGCCTCCCCCAAATCGACTCTGCTCTCCCTTCATCCTTGTGAGTCACCAGGGAGAAGGGAGGACCACACTTTCTGGAGGGATGAGTCTTCCTTTCTGTCACTTTCCCCACGTCCACAGCATGGTGTTCACACGTGTACAATTATTCCTTTTTTTTTTTTTTTTGTACTCAGTGGTCAGCAGCACATATTTGTTAATTCAGACAACAGACATTTCCTAAGTCCCCATTTTGTTCCAGGCAAGATCTTGAGCTAGAGAATCAACAGGAAACACATCCCACTCTGACTTTTTACCATCGTGGGGTTTATATTCCAGTGTAGGAGACAAGAGGTCAGAACGTACCTGTTCTGTGTGTGAGTAGAGATCGCTGTAAGGGAGACCGTAAGGCAGGTGAAACTGCCATAGGAAGAGAGGGCTGCTGCTTTCCAAAGGGCGGTTAAGCCAGTATATGCTCTCTGGAGGACAAGAATCCAGGAAAACAAAACAGTATTTGTGCAAAAAAGCCTGAGGCAGAGGAGTCTGGTACCACAGGAGGCAGCCAGAAGACCAAAATGGTGGCCAAATGTGCTTGGGAAGAGCCAGGGGTGGAAGACGACAGAGAGGCAGCTGGGGCAAATCATGCTGGATTTTCTCTCAGCAGTTTGAAAGGTCTGTGGCTATTACCAAGGTCTGGTGGGATCCTCTGGAGGTGGCTAAGCAGAAGAGTGGCTGATCTGATTTGTATTTCAATAGACAATCGGGAGCATGGCGGCCAATGGGGAGGTAGTTGACTACTGTAGAAGACACAGGACAATGGTGGCTTGTGTGAGAAAAAGAGCAGGGGAGGTGACAAACGGAGTGTCTGCTTATGTTTTGGAGACAGATCCAATAGGGTTCTCTGAAGAATTGTTGTGGCACATACTAGAAAAGTAGATGCCGAGGATGACTGCGCAAATGTTGTCCCAAGAATCTGAGAGGGTGGAGTTGCCATTTATTGAAATCAGGGAGGCTACTAGAAAAGATTGATAGATGATAAAAAAAAGTTGATTAAAAGTGTGTGAAATCTGAAGTGATGTATTAGTCAGAATTTTCCAGAGAGTTAGAAAAAAAATAGGAAAATTATCTGTACTTCAGGGACATTTTTTTTTTCTATTTAGCCTGTCAACTGCATAGACAAGGCTCACCAACTTAAGGAGAATAGTCTATTTGTTCAACCCATTGATTTAAATGTCAACCAAAGAAGAGAGTGGGGGGGGGGGGGGGAAGGGATCCACACAGAAACAGCCCAAAGGAGAATGTTGACATGAGAGCCTGAAGTTGTGGAACTCACAACTGTACTAAAATCTCCCTGGTAACAGGATCTGACCTTGCTACATGTTTATATCTGACAAAGTGGCAGAATCATGCAACCATGGAAGTGGAGCAAAAATGAGGATAAAAAAATAGACAAATATTTAAGAAGTTAATAACCTTAACTAGTCTAATTAGATCCAGATACAATCTAAATATCCAATAACACTACTCTCTAGAGAAACACTACGCCGCTAAAATCAAAATTAGGAGAATTAGAAATATCTCAGATAAAGTAGTAGCGCATTTGCAGATCCAAGAACGCAGAGATAGGTGTTTGTGCGATTTATATTGAGATTTAAATACCAGAAAGAAAGCAGAGAAAGTAAGCACAAAATTGGCTGGAAAAAAAGCCCTAGCTCATCAGAAAACATCTGAGCAAATGAAAAATTGTCTCCTCAACAATGAAAAGAAACCTGGTTGTAGCAGAAAACTTAGGAGAGACTATCAATAAAGTTCCAGGGAAATGAATAAATGTGAAGTGGTTTGCCGCAACACACAGATGGATGGACACAGAAACTCAACAACCAGGAGTCAGAAACCGCGTCTGAGCCAGATGTAGGATGGAAATGCTACTTTAAAATGTCCGTCCAGTGTAGAGATTATGGATTTGTACTTCAGTGTGTTCTGATTTAGTGAAAAGAGTAGGCTAAATGGCAGGATAATTACACACGTAGAGAGCAATAATTTTCTATGTAAAAACAGAAGCGTGCTATCAAGACTCCCAAAACAAAGGGTATTTTTTACTCAAACTAGGGAAAAGTATTCAGCCGAGTTTACAGATAGGAGCGCTAATGGGGGAGGCACCTGACCTCACTCTTGAAGCAGCAGGCTGGATAATCAATGTCTTTGGAGGTTCTGTGACTCTGCTTTTTAATTTGCAGTATCACTGAAAGCAATTTCCTGGCATTCCACAATCTAGCTCTGGGGGCAAAGTAATTGGTGACCCTTGGTCTTTGTAAACAATCTGAATAACAAAGATCATAGAAGGGACTTTAGAAAGACCTTCAGTTTAAATTGCATCTTTCTAGGCTGCTGGTTCTCAAAGATGAATCTGCAGAACATGTGATAGCAAACAACATCTGGGAAATGGGAAAGCTTCTGGAGAAAGTGTGTGTGTGAAGGGTTATTGCAGAATATCTAGTTATTGTCCATTTGTGTCTCCTTCATTCCCACCTGGCCAGAGATTGATAATCTGTGGACTAAATCCAAGAAGTACTATCCTGGTTCTGAGCCTCATTTCTGGAAGTCACTTGGAAGCTCAATAGCTTCAGTGGCTGCTGTGGTTTCTCCTCTTTGGCTCCTTTCCTCTCCCCTTTAATCTAGGGGGATAGTGCCTTCTCCTTGTTACTAATCTCTGGGTGCTTCGGTCTCTCTCTCTCTCTCTCTCTCTCTCTCTCTCTCTCTCTCTCTCCTTTGGTTTTTCAAGACAGGGTTTCTCTGTATAGCCCTGGCTGTCCTGGAACTCACTCTGTAGACCAGGCTGGCCTCGAACTCAGAAATCTGCCTGCCTCTGCCTCCCAAGTGCTGGGATTAAAGGCGTGTGCCACCACCGCCCAGCTATCAGTATCTCTTATAGGTACCTTTCCCAAGACAATCCATCTATAAATATAGATGCTTGCTTAACATCTTCCAAACCATTTAAAATAAATTTTGCTTCTCTGACTATCATAGGAATGCTAAGCAATTTTGAAGAGGGAAAGAAATATTGAAGTGTAATCTTATAATCTGCAAAGTAGCTACTATATTTCAAATTTTGTGCAATCTTAGTATTCATGTACAGAATCTATTGGTAAGTTATAGGCTTTATGTAAATTATTATTTAGATCCATCTTGCTTTAGATCCACAGTGGTTTCTGTTGTTTTGTTCATGTTCAACAATAATAATAGGGCCTTCATCGTTTCAGAATACATGCCAAGAGGATTGGAGTATTCATTCTCCACTTAATCTGGCTGTCTTGTACAGCCATGAGTCTGCATTCACTGACATTGATTGCCAAAGAAGCTTCTCTAATGAAGACTAAGAATACATTAATATATGGATATGCACATAAGTATTTAGAAAGTGCCCTGACTCTGTGTCAATTTGGATAAACAACAGCAGTAGGCGCCCCCCCCCTCCAACTTAGGGTTTTACTGCTGTGATCAGACATCAGGACCAAGGCAAGTCTTATAAAGGACAACATTTAATTGGGGCTGGCTTACAGGTTCAGAGGTTCAGTTCATTATCATCAAGGTGGGAGTACGGCAACATCTAGGCGGGCATGGTGCAGGAGGAGCTGAGAGTTCTACATCTTCATCTGAAGGCTGCCAGTGAAAGACTGACTTCCAGGCAGCTAGGATGAAGGTCTTAAGCTCACACCCACAGTGCTACACCTACTTCAACAAGGCCACGCCTCCTAATAGTGCCACTCCCTGGGCCAAGCATATACAAACCATCACCCCACCCACCCCACCATAGGGCCTGAAATCTCAGAAATGTGATTTTTAGCCAGGTTTATAGCTACAGGCATAAATTCCTTCTTGTGGAGTGGGCCTCAAATGCAATCAAAAAGTGCTTGGTTACACACACAGCAATCATGCCATTGTTACCCTAGTGGGCCCATCTTAAATGTAGGTTGGAGTTATAGTATGTAGGGCTCTCAGCTGCACAACGAACTGATGACTTCTGTCCTTTCATGGCCTAAACTCTACCTTCTAGGAGTATGAAAGCTGGCCCGCAGGGAGGAAGCTTCCAGCTCAGTTCTGTCTTAATTTCTCAGTTATCTTGCAACCAAGGTGTGTGTGTTTTTAATAACAGGGTCTTATCAACAAGTTCTTCATCTATAGCAGCACAGATGGCCCTGGTTAAAATCCCTGGGTCGCAGAATGAGAAGAGATAAATGTGAAAAGAGACTTTTAGGAAGGTGGAGGACATAGGGGTGAGAGGGAGACAAAGGAGAGTGTAGGAGACCTCCATAAGAGTGCAACATATACGTGTGGAATTGCTAAAGAAAAGTTTACCAAAATATTTAAAAACTAACGTTCTCTGGACTAAAAGGAATGCAATCATCTGTACACGTTCGTCTACCCAGGATTCTGGGAGTCCTTGGAGATTATCTTCCAGTTACCATTTGTTGGTGCTGTCCCAGGTAATTAATGTGCAGAACTACACTTATGATGCCCTTAGAAAAAAAAAAGCAACAATAGTCTGCAGAAATGAGACTCTCACAAGTGAAAAGGATCGTCACCAAGTTACACATCAATCGACAATATTAAAATGTCCAAGATTAGCAAGAATCAATTACTAGTGAAGATGCATCTAAAACCTTTTAAAGTCACCTGTCACATCTACTTATCTGATACCAGCTATAATTACACTGTTATGTATATTTTTAGTACCACAGCTTACATCATGCTAATTCACCTTGTGTGCCATATTGAATTTCTAGCATATTGACTGTATTAAAACTAAAATCAAGTAGCCTGAAACAGTTATTCCAAGAACCCTGCTGAGAAATACATACTCATTCATTCATTTATTCATTCATTAAAATTTGATACGTTTCCCTGAGAACCACTTATTGGTAAGGGCATCAGTTCTGATGATACAATAATAAATAATATGTCCTTGCGACTGGCACAACACGAAGAAGATGGTTTCAGAAAGATGAGCCACTTGGACCTTATTTCATGAGGGTGTCTGATGTATGAGCTGGCACCCTGGGTGAGCTGCGGAATTATAGAACTCTAAAAATAGACAACTCCCAGATGAGATACCATCTAAGCTCTAAAGGAGGAAAACGCATAGATAGAATGTGCAGGAAGTAATACCTAAGAGAGGCCTTTCATTGAGAAATTTTTGGGATTGATATGGCTGTGGTATAGGACTGTATACACAGATGTTCAGAGAATGGGATCCGATGGGTGGACACAGCATACGTGTGCTAAAGAGTTAGAGCCATGCTTAGCAGCCTCAAAACGTCACTGAAGGTTTACTAAGTTTAATCTTTTGGCTGTTTATCTTGAGGAGCCTACTTGACCAGGTATAGCAGAAGGTTCAGGCTACAAGCGAACCAAAAGGAACCTTGGACTTTTGATCTTAATAAGGGGACAGTCAGGGTGGACACTAAGAGTAAAGCAACTCTGGGTTGGATAAATAAGTACAGGTTCTTGTTAATGACATAGAGAAAGGCAGTGTTGGCACTGAGCATTGTAGGCCATGGCGGGGCATTAGGAGTGGATGTTCCTTTGTGAGAAGTAACTTCCACTGAGACACTTGAAGGCTGAGAATGGTACACCCACACACAGAGTATGTGAAGAACCATCCATGTAGAAGGATGTTCAAGTGACGGTGTGCCATGAATGGAGAGGGGCCTGATCTGATCCAGCAGTAGAAAGACCCGTGGAGTTAAAGCATATACTTCAAGGGAGGAAGAGATACCAGCTGGCGTTGGAGGGTTCATGGGGAAGTCTGATGGGGCAGGCTGCCACGAGCTACACAGAGTGTCTTCAGGGCTCCTTGAAGGAGCTCCAGGAAGGTCTTAACACAGAGTGAACAGTAGAGACTGGATTCCATCTAGTCAGGAACAAAAGCAAGGTGAGAAGGAAGACCGCCCCAGTGTATGGTGGCCACAGAGATGGCAGGCAGTGGGCGTACCCTCTGGGAGTACCACTGATCTATCCCCTGAAACTTTCAAGTGGGCTGTGGGGAAAAGCATATCATTAGCCAGTTCTGAGTGTTTTTGACATGGACGACTTTGTCAATGGAAAACCACTCGGATGCAGTCAACCAGGAGCGGTGGCAAGACAGGAAGTATATAATAAACCAACATTTTAGGCATGAAAGCCTGCTTGGGATTTAATAGATTTACTAAGCTTTGAGGAATGTGGGAACTATGGAGAGACAGAGAGACTTCCAGACAGGGGAGTTTCCATGCTGAAGCTAAGGAGGCCATCATAATTGCCGCACTAGGGAGCAGGTTCCAATAGAGGCATGCACAGTGAGAAATGAGGATCCTGAAGTGACAATACATGACAGGGGCCATTGAGAAAGGCATATTGACAAAGTCCGATTTGCTTACCGAGAAGAAACCAGGTGAACCTGTGGGGTGGGTAAGAAGGAGCGAGAAGTATGCAGTAGGAAGTAGATGAGCCCTAAACATGGCAGAGAATCCTTCCGTGAAACATGAAACCTGCTTGCACAGGCCCACAGGTCTGGTGAGATTCTACAGAAATGTTTAAAACGCATTTTAGTGGCATAGGGTGGCGAAGAGGACAGAGCCAGAGGAGGAAAGGTCAAACTAGAGCTGAGAGGCGAGCCTCTTGAGCAGCCTTGTCTGGAAGTGAGGATGACTGAAGTGTGAAAGTGCAGGCTGATCCCCCTGTGTCACACGCTGAGGGGACAAGTCAATGGTCCGGGAGCTCTCGAGAAGGAGGATGATTAATAAAGACCGGATTGAGAGAGCAAAGCAGAAACTCCTTAATGTAGCAATCCGTCTCAGCTAGCATCCACCTAATAATTGCCAGCCACTGTACTTATTATGTTTAATCTCCACAAAGTCCCAAGAGGTGGGCAGTACAATGGCTTACAAGCTACTGAAAAAGCATTCGAGATTCAAGTATTTTCGCCTATGGCTACTTAAGTCAGACAGTGAGGACACTGGTCAAATCCAGCTACAGGGCCTACTCTCTTTACCCCTGAGTGAAACTTTATCCCACTTGTTCAGCATTTTTTTTTTTCTGTCTTGAGACTGTGTCTCATGTAGCTCGGGCTGGCCTCAGATTCAATACGTAGCCCCGAATGACCCCGAACTTGGGATTCTCTCATTTCTACAGGCTGAGAGCTGTGATTGCAGGCGTGCACTATTACTCCTGTTTTATGTAATGCTAATCATAGTCAGAACTTCAGTGTGTGCTAGGCAGCTATGCATCCCCAGTCTCACGGGCTCAGCTTTAATCCCTGTAGAGTCCGACAAGTCTTTATATGTGTCCCTGCCAGCCCGATGCCCAGCAAGCCTGCCTTTCCAGGTCTGGCCTTCTTGTGGCCACACACGTCCTCCAGCCCTCTTAGTGCCACAGAGCCCAGATGCCATGCAGAGAGTGTCTCCACCCTAAGGATGGCATAGCCTGGGGAGAAGGCATTTCAGAGAAAGCCTCAGTCCCAGGGAGGCAATGTCATTGCAGCTTCCTTGCCTGCTGGCCTGTTCCCCCTCTTTTCTTCCTGATAATCTATGTCCAGTCTGATCTTGCTTGCCACTCCTTGATCGTCACCATTTCTGAAAACAATTCCTGTCCTCTGTGCAATTGCTTTTCCACATTCGGGCCACCTTCCATGTGTGGCCCACCAGTTCCCAAGCTCAGCACCAAGTAATGGAATCAGAATCCCTACAGGTGAGTTCCATGTTAAAATTGTCTTTGTTTATTTGTGATAACCTAATGCACGTATCTGATGTATTTTGATAACACTCACTTCCTGCCTCCCTCTCTTATCTCCCTCTGACCCCTTTTCTTTCCAATAGGAATGCTCCAACAGTCATAATTTCCCCCTTAAGATGACTCAGTGACTGTAGCTGTGATTGCCTGTATAAGCATAGATGTGGGCTAATTACTGGAGCACAGGCAACTTATTAGTGGCTGTGCCACTAAATAAAATGACTCTTCCTCCCCCAGAAGCCATTTCCTGCCAATAGCTCCTCACTTAGGGGTGAGGCCTCATGGGCCCCTCCCCCATCCATCCTGGGATGTTGACAGGCACCATCTTGCACAGGTAACCACAGCAGCTGTGTGTTTATGAATGCCAAAGCCAAGTCACATTCGAAATACAACACTCCCCCCAAAGTCTCACAGTGACTTCCCCTGCCTCTTTCACGATGCTCTCTGTACCTTTGGGGGTTAGTGTGTGTCTTAGGTTTACTATTGCTCTGATGAGACACCATGACCAAAGCAACTCGAGGAGGAAAGGGTTTATACTTCCACATCACAGAAGCAAGTTGGGACAGGAACTCAAACAGGGCAGGCTCCTGGAGGCCAGAGTTGGTGCAAAAGCCATGGAGGGGTGCTGCTTACTAGTTTGCTCCCATGGCTTACTCAGTCTGTTTTTTTTTTTTTTTTTTTTTTTTTTTTTTTTTTATTAAGAACTATGACTACCAGCCCAGAGATAACACCCATTAATCACTATTTTTTTTTTAAATGCCATACAGGCTTGCCTATAGCCTGATCTTATGGAGGCATTTTATTAATTGAGGTTCCCTCCTCACAGATGACTTTAGTTTATGTCACATTGACATGAAAATGCCCAGCTCAGTGTGCACGATAAGAGATGTTTTGTTTATAGCTGAATCTAATCTCACCTATTCTCAGTGCTTGGGGCAACTGGGAGTCTCTGTATTAACTGCCACCCACTCACCAAAGTTGAGAGTAGCACTAATATTTGGCAATAAACATAAATATTTAGAAGGTAGTTTAATATCATGCTCATTTAGCAAAGCACATGCTACGGGCTTTTGACTAGGTTTATAGTATTAGGCATTAATTTCCTCCTGTGGAGTGGGCCTCAACTCTAACGCTAAAGCAGTTGGTTACCCCTAGAACACTCATACCACGATGGCACTCGTGGGCACATATTGCTTGGTAGTTCAGTATTGTACCCTGCAGGCTTCACCACTGGTTGAGATGCTTGGTGACTTTTCCTCCCCAGGACAGCACCTTCAGCTACTGTGAAAGTAAGGTAACAGAGAGGGAGTTTCCAGGTCAGATCCAGCTTGCTTTCTCTGTGTGCTACAAATGAAATGTGTCTGTCTCCAGCAATAGGGTCTTTCCATCTACTTATGATGGGCAGCCAAGAGCAACAATAGCCTGTGATACTCTGGGGGCCTGAACAGTGGCTTGTAGAGAGGGATCCCACCCTGGTGACTTCTTGAGCAACTCTATCCGTTGGTCTCCTAGTGCTTTGCTAGATCTGCGGCAATATAGGGCAGCTAACTTGGGCATCTCTAAGGTTGCCTGCATTCAGGGCTTTCGGGTCCTCTATGTGCACCAGGCTCCTCGGTTCTCTTCTAATTCTGCCGGGCGTCATCCTTGGGATCATCATTATTTTTCTAAGTTCTGGTGATAGCTCAGCCTTCAATTTCAAATGATTAGGTCTTGTTTCAGCCTCTAATTGTTTACTTTGGATACCTGCCAGGTGGCCTCTGTTTGTGTCTCTTCCAGCAAAGGATCAGTTCCCACCCGAACACATATCCATCCTGGTAGCAGTGAATATCCTGCAAAAATAAGTGAGTGTGTCAGATTGAAGGTAAGAAAAGTACCTGCTACATGTTTCGGGTGAAAGAATGAACAATGAATATTTTTCTTTCTCTTTTTATACTCTATTTTTATTGAATAAATATCCTTTAAAAAACATTATGCCTCAATTTCTAAAGATAATATAAAGAAAACTCCCACCATTTTCTGCCAGTTGAGGACTTGAACGGTAACCTACAAAGACCAGTCAAGCTGCCATAGTAACAGGACTGACCATCCTGGGGTCAGGTTATTTCTGCGTTTTAGATCTTACAGCTAACAAGCGTCTGTCTCTATAACAAGGGGTAACAAGGCATAAAGGTTAGAAAATGCAACAGAGTCACTCCCTAGCCCATAAACACCTAAACTGAGAGTGTGTCATACATGGGAATGTTCTGCTCTGGGCCCCAGTGCGTGACTGGAACATGCTTTTCTTCTTTGAGAGGCCATGGCAGATGCAGGGTGGGTGATCCCTTCTGGCCCTGTGCCAAATGCTTGGTGCAGCTGCAGGGGGAATCTCCCTTCCTGGGCCTCTTTTTACTGGCAGGGTGGCATCATTCCTCGACGTTGTGAAAATGGCAATGTCACTGTGGCATCTTTTGTCACCATTCACAAGCTGCCTGCCCACGGAGATAGTGAATAAACAACCTGGCTGATGTAGACTTCCCTCTAGTCAGAGTGCAGAAGAGCCAGTGTTCCTGTATTCCCCCTCCCCCCCCCCCCCCCCCCGTGCTGTGGTGGTATCCTCATGAGAGGGCCGGCGAGACCTGGATAAACTGTCATCTAAACATCAAGCAAGTCACTTAGAAGGGAACATCAGGAACATGATGTGCAGTGAGTTGAAAGCTGCTTTGACGTGGGTAGGGCTCTGGTGGTAACCCTGTCAGAACTAATCCTGCTCTGTTGTACACACAAAAGTGTAATAGTAACAGGGAAATTGTGTGTCCGTGTGTGTGGGTGTGTAAGTGCACGCGTATGTGTGTGTATGTGTGTGAGTGCATGTATGTGTATGTGTGTGAGTGCATGTGTGTGTAAGTGTATTGTATGTGTGTTGTGTGAGTGCATGTGTGTGTATGTGTGTGGGTGCACACATGTGTGTATAGGTGTGTGGGTGCATGTGTATGTATGTATGTTTGTGTGTGTTTATGTGTGTGTGTATGTGTGAGTGCATGTATGTATATGTGTATGTGTGTGGGTGCACATGTGTGTGTATACGTGTGTGTATGTGTGAATGCATGTGTGTGTATGTGTATGTGTGTGGGTGTACTTGTGTGTATGTGTGGGTATATGTGTGAGTGCATGTGTATGTGTATTTGTGTGGGTGCACACGTGTGTGTGTGAGGGTGAGTGGGTACACTTGTATGTGTATTGTATGTGTATTGTGTGTGAGCACATGTGTGTGTATGTTTGCGTGTGTATATGTGTGAGTGCAGGTGTGTGTATGTGTGTGGGTGCACACATGTGTGTGTATGTGTGAGTGCATGTGTGTGTATGTATATGTGTGTGGGTGCACATGTGTGTGTGTATGTGTGTGGGTGCATGTGTGTATGTGTGTGTATATGTGTGAGTGCATGTGTGTATATGTGTATGTGTGTGGGTGCACTGTGTGTGCATGTGTGCACGCACGTTTGTGAATGTCAGAGGTTGATGTCACGTGTCTTGTTCGGTCACTATCCACCTTATTCAAAGTATCTTAACATTTTTATTTATTATTATTTATTTGTGTGTAGGGATAGGTAGGTACGGGCGCATGCATGTGCGAGGGTGCACAGATAATACAGTGTTTGTGGGAAACACCTTTATCTCCAAAGCCATCATGTTGGCCTGATGCTCAAGGTTATTTTTGAGGCAAGGTCTCTCACTGAACCCAGAGTTTACTAACTGGCTGGCCAGTGAGGCCCCGGGATCTGCCGTCTCACCTTCCCCATGTTGCTCCTGGCTTTTATGTTCCTGTCAGAGTTCTGAATTTAATTCCTCATGCTTGCGCAGACACACTTTACTGACTATGCCATCTCTCCAGCCCCAACTTCGTTTGACTTACTTTAAATAAAAGTATTCATCTCTGAAGTGGAAACTTACGGCTTCTTTAGAAAGTCAGCTGTGTCGGATGGTGCTTTGCTAAGGCACATACATAAAGGAATGTCTCACTGAAGCAGACACGGGTGGAAAGATGTTTTGTTAAATCAAGCATGTAAAAGGACCCTTGATGCTAAGAAGGACCCAGAAGACCACAGGCGACCCTGGATGGGATTGGTACACCTTGCCATTCTTTAATGGCCATCGTTTGTGGTGACTTTATAAAAAAATACACAAAAACTTCTGGTGGTGTTCTGGCTGCCTCTTGCTGCTTCCACTTGGCTGATTGGCAGAGTGATGTCAGCTGATACAGACTCACGTGGTGAGGCTAGACCCATGGGAGGGCACATGTTGTTTAGAGGAATAATAAGACCCAACCGACAGTGACAGTGGGCTTCCTTAACTGGCTTTACAATGCTTTGCTTCATTCATCTCTCATCTTCATCTTTGCTGATTTTAACTTCGATGGGAGAGCCATGGCAGAGAACTTCTGGTGTCCCTGCTGGTCCCGGTCGCTCCTACTGACTCTTGCCAATCCACCTGAAGCCTGGTTGTCTCTGCTGGGTCGTGCCACCACTGCCGATTCATGTTTGTTATTCTGACACTACTGAAGATATGATATCCTGACAATGCAGAATAAAATCGCCCCAAAGAACTGTTTTTAAACAGGTCCTCGTCCCCCCTATTCTTATGATCTTTCTTTTCCACTACATCTGATGGCTGGTGGGCTAGAAGGGAGGATAAAACATTTAAGAACCCTTACTCATAGGGCTGAGAAGCACCTAAAGAAATGTTCAACATCCTTAGTCATCAGGGAAATGCAAATCAAAACAACCTTGAGATTCCACCTCACACCAGTCAGAATGGCTAAGATCAAAAACTCAGTTGACAGCAGATGCTGGAGAGGATGTGGAGAAAGAGGAACACTTCTCCATTGCTGGTGGGATTGCAAGCTGGTACAACTACTCTGGAAATCAATTTGTTGGATCCTCAGAAAAATGGACATAGTACTACCTGAGGACCCAGCTATACCACTCTTGGGCATATACCCAGAAGATGCTCCAACATGTAATAAAGACACATGCTCCACTATGTTCATAGCAGCCTTATTTATAATAGCCAGAAGCTGGAAACAACCCAGATGTCCCTCAACAGAGGAATGGATACAGAAAATGTGGTGCATTTACACAATGGAGTACTACTCAGCTATTAATAACAATGACTTCATGAAATTCGCAGGCAAATGGATGGAACTTGAAAATATCATCCTGAGTGAAGTAATTCAGTCACAAAAGAACAAACATGGTATGTACTCACTGATAAGTGGATATTAGCCCAAAAGTTTGGAATATCCAAGATTCAATTCACAGCAACCATTGGACTGAGCATAAGGTCCTGGATGGAGGAGTTGGAGAAGGGACTGAAGGAGCTGAGGGAGTTTGTAGTCCCATGGGGAGGGAGCAACAGTGTCAACTGATCAAGCCCCCACCTGGTACTCCCAGAGACTGGACTACCAACCAAAGAATGCACACGGAGGGACCCATGGTGCTGGTCACATATGTGGCAGAGGAGGGCCTTGTTGGCCATCAGTGGGAGGAGAGGCCCTTGGGTCTGAGAGTGTTATATGCCCCTGTATAGAGGAATGCCAGGGAGGGAAGACAGGAGTGGGTGGGTGGGTGGGTGAATACCCTCATAGAGGCAGGGGGAGGGGAGATGGGATAGGGGATTTCCGGAAAGGGGAAAACATTTGAGATATAAATAAAGTATCAAAAAGAAAAAGGAAAAAAAAAAGAACCCTTATTAAAGCTAGATTTTTTTTTAAAAAAATCAAAGCCTATAAATTTCTTAGTAAAACCTCAATTTAAGGTGATTTTTGCACAAGCCTGCTTTACCTGAGGTCCATACCCTGAACCCACACAGATGGAAGCAGAGAAGTAATTACATAAAGTTATTTTCAGAACTCCACATGCATGGGTGCCTCTCCATGAACCTCAAGTACACACATTCACACACACACTCACACACATACTCACACACACTCACAAACACTCATACATCCACATGCAATCCCTGGCATGGGTGCCTCTCCACAAAACACAGACACACACACTCACACACAGTCACACACACGCTTTCATGCACATTCATACCTATTCATGCCTCTACATGCATTCCCTGGCACAGGTGCCTCTCCATGAAACACACACACACACACACACACACACACACTCAAACACACACACTCACATTCACACACACTCACAAACACACACACACACACACACACTCACACATCCACATGCATTCCCTAGCACGGGTGCCTCTTCATGAAACACAGACACACACACACATACACACACACACACACACACACACACACACACACACTCATTCACACATACACACACTCATACATACACAACATACCAGCAACAGAACTTTGTGTTATTATTGTCTGCATTCAAGACTACAGGGGACTGTGCTAGTCAGTAGATAATAAATTACAATGAAGGAGAAATTCTTCCTTTATAGTACTCTTGTATTTTGTCCATATGTTACAGGTCTATTCTTTACAAATGTGTAGGCTGGTCTTCTTTGCATAGATCTTTAGGAGCTGATTCTAGATATGGTAAGGGCAGCCTTAGGCTTGAACCTGTCCAGCTGGCCCTGGGAAGATGTCACAGTGGGTGGTGAGGAGCATGCAGTGGTCCTCCCTTAGAGGGACTGAAATTACCTCGTGTGTGCTGCTCTTCCCAGGACAGTATCTTCCCAGTGAAAATGGTAGATGTTTTCATTTTCACAATGAGCTTGTCAGGTCCAGATGAAGTAAATGAGTGGCCCCAGGTCACAGAGCTGTGTGTGCACACACTTAGGATTGTTCCCCTACAAATCTGTCATTTTTATATGAGAATGCACTTCTGTTTTAAAATAAAACTCTGATCTAAAATAAACCTGACCCCTCATGTCCTATAGTGGATAATTCTGGGAAATTAACCTTACCGCCCTGATCTCATTTTCTTTACTTCTTATGAAAGCAAGCACAGCATCACCCATCTCTTTCCCTTCATTGTAAGAGGGGACCAAGGCAATGCCACAAGCAAAGCACTGGGCAAACTGTGAAGTGCCAGCCCATGGGAGGAAGTAGATCACTGCTGACCCTTACCGAGTGCTCTGTGTCAAAACGATTGCTATTTCTTTTTATATATTTATTTACATGGAAAAAAAGGATCTGTAAATTTTTATTCAGAACATTATTAGTGTCATTGAGGACATGGGTCTTTTCAGGAAGGGCTGAATGCTAGCTCTTGTCACCTACTGTGGCCAGTTGGAGTTTGTTTCCTGCCATGTTAACAGAACACGTGGACACTGAGCCAAGGACCCACTGTGGCAGGTGGCCAGAGCCACATGCATCTTGTGCACTGACACTCATGGTTTGAACATCTTTGCCCAACTCACACTGAGCATCGTATCAATATGCGCCGTGTGGCTTCTATAGCTGGCCTGATAGATGGGCCAGGAAGGCTAAGAATTTGTGTTAGTGTGCTTTTGTAAATATAAATACATATATGCACACAAATACGTTTGTATGCACACATAAAATACGCAGAATGCATACATATCCATATGCATATTTGTGTGTATATGTACACATATCCATATATGTATACAAGTAATGTCGGCACACACATATTTTGTGATATCTGTATGTGTATTCATGCACATATACATATAAATATAATACACATATATTACTTTCTCTATAGAGACAAGACATTATTTTGGTTCCTCTATCAGATATCAGTTTTAACTTTAGCAAAGCTAAACGAGTTGATTCCATCTTTAGTTTCCATGTCCCCTCCCCAGCTTCCTAACTTCCTTCCCCCACTCTGTCCTCCTCCTTCCTTCTTTGCCATAGGCGTCTGCTGCCTCCCACTGCACACAGGTCCCTAAAGAACAAAGTGGAAGGTTCTTTCTCCTAATTAGTGGAATACTAATGAGGCAAGACAATTAAAGCGACCACTAGAACAGAGCAGATCTGTGTGCTGACGGCCTAGCGTAAGTAGCTTGGAGCATGGAGCCCACTTTAGGCTAGGTCAAGGTATTTGTGAGTTGTTTAACTGATATGCTGGTGTTGTGGAGAGAGAGAAAGGAGAGAGACTGAGACAGGGACACAAAGAGACAGAGACAGAGAGACAGACAGACACAAAGAGACAGAAATAGAGAGACAGAAAGACACAAAGAGACAGAAATAGAGAGACAGACAGACACAAAGAGACAGAGAGAGAGACAGAGAGACAGGGAGAGACAAAGAGAGACAGGGAAACAGAGAGAAACAGATGGAGACACAGAGAAAGGCTATATGGGTGGAGGTCTGGAGGGGATGAAGGAGGAGCAAGCTGTGAGTGAGAGAGAGATGCAGCCATGGGATGGTGACGGATGGGATGGAGGACACCGACAGGACTGGAGAATGAAGAAGACTAGATTTAAGGAGATTAGATTTGCTACTTGAGGAAGCATTGGGCCCTTGCTGGAAGGAAGTCAGTGTGGACTTAGAGAAATACAAGCTCCTAAGATAGGTCCTCAAAGGCTCTGCTTTCTTTTTGGCTTGGTGTGCATGTGGCTGGTTTTCTGGGAAAAATTATTCACGCATCAGTTGCAGGCAGATGTTTGGTTAAATCTGCCAGTTTATTCAGGAAGTTGTAAGATGCAAGAGGTCAGGTTATGGTCATTTCAGTAAGTGTGGCAGATGTGGGTTCTGTGACCCGAACAGTGACACAAGGCAGAGGGGAGTGTGTGTGTGTGCATGTGTGTGTGTGTTCGTGTGTGTATATGTGTGTGCATGTGTGTGTGTTCATGTGTGTGCATGTACATGAGTGTGCATGTGTGTGTGTTCATGTGTGTGCCTGTCTGTGTGCATGTATGTGGTTGTGCATGTGCGTGTATTTGTGGGTACGCATGTGTGTGTATGTAGGTGTATGTATGTGTGTGTGCATGTACATGGGTGTGCATGTGTTTGTGTGTATGTGTGTGTGTGTTCGTGTGTGTGCCTGCCTGTGTGCAGGTATGTGTCTGTGCATGTGTATGTGTTCGTGTGTGTGTGTGTGTGTGTGTGTGTGTGCATGTACATGGGTGTGCATGTGTTTGTGTGTATACATGTGTGTTTGTGTATGTGCCTGCCTGTGTGCATATATGTGGGTGTGCATGTGTGTGTGTGCATGTGTATGTATGTGCATGTGTGCATGTGTATGTACATGTGTGCATGCATGAGGGTATGCATGTGTGTGTGTTTGTGTGTGCGAGTGTGTCCAGCAGCTTCCAGCATTCTGAGATGACTATTTGATCATGGCTGTAGGAGAGGTGATATTTTCTGATGCCTCTGAGTGACAGCTCTCTCCTGGGAATATTCTCATCTCCACTAGGGTGCTATCACTCACGTCTGTGAGGTGTTCTACCCACAGCTTACTAGTGCCACTGCACAGAGAGGGGAGTTGAGCTTTGATGAGGAGTTAGAAGCTTTCTGCAGTGTCTGTGGCTGGGCTATCCTCACCCTACGCACTTCCTAAGAAACGTTCAGCAGTTTTAGCTTCGTTCGAAGGACAATTGCTCTATGAGTGAATTTAGGGAAATGATTCCCTCTGGAACCCAAACCAGAGCATGAGTCTGTCAGCCATACCGGGGAGAAACACAGTGTCCCCTGGCAGAGTCCTCCAGTACATCAACTGCGACATCGGTTCCCCGTGGGTTGAGGTCTAATATCTCAGCCCCTGGTGCATTGTGGGTGAGATGCTGCGCTACTTCCATTTTTTTTCACGTTGCATAGTTTAAAGCTCCCCGTGGCAGAGGGGATAGATAGGCTTGGCTTCCTAATTACATTAGGGAGCATTAGGTGCGGCTCTGGACTCTGATTCCTTCTGCTTGCTGCCATGGCACAGTTAGGAGATTGCTTTTCTTAGCTTTGAACCTTTTAGCTTCTCTGGTTCATTTCTTCTCTCTCGGAAACAGAAAAAAACCTCGAGTTACTTGTTAACTAGATATAAACATGAGGGTATGAGCCAACTGCCAACATTGTCACATCCCAGAAGTAAATTTGTTATAAAGTGGTGGTTATTTGATGGCTCCATTTATTAGCTGGTTCTTCACTATAAATATTTTTTTTGATAATGAGAGGTAGACTTTTTAACAAGTCCAAATGTATGTGAGCTCATTCGAGTGTATGGAGGTCAGTAGATGACCGTGACTGTCCATCCCTGAATTCTGTCTTGGTTTTCTACTGAGTATCCCAGACTAGCTGACCCCGCCCGAGCTTCCAGAAATCCCTTGTCTCTGCCTCCTGCCCCACTGTTATTACAGAATCTTCGCGTCATGCTTGCACACGACTTCTAGAGTTTTGAACTCAGGGCCTCCTGCTTGCCCAGAAGCATTTTAGTCACCGTGCCATCTCCCCGCCCCTAAGAAACTGACTTTTTATGAGCAGGAGAACTGGATGACTGGAAAGCATTTGGAAAAAGAGAAGTTTCATCCTCTCTCATCTATGCTACAGAAGATCATGGTTTGTACATTTCCATGCTGTCTGCACTTTGAACATTGTAAGATGGCATCAAAACTCAGGAAGAATCTGGAAGAGTGTCCTAGTCTAGATGACAAGGATGCAGCACGCGAGAGAGCCTTGGCTAGGCCATTGATGGCTCAGAGCCTTGGCTAGGCTATTGATGGCTCAGGCAGTGTTCCAGTTAAGAACGGTATGTTGAACATATGTCACTGCATTATTTAGATCCCGTGGGTTAACAGTACTGTTCAAGACTATGACTTTTTTTTATAATTTCCTATGTGTTCTCTCTTTTTGTTATTGTTTTGCTTATTTGAAGCAGGATATTTCTATGTAGCCCAGGCTGGCCTTGAATGAATCCTCAGCTTTACAGATGTTCACCTCCTTCCATTGGTGGAAGAGTCTTCCATTAATCCCATTTTCACTAATTGATGAGCACTTTCAATATTATATTTATTATTATATAAAACTATATGTAATTTTAAACAATTTACTAGCTTAATTCTAGTAAAACATGATAGCAGAAACATAGACAGTTTATTCAGAAACATAGGCAGTCCAAAGCAAACAACTGAATGTCTTTCTGTTTGAAGTCTGGGAAAGGGAGATGGGAGGTTCCAAGTTAATTTGGTTTATGTTAGAGGAAACCAGCTTGCTAATAACCTGAGCTGGAGTTATAGCGGAAGGAAAAGGTTTGTGAGAATCATTAATTCTGTTTTAAACATGTAGTTTAAAGCATATGTAGGAAGAGGTAGGTGGATGTACCCAGTATTAAACTGGACACATGATTCTAGATCTCGGAAAGTGTTGGTGTCATGATAAATGTGTATGGCTTATAGATCCAGAAGCCTTTGTGTAATTCCCTGTGGACAAATGTTGAGCTCAGAGAGCTATTGATTACTGGCTGGGAGTCTAGATGTTGCTGCTGTCTGTCAAAGAAAAGCAGCAGTGTTTTTCAAGGCAGCGAGTCTAGCTAAAGGCTACCTGGTTTAGTAATCTAAATCAAAAGTAGCCTGGCATAGGGGAGACTCTGGGACCAACGAGTATTACAAAATGAAGCGGGGCAGCAGAACAGAAGGGGGAATTCCTCAATGAGCTCCAAAGGAGTGTGCAGCCTCTGAAGCAAAGCCATGGCAGTGGACGGCCCTCCTGCACCTTTGACTTCAGTAGGGAGATGGGTTGGGTTTCATGTGGCTCTTGGAGCAAACCTCCAGGAGGTTAGTGGCTCGAGCACAGGGACGTGTTATTACATACTTCTGGGGCGGGTATTCTAGTGTGGATCATTTAAGACAATCTCTTTATCTCATGCCTCAAACCTCTCTGTTGAACTTTTCTTGCCGTGTAAAGGAACACGGCTTGTTCATACTCCAGAGCCAACCTGGAGGAATCTGAACAACTAGGTTCCCACTCGGAGTTACTCCAGCTTTAAGGAATCGGGCGTTCCTTCATTGATGATGGGAATATGTTCGCTAAACTCACAGTAACTTGAAAATAATGTTTCTATGGTATCTTCCGCAACTGAGAGTCTCTCTTCTATCTCTTGTATTCTGTTGAGGGTGCTTGCATCTATGACTCCTGATCCATTTCCTAGGTTTTCTAACTCCAAGGTTGCCTCCCTTTGTGATTTCTTTATTGTTTCTATTTCCATTTTTAGTCTCTGATTGTTTTGTCCATTTCCTTCACCTGTTTGATTGTGTTTTCCTGTAATTCTTTAAGGGATTTTTGTGTTTCCTCTTTAAGGGCTCCTAGCTGTTTACCTGTGTTCTTTTGTAATTCTTTAAGGAGGTTATTTAATTTCCTTCTTAAAATCATCTATCATCATCATGAGATGTGATTTTAAATCTGAATCTTGCTTTTCTGGTGTGTTGGGGTATCCAGGGCTCGCTGTGGTGGGAGAGCTGGGTTCTGATGATGCCAAGTTGCCTCGGTTTCTGTTCCTTATGTTCTTGCCCTTGCCTTTCGACATCTGGTTATTTCTGGTGTTAGCTGATCTTGCTCTCTCTGACTGTTGCTTGTCCCTTGGGCCAGCTCTGTGTCAGTACTCCTTGGAAACAAACTCTCTCTGAGAGAAATTTGGGTTTGGAGAGCTGTGGTACGAGATCAAATCTGGAGTGCAGACAGAAACCAGAAGGATCCTGTCCCCAGCTGTTCCTTGGTTCCTGTGTCCTGATGGCTCTGCGAGGGTCCCTCTTGATCAAGGAATTTGAACAGAAGTGGTGGTCTTGCCTGTGCTCGAAGGTGTGTCAGCACTCGTGGGATATCAGCTCTCTCCTGGCACTATTAGAGTATGGAGCCCTGTGTCACAGGACCAGCTCCCCAGCTACAGAAGGAAACCAGAACACCACTTCTCAGTCCCTATGTCCTGAGGATTCCAGCGGGTCCCACTGAGCAGTGGTACTGGTCTTACCTCCACTCACGGGCTTGTCCACCCTCCTGGGAGGCTAGCTTTCTCCTGGCGCTATTTGACTATGGCGCCCTGTGAAAGATCTGTATGACAAGAACTTCAAGTCTCTGAAGAAAGAAATCAAAGAAGAGCTCAGAAGATGGAAAGATCTCCCATGCTCATGGATTGGCAGGATTAATATAGTAAAAATGGCCATCCTGCCAAGAGCAATCTACAGATTCAATGCATCACAATCAAAATTCCAACTCAATTCTTCATAGACTTAGAAAGAGCAATTCTCACATTCATTTGGAATAACAAAAAACGCAGAATAGCAAACACTATTCTCAACAATAAAAGAACTTCTGGGGGAATCAGCATCCCTGACCTCAAGCTGTACTACAGAGCAGCAGTGATAAAAACTGCATGGTATTGGTACAGTGACAGGCAGGTAGATAAATGGAATAGAACTGAAGACCCAGAAATGAACCCACACACTTATGGTCACTTGATCTTTGACAAAGGAGCTAAAACAGTCCAATGGAAAAAAGACAGCATTTTCAACAAATGGTGCTGGTTCAACTGGCGGTCAACATGTGGAAGAATTCAAATTGATTCATTCCTATCTCCCTGTACAAAGCTCAAGTCCAAGTGGATCAAGGACCTCCACATAAAACCAGATACACTGAATCTAATAGAAGAGAAAGTGGGGAAAAAGTCTTGAACACATGGGCACAGGGAAAAAGTTCCTGAACAGAACACCAATGGCGTATGTTCTAAGATCAAGAATCCACAAATGGGACCTCATGAAATTGCAAGGCTTCTGTAAGGCAAAGGACACAGTCAATAGGACAAAATGGCAACCAACAGATTGGGAAAAGATCTTTAACAATCTTACGTCTGATAGGGGGCTAATATCCAATATATACAAAGAACTCAAGAAGTTAGACTACAGAGAACCAAATAACCCTATCAAAAATGGGGAACAGAGCTAAATAGAGAATTCTCAACTGAGGAAACTCGAATGGCTGAGAAGCACCTAAAGAAATGTTCAACATCCTTAGTCATCAGGGAAATGCAAATCAAAACAACCTTGAGATTCCATCTCACACCAGTCAGAATGGCTAAGATCAAAACCTCAGGTGACAACAGATGCTGGCAAGGATGTGGAGAAAGAGGAACACTCCTCCATTGCTGGTGGGATTGCAAGCTGGTACAACCACTCTGGAAATCAGTTTGGTGGATCCTTAGAAAATTGGACATAGTACTACCTGAGGACCCAGCTATACCACTCCTGGGCATATACCCAGAAGATGCTCCAACATGAAATGA
>CM052708.1:4094823-4137500 GCA_028551405.1 Uromys caudimaculatus
ATAGCAGTCATATTTATAATATCCAGAAGCTGGAAACAACCCAGATGTCCCTCATCAGAGGAATGGATACAGAAAATATGGTACATTTACACAATGGAGTACTACTCAGCCATTAAAAACAATGACTTCATGAAATTCTCAGGCAAATGGATGGAACTTGAAAATATCATCCTGAGTGAGGTAACTCAGTCACAAAAGAACAAACATGGTATGTACTCACTAATAAGTGGATATTAGCCCAAAAGTTTGGAATATCCAAGATTCAATTCACAGCAACCGTTGGACTGAGTGTAGGGTCCTGGATGGAGGAGTTGGAGAAGGGACTGAAGGAGCTGAGGGAGTTTGCAGCCCCATGGGGAGGGAGCAACAGTGTCAACTGACCTGACCCCCCCCTCCAGTGCTCCAGGGTACTGGACCACCAACCAAAGAATACACATGGAGGGACCCATGGTGCTGGCCATATATGTGGCAGAGGAGGACCTTTTTAGCCATCAGGGGGAGGAGAGACCCTTGGGCCTGAGAGTGTTAGATGCCCCAATATAGGGTAATGCCAGGGAGGGAAGACAGGAGTGAGTGGGTGGGTGGGGGAGCACCCTCATAGAGACGGGGGGGGGGGGAGGCAGAATGGCATAGGGGATTTCCAAAGGGGAGACATGGAAAGGGGGAAACATCTGAAATGTAAATAAAGTATCAAGAAATAAAAAATAAAAATAAAAAAAAAATAATAATGTTAAGTTGACACTAAATATCCTGGCTTACTGCTCACTATTGTGGGAATGCCTGGGACCTTCAGGTCACTGCTCCTGCTCCATATTATGAGAACATTGTGCTACATATTGATACCTTGGGAAATGACTCAAATAAAAATGTTAAGTATGGGTTCTACTGACGAATGTCATCTTTGCACCATCATGGAGTCAAATGAAATCATATGTCAAGTCATTACAAGTTGGGCACCATCTGCAATTTTTATATTTATATTTATTCAGCAACTGAAATAAACATACCAGGTCAGTTTCACATAACCATATCTTGAATTTAACTCTTGTTTTGAGGATCTTCCTAGAATAATAAAGATTTGGGGAAATCATTATTTAAACTTTGTATATGAGGAGTCTAAACATTTTAAAGGGAATCCAGGAAGACATGCCCAATAAGTGATTGGGTGTATGGGTCTATATTCTACTAGAGTCTAGTATTGTAATAAATTATGCATACTTCATGGATCTAGAAACACTTGCCTAATGTCTTTTAGATATAAAATTTGTTCTTTATCCTGGCTATCATGTGCTATTGCGAGTGAACGTGTAACAGTGCTATTGAATATGATGCAATAATTAAATGAATGAATCACAGGAGCCTCAAATGGCTGAGGCTCCTTATGGAAAGTGTGGTAACAGACCCAAAGGAAGTATGTTCAACCAAAGATTGTCATCTGGTTAAAAATACGTAGATATATGCCATGATTTGGTTCTATCCTGTATTTCTGAAGAATCCTATAATACTTTACACTATTTTAAAAGCATGTGATGCCAAAGAATATGTATTTGATTCAGGAAAGAGATGGGGAACTAAGTCATTAGTATTAAATGCAGACAGAGGCAAAAAGTAGTGAACACAGAGGAATCCTGAGATTTGGAAGGCATCTGGTCACCAGTGATTGGTGGGGAATTATCTTGGGGTTGAGATTGGGTACATGTGAGGATGAGCCCATGGTGTAGACCACAGGAACAGCAGCTGGGGTCGGAGGATGAAGACACACGGTACAGACTGTAGGACAGCAGCTGTGGTCATAGAATGAGCACATGGTGCAGACCATGGGGCAGCAGCTGGGAGTCTCTGCAGAAGGGAAATGACAAGTGAACATCACTGAAGTCTACCAAAGGGAATACCACTGAGGCTTGGTGATTTGTTTTTTTTCTCTCTAAAGAATTTTGGTGTGTGTGTGTGTGTGTGTGTGTGTGTGTGTGTGTTCGTGCATATGCACACATGCATATGTGAATGGATATCTTATGGCATGGTCCATAAGTGGAAGTCAGAGGACAGCTTGTAGGAATCAGCTCTCTCTCATGTGAACCCTGGGGATGGAACATGGGTTGGTCCATGTTGACAGCAAGCATCCGTCTCATTAGCCCTTAGGTTCGTTTTTGTTGTTGTTTAGAAGAAAAACCACCATCAAGTCTTCTCAAGAACTTCAGACAAATCTTTGTAACAAGAACATTCAGCATTGGAAATACACATCTGCTTTTCCTAAGACGATACTTTGTATTTTCAAAGAAGCCTTGCTTGGCAGTGAATAAAGATGCCATTAATCCTCTCTAATTAGCTGCGGGATAGACACTTCTGTCTGATGAGCCTTGGTTTCCTCATTTTTAAAATGGGCATTTGGATCAGATGGCTTCTGATGATTATATAAGCTGTGATATTTGATATCCTTTCATGCTCTCATTGGAATGGTTTGGCCAAAGCATAATGGGGAAGAAAAGAGACAAGGGATTTGGTTTCATTGTCAAATGTGTCATTCCTGTGCAAGCTGGAAAATCAGCCTGCTTGCCTGCAAGCATGCTCATGCAAGTCGTTTAACCTCCAAAATATTGGTAAAAAATATGGCAATGATGGAAGAGTTGAGTGGCAATTCTCTCTTACTGATATGGGAGGGCAGATAAGCACACATTATCCACTCATGTAAAGGAAATTGCCAGGAAGGGGAAAAATGGATAAAGGGGAATTGAAAGCACAGTGTAAGATGCCCTCTGGTCGGAACTGGCCAATGTCCGCTCTGAGGTGGACCCAACTATGAGTGTGAAATTACTAACAGTAAAAGAGCAGGTGTGCTCAGAGGCCACACAGTGGCAGTGTGGGCAGAGGGAGGAGTCTGTTGTCTGCAGGGGGTTTGGCAGAGTGGAGAGGCCCAGAGAAGAGCAACCAGTGGGATGGATGGAGAGAAGGTGTTTGCCAATCAGCTTCTCCAAAATGGAGACCCAAAGGAAAGGAAAGAAATGTAATGCACAAAGCGAGCAATCTTCTGGCTTGTAATGAAGTGAGGTTAAAAGGAAAAAAAAAGACCTGGGAGACTTAGTGGCTGTGCTCTGAATAATTATGAAAGGTGAAATTTACCTCAGTCTCTGTTATCTCTCTTGGTGGAAGGAGTGAGAGGCCGAGACAAGTAAAGACAAGTTGACCCGGACAGTGAAAGTGGAGCAAGAGTCAAAAGTGGGGAAATGCATCCATAGTAAACTTTCTTTACTTTCTTACTGAATGACACAGGTTGATAAAAGAGCCAGTGTTGGGCAGATCTGTGACAGGCAATCTGGCGCCCAGTTGAGCACAGACATAAAATCTGGGCGACCCAGCGGAACAATCCGCAAGGGACCAGAAAACTTTATGCCAACGCTCCCGGGAGGCTTTTGGCTCTAGTCACTGTCACATACTACCCCCTCCTCAGGTAGAGGCGTGGCCACACAGCCCTAAGCCATCCCCATGTTAATGAGACACCTAGAGGTTTAGCCACGCCCCTTCCCAGTTACTGTATCTGCCTTGCCTCTCCCAGAAAGGCTGGGGTAGGGGGTGGGGGTGGGGGGTGCGGGTGTACAATTCCATCCAGGCCACTCCACATGATGAAAATAAACGTCTTAGAATTATGGACTGTCTCTTCATCTGGACCTGCCGTGGGAAGTGAGGGATCCGGCCCTCGATTAAGGAGCCCTGTCTAATCTCTGACCGAGGGCTTCCCTGCGCTCCCAGATGGTACCCATTCACCCAAGTCTAAGCAGCTAGCCCTGCGCCCCAAGCCGCAGAAACCCAGTCTCGGCGGGAATCCCAGCTGTGCTCCGGCTAGTCTGTCTGTGGCACCCTGCTGTGACTGCGGTGCCCCAGCTAGAGAACCCACGGAGACAGCTGCCGCATGTTCCCCGAGAATGGCACCCTCCCCCACTCATGGGCAGGGCCCACAAAGGCTTCCCACAGCCCCCACCTGCCCGTCAGACTGTGTGGGAAGATGCTAGGCCACTTCCTGAGTGTCTCCTGTCCCACCCAGAGCAACGCCCGGGACAGACACATGGAGCTTCTTTACCGCACCAGGTTTGTTCCCACAAGCCAGAATCTGCAACATTTGATTTCTGTACCTCATTCATGCCTGAAGAGGCTAGATAGTGATTTCTCGGCAAACTATACATACTTTCAGTCTATAACAGTGAATTGGGTATTTTTATTGACAGTATAATTGCCTTGTGCTTAATTTTCTTCTAAATATAGAATAAACATGTCTTTACTTGCTGTAACTTATAAATTATACTTATTTGTCATCTTTTCTCTTCCTTTCTTCCTTCCCTTTTCTTCTTCCTTCCTTTCTTTCTTTCTTTCTTTCTTTCTTTCTTTCTTTCTTTCTCTCTCTCTCTCTCTCTCTCTCTCTCTCTCTCTCTCTCTCTTTCTTTCTTTCTTTCTTTCTTTCTTATTTTCTTCTCCTTTTTATTACTGGCTGCTGGCCTGTGTTCTCCTTTCCAAGACCAACCCAAACCCCTTGCCAAGACCAATACATAACAGAGAGGACTTATTCCCAGGAAGGACTTCATGGTTCGCTGGGAAAGTTGGCAGCAGCGGCTGCAGCTACAGGAAACCGTTCCACTCAGCCTTGTTCTTGATTACCCTATGGCATTTTGAGCCCAGTCTTGACAGAGCAAACAACGTCCCCAATAGACAAACATAAGTCTTCTGATACACCAGTGAACTAACCTGCAAAAGGAAACCATCCCACAGCGAAGTGAGAGTCACCCATCTCCAAACTGTTGTCCTCTGGGTGATGCTGCCCTCCCTTTGTGCAGTTGTCAGCTCTCACAGGTAGACTCCCTCCTGTGAGCTAACCCGGGTATGTGTCACCGATATTCACTGTGAAAGATAGTGGAGGGAGAGAGAGAGAAAGAAAGGAAGCCACAGGGCACATTCAATCCATACCCGGCTACTGAGGATGATGAGTGCCGGCTGTGTGCGTGATCACTGTGACTGGTCAATAGGTGCAGGCTAAGATTCTGTGACTTCCCTCTGGCACCCTTATTCTGATTACTGGGCAGTTCAAGATGCATGAGTCACCCATTGGCCAGGGTAAGGCCTGGACCTATCTTTACATTATCCTTCCAAATTGGTGTGACAGCAGCTTTCTATGCCTTGGAGTCAAGGTTAGCCTCACCAGTTGAGACAGTAACTTTGTTTTGCTATCTTTTCTGGCTTCCAAGGGGCTTGAGCTAACCAGATTGTGAAAAAGTGTTACTCCTTCAAAGTCATTCTGTAACCCCCAGTGCAGTCTAAGAGAGCCCTAAGCTGTCTCAGCCAGCAGATTTAAGAGTCACAGAGGCAGGAGATGAAACCTCCACAAACAACTTATTGGATGTAACCACGATGCGTAGGAATACTAGAAAGTCCATTGTTTCCCTGGATTCATGTTACTTCCTGATCCTTCTGAGATTTTTTGACCAGACTAGGAGAAAAGAACATCTTGTTAAAAACATCTCATTCCTTTCAAAAAGTCACCCATTTAACAAACATCAACAAACATCTGCACCTATGTGTGAACACAATAATAGTTCCCTCAGAGATACTCACAGTCTAACCAGGAAAGATGTCTGCTTTACACAGTAAGAGGACCCTGCAGATACGGCTAAATGAAGGCTCTGAGACAAACAGCGTATCTTGTATTGTCTAGACAGTATATATGAAACCACAATGATGCTTATATAAAGAAAATACTAGAGTGGTGGGCCACGGAAGGAAGGGATGAGGGAAGAGAAATGTGTGTACATGTGTATATGTGCGTATGTGTGTGTATGTATGTATATGTGTGTATACGTATGTATGTGTGTATATATGTATGTATATATGTGTGCATGTATGTGTATGTATGTTTGTGTGTATATGTGCATATGTATGTGTGTATGCATGTATATGTGTGTGTATGTATGTATGTGTGTGTGTATATGTATGTATATGTGTGTATACATATGTATGTATGTATGTGTGTATATATGTATATATATATGTGCATGTATGTGTATGTATGTTTGTGTGTATATGTACATATGTATGTGTGTATGTATGTATGTGTGTCTGTATGTATGTGTGTGTATATGTATGATTGTCTATATGTATGTGTCTATGTGTGTATGTGTATGCATATGTGTGTATATGTATATGTGTATATGTATGAATGTATATATGTATGTATGTGTGTATGTATGTATGTGTGTACATTTATGTCTATATATACACACATACATATATATGTAGAGAGAGTATACATTTATATGTATATTTACACCCACGTATACACACATATTTATGGAGAGAGAGAGGCAATGCATCACATACACTAAACTATATCATATGGTTGTCTGTGAAGATTAAGAAAGGATCCAGGAGCCACTGAGGACATAATGCAGGTGCTCTCTAGAAACTGGTGAAGGCCACATCCTCCAGACAGAGTGCATCCATGCCAAGGCTTTGATTCTGGCTGAGGGAAACTTTCTCTGGACTTCTAACCTATAGAACTAAAAGATCACAGATCTGTGGTTAACACCACTAACAGATTCTGGCAACGAGGAAGCTCTTCCAGGAGGGACTTCATCACTTTTGGTTAAAAACTCAGACTAAATGCAAAAATTGTGTATCCAGCTGTCTTCTTAGGAACCATCACTCTGATGGCTCAAATATGCCTCAGGCCCAGAAGTGGGGGACCTCTCCCCTACATGAGGTACTGTCCAGTGTCCACTCTTTCTTTGAGTGGGACCATTTCTTCCACAATTATTCAAGCTGGAATCCTGGGTCATCATGTCAGCTTCTCTCTCACCAGACCGAGGCAAACCATTGAGAGACCTGTTGACTTTATGTCTTCACCAGTCTGAGAAGGGAGGACCAAAGAGAGAAATGACCAAGAGGCACAAAGGTTCAGGACACAGTTTAAGGTACCTGGTGGTTTAAGTGAGAGCAGGCTGGGAAGCAAGAAGTCTGGGATGCAAGTCCAAGGAAGCAGAGAGAAGACAGTTGGCTAGCTCAAGCACACAGTCCAAAAGATGTCCTGTATTAGGGAAAGAGTGGGAAGATCCTCTCATGCTACCTAGAAAAGTGACACCCTCAGCCTAACAGGGCACTTCCTGGCCACGTTCACACAATAAATAAATGTAGCAGACCTTTCAGTGGTGGTGTGCAGAACTGAGGAGTGATCAGAGGGCAAGAGAAAAGAAAAAAAAATGTGGCAGCTAAGCAAAAAAGACGATGACTAAACAGTGTAAAATCAGAGAAGAGAGATCACTGGGCCAAAGAAATCGATTGCTCACAATAATGGTAGATCAGCCAGCGGACATTGATTAGCACAGACCATAAGTAGCCAGTGCTGGTGATGTGAGTCTATAAAGAGAACAGGAGTTTGAGGAAGTCAAATGCTGTTCTCTTTGGATGGGTGTGACTACAGCGTGCTTAGCTTGTGAGTTATCACTTGAGTTCCCCTTCACAGCTGCGATCAGGTCTTTGTTCTAGTTTCATTTCTGTTGCTGTGATAAAAATTCTCTGACCTAAAACAACTTAGGAAAGAGGCTTATTTTAATTCTAAGTTCCAGGTAACAGTCCCTCGGGCATGGAAGTCAAGGGAGGAACTCAAGGGTAGGAAGTTGAACTCAAGGTTGGTTGCTCTTCCACATAGCATTACCTCTGACCAAGGAACTTACTTCACAGCCAAAAAAGGAATGAGACAGAAACTGTGGAAGACACTTCATGCTGCCTGGCAGGCAGATTTATGCTTGGATTGCCTATTATATATCTGCCTAGGGAATGGAGCTGCCCACAGTAGGCTGGGCCTTTCTACATCAATTAATAACCAAAATAGTTCCTCCAAGACATGCCCACAGTTCAAACTGATCTAGGAAATTCTTCAGTTGAGGCTTTCCTCTTAGTTGGTTTTAGGCTGTGTCAAGCTGGCAGTTAAAAGTCACCCAGGACAATCTTCAATTATTTTTAATCAAAGCAATCCCTGTACCAAGCTTTAAAAAGTCAACTCTCTCAAGGATAAATAAGGATACACACAGTTGTCCATCTCCAAGATCTACTTCCCAGCATCACATTGAACTTCCTTACTGATGTTGTTACCTACTGTTGTGTTTCTAAGTATATTTATTATCTGTCTTTTCTCCTTGGCAAACTCTCTGGTAGAGCAACTTAAGTGAAGAAACACACATGGATTTAATGGTTCAGGCTACTGGGGAGGGAAAAAAATGACAGTAGAAGCCTGTGATTGAGGCTTTCCATCTTCATACATCAGGGAGCAGGGAGCTCTAGAACCAGAAGTAGGTATCACTCTCAAAGACCCCGGCCAACATCAGCTCACATTCTCCTGGTGTATTCTATAGCCTCTCAGAACAGTGTCATTTCCAAGCCTTTAAACACATGAGCCTGAGGGGGCCATGGTTTACATTCAAACCACGACATTTGGTGATGTTAAATTTAGACATTTCTCCCTCTACCCCTCTCACCACAACAGCTCTTCATAGCCCAGTCTGCTTTTGTACCCTTGGCGATCCCCCAGCCTCAGCCTCTAGGATTATAGATGTGAGCCACAACACCTGGCTCACTTAAGACATTTCTATTGGCTCCTTCCTTTTAAGAGATGAGACTGCAGAAGCACTGAGAGAACTTAGTGTCCTTCCCCCCACCACCATATTTTTTCTCCTTCATTTTTTCTTAAATGGTTATAAAATAAATATGCTGTCCACTGAAATTATTCATGTTGTGCCACACAGTACACTTTTATTGCTTTTTATTCCATAGGTAGCTTATTTGTTTTTCATTAACTTTCTCAGAACTGGTCCTTGCTTTCTCCACGGAAGCTGCAACATAACCACATGCCCTTCTCAGTAAGGCAGACACCAAGAAAACCGCCCAGCGCCGCCAGGACCACGGCTTTGGAGCTGCTTCAGCTGACTTTCTCTCCCTTGGCGCCCCATTTTACCTCAGGTGCTTTGTAAAGCTTCGTGCAGTACTTCTGTACTGTACACAGCAGTCTTTGCTCTCTGGTCTGAATATTTATAAAGGACAGGGTGACTATCCCCCGAGCCTTTAACAGGTGCCCCTAGAAAGTATTTTGGGTCTCCACCTTTGTGTTTGGCCTTTTGGGCCTTCCTCTGCCAATACAAGGGGATGTAGGCATTTTCTTGTGTGTTTTTAAAATAATATTTTTATTAATTCTTTGAGAACTTCACACAGGGTGGTTTGATCACATTCATGCTCTTCTCCCATCTCTGTAGACCCACCTGATATGTTTATACAGAAATAAAGAGATATAAGACTATGTTCTATGGGTATGTGGTGAGGTGTGGGGGAAGGGTGTGCCTCAGCGGGCCCATGCCAAGGCATCCCTTCCCCCTGAGGGACCAGCCACATGATGGTATAGAATAGAATAGAGTTTATTCAGGGCATGGGGAGGGGAGTTAAGAGGGTAGAAGAGGCAGAGAAAGGCAGAGAGCGGAAGAGAGTAGAGAATAGAAGTGGAGGCTGGCCATGAACACATGGAGAGAGGGGGAAGGGAATAGGGAAAGGGGGGGGGAAGAGGGCAAGAGGAGTAAGAGAGCTAAGAGAGGGAGGAGGGGGCAAGCAGTCTCTTCTATAGAGTCAGGCCTACCTGGCTGTTGCCAGGTAACTATGGGGAGGAGCCTATCTGGCTGTTGCCAGGTAACTGTGGGGTGGAGTTTAGACAGAATGCTAACACCACCCTCTTCACCCTCCCTTTGCTGTATAACCAACCTTGGGTTTTATTCTTAGAAGAAGAAAAAGCTCATGGAATCTGGTTTATGCTGTCCAGCTACTCTTGAAACTGTGTGTGCCCTCGAGTATAGTCAATTTATCAGGGGTTCCACCATTAAAGAGATCTGGCTATGATGGGCCAGCAGCTCCCCAGTTAGCGATGGGGTTCATGCCTCCACCCCACATTCTGGGATTTTGTCTGACTTGAGCTTCTGTAGGCTTTATGCCTGCTGGCACAATCACTGTGAGTCTGTATGCACAACTCCCCTGTTGTGTCCAGGAAACACTGTTTGCTTAAAGTCATCTACCACCTCTGGCCCTGACAATATTTCCATTCCTCTTCTGCTAAGATTGCTGAGCTTTGGGGATGAAGGGAAGCGTTTTCATGTTACTCAGTAGAGTTCACACATGTTTAAACTTCTCTAAACTGTGACTGTGATGTAAAGCCGGTACCTTGAACATGGATTTACTCTTGTGTTACAAAATGGTTCTATCAAATCAATACATTCTTATATATCTATCTTTACATTTGGTCCCTTGATAGGATCACCCTCAAAATTTCCTGTCTTGGTACCCTGTTGGCTCCACCCAAATGATGCCTGCTAAATCATCTTTCTGCTTCTTCGGTGAGTAGTCATTTATCTTTATTGGCACTAAGCCTGTTCTGATCCTCTGATTGTACTGGGGTTTATCGTGAGTTACATGATTGCAGGCAGAAGAGAAGATGCTTGCAGAGGAAATACTGTTTTCATTATAAATGGGAAGAGCAAGTCAGAATGTTCTTGGGGAGTAGGGACGTGTGCAGAGCTAACAGCCTTGAGGAAATAATCTTTCAGAGTTCAGGGCTCTGGATTTCCAGAGCTAAGGCCCCAGTTGCATTGGTGAAATTTCTCATGGCTGTGACAAAATGTTGAACGGAAACAACTTAATGAACAAAGGGGTGATTTACCTCACAATTCAAAGGTATAGTCCATCATGGTGGAAGGTGTGGTGGCAGGGCCATGAGATAACTGGTCCCAGTGCACCGTCAGTCAAGAAGCGGAGAGAACTAAATGTTGGCACTCTGCTTGTTTTTTCTTCTATAGTCAGTCTTGCATCCAGTCCTTGGAAGGTGCTATCCATATTTAGGAGAGGCCTTGTGTGCTCTGTTCTTCTTTTCTGGAAATGCTCTCATAGACATACCCAGAGGTGTGTGTGTCTATGATTGTAAATACGGTTAATTTGACCATGAAGATGAACCATTACATTGGTATTAGTGTAACAAACCTTCCTTGCCTCTGTGTTTAGATACATCTACAATTCTACAGCTCTATCTGGTCAAAGGTCTGCTCCTTGTCTGTTCTCATCCTTCGGTAACAGCAAGAGGACCTCTGGCTTTCACAAGCAGCCTTTCGTCGTGTGTTTCTTGCTCTGGGCTTCTCAGCATCCCTCTGCAGTGTGTCAGTACAAATTAGCATTCACTGGCCAGCTCCACAGTAGGGGTGGGCATTGTTTGCTTAGCTTGTAAATGCCTTATTATTTGGAATCATTATACAAGCACAGGGTATTCACATTCCTGGTTCCTGGAACATTTGGTCACCACCCATGAACTTGGCAGTGCTTTGGCCACTGCCTCAGCCAGCAATTACCCATACTCAGAACCCATCCTGAGAAGGATCTGGGGTGGGGGAGGAGTCCTTGTTAGCCAGGTAGTGAATGAGACGCCATGTTAGTACATCTTTTCTCAGAAGACTCTTTAAACCATTGTGTTGGTTCAGATCCTCTAAGAAGACCCAAAGTTGAGAGAGTGACAGAGTAGTCAGCAGTGATGATAAAGAGTAAAGGGAGGGGAGAGCCTTCAGACTGAACTGCAGGCCTGGTTCCTATAACTGGACAAGAAGAAGAGGAATCAGATATGAGCACCCAAGAAGTTTGTTTTGGAAATTTTTGACTAAACTGTTGGGGAGATCCATTGGAAGAACCACCTGTTAGGCCCAGATCTCTGAGGAATTCAGTCATTAGTTGAAAAATGTGTGCTCAGAATGATTGTTTCTTCTACAGATATTCTCTCTAAGGAATCCTAAGCCACACATTCATGTTTATGACTGTTAGTAGGATATTGTTAAACAGAAATGTTGGTGGTAATTAGGATGGGGCTGTAGTCCTGTGGTCAAGTGTTTGCCTATCACGCACAAGGCCAAAGATCCCACCTCCAGAATTACCAAAAGGACATGGGTCTGGCTGCTAGAAATCTGTGAACTGAGTGGAAGAAGGAACAAAGGGACTGAGGACGCCATGGTCAGTGTGTGCCTTTCCTTGCACAGCCTTATTCTCAGGTCAGTGACTCTGCACCTCTGTCTTATAGATGCAGTCTTTCTCAGGCTGGAAGCTATTTGCTGAGGCTCTGTAGAAATGAAGCCTTCAGATTCTGACTTGTCGGCTGGGATTGAGAAGTGAGATCTAAAGGCTGCCCCTTCTATAACTAATCTTGCCTTTACTTCCCACAGCAAACCTGCCCTCCAAGGCACCCATGCTCCCAGCTCTTCCGCTTCCATTGGGATACACAGCACGAATCAATTTGTTTCTTGTTAGCAGTTCTGTGTGCAGACACAGAGCTTTCAGCTCTTCCTTCGACTAATTCAACAGTCATTTATTCATCTTCTGTTTGCCTTCCTAAATGGTGACCAATTCTCTTCCACTGTAGACTCTTGTTTTACTCTAAAAAATCCCCTATCGTTCTGATTCTCTTAGATTAAAAAAGTACAGCTTTCAAAAAGTGTAGTTTATGAGTCAAACGTGCTCATAAATTCCTGTAATCCCACAAGTCCAAAGACTGAGGGGAAGTCAGGACAACGTGAGCCATGAGCCAGTGAGTTCCAATCCAGCTTTGGCTACATGGCAGGCACTGTGTGGTATTTGGTTCTGGCCTTTAAAGAACTCATAACCCAGTGGTATAGACTGCTTTAACAAAGTGTGGTAAAAGTTTATACACATTTAGGGAGTTCCCTGGAAACACAGAAAAGGTCAATGGGATCTACTTGGGAATACAACAAGATTCCTGGAAGAACTGAGATTCCAACTGAGTGCTTCAGGAAGCTAGCCTGGGGAAAACAGGAAGGGGAGATTGTACACAAGGAGCTATCAGAGTAACTGGGCTAGTGAGAAGTATCTGCTGCCTTCGAGGAAAGCTGGGGCTGTGGGGGGATGGTAGGAGGCTGTGAGCCATTCTGAGTGTGGTAGAAAGGGTAAGGAGCAAGAGGTAGGACATGAAATCCTTTGCTAACATTTCAAGGAGTTCAAGAAGAGGTCTGACATGTTGGGTGCTGATATTAGAAGCTTCTCTCAGGCTATTGGCTCTGCAGAGAGTTCAGGGCACACTAACAAGTAACAACGGGGTGCCTTCACCAAGATGGTGATCGTAGGATTTGAGTAGGACCATTGACATTGAAAGCCTATGCTGGAACCGCTCTGTTAGCCACCTGTGGCTTCACCATTCAACACCTTTCCAATACAGTGGGCACCATGATCTCTGTTCTTTCCCTAGTTCTATGTATCAGGAAGGGCGGTCACTTACCCAGTTGTCCCTACCACCTCGCAGGGTATAGAGCTGTGGTTTCATTCCCTTCTTGCTCCTAAGAACTTGAAACTTTCCCAGTGTCTTACTTTTGGCCATTGCTTTGGGAGCACTGGAATGATAACTCAGGTGTGGGTCCTCTTCCTTTAGACTTGGGTGCACTGGTCACATATCTGTCATTACACTGCTTCTGCAGATGCTACAAACAATTCCACTCGGCTACACACATGTTCCCTTCACCGGTCAATCACATCTGCCCATTCCCTGATGTTCTCCACCTCTCTCAAGTGCTGTGACAGAAACCAGAAACCCGAGATAAATCAGGTGCTATGAAAATCTTACAATCATGCAACTTAATAGGTCTGTAAGTATTTTTTGTGATATGCACACATTTGAACGAAGTGAAAAGTATTAAAGAATACTTTCTCTGTCCTGTTCTGGAGAGATGGAGGAGATGATTCTAGGTGCACAGCGTGCTTCTAGGTCTTTTGGAGAACTCATGATCACAGCCTTCAAGTGATAGTGACCAGCATGCATGTCAGATATCCTTTTATTATCTCCAAAGAGTGTCATGGTGGCTTAAGCTTTCATTTCTGCAGTTCTACATTCAGACTAATTGACAAGAAATTCTCATTCACCAATCGTGTCTTAAGATACTTAAACTTCTTGATCACAGATGTCTTAGACACTGTTCTGTTGCTGCCAAGAGACATTATGACCAAGTGAACTGGGGGCTTGTTTGTCGTTTCAGAAGTTAGTCTGAAGTTATCATTATGGTGGGGAGCATACTGGCATACGTGGCACTGGAGCAGTAGCTGAGAGCTTTACCTGCTGATCTGCAGGCAGGCAGGCAGGCAGGCAGAGATGCATGCAGTCACCCCCCAATACCGCCATATATGTGCATATGTACATCACACACACACACACACACACACACACACACACACACACACACACACACACACATATATATATATATATATATATATATATATATATATATATATATATATATATATATATATATATATATATATATATAGAGAGAGAGAGAGAGAGAGAGAGAGAGAGAGAGAGAGACTGAGCCTGGTGTGGGCTTCAAACAGTTCCACTCCCTGGTGACTAAGCATTCAAATATATGAGCCTATGGGGGCCACTCTTATTCAACACCAGAAGATCATGAGTTCTGGAGCCAAATCCAATAGAGAAATTGGAGGCTGAGAGTGTAGCTTGGTGGTTGACTGCCTGTCAAGCACATAAAAGACCCTGGTTCTGTCCCTGCACGGAAAAGAAGGAGAAAGAGGAGAGAGAAAAACAAGAAGGAAGTTACATGTCTTCCCCAGACAGATGCAGATCTGAGAATCCATCTTCCTATAGCGGGACAAAACTTGTCACAATACCTTGGATTTACGGGTGATCTTCTGCAGCAGAAATCATTTCACCTTTTGAGGTAACCTTTACAGCATCATAAAATCAATCAATTTTATTTGACATCCAAATCAGTGTTCTGCCATGAATAAATGCTAGCACGTTACCCGGAGAACAAAACTGAAAAGACAGGAATATCCCTGGGGCTAGGTGGAAGAAGGCTCTGGAACAAGAGTGAAACTCGTTAAGAGGTCACCAACTTGATTCAGCACCAGGAAGAACCCTGAGCGCCCTGTCTCTTGGGTCACCCCTCCTGTGTCTACTGGTCCTGGTGGTTCCTTTCACAGTATATTCTGTGCTCACATCCTGCGGTGGGCTGTTGAAAATAAAACAGTGAATCCAAAACTCATTGTAGAACATAGGTGCATTCTCCTTTCTATCATGATTCAGGGTGACCCCCTTTTGTGGTAGGCCTGTGGTGTGCAGCATCAGAAGGATCAGAACAGCTACTTACAACCTTGTCCTTGGAGCTCTGGGTGAGAGAGTAGGGTTGCTGGAGCGGGGCTGCAGCCTGAGTGATAGCATATCAGCTCCTTCTCTCCAGGAACCGCATTTATTTATTATTTTTTTTGTGTGTGTGTGCAAAATGCATCAAACTGAGGCTGTCTCATTTGGATTAAAGTCATGAAACTGGATGTACCGTCGTGAGTCCCATACCATGTTTGTCTGAATGTTCCCTCTAATTTTACAACACTCGACCTCTGTTGTGTGATTTGAAGTGGTGTGGACTTTGGGGGATGAATTCAGCCAAGAGTAAAGGGCGCCATTCTAGTGAACAGTGAGATGAATTATGTAATACGGCAAGAGAGAAACAGTTCAGATTTTTAAATTATTATTCTTTGCCTCTTTATCTTCTGGCACATGAGGATGCCACCTAAGAAGGAACAGCAATGGATGCTTATCTGCTTACCCCTTGAACGCGGGCTTTCTAGCTCCTGGAGCCATGAGGCATGAAGTTGTGTTCTTTGTGGATTACTTGCTCTCACATATGTTTTTATAGCTACACAGATGCCCTGAGATGTGGGCTGACAGACCACACAAGGCAATGTATAGTGTTGCAAAGACAACTCCCCCTTTGGCAGCCAGTGAAACAGGGGAACCCAAGCTGGGACTGGAACTGGGTGCACAATGCTCTGAATTCAAAACCGCAAAAACTAAAAAGGAGAGAGTGGGAAGGAGGGAGGGAGGGAGGGAGGGAGAGAGATCAGATAGCAGTTGGGAAGAGGGAGGGCAGGCAGACTTCAGGAATCCTGTGTACTTCCCAACCTGATCTTCTCCCAAACGCAACCACAAACCATGGGAAAGATGAAATATTTAAATGTGAAAGTAAATTACACTATCATTTTGAGCTCATGGTACCATTTAGTTACTTCAAAAGAGTAACAAATTTGGCTGTGACTTGTTTGAATTTTCTCACAAAGCTATGGGTGTAGAGAAATCTTACTCCTTTTTTTGTTCGTTTGTTTTTAAGTTTCCAATTTACGTCTGGTTGGAGACATTTGGAGAAGAGCCCAAACGCTGGCCGGAAGAGGTCAAACAGGCCACGTGTTCCACCCTCTCCTGACGTCCAGTCGAGTGTCTGACACACACACTCGCCTTATTTGCTTCCAGGCCACTGTAGGGAGATGTGAATGAAACAACCCCACCAGAGAAAATCAGCCTCTCCCTTCCATGTGACAAAGCCTTATCCAGTAAGAGCAGAGCAGACAGCAAGAGCAAGGAACTCACAGAGGAGCAGGAGAGATAGTCTTCAAGGAAGAGCATGCCGATTGGCCAACTCTGAAAACATGCATGCAAGTAACAGTATACAGACTGAGCAAGTTATGTTTAGAAATATATCCGTATATAGATAAAGCCATTCAAAAACATTTGAAAGAGATCAGGGAGGGGTATATGGGTAGGTTTTGGAAGCAAAAGGGGGAAGGGAGAGATTATATTATAATCTCAAAATTAAAAAATATTAAAAAGTTAAACAGAAAAAAAATTGGATGGATTAATGAGACTCAGAAAGTAATAATAATTTTTTAAAAAATCCTGTTTAATCAAAAGAAAGTCAGGCATGGAATTGTGGGCTTGTTACTCCAGTGCTTATAGAGAAATGGAGGCAGGGGATCTCTGGCCAGTCAGTTTAGCCTGATTTTTGAGCTCAAAGACAGTGAGTGACTATGTCTGAAAAAAGAAAAACAAGGAAAAGAAGAAGAAGAAGGAGAAGGAGAAGGAGAAGAAGAAAAAGTGGAGAATGTTTGAGGAAATACACCAAAGGTTGAGCCCTGACTTTTATAGAAAGAAAGAAACAAAAAAGAAAGAGAGATGGGGTGGGGTTGGGAGAGGAAGAGAGGGAGGCTGGGAAGGAAAGAGAGAGGGAGGGAGGAAGGAAGAAAAAAAACATGGACCCAAGGCCAGTCTTTTGTCTACAGATCATTTGTTTTTTTAGATCTTTACTATGCTTATTTGTTTCAACAAATACAAAGTGCCTAATGTGTGCCACCTGCTGCTGAAAGCCTATACCAGAAAACTGTCCTCATTAAATTTATTTGTAGTCCTGCTAGGCTTAATTGCCAACTTCGAACAACCTGGGTTCCTAGCCTGTGGGCCTGCCTGTGGGGGATGGGCTTGATTAGTAACAGATACCAGCGCCATTCTTAGGCATGTTGGGCTCTATGAGAAAGCCGAAGCATGAGCCTGTGAGGAAAAAAAGCCAGGAACAACATTCCTCCAGGGTTTCTTCCTCAAGTTCCTAATTAAGTTCCTAGTTAAGTTCCTGCCCGGACTTCCCTTAGTGAGGGACCATGACCCGGAAGTGTAAGCTGAGGAAGTCCCTTTGTTTTCTGAGCTGCTTTTGACCAGGATGGTTATCACAGCAACAGTGGTCAAACTAGAGCACAGGGGAACAGGAAGATAAGCACCAATCAAAGTGAAGTAAAATAAAGCTGGAAAGGAAGGAAATGATAGGCTAGAATCACAGTTTCTACCCCCTCCCCAAACCCCTGTTTGTGTAATATCTACTGTGTCTTAGTTGTGTGTATTCTCTCTCTCCCTTCCCCTCTCCTCCCTCCCCCTCCCCTTCTCTCTCTCTCTCTCTCTCTCTCTCTCTCTCTCTCTCTCTCTCTCTCTCTCTCTCTCCCCAAATCTAGAGAGCCACTAGGGAAATGGAAGTTAATTTGGGGATTAATTGGGTCTGTTGAGTTTTGAAGCTGTTCTTCTTATACTTCTGGACCACTTAAAAAACAACAAAAACAAAACTCAAACATAAACCAGCAAAAAACTTTAGAGAATCTCTTTCATTCTTCCTTCATAATATTGTTAATTTTGTAAGAAACTAATCAATTTAAAATTGATAAAGACATAGATTCAGGAACAAGTTGTCCAGACCTGTTCTGAAACATCGTGAAATGCACTTATTTCTCTGACCTCATTTTCCTTTCTCAAAATGTTCCCTAGCATCAGGAACACATGGAGTTCTGAAGAACAGGCAAACGCATGGTTGTCCTTAGTTAGGCCATGTCTGTGATCCTCCAGAATGATGTTCTTTAAAAAATATTCAGGTGCATGGCTAAATAAACTTTCACCTATGACGTGTCCAAATGTGTTGAACAGGCTGATCTCTTTGAAGAAGAAAATATACTTTTGGAAATATTTATTTTTGGGAAAAAATGTAGATTTGTGGAAGAATAGAAATCTCTCTCTCTCTCTCTCTCTCTCTCTCTCTCACTCTCATCTCTCCTTATATTTTAGTTCTCTTTAAAAATATTTTCTTGTTCTGAATGATGTGCATGGTATGTCTCCATGTGTAGGCTTGTGCACATAGGTGCTTGTGGATGCCAAAGAGAGCACTTAATCCCCTGGAGTTTTGTGAGCTGCCTACTGGGTGCTCGGCACCAGACTGATGATTTCTGCAACAGCAGCAAGCATTCTTCTTCTTTTTTTCCTGGGGTGGTGAGTTTCAAGACACTGCTTCTCTGTGGTAGCCCTAGCTATCCCAGAACTCCCTCTGTAGACCAGGCTGGCCTTGAACTCTGAGTTCCAGTTTAATCCTCCAGAGCTGGCATTAAAAGCTTGTGTCACTTCACCCAGAATGCAGCAAGCATTCTTAACTACTGAGCCATCTCTCTAGCCCCTCTTTTGGTTTTTCTATAAGAATTTCAACTTTGTGATTTCCATTTAAATCTATCTTTTCAAAAATTATTAACATGTCTTCTCAGGGTTGGGCAATGGCCGCGCTAACAGGCGGAGCGTGTTTATGGAGTCTGCAGTCAAGTGGTTCTCACATCATCCAGCTGACTCATCTCTGTAAAGGTAAAGGCTCTCTCCTGCGTTCCTCATACTTATTAACTGTTACTTTAGTTACCTGGGTTTAATTCCCGAGGCTTTCAATAAAAATACCATTATTTTGTATTCTTAATGCAGCTAGGTGGTTGCCTGATGTTTTAATACCCACTCATTCCCTAGCTCAACATCATTAAACATCCGTGTCGGGTGGGTAATACTCAAGACCTTTCTCTTATTTTGGTTTTGTTATAGAAGCAGAGCTTAGTGAGGGAGAACCATGGTGAGTTAAAAGAATTTCAAAGGGCTTTGACCTTCTAGTTGTGGCTTTTCCATCAATATTTTACATATTCAGAATCAGCCAGGACAGAAAAACCTGTCACACTGTCGACTGGGCATCTGAGCCTGGTGCACCTGTCTCATCCACACCTGGTCCTAAGGATAAAGGTGAAAGTAGAGGACTAGAATGGATGAATCTCAGTATGTGGTGACATTAATAGACTTGTGTTTAACTTAGGAGGAGACATTCAGAATGACACACCACTGGAGTTTAACAATAAAAATCGTGTCTGTTCCTACCACTATCTTTGACCAACCTGGAAAACCACATTGACATTCTAAAGAGACGTCAGCACTGTTTTTCCTTGGCTGCTGGGCTCTCTAATGAACACGGAGACTGCTGTTTCGTGTTTGCATAGCAACCAGTCCCTGTGATCGGGAAGCATTGCAGCTTGCTTGTCTGAAAACATTGGTAAACAGTAGCCTGAGAGGAGGCAAGCACCATTTCAACATCTGTGCATGACAGGTACAGCTCACAGGCTTGGGAATAGACTTCCCCAGAGGTGGACTAACTTGCTGTTCTTGGAATAAATTGTGTACACAGAAAGTAAGATTGCACAGGGTCGGGTATTTCTCAAAGCACATGTTTGGTTTCAATAATACGCTGTTCTGTTTTCAAATTCAAGATTCAGATAAGCATCATCCTTCCTGGGGTCATCTTGCTTACTAGATGCTAGGGGATTGCTGACACCATGCTTGTCATTTCTGTGTCCCTGTTAGTGAGTACTTGCTGCTTTGCATATTCCCTTGTTGTTTTGAGACAGTCTAGCTATGTACACCTGAGTAGTCTAGTATTTGTTTACTAACCCAGGCTGGCTTTGAACTCCAAAGGATTCTTCTTCCTCATCCTCTTCAGTGGTAGGAAGAGGGGATATACCAGCATGCTCAGCCTTCTCAGAATAATTTGTATCACTAGAACATTAATTTAGAATTATTTTCTTGGAATAAATCTGGACTGCAATGTTAAACGTGCTTGTCAAACTACCCGTGCCCCAAATCTCCCAACTGAAAAATCTTACTCACTCTCCCTTCTTCTGAATAATTAATTCAGAACCAAGGACTCACAAAAGGCACAGGGAAATGATGTCAGGAAGGTTTGGCTTTTTTTTTTTCTTGAGAAAAAGTAGCTCATCTTGGGTCACTGCTTGAGATAATAGAGTTTAACTGTGTCACAGATAGAGAAGAAATATAATAGCAAAGTCCCAATTAAATTAAGGTGACATTTCCCCTTTGAAAGGCTCATTATGAAAACACTCATTTCTCCTCATTCCCCCCCAGGCTGTATTTTGGACAACCTTTTTAAAAGTTTGTTTTGTAGATAGAATTTGTTTTCCTATTCTCCATATGGAGACATGTGTGGGGATACTTTGCCCCCAGGAGGCTCCAACCAGATCTATTTATATGGTCAAGTAGACTAGGTCATGGGCAGGCACCAGATCAGGATAAAATGAGAACTGGATTTCTCAAGAATGAGAAGCATTTATTTCCCTCCTGGCATTATTTAGGAATAGAGGAAATAAGTCACAAGCTCTATAATACTAAAAATGTGTCTAAATTTGGTTCTACCTACAGGAAAAAAAAAGAATGAATGCAATCAGTATATTTAAAAACTCTTAGCAACCTATAGTTTAGTAAGGATCTCGTCACTGTACCCCCTCCAGGCCATGGCTGCTGCTGTACCCAAATATTTGTAAAGCTTGATTTTACATATATCTTCTCAGTTGTCCATCCATCCACCCACCCATCCATCCATCCATCCATCCATCCATCCATCCATCCATCCATCCATCCATCTGTTCCTTCTCTTTATTATGCACCACTGTGTTTGAGACACTGTGCTAGGACTTACTAGTTTATACAATGGAGTAGATATACTCATTATAGTAACAAGTTGGTATCACCAATGAAAACCAAGGGAGCATGTCAAACAGTGTTGAGAGTGGTGACTATATTGTTTGAATAGAACCTTCCTATCGTGGGACTTAAAGCAGCAACTCAGTATCACCATCAGTACAAATTAGAAATCAAAGCATCAGCACCCTTGTTCCTTCCCTCTGCTCTGTCTGCAGGAGTGGATACTTTGTTGACTGATGCAGCTTCTCCTTCCCTCTGCTCTGTCTGCAGGAGTGGATACTTTGTTGGCTGATGCAGCTTCTCCTTCCCTCTGCTCTGTCTGCAGGAGTGGATACTTTGTTGACTGACGCAGCTTCTCCTTCTCTCGGCTCTATCTGCAGGAGTGGATACTTTGTTGACTGACGCAGCTTCTAAAAGTCCCAGGCATTGCTGTATTGCAGATAAATCACTCAGATTACTATCTTGGTTCTTATATGAGTTCCTACTTTATTTCACCTCTGTGTCCAAATTTTCCTTTTCATGTAATAAAGATATAAGTCATATGGATTAAAGGACCACCCTCTTCCACGTTAACATCACCAGACAATCTATCTATCTATCTATCTATCTATCTATCTATCTATCTATCTATCTACCTACCTATCATCCATCCACCTGTCTATCTACCTATCTATTTATCCACCCATCTATATTTATTTTTGTGTGTTAATGTATGTGCATTATATATGTCTGGGCATGTGTGTGTGTCTGCATGTATGTGTGTCAAAAAGAGGTTGACGTCAGATGCCACTCCTCAATTGCTTCTCCACTTTACTACTTATTTATGCTTGACACAGGTTCTGTTATTGAACCAGAATTTTGTCAATTTAGATATACAGGCTGGCTACGAAGCTATAGGATGCTCCTGTCTTTGCCTCCCCAGCCTTGGGATTCTAAGTGCATGTTGACACACCATGGCTGAATATGTGGGTCCTGAGAATTGAAATCGGGTCTTTATGCTTTGTGACAAATACTTTACAACAGACCCGTGTCTCCCATCCATCATCGGAGGTTAACAGAGGGCATTTGCCATTGCTTCACTTCTAGATAATGTCACTTCTGAGGTAGCGCAGTTAGTGTATCATCACTGACTTCCTTTACTTATCTACTTACTTACTTATTCCTGGAGAGATTGAAGATGATCGCGGATAACAGCACCGAATCTCATGGGATGAGTAAGGACTGAAAGGCAAATGGCAGATGTGTGTGAGAATGTGTGCATACATGCGAGTGCATATATGCACAATGGTAGAGGTGCAAGTGACATGCATTCCAGGCAATGACAGTGCCATCATCAAAATGTCACTGTTGTTGATAGCGGCACACCAGGACATTATATGGCTACCTAAACTGGGGCATAAACCCATAGAACTGTGGCCCTTGCATTAAATGTCATTGATGACATTAAATGTGGACAGCATTCTCTCCCCAAGTCTTGGAAGCTATCGTTTGCTTGTGTGGTGACCAGCTGAGCAAACAGAAATACCAGGGAGGGATTCAGCAGCCAAAGTGGCCCCCTAGGCCACAGGACCAGGTGTAAATGTGGGAGGGTTTGCCCCAGTCAGTGTTCAAGGTAGCGCAGCCTGTGTAAAGACGCTCTACTCAAGGATCTTCTCTCTAGAGTTGGACACCACAACCTGCACAGGTTGGGGGGGGTTGGGAAACTGACTTATCAACTAAAACTGCTTTATCCATCTCCTGAGGTAAGAAAGGGTAGAAAAGTTCAGAGCTGGAAATACGGAATGTAGATCCAGGACACCCGCTTGGGTTCTCACTGTGTGTGATATCTTCAAGGGTCAACCTCCCTCCTGCCACCACAGAGTACGCCTGTGCCTGAACCAGCTTCTGCTTGCCTACAGCTGGCAAATGAGTGCCACCTCCCTTCCAAGCTCCCGAGTGGCAAGCTTGTTTCAGGACGACGGGGCTCTTTGGCTGCAGGATTGATCCCTTTTTTAAAATTTGTACAGCAAACACACAGTATCTGGGCCCCCATTTATTCTTCTAGACCAGCCCAGGAATAGAAAGCCTGGGAAAGGGACGGGGAAGGCAGGGCCAGATTATGAAAAGGACTGTCCTCCAGCAACTGCTGCCTGGAGCTTGTTCCTTGGATACTGGTGTCTGCTCTGGTTTTGATTTTTTTCAGATTTCACAGCAGGCTGTGTGTTCTTTGTTGTTGTTTGTGGGTGGTCTACAAGTCTGACCTGAAGTTGTGCATATGCTCTGGCTAACAAACTTGGCCCTCGTGGCTCGTTAGCCTCCTTCTCACTGATCGTCAGAACATGGAAGCAGACATTTGTAAGACCTTTGTTTCTCACCATCAAAGAGGCCTTAAGTCTCCTGTCCTCAACACCAACCTGAGGTCTTCTCTGATCACCCAGATCTCATCTAGGTGTGAAAATGAACCTGAGTTGTGTTAGATCTTTAAAACTGACTACTAATAAACTTTGCATTGTTCTCCAGTGAGCAGTGCACAAGATGACTATCTTAGGTGCATGCAGACTACACTGGTGGAGAGAGGCCAAGTCACGCTATCTCCTTTTCCTTCCTTCGTGGCCATCCTGACTTCCTTTTGGGGGCTATGAAGGAACTGTGGCCATCACTAGATTCTCGTGAAGCATAGTCTCTGCACCTGTTTTTCATAGTTTTGTGATTTGCTTCAGGCGTGAGCAGCAAGGGACTGTCATCAGAAGAGAAACAAGCCTACATGTTAAAGGAACAGGTGTCCAATAGAAAAACCACTTGCCTGTCTATCCAGGAGTGCTCTCTGCAGAACCCAGATGTAGGAGCCCCTGACAACATCTCTCCCTTTCCACTATGACAGGGACCCAGCAAGCCCTCTGATTCCCGTTCTCCCATCATGCGTTTTTGTGGTTAGGGCTGGTCAGTTGAGTGAGGACCTCAGTTGGATGTACTCTTCTGTCTCTATACCCTTATGTTAAAACAGAGCCTTTGTGTTTTTAAATCTCCATCTTCCTCTAGTAGAAAGCAAATCCAAAACTCGATGCAGGTGTATCTTTACCACCGCCCACTAGTCACACACCGTGGATCAGCTGAGGGTTTAAACAAGCACTTGTTTGTCACCTGTTCTTATCTGGGATGCTCCTGTTCTATTTGGGTACTGAAAGGCATTCATGACCATTCAGAGCATGCTGTTCTGTGATAAATAACATCTTTTACACACTTCCACAGTGATGCTTTAACTTGTTCATTCATAGAAATCTTCCAGTTATAGAAAGTATAATAAAACAGCTCGGCTTCTGCTCACAGGTTTTTTTCCCCCTCCTCCTGGAACCAATGAGAATTTAAGATGTTGTTACTTCAGGGGCAAGTGTAAGAGTTGTGACACGACACTTGAAACACACTAAGGATGTGCCTCAGTGTCTAGAGTGAGGTACGATTTAGGAACAAGAGAATTTAGGCAATGGTTTTGATAGGGGATCGATGAGAATAGAGCCATGCCTCTAATAGTGTGAGGGCAGGAGATGCTGGGTCCTTAGCACTCAGGAGACAGAAGTCATATTTATTTCTCTGCTGGAGGATTGGTACTTGACCAATACAGACAAGGAGACAAGGTGCTGGATTCATTGCAGGCAGCAGAAACATTCTTTTCAAGGTTAAATGCAGTTAGGAACTAGCTTGCATCAGTGAAAGCAAGTTTCCAAAACATGCTTCTCCTCAGAGTCACCTACCTGTGTGAGTCACCTACCTGTGTGAGTCACCTACCTGTGTGAGTAACCTACCTGTGAGAGTCATCTACCTGTGTGGATTACCTACCTATGTGGGTCACCTATGAGAGTCACTTACCTGTATGAGTCAACTATCTGTGCGAGTCGCCTGGAAGTTTTGTTGAAAAGACAGTTCCCAGGTGATCCTAAGGCTTTTGCCTATAGTTTACAGTCTAAGTAGCAGCAAACATCTTCAGTCAAGCTTGGAAAAATATCACACCTTTGGTCTTAGACCTCTGTGTGACATTGCCCCATTACAGTTGAAAACGTTTGAATTAACTTTTCTGTCATTGATATTTTCTAAATTATGGAATCAGGAAAAAGATTTGGGAAGAAATAAAAGGAATATTATGCAGCCTGCCAAGCACCCACGGTGATAAGAACAAGTCTAGAAGCCAAAAGCCTTGGCCTCAGGAACTGGTCCTCAGAAATGAAAAGCTGTGGTCAGGGTATGGTTAGCTGAGTTCTACACAGCAGGACAGCCACCCAGGTGGCATAACATTAAATGTATTCAGAGGGATAGGGCTGTAGTCAGAGGGATGTGGCCAGCCAAGTCTGCCCATGGTGCCAACACCCATCTAAAGTATGCCCTCAGATCGAGGAGGACAGCACACCCTCACTTGGTGAATCAGTTGGGGCTGGCTGTTATGACCACACAAGTTACGTTGTACAAACACAATGATCAGAAGTCTATCTTCAGTGACCCACATGTAAACCCAGACGAGGTCAGGGCAGTCATGCAAAGTAGATTTTATGGATGGCATGTTGTTAAATTTTAAAAGATGTCTTTATGCCTTTAAAAGATGACTACACACCCTTTGAGTAAATTCATGGGCTTATCTGCTTCGGTGTGTGTGTGTGTGTGTGTGTGTGTGTGTGTGTGTGTAGTTGCATCTCAACTGACTACTTGAGTTTGTGCTACTTCTTCACTGAGCTTTCAATAGAGTAAGTGCAACCTAAATGTAGTTAGACAGAAACAAAGAGATTAGGCACAAGCAGCCCATCATTTCTAGTAAGCAGGGGCATCCTGTTCTGGTGGCTGTGGAGCAGGGGCAATCTGTTCTGGTGGCTGTGGAGCAGGGACATCCTGTTCTGGTGGCTCTATAGCTTTTCTCACTCTGATTCAATGCTCCCTTTCCCTGAAGGCATCTTGCTGTTTACTAGTGGGGCTGCTTATTCCTTTGACAGTAATCATAGATGTGGCCAGTGCAGCAAAGAAAACCAAATGCAGCCTGCATTCTCCTCACAATGACATAAATCACACAACCAGCTTGAAATGCAGCCATCTAACTCCACAAGACACAGTTTCCCTGGAGGTCTTTCCCCTACCGTAAAAATTGTCTTTTAGACATAAGAAAATAACTTTATATTCAGTAAATATAATGACCTTGGAATGACATATGGATGAAAGAGAGTGAGATAGAATTGCCTCTGGGACAGAAAAAATATTTAAAATGTTGCTCAAATATACATATTAACCATCAGTAAAGAGAACAATCTGTAATGAGAAAATGGAAAATGTGTTTTTAACTCAAATAAAAATGGCTAAAAGAATTCCCAAGGTCCATCTGTATAATTAGACCCTTGGCCCCTTGAAATCTAAACCAAGGAAACAAAAATTCCTAACATGAGCCCCTGGAAAAACATGGCCCCAGGAGCTGGACTCTGCTTGGGATTGTATGTATGCAGCTGGACTCCATTTGAGATCGTCCATATGCATCTGAAGGGGCTGGATGGCTCATGTGCTGCCTCTCTGCAAGTCGAAGCATCACCAACCAATCTAAAACATTTCTTTCTGGATAATCAAAAAAATCCCCTCCTTTTTTACAACCTGTTCAACACTGTTTATAGAGTCTCACATGGTGGTCTGCACAATGTTAGACCTGCTTCCTTTATTTAAGGTGAAATAGCTGGTTGAAATAGTTTATCGATTCCTATACTCACACATGCATGTACCCATCATCCATCCATCCATCCATCCACCCATCCATCCACCCATCCATGCACCCATCCATCCACCAATGCACCTATCCATCCACCAATGCACCCATCCATCCACCAATGCACCCATCCATCCACCAATGCACCCATCCATCCACCAGTGCACCCATCCATCCACCAATGCACCCATCCATCCACCAATGCACCCATTCATATCCCTATCCATGCACACATCCATCCATCCATCCATCCATCCATCCATCCATCCATCCATCCAACCACCAATCCATCTGTTTGTCCATTCTTACACTAATCCATTCATTCAGCATTTGCACAGCACCCACCTTGTGCCGGGTCTCTTTTAGACATGTGGGATAGAAGCAGGGTACTACATATTTCTATGTTGCCTTTCAAGTTATGTTTACAGATTTAATCACTTTCTGCTCTTCATGGCTTATGATAATCCATATTTTAAAACCAATGTGGTAAAAAAAATTACTAGGGCTAAATTCCCGTGAATGCTAAAAAGTCTTTTGCAATATTTCTATAAGAATTAGAAAGTCAGTGTGTCTCCAGTCTGGATTTTTAAGCATCAATTTCATTTTTGGTGTTAAGGTAGAAGGACGCCTTCATGTTTTATTCAGTGAATTTCTGTAATTTCTAGACCCATTGCACACACATCGAGTCAACACTGGAGAGTGTGAAAGTCAATATTTAGTATCTGAAACTCAACTCACAGACTTGACATCTGAGGGAGGAGATAGACTTACAAGTTGACCATTAGATTGGAGTTTGGAAAACTTCTTCATTATAGAGGAATATTGAAGAGTGGTGGTGAAGAAGCATGGAAGGAACGCGTGTATGCACAACCTACCTGGCAGCTGTCACATTGATACATTGTAGGACAGTGCTTGGGAAGGCAAGCATGGCGAAGCTGTGGAGTTCTCTTCTCTTCCTGAATGAGCACTAGCTCTTAGGATTGACTGACATCGATGGTTTGCTCCTGGTGGGGGTATACTATCACTTACTCCATTTATTTAAGGAAATAGCCAAGCACGTACAGATCATTGACACTTTGTGTCTTCATCTATTTTGTGCGTCTGCAAAAGGCTTTCTGAGTCTGGAAAATTTAGAAAGAGCAAAAATTTATTTCTTACAGTTCTAGTGGCTGTGAAGTCCAAAGCTGAGGGACCATGTCAGGGGAGGGCCTGCATCATCCCATGGTTGAAGACAGGAGGGAAAGTGTACCTACAGATCTGCACACCAAGAGAGAGGAAAGAGAAGGAAGGGAGTCTGACCCGGTCATTCATTAGGAACCCAGTCCTGCTGTTTTGAATGCACTCATGGGAAGGACACTCATACGTGTATAAGAACAACCTACCTTTCAGTGCTACTGCCTCGGGAATTAGGTTTTGAACATATGAGCTATGGAGGATACATTCAAGCCACAGTGCCTTACTTCCTGAGGATTTTCTTCTTCTTCTAAATGTAATGTGAATCTTCACTATTATCTACTTTCAAATTAAAATGATATGGATTCATAGCTTATCTGAAGGTCTCAACTGTTTCTCTGATGCTAACTTATAACTAGTTTTGTACTTGGTTTACTCTGACAACTTTCTCTTCTCAAGTTTCAGTTTTCAATAGCAAATGAGTGCTCAAGGATTTTACCCTTCCTAGAACGCACACAGAGACACAGAACAACACACAGACAGACAGACAGACAAGCACACACACACTCCCTCATAGACATACACCCATGAAATACACACATGCACATATATGTGCACACACAGAGAGACACAGCCACAGCCACAGACACACACATATATAGACACAAACATGCATACACACACGCACACACATATATAGACAAAAACATGCATACACACAGACATAAACACAGACACACACACACACATACACATACACACTAACCCCCACAGACACACACACATGCAATACACACAGACATAGACACAGACACAGACACAGACAGACAGACACACATGAAATACACACAGACACACAGACATACAGACACACTCACACACACTGTTCTCCCTCACATGCAATACACACATGCACATATGTGTGCACACAGAGACACAGACACACATATATAGACACAAACATGCATACACACAGACATAAACACAGACACACACACACACTAACCCCCCCACATGCAATACACACAGACATAGATGCAGACAGACACACATGCAATACACACATACACACATGCACACATACACACACACTAACCCCCACAGACACACACATATGCAATGCACACATGCACACATATGTGCACACACACAGAGACTCAGACACATACATATAAACACAAACGCATGCACATGCATGAGCACATGTGCAACACACACACACACACACACACACACACACACACACACACACACACACGCACTCCTTTGCCTCCATGCTCCATCCTGGAGTCGACACTGCCTGTATTTAGTGCTGAGATGTTCTGAACCCCCTCTTCACCATCTCTGTGACTTTCCTTGCCTGCTCCTTGTGTGTGATTACTTGTTTCCTGGACACAATAACTTAAACAATCAGTAGACTCCTTTGTTCTAGAGGCTCTTTCTCCTGACAGCTTCCTGAGAAAAGGTGCAGAGAGAAGCACTGAACCCTGAATGTCTGACACCTTCTTGTTCGTCTCTCACACGAGTGATGGTGAGGCCGCCTGTAGGAAACTAGGTGGGAACTAGATCCTGTTCAGAATTCGATGATGTGTATTGATTATTTATCGTCATTTGCAAGCAGGGTAATGGGAGCTTTTCTAGTACCCTGAATATTGATCATCTGTTTTACATTTAGAGAGCTTCATGAACTGACTTTTGTTGCTAGTATTCTGAAATGTAAAAAGAGCAAGAGTGAGCGGGTAGTGGCCTTTTCTGTACTTGGTGTTATACTTGGAAGTATTTTTACTGTGGAAACTTGTGTATTTCAGTTTTATAAATTGTATTTATGGCATTTCTCAGATATTTTTCCCCTTTCTGGTTTTTTTTTCTTTCTAACTCAAGTTCACATCACTTAAGTTTGAAACATAAATTAGTAGCCTGGCTTTATTTTATTTTATTTTATTTTGAGGCCCGGTCTGAAGAAGCTGAAACTGGAGTCAAGCTCATTATGTAGCCAAGGATAACTGTGAGTGAACTCGGATATTTCAATCTTTTTCATGAGTGCTCCATGAATGGATCGGTGCCACCATGCCTGGTTTATGTGGTTTAGTGAATGGAACCCAGGGTGGTGTATGTTAGAAATGAACTCGGCCAACTGAGTTACATACCAAGGCTCTTGAAACACATTTTCTTCTCACTACTTATCCGTCTGTATTTTTTTTCCATTCCTTCTAGAATGTTCCCCGAGTCCCATTTTCCAATTCACATATTGAAAACTTTCTTTTCCTGGTCTTGTTTTATTTGTGTCATCTGAGGTCACTTTCTGTTGAGTGGGCTTGTTTTTGGAAACAATTCCAAGTAGAGTATCAGTTTCTCATGACTACAAATATCTCCAGGTTCAGTAACCTGCCAGATTGTTCAGGGTACAATGTTCTGCTCTACTTCCTAGAAGGTTTTATTATTAGTAGAATATAAGCATCAAATGGAGAAAAGGGATTAAAAACAAAGCTTTCTCACACTTCAGAACGTCAGCGTTCACATGGCCCTTGAGCCGCTGTGGTCCCTTTCCTCATAGGTTCTCTGTATCACTTCTCAGCTCCATATTCCAATGCATGGCTTCATCACACATAGAGCACCAAAGCCAGACCAAACCCAGCCTGCTGAACCAAAGAGTTTATTAGGTTACTTACAGGAACATGATTGAAGGGATCCTTATAGTAGCCTAGATGACCTAGATGATGAATAGGTACAAATATAGGTGACAAGATATAGATATAGGTATAGATACATCCAATCTAATGTTAGTGTTACTCCTATGTGCCTATGAGTAGAGATGACCACTTAGAACGGCATAACCTATCAGATGAACATTAAACATAAGCCGTGCACCTTTGGAGGCATGGTGCCATGTTTTCTCTCTGCTCAAACATGGTTTTTCTTACCCACACCAGTAAATAATAAACTTTAAGCCTTCTCTTACTTTGAGAGGAAACAAACATGATCAAGGAGTTTTACAGAGGAGAAATGTGGGCTTTCGGAATTCTTAAAGAGATATTAAATCTGATGTGTTTAGTCCTCTCTCTTGATACTTACTTCAAAAGTGCTCAGTGCTGCCACAGCTGGGACACTGCTCGGTGTCATCAGCTGTTGGCCAAGTGACTGATTACAGGTCCAGCCAGTCTCTAAGTTTGCGGCTTGCAGTTGCTCTTCTTCGTTGTTCTTTGTAGTCTTTTGAGACAGAAGGAATGGAAATAGAAGCCCAATATTCCTTGGACCCAGAAATCCAACTGAATAAAGGATTAATGTTCTCATGTCACTTTAAGGGTAAAAAGAGTTTCAAGCTGTCTAGAAAAAGAAATGAAACAAAACAAAAACAAAATGTCCATTTTGAGCCGACCCAGAAGTCACTGCAAAGGCCTAATGCACCCCCACAACCAACATTAAACACAATTTTTCCTGGGCCACAGCAACAATATGTACCTTCACCAAGCCATATCACCATGTTCCAGTGTGGGGCAAGTGGGGCAGGGAAGAACAGGTCTGGAACAAGAATAAGGTTGAGGGGTGTCCAAACCCCAAAAAATCTCATCTCGAGAATGGCATACTCCACAGCTCCTAGACCCATGACCCCCATGACCCCCACCTCCGTCTTTTGTAGCCTCTTGGCCAAATTCCAGGTTTAAGCACATGGCATCACTCTTCGTGCAAATAAAATCTGAGCCCCAGCCAATAACATACACTCTCTTTGAAAAAACCCCTACCTACTCCCCAAGGTTTATATAGCTCTTGTTACCTCTAATATAGAGAGCTGCTGTTTTACAGAAAAGTGTCTAGAAGAACTTTTTGACATTCTCCCTTAAAGAAGAACTGTAACACTGAAAATTTATCTCAGAGAAGGCCTCTTTTCCCGGCATTCACTCGGCCGGCTGGACCTAGATCCTGAGAACTCAGCGGCCCCGCCCGGACAAACTTAGCTCCTTTCTTTCCAGTCCAGCTTGCAGTGGTACCTGGATACCCTAAAGGGAAGAAACTGGGCCCACACGCCATCACCATGTTCCATATAACCATGGCTCACAATGTTCACGGCTTGGCCAACTACTGCAAATGTGGCCATTCTGTAACTCCCGATGATTCACTAGTCTTTGTAAAATACGTATATTTTTCTCTTGGAAAATTTCCCAAGTCTCAAGGCAACCCAAGGAGACCGCCAGGATTTGAGCCATTGCCTGGAGCTTTCTAGATTGGTTAGAATGCATCTGGCAATTGAGAAATAGCTAATCTTGTTCCAGCTTCACACAGCCTCAGAGTTCACACCATGCATGCTGTTAAATTTAGGTTTGCAGCTCCAAAAGGTAAGGCGGCATCTCAGCATGAATAACTGCAAAGAGCAAATGGTATTTCTGGGCAAATCACTTAACATGAGTGTACGCTGGGCAAGTCCAGCGCCTTGCCGGTTCCTTTTATTCTGTGTCCCGTGGACCCGGCTGTGGTGGAGTGGGGGATGACTGGGTGCATACTCTGGATTGAAAAAGTTCTCCAAGTTTGATTATGAGGTTGGGAACCATTTCTCACACACACACACACACACACACACACACACACACACACACACACACACACACACACACACACACACACTGCCGTCACACTAGGCATCTACATGGCTCTAACCTACTAGGAGAAAAACACAATCAACTATTGGCTCAGACTCTCACATGTCTTTGTGCTTGTTGGGCTGGGAGATGACTCAGTGGAATACTTCAGGACCTTGACTTTGCCAGATTTTCTAATTTCACTTCCAGGAGAGCAACCCCCTGCGGAGACAGGAGAGAGAGGCAACCATCCTCTTAGAATGAGACCAGGAAGAAAGCCATGCTTTACAGAGGGGTAGAGATGTACGTTCTCTGTCCATGATATTGGGAGTTAGGCGTGCGTACTTAGGGCCCGGCCCCTGCCACACCAGTTCCCACGGTTTGTCTTTGGACCACTGACCTTCTCCGAGCTCATCATCTAGAAGTACCAAAGACAGCATCTTGGGAAAGTACTGTAAGAAATAGGGGCAAAGGAGACTCTGGATTTTGTTCTTCTGCTGGCTCAGCAGCCTTAACGTGTTAACTGATGCCATGGATGTCATGTGCAGCTGCAGAGAGCTCAGGCACATCGATGAAGCTGCATATGACACAGCCACACAGAGGCTGCGTCTCCTTTCTGGGGAGGCATCAGAGCTGCCACCTGGGATCCAGAGAGTGACTTAGCGAGCCTGAGGAGGATGCAGTGTTGACGTTAAATATTTACTAAGCATACATGGCATTCAAGAAGGCAGATGGATTCATCTCCAGTAATGCTTCACGTATGGCAAGGCCGTCCATCCAAGCACGAGCAGGTCGTCATCCAATCACTAATGAGATGGTGCCTTAGGACGCAGTGTTGTCTCCTCGGTGCCTACCAGGCTGGAATGCTACCCTGCCACTTTCTCCCCCCTCGCTTCGCACCCACACAATTCACTGGCAAAGCACCGTATCTTCAAGATAAACAGTCACAGTGACAGTGGATCTTGGCTCAGTGTCAGTATGTCTCATCAAATCCACACACATTCAACAAGCATATTGTATGGAAAGTCCCCAAGTTCACAGTTGTGTTGGAGCCTCTGCTCTGGTCTAGGCATTTTTAACTGAAACAAGAATGTTCTCTCCTCTCCCTGTCTCTGTCTCTGTCTCTCTGTCTCTGTCTCTCTGTCTCTTGCTTTGTGTGTACAAGAATATGTTAATGCATATTTGTCTACACTTGTATTTGTACCAAGAAAGGAACTAATAAACCCATTTTCTTTTGCTTTCAATAATACTAATTGCTACTACCAAATATTTTGGATTACATCACATCCTATGAGCAATACTCATTAACTCTGCTAGTAGTATTTTAGCATAATTTTTTATCGAAGTGGGCAATGTTAATCCAACTGTCATATGAGAATGCTTCATAGTCTCTAGGACTATGGGTTGTTAGTCTTTGTTTTAAAGAAGTTTTTTGGAACACTTTTAGGATCCTAGCAAACTTCAGCAGAAGGTGCTGAGATTCCCTTCAGGAGTCTGCCCGCCATGCCTTGGCACTGCCTAAAGCACTGTCACCACCCTACCAGAGGGGTGCACTTGTGACGCCTGCCAGACCTGGCCCATCAGTACTACAGACTAAGCTTTATGCTCTGTGTGTTTGCTTCAAGCTATTATGAGAATTCGCAATGGACAATGGACCATATCATAGCTCTTTAAGTTTTTCTGATTTGGAATCATAGGCCACTAATACAGAGCTGTTTCTCTCCAGGTTACAGAGACAGAATTTCCTCTATGAAGGACACAGGGTTCCCTCTTTGTACAAGCCTGGGTGTTCTCAAGTCCTGTATTTGGGCTCTAATCTATTTTGAAATCTTCTTTCCCGAATCTCAACCAAACACTTACCTGTCAGAGTTGAACTTGGTTTGTTAGCCCTTGACTCTTGGGTAGCCAATGACTGCAGGCCTCCTTTCTCACCGAGGTCTTAACCCTGTGGACTCCTGTGCATCCCAAGGCCAAGTCTGAACATTGGCAGTTCAGCTTAAACAGACCGACTTAAACAGACTTTGCTGTAATTTCTGGTCTTCTCTCTTCACGATCTAGAGACAGGGATGCTTAGCCCTCCCTGTCCCTCCTGCCCTCAGGAGGTGTTTATCTTATATTACTGCTTCTTAATGTCCCAACTCACCCACTTCTACCCTTTATGTATCACCAAGCATCTTTCTTGTCTCCAAATTATGAATTGTTTCTATCTCCATCAGAAGTATGATGCAGGGACATTGGGTAAACCAAGATTGGTGTCATTTCCGCTCCACTGTGCTGGCTCAATGTCATCCTTGCTTGCTTCCCAAACGAGTGTTGGTTGTAAGGCGGTACATATCCATCCTGAACATCAAGGGTGAAGAAAGCTACTTCTCATAGACTCCATAATAGGTTTTTCCAGTGCATCTTCCAGCATCTAAATAACCCGAGAAACGACCGGAACATGAGCTATTTCATTTGTAAACTGAAGAATCAGGTAAATGTGAATATTTCTTTATTTAGCCAGTGGGGGTGGAAATCACTGCAGATTGTAGAAGTGGAACCACTCGCTAGCTGCTGCTTGGCTGGTACTTTATGCTCACCCACAGTTACAGTGCTGGGTGGGGAGAAACGGTTATGAAAATAGAGTTAGGGACAACTGCCAAGAGAACACGCATTCTATAAGCCAGCTTAAATTGTCTCCATACATTTCGAATTTAGAAATCTCACCAATCCACATATGGAAAACATTCTTCTATGCATCGGAGGCTGGGGTAGTGTAAAGCAGCAAAGAGGGTGTGTGCGCCGCACCTTGAGCCTTGCGCATGCTTCCCGCATCTTGCTAGCTTCCCCAGCTACCAACAGAAGCGTGGACTATAGTAGCTGATTCCCAGAGGCTGCTCGTGTCTCTGTTTATTCGGATAAGCGCATCACACTCACTTCTTAAAGCAGTCTGGTTCTCATCGCTTTTCTGAGTTTTCTTGTTCTTGGTTGGAGGAGGTACAGTCTTGTAGCCCAGGTTGCCCTGCTGCTTATTGCCTGCCAATCCACATTGGTCTCTAGCTGATGGTGGTCCTTCAGCCTCTAAGTTCTGAGATTACAGGAATTCATCACCACTCCTGGCCAGTGTGACATTTTGGTCTTACCTACCTCAACCAATAATGTCAACCACCCTTTAATCATTGGGTGCCTGGCCATTGTGCCCCAGAAAAGCCACATCCTGGACATTCTGGGCAGCTACTGTTGCTGATTAGGAGGGAAGGCTAGCCTTGCCCGTTCTGAACATGCTAGAACAGACCTTTGGAATCTGAACAGTAGAATGTCTGGGCTCTATACATCTGTCACCATCGTTCTCCCAGGTATAAAAACACTTCTTTCTAGAACTTTCTCCACAGCTCTTTCACGCCCAAAGTAACCACTGTGAAGGTCACATGACCAGTCTGTTGAGTGCTTGGCCAAGAGCTCTTCTGTACCTGATTTTCGTGTATAAATCATATTTATGAACTGTCAAGCTAATGCATGCTGAGTGAACAAGCAGTTCACACCCAGTGCCGAGACGGAATAGCAGAGGATCGGGTGGCATTTTGCTCACAATGGACAGGCACTATCATCAGAAGCCTTTTTGCCTTTTTGAAGTGGGACCTAGACAGCTTTTTGTTACCATAACACAATACTGGAGATAATGAACTTAAAAGAAAGACAGGTTTGTTTTGGCTCATGGTATCTGTGCTTTGGGCCTGTGGCAGCACAGGACCTGACGGCAGGAGCAGGTGGAGAATGAAGGCTCACCAGAAGGCAAAGAAGAGTAAAAAATGTTGGAGTTGGCATATTCCCTTTAAGGGTGCATCTCGGGGTACATGGCTTTCTTACACCAGGCTCCGCCTCCTCCTGGTAGAACCACGGACTGGGAAACCACTTCTCAATCAGTAACTTTTGGAGGGTGATTGATATTCATGTTCCAAATATTTTTCTTTTTCCAAGTTAAATACTATGTGGGAGCTCAGTAAATATCTGTAAAAAGGAGATCAGAAATAGGCCCCTAGTCTTACCATTCCTCTCAGGCGTGTCCATTCACTGGAGTCCTGGTCAGTGCTGTTTCCCAGCACTGGGTATGAATCCCAGGTTGCCTGGGTCTCACTTGATTGACACTCTCTTTTCCTCGACCATACATGGTGGCTCCCTGCTAATAACCGCTCACACTGTCTTCCCCACCGAGCCATCACTGGCCCCCTCACAAGTATGTCAGGTTCAAACTATTCCCATTGGATAGAAGATCAACAAAATGAAAGCATTAAATGGTTACTTAATAAAAACTATAGTTAGAATAATCCTAGCAAATAGATGTGTTGTAAAATTATTTTTAAAAAAATGTGTTAGAGTAATGGCAAATCTTAGTTAGCAGTACCGTATTATCTGCAAGACGAAGAAAGTCAATGTCATTTATTTGAGTACAATTATCATTGATTTCTTCAGTATCAGTGATTAGTAAACCCAAAGCCAGAATCCTTCCCATACCTGTCTCATGTTCTCCACTTGCTGAAGAGCATGTGTATCTTTGCAGGGCTCCCTTTCTTGCTATAAGTCATTGTCACATGGGCAGGAAGGAGCCCTGGAGGTGCTGATAGCAGGAAAGGCCCTTGACAGAGTCTGTCATGTGATTTGCAATGGAGATCCAGCACTGACTTTTAGACCATGACACACTAACACTGCATTGCAAGGTTCACTGACAGCATGAATCTAGGATAGGTAAAAGGGGGGAACCCTTGGTCCTGAGTAGGTGTCACTGGTACTTCTTTGGAAACCAGAAAGACCAAAGACAAAATTTGCTACTTCCTCACTTTCTCAGAACAGCTGTACTCTTCTCAAAGAAAACCAGGAAGATTTCTACTATAAGGAAACAAAACTGTGGTTGACAAAGCTTCATGCCAGTCCTGTTCCTTGGACTGTGACACACACCTTTGATTTCCCCTCAGCTGGTGACATTTCTCTGAGGTATGCTCCTTCCAGTTGTTGCCTTGAGATAAAGACAGGAAGCAGCAGTCGTCAGGCTTGGAAGGAATGACCAGGAAAACAGAAAGCACAGAGGAAATACAGATGATACGTGTGTGAGCCGTGCTAAGGTGGCCCTGCTGTTTAAATTTTGCAAGGGGACTTGAGGATGAAGATGGGCCATCTAGATATGCGGACTGGTGTGTGTGGTCAGTCTAGCTTTGTCAAATCTAGGTTTCCAAGAACTCAGGCCTAAGAACTGTTGTTTCCAATATGCTTTCAAAAATATGGCAGGTGAAAACATGTGCACAAAGCTCCACACCCAGCAAGTGTCAGGGTGAGTACATCATCTTACTTAGAGAAGCCATGCTCCATCATTTGTAGAAATGAAGCAATATGGATTTGTTAGTGAAAACTAAACAACATCATTACCCTGTCTTTACTACACTTTCCTATTAAAGCAACCACTTTCTACTGTTTTATATACCATTAGCAATAATTACATGTGGCTATAATATGCACACATTTTCATTAAACAAGAAAGCTAGTATCCCTTGGGGCTTTGTTCTGCTATTCTTCCTATTTATTTGTGTGTGCGCACGCACGCGTGTGTTCCCAGTCAATGTTGTAGATAGAATTGCTAGCATTTCCCTTTCTGTTTAACAAGAACAAACTCCTGCCTTAGAAAACACCAGCAGTGCCCTGTTTTCAGACTTGACACTCTAAGGATGTAAAACTCAAAGAGAAAAGGTGAGCAAGGGCTGGCCCGCCTGGTCTCAGCCAGCTCATCCTGCTTCTGTCTCTGTCTGCCTCCAGGACAAACAGTTCTGCAGGCTGTAGTAACGGAGGACTTCAGCTTTCCACAGGCATGACTCAGATCCCCGAGACAGTGAGTGAGTCCATGTGTCTGTCATCTCGGGAGTCTTTTCCTGGCCCCCCCCCCCTTGGAGCTTGGATCATACTGAACCACGTAAAAGGGTCCTGTAGAGTAAGAGATGGTTATGGCAGAGTCTGTGCAAGCAATGCTGGTTCTGGTCGCAGATGCTTCCCCCAACAAACCTCAGCCATGGTGTATTTCAAGACAAGAGGTAAAAATACGGATGCTACTTTTAAATGAAGGATGCTTGGAATAGCAAATGATAGCAAGAATTCTAACATTCTTTCCTCTAAGTAAGTGCGGCTTCCTGAAAAGGAACCAGCACAGTTGGTTTGGGGGCCATTTCTCTATTGGCATGAGGTTAGTTTCAGATGGATTTGCATTTCAGATGCTCCTGTCTTGTTGTTAAATTACTGAACATACATCATGTGTTCAAGCATCTTATTAAATGCCATCCTCCAAGCTTGCTCAAGGGACTGCAGCTGGGGCTCGTATTGAAATGTCAGTGGTAGGACCCATACAAAAGACAATGCTGAGTCCAGCTCTGGATCCAGTGGTTTTCCTTTGGTTCTTCTCATGCAACTGTCCCTACACAGGGAGCTTTTCCATTTCCATTTGCTGAAAACAAAATGTGTTGTTGTTGTTTGTTGTTTTGCAAGAGAAAAAAAACCCAAGATTTTATCTTCTGAAGATGATAAAGTTTAGCCTCTCACTATTTATACAGAAAATAATATATGTGTGTTTGTAATGAAAGACAATGTAGTAGACATTTGAGATATTATTTTTTATCAGAGAGAGAGAGAGAGAGAGAGAGAGAGAGAGAGAGAGAGAAGATTTCTCAGAAACCAAACCAACAAGAAAAGTTGTAGGAGAGATAAACATTCTGTCATGTTTTTGAACCTTCCTGATTATACTTCCGGGCAGACCATCTGTCCCCAATGAGGAGCTGGATGGATGAGACCAGAAGAATGTAACTCTTTGTAACATTTCTGAAACATTGAATTTGTTTCCAGTAGTTCAACTTCAGAGTAAATCTGCTGCCCAGATGTAAATTTAGAAGCATCAGAGTTCTTGGCTCCCTGAAGGAAAAAAATTTCAATTTAGAAGAAGCATTATAGACTCTAACAAGGGAAGAATGTCTTGAAATCTAAATTACCCAAAACAAACCAGGATGGCGCATAAGAGAAGTAAACGAAGAAATCAGCAGCAGGAGGAGGTGAACTTGAGCTGCCGCTGCTGTCTCTGGGGACACATAAAAACAAGATGCCACCAAGATGCAAACGGTGCACCCAGCCCTGCTCCTAAGCATCACTTACAGCACAGATTCACATGTCGTGATGTTCATCAAAGGGGCATGGAGTGTGCACGTGTGTGCTGTACGCATGTGTGTGCATGATTCATCTGTATGTATGTCACCAGTCTGCTACGAAGAGACAGATGGTTTGGGGGGAGGGTTGTCAAACAGAGAAGTGAAGTAATAAATCACGATAAAACCCTTCAGTGTAATGAAAGCAGACCAAGGGATGAGGGAGTCCTACAAGAGTCCATCCAGAAAAGCCGAGAAAGGTTGAATGGTGCCAGCAGGAGATTCCATGTGGCTGGGGGAGAGGAAAGAGACTGAGTCTAACCTTAGCATAAGAAAGGCAAGAGGAACAGCAGCAGGCAATGCCAGGGCCCTGGCTTGCTTATAATCCTAGGCCCAGGGAGGCAGAGGCAAGGGGCCTACCATGAGTTCTAAGCCTGGTCCACCTGATGGTCCAGGCTGGCCAGGTCTACATAGTGAGACACTATCTCACAAACAAAACAAAAAAACCAACCTCTCCTCCACAAAGCCTCCAAAGATAGGAGGGACCTAGGCGAGCAGAGGACACACAGAAGGGCCGAGAGGACATGACACTGCCTCAGCCTGCTGTTTCTCCTTGTTCACAGGGGATAAATGTCCCCACCAAATGGGCTGGACAAGTAGCCACTTCAGTTCAGGGAGGCTCTGGCTGTGACTCTCCACAAAGTCCCAGACTATCCCCTCAGGACGGTTCTAGAGACTCCATGCAGGTAGACTCTTTCTGTTCACTAACACCAGCCTCCGAATGCGCTTGAACACAGCGCTTTGGTAATCAAAAGGACTGACCGAAGCGAGTCTGACATATCCACAATAGGCCTAATAGCCATTGTACATGTGGCAATTATCCCTAAATAGGGCCTTATAAATCACTACATTGCGTTTACACTGCCGAACTGAACTTGTAATTTTCCATTTCATTAGGCTTATCATTGTCACGATAGGACAGTATAACGAACGCCATACACCCATCGCCTGGAATTTTAAATTGTTAACACTTTGTCACATGTGCGTTATTATTTTCTATGTAGTACTTAAAGCGGGCTTCAGAAATCATGACAAAATTTTTCCCTGAAGGCATTAGTAGTACCTGTAAAGCTAGCATTTTTCTACGTTCTCATTACGTCCTCTCGGCAAACACAACAAGCCAACGGTAACATCTCCGTATCACAGAGATCTGGTATGTTCTGATTTCTACAGTTGTGCTCCAAATGTCTTATCCTCATGTATTAAAAGGACCTTCCAATCAATGTTCTCTTTCATTTAATTCTTTATTATTTGGTGTGTGTGTGTGTGTGTGTGTGTGTGTGTGTGTGTACGCGCGCTGGGGATTAATCCTAGGGCCTTACGCATACCAAGTCCGTGATTGACTGAGGTGCATATCCACACCCTCTCTTTGAACCTTGAGTTGTCCCTCTAACCCTGACAGAAGAATTTGATGAGTTCCGTGGAAGAGGTACATCGCCTTCTGGGTTTGTCTACTTGTTTGCTCAAGAGATGTTGAACTTGGGTCTCTAATCCCCATATTTCCCATAAACAAAAAAAAATATTTAAGATTTAGTTTTCATTTTTGGGAAACCTTCTCAGTTGGTGCTTCTTTGCATCATGGCAAACGACATCAGGATCCACTAAGTGGTGCCCCGGAAGAGAAGAGATTGGCCCAGTGGGTTTCTGGGCTGAACAGCCAGTGTTAGCATTCTGTCTAAACTCCACCCCACAGTTACCTGGCAACAGCCAGGTATGCTCCGCCCCACAGTTGCCTGGCAGCAGCCAGGTGGGCCTGGCCCACTATAAAAGGGGCTGCTTGCCCCTCCTCTCTCTCTTGCTTCTCTTGCTCTTACTCTTGCTCTCTTGCCTTGCCCTCCTCTCTCCCCATTCCCTTCCCACCTCTCTCCACGTGGTTATGGCCGGCCTCCACCTCTCTACTTCTCTACTCTCTCCCTCTCTCTGTTTCTACTACCCTCTTAGCTCCCCTCCCCATGCCCTGAATAAACTCTATTCTATACTATACCTTGGTGTGGCTGGTCCCTCAAAGGGAAGGGATGTCTCTCGGCATGGGTCCTCAGAGGCACACCCTTCCCCCACACCTACCTCACCACACATCCACAGGACATATCTCACATCTCTTTATCATTTTTATAAACACATCAGCCAGTGTGGCAACAGTGTGAAAGAACAGCCTGCCTTGTGGGAATTCTGTGCTCACAGCAAAAGTAAGACTGGAGCCAGGCTCCCCCAACACAAGTTCCCCCCAGCCCATCCTGCCTCTGTAGGCTCTTCTCCATTGCCTTAAACCATAGTGCCATTATTCTGGGTCCCAAGTGTGCCAGGGAACTGGCAAGAGTACCTCACATGCCCAAACTGAATAAACTAACTAGATTAATAAACTAACTAGGATGATAAACTAGATTATTCAAAACAATTGAATCTGTGATTTGTTGACTGGGTGAGTCACTGAACGTCTGTCTGTTTCTTTGCAAGGTTCATGTGTTGAAATGTGGCTCCCAATAGGATGGTGGTTGGAGAGAAGGCTTTGGGAGAGGTGACTAGGTCATGAAAACTGAAGTAAATACCTTTATAAAAGACTCAGAGCGCTTTCCTGTTCTTTTTTTTTTTTTTTTTTTTTTTTTTTTTTATTTATTTATTTTTTTGATACTTTATATACATTTCCAATGTTTTCCCTTTTCTGAGTCTCCTCTTTGTATACCCCCCATCCCCTCCCCAACCCGCCTCTAGGAGGGAATTCCACCTCCCACCCCCCCACCCCCACCCCCATCTACCCATCCCCAATTTCCCGCCTTGATATTCCCCTTTACTGAGGCCTCTAACAT
>CM052708.1:4138000-4220954 GCA_028551405.1 Uromys caudimaculatus
GCAGATCCGGGCGGGTCTGGGCGGGAGGTGCTGCTCCCCTCAACCCCACTCACGGGCCTTCCAGGTTCCTGTGAGGGTTCCTCTCTACCCGCTTTCCTGTTCTTGCAGCACAGAACTCAGAGATGGTATCTTAGGGTTTCGTTGCTGTGCAGAGACACCACAACCAAGGCAACTCTTATAAAGGAAACATTTAATTGGGGCTGGCTTACAGTTTCAGTGATTCAGTCTGTTATCATCATGGTGGGGCGCATGGCATGGTTCAGGCATACTTGGTGTAGGAGGAGTAGCAGAGGGTTCTACCCACACCAACAAGGCCACACCCACTCCAACAAGGCCACACCCACTCCAACAAGGCCACACCCACACCAACAAGGCCACACCCACACCAACAAGGCCACATCTCCTCATAGTGTCACTCCCTGTGGGCCAAGCATTCAAACACGAGTCTATGGGGATGAAATCTATTCAAACCATCACAGATATGAATCATGAAGTGACCCCCGAATGGACACCAACTCTGCTGATACCTTGCCCTTTGATCTTCTAACTTCCAGAATGGCAGACTCACTGTAGTGGCTTTCTTTTAGGTGCCCTTGTGGATTAAGATAGAGGGCATTGGCAGGAAGAGAGTGAAAATGTCCGGTCCCTGGAGAGCTGGAGAGAGAGACTAAAATCGGTGTTTTTGGAGACCTTCTGTAGACCTGAAGAAGTATCACGGAAAAGCAGCTGAGAGTGGACACTCCAGGATCAGGGTGTAGCATTCATGTCCTGGTTGATTAACTTTGCATTTGTGTTCTTCTTGAATGTTGCCGAGGCTCGCTTCCTCATCTCTAACTGGGGATAACAAGGTCGCACCCTGATGTGGTTCCTTGGTAAACTAGTGTGCAGAGCCAGGGTCTTGGGAAAAGGCCAAAGAGCGCAGGTGGCTCTTAGCTTTCTTCCATTAAATGCTCACAGGAGCCTTTCTTCTTCTCTTCTCCCTCTCTCCCTCCCTCTCTGTCCCTCCCTCTTCCTTTCCTTCCTTCCTTGCTTCCTCCCTCCCTCCCTCCCTCCCTCCCTCCCTCCCTCCCTCCCTCCCTCCCTTCCTCCCCTGCTCCCTCCCTCTTTCCTCCCTCCCTTCTTTCTTTTGGTCTTTCTTTCTCCCTCCCTCTCTCCCTCCCTTCCTTCCTTTCTTTCTTCCCTTCCTTCTTTCTGACAGGCTCCTGTGATGGAGCTGCCCCTGGCCTCCAGTTTTAGCCTCCTACCTCTGCTTCCAAAGAGCTCTGGGACATCATGCCTCACTTTACTGACTTCTTTGTTTAAAAAAGAACAATCAGAACAATCGTGGGGAGGAGAAAGCCACCAGGAGTAACTGCCTGGGAGGCATGAACACTGGTCAAATGCTTCCCAATGGACCCAGCCTGAGGATGCGCAGAGGAAGCGTCTAAACTGGAAAACGTCAGGATTCTCAAGGGCATGGGGACGGGGGTCTTCCCTCCTCTCTCAGCTTCTCTGACATTTAGATTCCAAGGGCTTTGAAGTCTCTCTCCTCCTCTGAGCCGCTTGCGGGGGCGCTTCCTGGATTCCTCGGGCTTAGGCTCACATGGTTTAATAGGAGACTCATGGATATCAATGGCACCAGTGATCAATCCACAAGTCACGGGGACAGCACAGGAACGAACAGACAGGACAGGCAGAGAGAACATTTGCCATGGGGCACCGAGTGGCTTCAGCCCTGGTGGGCGCTCGCCCTCTGAATCTCTTTTCTTTGCAGTCCCCACCACAAGGCTGCTTGCCCAATGAGCACCTTCGACAGAAGACACTTTTTTGCCTCTGAGGCTTTCATAACACAAAGCTTTCTGTCAAAACTTGAGGCACACTGCATTCTGCAAAAAGAGAGACCATTGAGTTCTGCCGCTGACAATTTTACTCTAAATTAACACTGAGTGTTTTATTGAGCCACCCACAAAAGAGAGCAGCGAAAGCACTCCAAACTCTTGCTTCGGCTTTCAGATAATTTTCTGAAATTCCATTTTTAACTTTTAGTGTCAGAACAGCTGACCTCCTTCCACTGGATTGGGTTCTGTAGCATCAGGGACGAGCTAGAAAAGACTGGGACCTTGTCCCGAGCTTAGCGTCCTGGGCTTAGATCCTACCTATAAATAACAGGGTCTCACACTGTAGTGCAATGGACAAGCTAGAAAAGACTGGCTCAGTCCTGCACTCAGTGTCCAAACTTAGATGCCAGCTATAAATCAGCCAAGTTGGCCTTCAGACCCACGACGATCTGCCTTTCCTGGCTTTCTGAGTGCTAATGGTATAGGCATCAGCCACCACATGTGCTTCTGAGAATTTTAGAAGGCATCTGAATCACAGACATTTCCCAGGCTCCAACAAGAGTGCAGAGAGGGACAGTGAGGTGATTGGTGTCTCCCACCTTTAGTAGATTAGAATGGAAGACAACCATCTTCATCACATACCAAATTACCAACAGGCATTGTTTGGTCCTTGGTCTTTCAGAAGCAGCCCTGCCTCTGTCATCTGCTCACAGAGTCACATGGAGCAGGAAAGCACAGTGGGAGGCACCAGTAGCCACACTGTGTGCCACTCTGACCGTGATGAACTCATTATCAGTGGATCCTTGTCAGCATTTAAGAACAATGCCAGTTCGTTTTGGTCTCCTTACGGTTCGGAGCACCCAGTCTGCTGACTCTAAAAAGCCTTGGTGGCTGTGACATCATCATTTGATTCCTGGATTTTGCGCAACACAACAAATGCAGCAGTGAGCTTGTGCAAAGAATTGAGTCTTGCTGGATTGAACAGATACAGTCATCAGTGTGCAATGAAAGATTCTATATTTCTCATTACCTGAATATTTCCTTTGTGCCAGGTACATCCAAAAGCGCAGCAACTTCTTTACGCATGCAATTTCCCGTGTTTTTTCACATAGTTTCTACAAGTGTTCTCTCAATAGCAATATGAGGCCATCATTCTCATTTAAGCACAAGAAGAATGTATATCACCATCTTCCCTCAAGTAAAAAGCAAAGATTCCAAGATTTAAACATAAGTTCATCAACCCCAAGACTCAGATGTTAGACATCAGCAAAGAAAGAGGAGAAAGAGAGAGAGAACGGAAAATGGGGGGTGGAGTAGGGGGTGATAAATGTTAATGTTATCTTTAAGAGATTTATAATTTCACCAGAGAAACAAGACACACCCTCATTTTAAAAATCTGCATGGGAATGTAACCCAGAGCACAATTAATTGTCTAAAGTGGGAACTGTGGTTCAGAGCTGAGATGGCTGGATAGCTTGCCCAGGTAGGGCCAGGGAGGCAGTGAGAGTCAGGAGGACTTCTGAAGCAACTGAGCTTTCTGTGGTTGATTATAAATAGGACCAGGCAGCAGGTGGTGGAGGATGGAAGGGCTATGCTGAGGAGCAGTGGGGGAGGGGGCGTAGGGGTGGGCTACGGCTGGGCACATCTTAGCATGTAGAGTGGGACATGCAAGTTTATGTATAGAGGCCTCTGTCCATCTCTGAAGTAGCATGATGAACAGGGCTCTCTTGAGATAACAGTGGGCCCTCTCCAGGCAGGGAGAGAAAGCCTGCGGTCTCTGGAGGAACTGAGGGAAGAGAGACTGTTCTCCCCATGTAGATATCCCTTGTGTGTTAGAGAGCTCCATGGAGAACACACAGACATTTGCCAAGGCCAAGGCCAGAGTTAGATGAGGGTAAATATTTGCTTTGCCTCAGCTGGAGGAGATGGATTTTTAATAAAGAGGCAGCATGACTCATGTCACAGAGTGTCCCAACAATTCAGAAAAAAAACCTGCTCTGGAAATTACCAGAATGTCAGGCAATGTCACTTGATGAACTCCCAACATGCACACATATACACACATTTTCTCACACGTATACTCACACTGTACACACACATGATGTATCTATAGACACATATACTCATATACACAGACATATAGATCTTTCAAGAATATGCACACGAGTGTGTCCTTCGGTGCGTCAATATGCCACTTGCTAGATTAGCTTTCCTGTGTGCACCTGGGTCAATACACGGAGTTGATTCAGAGATCTTGCAGACTCAGCTCTCCTAAATGCAGGGGAGACTGCTGGGTTGTGATTAGAAGTGGTGAGGACCAATTGAACTCTGTGCCATGATCTCACAGTGAGATCCACAGTGCCATCGGCAGAGGTCAGTCTTCCAAGGCATCTACAATCTTTCCCCTGGTGTTGGGCCCTGTGTGATGCCTCCTTTCAAGGATGGGTGGAAACCTGAGTTGCTTTTAACTTACAGGATGCATCATGGCTGGTGAGACACGACTACTACAATCCCATCCAGACACTCTATACACACTGTATGCTCACTAGCTCACAGGTAGGGACACTCTTTGGTCCTTTTGAAGAATTCATGTGCCACGCCATGGAAATGCAGGGACTTTGTAAGGGGATGGTTTGCACTGACTATGAGGGGCCTTCAGTTCCTGAGAGTGGTTTCCCACTGACAGCTAGCAAGAAAAATGATCCCTTAGTGCTAAAACCATGAGTAGATGGATTCTGCCACTGTGTAAGTGAGCTTCTAGGTGGGAGCTTGGCATAGTTAGAAAGCTCATTGATCCAGCCCATGGGTCTCAGAACCACAGACCCAACTAAATTGCACAAAGAGAACATAGGACTCAGAACCTGTGAAATAACAGACCCACAGCATTTGAAGCTTCTAAGTTGGGGGCAACTTGCTATTTGGTGACTGATGACCAACAGCATTTGTATGGCAGCCTTCCACAAGACGCTCTAACAACCTATGGTTATGTGCAGGGACGCAGAGATTCTTCCAAACACCTTGGGAAGGTAGAGAGGGATGAAGTGTTAGCCTCAGTAGGTGAAGTCACATGATCACTCACTGGCTATGGGACTTAGGTAGAGCTGTTTATATTTTCTGGGGCCCTGTTCATTCTTCTTCAATTTGACACAATTGGCCAAGAGTGTTTCTGAGTTCTTTTCCAATCTTAATAAATTCTAATTTACACAATTATTATGTCAGTAGATGCAATATTTGTTGAACATTTACTAATGGGACATGTTGACTATCATCATACTTCATTTCACACTGCAAAGCTGATCACGCTCACGGTTTTTTGTTTTTAAACAGAACTGCTTCTAAGGATAAGGAAATTGAGTATTAGCCCACATGGCTGGAAAGTTAGGGAGCAGAAAACCCTTTCTTCTCCTTTTACTATGCTACGCAAGACCAGAGCCCAGGGGAAGTCTATTCAATTCTTTAACTAGAGGCAATCAGAAACACAGAGATAGAGGCCTTAGAAGGGAGCTCAGAGTTGCCATAATCAAGTGGAGAGCCACATAAGTGGCAATTCAATCTGACAGCCAAGACCAAATAGATTCCCAGTGACAGCTCTGACAGACCTAAATTGTCAGGCAAGTTCATCAGAGGCCATTTCAGAGTGGAGAGGGAGAAAGAAATAAGGGACCTGTGACTCTTTCCCACCATATTTGAAACACGGAGGTTCAAAATTGCTTTTCTTTGGTGGTCCAAATTTATCTTCTTAGCTTCAAATATCTTTCTGCAGCCTTCCTGGTGGTCCTGATTTCCAAATCAATACATCTTCAGACTAAACTCACTGTCTATACCCAAAGGTACCTTCCTTCTAGGTTCCCCTGTCTGCAATAAGTGACATCCACTCACAGGGTTTTAATGACAAGCAATCTTTTTGTTTATCTTGTATATGGAAACACCTGGATTTGTTAATTTCATTTTGAAATGTTACGTCAGGGTTCGCATCCTCTGTCAAACCCAGATCTCTCTCATGCCTCTATTGGTCCCTTTCAGCAGATGCCTAACTAATCTGGCCACGTTCCTGCTTGTCCCTTGACAGCCTGCCACATCCACTAACCCCAAGGCAACTTTCAAAAATACAAAATCAAAAAATACTTTCAAGCCCTTTAAAGATATTCAGGTCACCAGTAAGATGCATCTGAAATTCTTGCTTATGGCTGGGAAGTCACTTCTTGCCTGGCTTCTGAGTCCTTCTGGGGCTCTGTCTCCTCTGACTCCTCTTGGTTTTTGAATTACAATATCACTCATTCAAATCTCCACCATTACACCTGCAAAGTCCTTCTGTGTTCTGTCTTCTCCTTTTTCACATTACGCCCACTCAAATGTCACATCCTCCAAGAAGCTCTTTAGTGACCCCGTCCAGGGCAGCCATGTTGTACATGCCCAGCATAAAATTCAGTTCTTCTAAGAACTGTCAGTCACAAAGAAAACCATGCACTTGGCCCCCTTGCTAGGATGGGATGGAGTGATAACAAAGCCATTATCAGTGAGTTTGATCGCTATCCCAGTGTGGCTACAATCACATCTATGGACATTAAGATATGAAGTCTTTGATTATAAGAGGTACAAATGCTTCACTCGCCTTTGAATTCTTAGCCTTCTTTACAGTGGCCCACAGATTGTCAGTTAGAAGTTAATCTTTAATGGGTGTCTGATAGAATGAAGAGTTGGGTGACATTGTCAGAACTCTCTGTGTGATAGGACAAGACCGTAGAGCAGACGATGCATCTAGAGTCCAGAGGAATGGGCTTCTCGGGCCAACTGGTGCCATTTTAGCAACGCACACCAAGTAAACAGTGCACCCAAGCTGTCTGGAATGCCATTTGCTGATGATGGTAGCACAGAAAAATGCAGTCAGTTCCTTCCAACGGCTTTTGATATACATGTAAGGTATTTTTACTCTTGATAAAAATTTCAGTGGGCTTGAATCCAGCCACATGGAATGGCTTTTTTTTTTTTTTTTTTTTTTTTTTGTCAACTGAGGAGAAACTTGGCCACTTCAGCACAATCTAAAACATGTCTAGAAGATAAATCAGTGTCTTGGTAGTTTTCTGGGAAACTGTAGGCAAAAGCTTAGTGGATGCTAAAATATCCAAACCTAGATCGGAAGGAAAATTTATATATTAGGAAATTAGCTTCCCAGCCAGTGCTGTGTTTTCAGCTGAGCAATGGAGCACATAGTTTCAGAGAACAGAAATCAGAGACTCTCTGGGAAATTCTTGTTCAGGCACATATCAAGAAGCACAGGAAGTTGTAGTGTTTCTGGCGTTTCTTGTTATTTCTGAGCCACCTTGGGGGTATGCACGGAAGTGTGCATCTCTCTCTCTCTCTCTTTCTCTCTCTCTCTCTCTCTCTCTCTGGGTGTGTGTGTAGTTATGTGAGTGTGGAGGGTGTTTGTTCCAACATCCCCAATCTGGTCTCATCTAGAAATTCTGATGCCATAAGCCATGCTCCAGTACAATCTACGTTGTGGGAAGGCCAGCTTCAGAAATGCAGAGGCTGTACATATCCTTTACATCAGAACCATAGGTGCTCCTCCAAGATCTCATTGCCAGGTGTGTTGCTACCAGAAATGGGATTCACATGGCTCTTGTTTGGAGTCTGGGGGATCAAAGGACTAGATACAGCTCTCCTCGAGGACCTTATGATTCTGATAATATGTTTCTCCCATCTTTTTTAGAGTGGGGATGTGGGATTCTGGGAAGAGCCCAAGTTTCCGCCTCATGGGATGACTGCTCACTTGCAGACATCTCCAGCACCCTTTGCATTTGTGTGCAGATGCTGCCAAAGCTGTTCTCCTTAGAGCCTATCTGTCATGCTGACAGAACTGGGGGGCAGCATAACTGGACTCTTTGGAAAAGATCCCAATAAGTATGTCTGAAATTCAGTTTACATATATGGCCAGTGGCTTTGGGTGTGGGGCAGAGAGAAGCTTGCATGTTGAAATACAGTGTTGATCAAAAACTTCCAAATATCCTATTCATCTGGGACAAATTAGACCTGAGAGGGACTATCATCCAGGTGAAGTTGATGGTTTGGGGCATATGAACAGAGATGACTCTTAATACAGAGAGTATCCCAGGCTTATATAAAGGCACCATTCCAAAGAGGGAAGGTAATTTCCCACAGAAGTAATGAAATCTGTGTACCCGGAGGTTATAATGGTGAATGCTGGCTGTGTTAACTACAAATAGCACCATGCTGGTAAATTCCAGTCATTTAACCACATGTTTTTTTTAAAAAAAAAACAGAGTTCATAAATCGTTATATGTTGTATAGTCACTAGTATTCTCTCCATGCTGGAGGTGTTTGGGACTGGAAGATGGAAAATTTGGGAGTTTGACCTGGTATGGATTAGCTAACAGAATTTAAAGAAATCATTCAGACTCTCTGGGCCTTGTGCTTTCTTCCCCGAACACAAAAGTGTGTGTGCTGATGTGCTTCAGGACCCTCTCCAACTAAACATTGATTTCTGCCCCACGTACTCTAACTCTGGATCCATGATCAGCTACATCATGGGAGAGCAGTATGACAAAGCTTATAGTCTATCTGTGTTTAAGACCAGCTCCATGAGAGGAACTGTGTATCCTGAATGTCCAGCACGTGTTTTAGAAGCCTGAAGAAATTAGCACATGGGAGAATAATTTCTAGTTAGATGGATGGCTGAGACATATTCTTGCCCAGCCATTTCCTGGGTCTTCTTACAAAAGGATTGGGCCCATGAGACAAGTCTTCCCCAAATGAATATGAACGGAAGGGGCATGTGTGCTTCTCATGACGTGTGGATGTTCCTTATCCACCCTGCTGAGAAGGATGTACTGACAGTGGCAGAATTCTTGGGTCCATGAATGTCTGTGTGGAGCAGAATCCCACTTTCCATTTACATCACATTTCGATGATCAAAATTTTTCATTTTGAAGAATGCAAAATGAAATTCTATGTCATGAAACCACGGGGACTGATTGTCTTGGAAGTTGCTTTCTTTAATGAGTACGTGGAGAGTCAGTGCCCAATGCCAAGCAAGACAAGTGTGCCAGAGAAGGTTGGGGACAGTTCTGTGGGCAGCACAAGCCCAGCCAATGCCAAGTTCACTGTCTGACACTGACATCTAAGAGAAGTAACCAGAACTTGATGGGCTTTGGAGAAATTAAGTGTATTGTTAATGGCTACATACAAACATTAAAAACATGGGATACTCACAATGTTTTGAGGCCTACATATAATGTGTGCATAATGTTAGAATCAGGTTAAAATGTCATTCTAAACATTTATCTCTTCATCATCATGAAAACCATTCAAAAATCTTCCTTACATTTTTTTTTTTTTAAATGATCTACATAGCTGCTGTCTCCAGCTGCCCCACTGGGTAATAGCACATTAATGATGGTCTTGTCGTTTGGAAAACACAACCCAGTTTGCTCAGATTCATGGTCTCTGCTTTAGCGACAACTGCAGTTGAGAAAAACTAGACATTGTTCTCTCTAGAAACAAAACGAATCAGCAGTGTTGCTTGAATATGCACTGAGTATGTCTACAAACCTTGTCTTCTCTCCCACACAGCCTTGCCTGGCTTCATGCTCATTGTAATATAGTAGAATGAGAAACCTTTCTCCTGCTAGACTGGCCTCTGTTGGCCAGGGGAACTCCCTCACACTGGAGCATAATGACACTTGGAGGAGAGCTCTCTGCTCTCTGGGTCAGAGCTGACTTCCTGCCTCTAGGGCTTCAGTCTCACAGATTTCTCTGCTGGACTCAAATGTGGCAGGACACATGCGCCAAAGACACATCCTCCACATCCCAGGCCTAGCAGGGCCTTGAACAAAGAACTTTGAGTGACAGTCCAGACCTTCATAAGCAATTGAGAGCAAGTTGGTCATTTTTTTCCCCCATTTCTTCAGAAAGCCAGGGCAGGAGGAAAGGGAAGTACAGGCCCTTCTGGGGGAATCACAGACAGACAGGCGGGGGTCTTTCTTGTGGGGCAGAGGCTTGGAGCCCTTCCAGTAAGTGTACAGTTATGTAATGCCTTTAAGGTGGGTATGAGTCACCGTCACCAGGAGCAGAGGAACACATACCTAAATATAATTTACAAGTGGTTCCTGTTGTGTTTTATAAAAAAGAAAGAGGAACCAGAGATATGCGGTTTGGTGCCTTTGGGGAAAGGGGGTGCCTCTGCAGGCCCATGCAAAGGCATCCCTTCCCCTGAGGGAGCAGCCATATGGCATGGCAGAGAGAGGGGAAGGGACAGAAGGAAGGAGAGGGAGGGATGGGGGGAGAGAGAGAGAGAGAGAGAGAGAGAGAGAGAGAGAGAGAGAGAATAGAGGAGTAGAGACCAACCATGAACTCTTGGAGAAAGGGGAGGGGGAATGGGGAGAGAGAGAGGGTAAGAAGCAGGAGCAAGAGAGCAAGAGATAGAGAGAGGAGGGGGCAAGCAGCCCATTTTATAGTGAGTCTGCACACCTGCCTTTTGCCAGGTAACTGTAGGGCAGAGCCTAGACTAAATGCCAACAGTTCCTCTCAATGGTACTGCACAACTGAGTTCTTCATAGACTTAGAAAGAGCAATTCTCAAATTCATTTGGAACAACAAAAAACCCAGGATAGCAAAAACTATTCTCAACAACAAAAGAACTTCTGGGGGAATCAGCATCCCTGACCTCAAGCATGGTACTGGTACAGTGACAGGCAGATAGGTCAATGGAATAGAATTGAAGACCCAGAAATGAAGCCACACACTTACGGTCACTTGATCATTGAAAAAGGAGCTAAAACGATCCAGTGGAAAAAAGACAGCATTTTCAACAAATGGTGCTGGTTCGATGGCGGTCAACATGTAGAAGAATGCAAATTGATCCATTCCTATCTTCCTGTACAAAGCTCAAGTCCAAGTGGATCAAAGACCTCCACATAAAACCAGATACACTGAATCTAATAGAAGAGAAAGTGGGGAAAAGTCTTGAACACATGGGCACAGGGGGAAAGTTCCTAAGCAGAACACCAATGGCGTATGCTCTAAGATCAAGAATGGACAAATGGGACTTCATAAAATTGCAAAGTTTCTGTAAGGCAAAGGACACTGTCAGTAGGACAAAACAGCAGCCAACAGATTGGTAAAAGATCTTTACCAATCCTACATCTGATAGAGGGCTAATATCCAACATATACAAAGAACTCAAGTAGTTAGACTCCAGAGAACCAAATAACCCTATCAAAAAATGGGGAACAGAGCTAAATAGAGAATTCTCAACTGAGGAAATTCGCAGGGCTGAGAAGCACCTAAAGAGATGTTCAACATCCTTAGTCATCAGGGAAATGCAAATCAAAACAAGTCTGAGATTCCACCTCACACCAGTCAGAATGGCTAAGATCAAAAACTCAGGTGACAGCAGATGCTGGTGAGGATGTGGAGAAAGAGGAACACTCTTCCATTGCTGGTGGGATTGCAAGCTGGTCCAACCACTCTGGAAATCAGTTTGGTGGATCCTTAGAAAATTGGACATAGTACTACCTGAGGATCCAGCTACACCACTCCTAGGCATATATATACCTAGAAGATGCTCCAACATGTAATAAAGACACATGCTCCACTATGTTCATAGCAGCCATATTTATAATAGCCAGAAGCTGGAAACCACCCAGATGTTTCTCAACAGAGGAATGGATACAGAAAATGTGGTTCATTTACACAGTGGAATACTACTCAGCTATTAAAAACAATGACTTAATGAAATTTGCAGGCAAATGGATGGAACTTGAAAATATCATCCTGAGTGAGGTAACTCAGTCACAAAAGAACAAACACGGTAGGTACTCACTGATGAGTGGATATTAGCCCCAAAGTTTGGAATACCCAAGATTCAATTCACAGACCATATGAAGCCTAAGAAGAAGGAAGACCAAAATGTGGATGCTTGAGTGTTTCTTAGAAGGGTGAATAAAATATTCATAGGAGGAGATATGGAGACAAAGTGTGGAGCAGAGACTCACGGAAAAGCCATCTAGAGACTGCCCCATCTGGGGATACATCCCATATATAGCCACCAAACCCAGATGTTATTGTGGATGCTGGGAAGTGCTTGCTGATGGAAGCATGATAAGCTGTCTCCAGAGAGGCTCAGGCAGAGCCTGACAAATACAGAGGTGGATGCTCGCAGCCAACCATTGGACTGAGCGTGGGGTCCTGGATGGAGGATTTGGAGAAGGGACTGAAGGAGCTGAGGGAGTTTGCAGCCCCATGGAGGGAGCAACTGTGTCAACTGGCCAGACCTCCCAGGAGCTCCTGGAGACTGGACCACCAAGCAAAGAATACACATGGAGGGACCCATGGTGCTGGCCGCATATGTGGCAAAGGAGGGCTTGTTGGACATCAGTGGGAGGAGAGGCCCTTGGACCTGAGGGTGTTTGATGCCCCAGTGTAGGGGAATGCCAGGGAGAGAAGATGGGAGTGGGTGGGTGGGTGGTGGAGCACCCTCATAGAAGCAGGGGGGAGGGAATGGGATAGGGGATTTCCAAAGGAGAAAACATTTGAAATGTAAATAAAGTAAATTTCCGAAAAAAGAAAAAGAAAAAAAAGAAAGAAAGAGAAAAAGAAAGAAAAAGGAAAAAACCAGAACACCCGCTTAGAGGCACAGCAATGAACTCTGTTCAGGTTACCAAACATGAATGTTTGCTCTGGGCGGCAAAACCAGCTGAGAGGAACCGAACAGAATTTGAATTTAGTTCTGACAGAACTGGTCTTGTCCTCTGCCTCAGATGAGGGTCGGGATGAAAGTCAGGATCCAGCTTCATACTTCAGAAGGCTTCCCATCAACACTGTCTGTGAGAGTACTAGATACCCTGCTTTCCTACCCTCCACCCGCAGCACGAGGACCTCAAAGGGGAATGGGTAGGGCTGGTGATAGCTTTTGTCTGGAGGGGAACAGATCCAGTGATAGATTTCTCCTGGGATCCGCAGGCTCCGAGAGAGGAGGGCTGCGGCCATCAAGGGCAGAGACATTTCAAACACCTAGAGCTGGCAGCTTGGGGCTGGGCTCCACCGACTCCTGGGGTGCTACCCCGCTGAGTTTATTTTGGTAGTCTGTTTTGAATTTACAGCGCTGCCTCTTTAGGAGGGTATTTTGAGATGCTCTGGCAAGCCGCAAGGGCTCCAAGTAGCTTTTGTTTCTGTGCTCACACAGATGAGGAGCTGAACTAATTGAGAGGGTGACCCAAATTTGTGAGTATCACAAAGTATCACACTTGGCCTGGATTCCTGTAGCTTTCGATTGGGTCTGTATGCTCGTCCATTTGGAAGTCTTTTCTGGAGTCCTTTTGAAAACACCCCCAGCCCCACAGAATCAACAAATGAGTGGTATGTTCCCCGGCTGAATAGTTCAGGAAGAGGTTCAGGCAGGAAAAGTCTTCTAGAAGCGGCAGGCTTTTGTTCATATAAACACAGCTTGGCAAAACAATGACTGTTTTCTTCCTTTGTTCAATAACAAGGCAGTTCAGCCTTGCTCTGACATCTTCCTTCAATTGAAATCATTTGGATGTCCTAGGGTTGATCTACCCAAGGTTGTGAGAGAAGAGATCTGCTTCACAACCTTGAAACGTTTTCTGTTTTTAACTCTTCCAAGGATTGGTTGCTAGCCAAGAGCACTCTCAGCCCTCGTCAGACTATGGGGGAAACAAGGGGGAAATTCCTTTGCCCTACCCGCTGCCTCTCTTAAGTCCTCACAAATACAAAGAACGGGGAGGAGGCCTTTAAAGTTATAGGCAGGGGGCTTGGATGCTACCGGGCCTATGAGTGGTCAACTCACTTCAAACGAGCATTTCCCACTTGCTTTCTAAGCCCTCCTCTCTCTTTTTATCCCTATTTTCAGCTTTCAATCCTCTTTATGATTAATGGATCCGACAGAAAGCCTTTTATTCTCTCTTTGGGAATTCTGTTTATCATAAAGGACGTTTGTGAAAAGAAAGAGAAAACCAAGTCGCTGAGCTCCGTGCATGCCAGGCTCAGAAGAATGTGGAGGGAAGGCGGGAAGGCACGTGGGCAGCCTGCTTACGGAGGGGCGCAGCCGGCAGCTGGGACAGAAGGCTTCGGAGTGCGCCTTACCTGTTTGCCTCCAGCTAGAAGCTGCCTGGACTAACTCTGACTGCGTGGGATCTCTCTCTCTAGGTTAGCTCAGCAGCCGCCATAATCCAAAGGGTGTCACCCAGTTTCTCTATGAGTTTTTCTTGGGGATAACTGAGATGGGGGGCGGAGGTCTAAGAGGTTATTGCAAATGTATTGAGAGAGTACAGTCAGAACGAAAGGGAAATTTGGAGAGGAACGTGAGATGAAGAAGAAAAGGAGGAAGGAAGGAAGAAAAGAAAGAAAGGAAAGGGAGGGAGAAGGAAGGAAGGAGGAAGAGAGAGAGAAAGAGGAAGAACGCACTTTCTAGAACTCACTACTTAAAGTGAAGAACCCTCTGCTGCAGCACTGGCATCTGCACAGGACAAGAGGAGTGGTTCCGATGTAGGTTGTCACCTCGGAAGCTTAATGGCTCACTATTTCCTACTCATAATGCCTCTGGACTATGCGGGTGTGGGAGAGCAGGGACCTCAGCACCGCTGTGATCACTGCAGGCATGCAGAGCTCTGAGGAGCACAAGAATGGGTCTTCTTTCCTTTCCCTTCGCCCCTTTCCTCTTCATGTCTCTCCCCTCTGCTCTTTCCTCTCTGTTTCCATTTAGTGGTTGCCTTAATCTCTCTCCCCCAGAAAAACTATGACAGGGCACCATTTTAGGTCTCCCATCTGAATTTTGTCGAAGAAAAAAAATATGTGGCATTTACCCCAACAGCACCAGCCTCCCCCGGATTCTTATGAAGCACAGTCTCTTGGACCGCACTTAGGTCTAAGAAAGGGAAACTCAGGAACCAAAAGCCAACGACCATGTTCTAGTAAGCTCTCCAGTAGCTGGTCAAGCTTGAGAACCGCTGCAACAGACAGATCCAAAACAAGAACACAAGCGGCAAACACATTCTGTTCTTCCGCAGAGCTTCTAGAACCTCCATAAGTAGTCACGACCTGCGTGCAAACCAGAGTCCAGGCTTTGCAAGTGACATTCTGGGCTCTGCATGAATTTCTTCAGCAAGCTTTTCTAAACGTATCCCGTGCTGTTAAAATTGTTAGACTATTAACCTGATTGGCTCAGAAGCAACACAGGTGGGAAACTGCTAGAGGTAAAAATTTAAGACTTTAGAAACGTTATTATACTGGATTATGTAATAACATTCATATGCAAATATGTAGTGTTCCTTGGAAATACTCTCCCGGCTCGCACTTCACTTCACCATCCCTTCTCTGAAGCCCTCCTCTTCCCACTTGTTACCCCTTCACAATACACCTCTAGTTTTACTTCATGTCACCGATACAAATATGAGTTTATATACCTATGAAGTCTAGGACTTATAAATGAGAGAAAAAAATCTACTCTTTCAGAGGCTGACTTACCATGGTTATCTCCAGTTGAATTTATTTGTCTGCAAATGATGTAATATCATTCTTCCTGGCTGACAAAATCTTTGTTGTATGTATCAAATGCACTTTCCTTGTTCACCCCTCTGTTGCTGGCTCCTGGGCTGGTTCCAGAGCTTAGCTATGCTTGCACATTAACGGGCAATTGTCTCTGATATTCTGCTGACTTAGATTCTTTTAGGTAAACTCTCAGGAGGAACACAACTGGACCAATAGTGGCTCTGCTTTTAATTTGATATACTTGTTTTATTTTAATTAAAAATGTGTGCGTGTTTGGGGGGCATGGGGGTCTCAATATGTAGTTCTGGCTGGCCTGAAACTTGCTGCTAGACCAAACTGGCCTCACATTCATAGAAATTCTCCTGCCTCTGCCTCCTGGGTACTGAGATTAAAGGCATGTGGCACTACACCTAGCTTTTAAAAAGTGAAATAGAACTACTTTCTCTTTTACTCCTCCCCTCCCTGGCTCCCCACTATGCCCTTTTTCTTAATTAGCAGATCTGTTTTAAAAATTATATATATATATGTATATATATTTATCAATAATAATATATAACAACAAATCTCTCTTCTCTCTCTCATTCTCTGTCTCTCTGTCTCTCTGTCTCTCTCTCTGTCTCTTTCTCTCTCTCTCTCTCAAAACAGCCTGCTGAGTCTGTCTTATTTGTGTACCTAAGGTTTCTTTGTATTGGATAACCAGTGGGGGGTCCTTTCTTGCTTTTGAAAATAGAGGCGATTTACACATATTCCAGGAGCTGACTTAGGTCAGTAGTCCTTATAATTTCCTGAACGGATTCATTTTCAAACTGGTCTACGTAGAGACCTGAGTTGACCCCTTTTCAGTAAACTCGTCAAAAGTTGTCACTTGGAGTATCAGGTCTCCGGGGTTCCCCCAGCTAGAACACTTCCAAAGCTGTGACTTTAGTCGAATTCATAGTCTCCATGAGCATGGCAGTGTGTGTGTGTGTGTGTGTGTGTGTGTGTGTGTGTGTGTGTGTGTGTGAATCTTTGCTTGCCAGTCTTTCTCCCCATTGCCCCACTCCAGAGCCTGCTCACTCTTCGAGGTCAGGTATGACACCACCTCCTCCACTTTCTGATCTCCCCATTTGGAACATACCTCTTGTTTCTGTGATTTATTTATTTATTTATTTATTTATTTATTTATTTATTTATTTATTTATTATATGTAAGACACTTTTTCTTCTTGTTCTAGCCCCACTTGCTCTAGCCCCACTCACTGTAGCTGTCTTCAGACACCCCAGAAGAGGTCATCAGATCTCACTATGGATGGTTGTGAGCCACCATGTAGTTGCTGGGATTTGAACCCAGGATGGTTGTGAGCCACCATGTGGTTGCTGGGATTTGAACTCAGGACCTTCGGAAGAGCAGTCAGTGCTCTTAACCGCTGAGCCATCTCTTCAGCCCATTTCCATGATTTCTTAAGTCACTTCCTCCCTGTGTTTACTTGGCTGGTGTCTGATGGGCCGTTGGTTTGGCTCCTAGTCATGTTTGCTGTTCTTTGAAGTAGAGCAAGTATTCCTTCTTTCTTAGTCACCCCCTCCCTCCTCACATGTAACACAACCTTGGGTACACAGAAGTAGAACATAAATATTGATTGCATCAAGTTGAATGGGATTGAGCGCTCTCGGGGAGATCTGTAACGCATGAAAACGCTGGTTTTCCATGTACAGTAAGCAACGACAGCGTAACAAGCCTGACACCGAGAACACAGATACCTCCAGCAGGACATGCTGACTGCTTCAATGATTTGATGACAAAATCAGTAGAAGTCACACATCCAGCTGGGATCCATAAAGAGAAACGATGTTAAATTTTTAACTGTCTGGCACCTACCGGTCCTGCCGTAATTATTTGCCGGTTGAATGAATGTTGGTTAAGAAAAAAAATATTTTCCAGATAAAAAGTCAAAAAAGTCTTCTTTCTGAAAAGTCTACTTTCTGAAGAGTCTTTGTTGAACTTTAACGTAGCTTGTCAGTCTCCCCAGCCATTATAAACTTTATCTCACAATCCCTTTGACTGTAGGAAGCAGCTGTCTCTATTTCTCTTTTCCTGGTTAAGTGTGGTCTCCATGAGGCTGAACAATGTATTTAAGGGACTGTGGCTAGATGAGAGGCAAGAAAAGAATCCACACTCAAACCATGCCAAGTCTTGAACCTACGCTCATTATCGTATGAAAGAGCACGTATAATAGTAGTTCAATGATTTAAAGAGGCCTCTACTCCTGTGTAGGGCTATATGTATTTCTCCTTTCTAAGGAATATGCCATTACCTAGTTGCCTCTGTGTAATGACAGAACCTCTGTATAAACAATGTGACTTTTTAACATGGAGGTGAAAGTGAAGAGGACAGAGGAGGAGGAGGAAGAAGAGGAGGAGGAGGATGTGGGAGGAGCAAGCTGCCATTCCTCTGCCATTTGGTGACACTGCACAGACGCAGGCTCCAGTTGCTGAGGCCAAAGGGTCATGGCTGTACGAGGTCACACACATATGCTTCAGTTAATGAGTGGAGAAATCTGCCAACCTGTGGTCACCCTCTCTTTCTCCTTGACCATTGGCACCCTGACCTCCACGCCTCCTGACTGCCTCAGGCTCTGGACCTCTCTGTGTCTGGAACATCTCACTAGAGAATCTATGTCTTTTCTGACCCTCTATCTCCGCATTTGAATATGGCCCCCATCTCCGTCCCTCCACCTTTATTTGTGACAGTCAATTTGTCACTCTGGCAGACGGTCATTTTACATTAATGAGTGAGTACGTGGTGGACACTCCCATCAGAGAAATGTGCCTGGAAAAAAAAAGATGATTAAATGAGGTTTCAACTGTAGGATTATTTCAAAAGATGGCCCATATGTATATACATGAAAGGAGAGTTGAATTTCTTCGTATGTAGTCCTTGGTTTTCCAGCCAAGAAAATTAATGACCATTGCTTCTGTAAGACAGGAGGCTCTTAATCTGGCCCAGTACTCCATTATAGTGGAAGACTTAAAACTATGGCTTTGGTTCTGACTCTCCTAACAGTGAAACTAAAAAGGAAAATTGAGCCCAGAGAGGCTGGGATCAAAGTCAACATGCTATAAGAACAAAGAAGCTGGAAACATAACCAGAAATGCTTAGCTCTAACATGGAGAGTGGAACTTTGTGCTACAGAGAAGATCTGAAATGGAGCTATGGAGTCAACAGTACCACGCAAGGGAGTTGTCATGGAAACACTCACAGGAGAGCCTGCAATTGGATTTTGGAAACTGATTAAAGCAAGTCTTGATGGTGAGAAAGAAGTAAAAAAAAAAAAAAAAGAAAGAAAGAAAGAAAGAAAGAAAGAAAGAGAAAAATATGAAGTCAGACACCGAAGACAGAGTTGAGTTACATGGCCACGGAGCGGCGAGAGAACACACCGTTATTACAAGACAGAACATGCCAGGTTGAAAGGCAGATCTGTCCAGCCAGGATGCCAATGAGCAAATCTGCTAGAATTCCCCCTTTTGTGGCATCATAGTGCTCATGACTCAGCCTGCAAAACAATGTGGTGGGTGGGTGGACTCTCTTAAAAGATATTTCTAAAAAGAATAGGTAGTGTGTCCATATCTTGCTTTTAGCAGAAATTATTTCCACTTAAATATGAAGAGAGGCCAGTAAAACACTGCAGCTGTTCTATTTTGGTATGATTTCTGTAGTCCATTCTGAATGTGGACATGAGAGCTGTCCAGGCATCATAAATGACTGATTTCCCTGCTTTCTGCCTGAAACAGATCCTGGCATTAAATGATTACATGGACTTCTAACATTGGCACACATAATACACATGGATTGGTTTTCCATAAATTACCTCTTAAAGAAGGGTCTGTAGTCCTAGATGTACACATGTGGTTATGAAATTTTTCCAGAGAGGAAAAGCAGAGAGAGAACCAGAGAAAAGAAAGGACTCTTTTAGAATCACGGAGGAGCTCTGGGGGGGACGTGAGACAGAGCAGCGGTGCAAGAAACCAGTTCCCCCAAAATCTGGAACAAGAGCTTCAGTGGGGCAGTAAATAAGCCCTTTAAAATACTGTGAGTGAGGAGAAAGTTAAACAAATGACCACAATGCAGTATGTCACAGAAAAGGACAGGTAGTGGCTCGAATCTGAAGGTTCACCATTGATTGCTTTAGACTAGCATCAAGTTACTGAGGTGTCACAGAGAGCTGGCTACAAGGACCTGGGGTGAGATAATAGAATAAGCAAGAGCCTCCAGGAGTTGAAATGGTATTTATTTGCTTAATGCTCTAACTATGGCAAGCTTGTCTAGAAGGAGGCTACACACAGAAGGAAAGAGGTTAGAAACCATGAGGCGATGGGGCAGGATCCAGGGTGTGGTAGCTGACTTAGAGCACATGTCACCTGAAAATATAGGGCAAACATTTAGTGATGAACATTGGAAGTTTCCAGGCAGTAGTGGATCTCAGTGTTGGGTAACAGCTGCTCTTTGCTTCCAGAGCATCTGTCCAATTCATAGCACTACTACACAGGGCACAGGAATCAAAGGCTAAGAGTTGACAAGACAGTAAAACTTAAGAAAGGGACCTGTGTCTCAGCCAAGTGGGCTGGGATCCACCACTAGGATTTAATTCTTGTAAAAGAGTCAAACTCCAACTCAGGGACAGAAGCAGAGATGTAATCCTACAGATCTATAGAGCTATAGAAGGGAAAGACAGGCTCAGCCCTTGGAGCCTTGAGCTTGGCTTAAGCTCCTTTCCTAGTCACCATGTACCTGACTTGGTGAAACAGAAAGGCATGCAAATGTTTCCAACAGAAATTATCGAGGGCAAGGAGTTCAAACCTTGCAAATCTTTAAGGTGTACACAAAGACATTGCACTGTTGACTGTACACCTGGCAGAAAGTCCTTGAGGGAAGATGGGGCTCATGGTTTTCGAGGGCTTTTAGCCCATCGTAACATGGGAAGGACAGAAGAGCAGTTCAGATCATGGTGGTCAAAGCTTCAGATACCATCGCAGACCAGCATGCAGAGTGGTCAGGACCCTGAGCTAGGGGAATGGTCAAAGGCCCACTCCTAGTGACCAATTTCTACCAGCTAATTCCCACAGCCTCTCAGAACAGCACCACCTGCGGGGAAAGAAGAATTAAAAACGTGAACTTGGGGAGACATTTCTGTTCAGACTGAAGCTAGAACAGAAGGCCCAGACAATAGAGGTCGGTGAGAGCTTGTTTTTAATTCAGGACAGCTTACAAATATGACTTGTCCATTTATAAGATGTAAACTAATAATTTTTTTTTAAAAAAAAAGGATTTAGAAAACCAGACAGGGAACTGCAGGACAGCAATGATCTTTGCGCTTGCTGAGGCATCTTTGGCGATGGTCTGCTGGAGTCCTGGAAGCCATCTGCAGCAGCCTGTACCCTGCAGCCAGGGGAACAATGAGCTGTCTGTCTCCTCCTCTACCTCCAGCTCTCCCTTGAGGCTTTTCATTGGCAGAATCTGAGCAGGAATTTCTGGGAAATTTAGTTTCCAGATGTTGCAGCCCCTGTGAGTCAGAGAGGACCCAGAAGGGGAAAGAGTTACCATGGCCACAGGGCCTAAGTGAAAGACATCAATTATTATAGAGTGATGTCAGGGAAAGTGGGTTAGAGGGGAAATGGAGCTTGATGAGGCTGAGTCTGGGTGGAAGGATTCTTGGGGAGGCAAAGTCTAAGGGGTCTGTAGCTGCGGCAGATGTAGTGACAACACCCCTGTAGACAGAGGGACTGTGAGACATGCTAGGCAGAGTGACAAGGCAGTTGAAATGTCACAGCCTTTGAGAGTGACAGGATGCTCTTTGTTTCTAAACTCTCAGTAGGGTGTATATAGAACATAAAGTACCATTTATGGGGCAAAGACAACCAGAAGAAAGAGCCTGTAACAACCCATCCCCCTTTTGCTAATAGTCTGAAAGCGTTCTGTGAAACAAACGTTCTTCCAGACTAGACAAAAATGGAAGTAGTTAGAATTTGGACAGTGGTGTTGGAACTGAACGTTAACAGGTAGAAGTATGGGAGGGAGTTTGACAAGAGGTCTATGGGACTTGGCAATAAGTGAGCAGAAGGCAGAAGGCAGGAGCAACCAGGACTCCACAATGTAGCATGCATAGCCTTGTGAATGGGCATCATAAATTGAGACATGGCCATAGAAAAAGGCAGAGTGTGAGTGGCTCCAATTTGGGTGCGTTCCATGTTAGGATGTGTGACTACAGACATCAGTGATTAAGATGGACGTGGCAGGCTTACCCTGCCCCTCGAAGTCTATGCATGCAAAGGGAAATAATGACTTTCTACACATGGGAGTTTGGAGCCACAAAAAAGGACCAAAGTCTATCAAAGTCATTTCCCTGTCTTATTCCCCAATGGGGCTTGATGCCTGAAATCCAACACTTGGTACTTCAAACTCCTAGCTTTACATTAAATCCCCTTAAATGTTTGTGCTGCCCGTCTACCTGCAGAGTAGAGTACTAAGACTTGCTTTGTCACACTTACCCTGAAGACAATCAGCGAGCTTACACACACCAGTGCTGCTATGTAGCCAGAGCTCCCAGCATGCCTGTCACACGACTTTTCCAGCAGAGATGACAAGCATCATGCCAGACAGGGCATTAGTGTCAGGTCACAGAAATTATTCTACTGTATTCCAGCTTGAGGAACCAAGAAATTTGTTGGAGTTACATGCACCAGAGCTGCATCCCAGGGACTCCTTGCCTAACTCAAAGGTAACCCATTAAAGAGCCTCATTTTGTATAGCAATTGCTTATTGCTTATACAACCTGGAACCTGGCCTATCCCTATTAACTTCTGCTGTCAACCTAACATAGCCCAGAGTCATCTCAAGGAGACCCCACTGAGGAATCAGATAGATTAGATTGGCCTGTGGCAATGTCTGTGAGGAAGTGTCTTAATTGTGGATTATTGTCAGAGGGCACAGTCCCCTGTGGGCGGTGCCATTCCTTAGCAGATGGTCCTGGGCTATGTAGCAAAGCTGGCTGAGAGTGAGGGAAAGAGTAAACCAGCATGCAGTGTTCTTCCATGGAACTGGACTCTAGATTCTCTGCCTCGAGTTCCTTCCTCCAGTTCCTGCACCAGCTTCCCTCAGAGATGAACTTCTACCTGGAAGTGTAAGTTGAAACAAACGCTTCCCTCCCCCAAGGTGCTTTTGGTCATGGCGTTTATTAGAATAACACAAAGGAAACTAGAAGAAGGTATATTCCTACTAAGTCTTGCTGAGCTTTCTAGGCCTGCTAAGTTTCTTGGGTTTGTGAGTTTTGCTCGCTACTTGAGTCTTATGAGCCCCTGTCCTCTCTTAACTCTCCATGAGGACATGTTTCAGTTCTCAGGCAATAGCTACACAATAGTGCCCATGAGGAATCAGAGCTAGAAGAATCACTGGGTCCTACACAAAGACCTGATGATCAGAGAGACAGGAGGCACTCATGAGTCTGGAGAAACTTGCTGTGACTTCGTCCTCTGTCTTCATGGGCTCCTTGCCTGCTCTACCATTTTTTTTTTCCTTTATTTATTTATTTTTTTAACAACTTGATTGTTGAAACCCCAGGAAATTCTAAGCCTATTTCTTCCATCAAAATGAAAGGAGCTTATTGATGAAATCATGAGTCCATTAAGATAGAGTGCTACATCTCCATTAGGCCATGATTTGCATCATAAAACAGATTAAAATGAAAGATGGAAGTTCTCTTCTTGGAGAGGAAATGTACAAAAGAATCTTTTAGGGCTCTCCGAATTAAGACAGAATAATATTCCACCAGGCACAGAGAGAAAACAAGGGACTGGGGAAAGTATTGACAGAGAGCAAAGCAAGACCGAAGACCGGCAGCCACATAAGTGGTGTGACTCATAGCTTAGTTGTGGGTAGACAGCCAAAGCCAGGGAACATTCAGAGCTGAAAGAAACACTTTTATTAAGCATCCTTCCTAGAGCAAGGGTTCCCACTGCAGTGTGGTTGCAGAGCCCGGCACTGAAGTACGCCTGGGCCATTATTGCTGCATTAATGGAGTTGCTGAGAACCACCCTCCTGCCCGGCTAAAAGCCTGTGGCTCTGAGTGGATGAGAATGTTGTTCTTCTCAGCCTTCCTCAAAATGGTGAGAAAACAGTTCTGTGACGAGTGCTTTGTCATGTGGCTCCCAGGAATCTAGACTGTTCCGGATGATCAAAAGGTAATGAAATAAACCCTAAATTAATAGAGCATAGAGTTTTGGGAGTGTGCTGGGGGTGGGGTGACATCTTCTCTTGCCTATTAAGCTGGTGTTGGTTGTACGTGAATTACTTACTTAGACAAACATCAAGACCTTTAGCTAAAGAGAGACTGGCTTAAAGGATTGGAACACCTGGGAATTGGCCGTTTGACAGAAACAGGTCAGAGAAATGAGCAAGAGAGTGATGGCAGTCACATTCCTCCAGAGGGGTCTCTTCGCTCCTGGGCAAGAGGCAGTTTGTACCAGCTCACAGGCATCAAGTAGCATTTCTTCCTAATTTCCCTATTCAGTGTCCAGGATAGCAATGTTTACACTGCCAAAACTGGCAGATGTCACTCACAAACCAGGATGTTTCTTTTTTTTTTTTTTCTGTGGTTGGCTTGTTTTCCCCACTAGAAAGTATATCATTAAATATTTATCAGTATTCTCCTGGAATTTGATTGAAAGATAATTTGGCCATCAAAGCAGCCACAGCCTTCTGAAACTCTGGCTGATAGCTTTCTGAGCACAAGAAGGGTCAAATAAGTGACTGGGTAGAACTCTGCAGAATTTGGAAGAAGGGAAAGGGTTCTTGGAAAACACACCTGTATGACATAGTCACCTACAAATAGTCACCTGAGGGTCAATATTCATAGGGTGACATGGCAGTCACCTCTCACAAGTTGTATAGGAACCTTTAGGAATATAGCCACAAGACAGACACTACTTAGACATGATGTGGGCCTCTTTCTCATTGGACCAGAGACTTCAAATAAAGGATAAGACCCAGAAAGCTGGGCCTCAGGATGAATTTACAAGGTATTTTGACAGTTAACCAATTAACTTCTACTACCTATAGGGCTCAGACAAAAGACAGTTGGGCTCAGGGATGCATTTTGAGAGCACGGCTGAGTGTGGTTCTTTGAGCCATGGGTTGGGTGACAAGGATGTGGCAGAAGTTCTTTCTCAGATGGGCTGAATGGACCCCAGTCCCATCCTGAGTCTGTGTCTGAGAAACATAAAGGTCTCTTCTGCCTTCCCTTCCTGGATTCTAGGATTCTTCTGAAGTTACATTAGTAACCCTAATGTGACTGCTAACACAAATGGGAGAGCAAAAGTGGAGACACAGGTTAAGGAGTACACATGGGTTTAGCCACAGTGGATATCAGGAGGGAAGCTGCCCAACAAACTAAGAAAGAACCAGCATATGGCCAGCTCCACTGTGTCTAGGTTACTTGAATGAGGGATTGTAAGTCAACAGACCACCCGCATATTTGCACATCTATGCATGCTGCTGTGAGTTCAGAATATTGTTGCCAAGTTATGGAAGCAAGAGAAGCATCTATCAACAAATGGCAGGGTTAAATGGCGTATGTCTATAACGAAGCTTTTGTCAGATGTAAGGAAGAACAGAATCATGCTGTTTATTGGAAAGTGGGTGTGATAGGAACTAGCCATATGAAATGAAATAAGTCAGAAAGACAAGTGCCACACATCTTCAGTCCTTTGCACATCCTTGGGTACACATAAACACAAACATCCATGTATGTGAAAGCAAAGGGAATTGGAAAAGGAAGGAAATGAGGAGACTGTGGAATCGGACATGGAGAGTGAAGAGAGTGTCGGGGAGGGAATATGGTCAGAGTACTTGATATACATGAGAGAAATTACCTTATGACACAATCACTGTATATAATGAACACACACACACACACACACACACACACACACACACACACACACACACATACACACACTAAGGGAAAAAAACTGGCTTGGAAGGACAACAGTAGGCAATGAAAAGAAGCACATTTGTTCCACGTTGGGGAAGAAGTTGATTTGTCTGAAGGAGTTTGAGGATAACCCTGCCTTTGTCTGATAAGCCCTCTCTGCAAGCCCCTCTAAGCCATATGTGTTTAAGATGTAGAGGATCCGCTCAGGGGATCAACACATAGCTCCAGAAGCGTTAACGTGTGCTTCCCACTCTAAGCAGCTGTCTGGCAATGGTCTATCATTGTCATGGGGCAGCCAAGCATGAGCGTGCTTTGACAGTGTGAGTCTGTCTCAATCCTTCTACCCAGACTCAAAGGAACGTCTTCCCAAAGGCTGACTGCAGCCATCCTTTGCAGAGGCAGCAAACCCAGCTGATGGCTTAATCTGGAAGCCAATTGACTTCCAAGGAGTTGTGACTCACTCCATATTTAGAAAAACATTCTGAGTCTATTGGGACTGCTTCAAGACAGGATTTCAAAACTTTGAAAAGGAACCTGATATGAACACTGACCGACTGGAAGAACTACTGTCTTTCACAGGTGGGCACGTACCTGGCAACTGCTGCTGGTCTAGCCTCAACTCCTGGATCCTGGATCATCAAAGCCTTGGAGAGTCCCACAGTTGGTTCCAGAGTCAACAAGAAGCAGGAAGCCACCAGCGACCTAGAAATACTGTCATGGTTTAACAGAGAGATGAGCAATGCCTGAGCTAATATGGAACCTGGGCCTTACTGAACCACATGGGACAAAGGAGAGAGGCAGGTCCTGCTGTAAGGTCTGTCTGTGTTTATATAGTTGGTGGGTAAGAGGCTATCCTCAGACCTTGCAGCTGAAGATCTGGACCTGAGATTTATACTTCTCTAATACACGTTAAGTAACAAACAGGTTGTATAACATCTTCTCTCTTTTTATCCTTTCCATTTTTCTTTTTAAAGGCACCCTTTGATGTCACCCTGATGACGTCTGTTGTCCTCCCCACACCTGCTATGACATGGCTGCTTTCAGTCACAAGCCTGATTCACAGCACACTCTATGTTTAGTAGCACTCCGAGAGGGATTCCAGTCTGCCTTTAGCCCTAAATAGCTACAAATATCGGAGTAGCAGCAGCAGCCCTTCAAAGGCCTTTTTAGGAAGTGTCATGCCAGGGATGGGATGACACACAGGAGCTGCAGGTAAGAGCTCTGGGCAAGTGGGAAGCAGAGGAGGAATGGCTAAGAGGCACAAACGGTGTGGCTGTGCAGCGGCCTCCCCTCTCCCTTCAGACGGTTGAATGGAAACATTTCAACGTGTTTATCTGTCTGCCCAACCCTATTTAGTGAAAGATGATTGCTCTTTGCTTCCTGTTACCGTGCTCCAATGATACTATGGCAACGAGGCTGCCTAAGAGGGGAAGGGGAGGGGGGAGGTGCTGCTTAGCAACTTGAAGAGTTTTAAAAGGCAAGGACTCGTTTTAACAGTCACGGTTTCTAAAATGCCAGTTTTGAGGAGTTTAAAAAAAATATTAAGAGACAGCAAATGGGAATAGAGGAGAGGGATTAAGTAAGCGACGGGGTGCATCTTTCAGAGCTGTTATGAACATCACCACGAGGATTGTGGGAGCACAGCGGGATCCCTGTTTTGGGGTAAAGAAAATGAAGTTTACACAGGTGACTATTGCTACCAGGGCTGGCCAGACAGTGCGGGCAAGGCTAGGGTAGGCAACTGGACTCCAAGTAGAATTCTTTTTATGGCATCTCATAAAGAAGCAAAATGTCACCTGAAAATTGGAGGGGCAAAAGGAAGAAACGAACCAGTGTTGACTACCAGGAAGGTGACAAAGTTGACTATCTGTTTGTTCCTCAGGTAGAAACTCAGAAAGGGGGAAAAAAATCTTTGTATATATTTCCAGAATAAAGTTCAATTACTCTCTATAGACTTCACTCACTCCTCACTCACTCACTCACTCACTCACTCACTCACTCACTCACTCTTTCATTTGGAACAAGCAACAGATGACAAACAGAGCAGCCAGGATGGAGTCCAGTGTCTCACATGCTGGAGGTGCCTGGTTTTGAAATTTGGAGGAATTCCTGAGCAGTGGGAAAACCAGATATGGAAATCAGGTGTGTAGCGGAAGACCGCTGCCAGCCCCTGACATGGATAGAAGCTAAGTTGGAAAACACATTTCCCAAGATAGATGAGTATGTCAAGTCAACCAAGACCATGTGAAGTCAAGATGGCTAACACCCCTCTTCCCCACTTTTCACTGGCCGCTGCTGCTTTCTCTGGCTGTTCTGCTCTCCGAGTCATCTACCCTCAGGAACAGAGTAATTCATGGTTCAAAGGCTGCTCAAACCTGCTGAGCTTTACTGCTGAGCTTTCCTGAATGTTCAGTAGCAGGCAAACATTACACTACAAAAACATACCGTCAGAGTAAAGAACGGTCTCGGAGGCAGACTTGACACAATGGCTTACTGTCTATCGTTCACTTTCCATAATTAATATCACTTAAGAGGTGCCACTCAAGGTCTGAATTAGACTAGACTCAAGGATCTGAGATTTTATCTACTTGAGACTCTGCAGGGGAGGCACAGACAGGTGAAAATGGAGGAGACAAGGCCAGCCGGCTGAGTTTGCAGCTCCTCAGTGATCCTGTGACATCAACCCACCACACCACAAAGAGCCTGCTAGGTCCACTGGACACCCCATGCTGATCTCTCTGATGTCCTGCATAGGTAGGATCCTAGGGAACACAGGACCTCAGGCTGCGTGGTGCTGGCTGGCGCCTGCCTCCCAGGGGAAGCCTCTCCTGCCTTCCTGGTTAATAACATGGTGTTGAAAAGACAAGTGTTGCTTCGAGGTCCAGTGGTCACATTCCTGTTGTGATCTTCTCTGGGGCCTTCTCATTGTTTCCACTCACAGCTAATTGTACCCATGTGACCAGAAACGGTAAACAGCCTGCCTTCCCCAGAGCTTGCTCAGCTTCCTAGCTTGCTCAGCTTCCTCGGCTTGCCTCGAAGGTCTAGGGTTTTCCTAAAACTCACAACACTAGAATACACCCAGCGTTGGTTTGAAAGAGTCAGTATTTTTAAGAGTCTGGGTAGGGGAGCTTCTGTTTTTACTGCCCTCCTGATGGATAAGAAATGAGGGGTTGTCTGGGTCCTAGTGTGAATTTTGCTCTCAGATTGTGTATCGAAATATAAGGTGTCTGGTGAGCACTGATATGGCCAGGCACATAATTAATGCCTCTTTAAAAGTGAACAAAAGCAGAGCAAAAAGTAAAAAACAAAGCGATTGCGCATCAGTTGCCGAAACACTGTGTCCTAGCTTAAAAGAGACTGGAAAAATGCTTCCACAGACGAGAACAGGATGCTGGAGGACTCCAGCCTTTTCCCTGAGGGGTTGTAATGGCTCCAGCCTCGCAGACGGGCTGCGCAGCGGCGCCGGCGAGCTCTGCTGCCCCCTACTGGACGGAACGCCAGACTCGCGCCAGCCTGTCTACGAGGCGAGCGCTGGCTCCTTGGGGACCCAGCATGCATCCAGCAGGTTATGCAACACCAAGCTGCTACCAGCTCGCTTCAGGAAAGGAAACCGTCGACTTCATGGAGCTCCCACCAATCAGTGTTAGGAGAAAGGCGGAGACTAGAAAATTGTACGTTCATGTTCAGCCTTGGAGGCGCTGGGAAAGTCTGTGCAGAACCCTAAAAGTAGGAGGAGCCGTTCAGTTTTCTGGTTAAGAGATGCAAGGCTCAGAGTGTCTGTGGAAGGGGAGTGGACTGAGAGGAAGTAGTGTGGAGATGGACTGCAGGCTATGGTCTTCGAGTGGCGTCACACCTCCTCAGCCCAGTTGCTGACAAGTGGGTGGCAATGCCTCATTTCCAGAGTGCAGCCTCAGCTTCCAGCTCCTTCGAGAACATAGATCTTCTAGCTGTGTATTCTGATTTGACCTTCAAGGTTTTAAACTGATTGTTGGTGAAATGTGTTCAGTGGGTTGGCCTTTCCTCACAAAACACACAGTGAAGGCTTTAGAGAGAGGAATATTAAGATGGAGCAGGGTTATCCTCTCCTCTTAGAGTCCAGAAACAATAAACGTTTTGGTATTTCCAGTGTTAGTCCAGATCACCAGAACTTTAGAGAAATTTTCCTTCAATTTGGACCAAACCTTCAGAGTTTTACTTTTTGGGTGCCTCCTGCTCTGTGTGTGTGTGTGTGTGTGTGTGTGTGTGTGTGTGTGTGTGTGTGTGTGACAGAGAGAGAGAGAGAGAGAGAGAGATCACTCTTGTCTGGTCTGGATGTGGATTAATCGTATTTTCCAGCCCATAAAATATTTTAAAATTTTTATTTCACATGGGATTATGAAGTATCTCTGCCCTTATGACAGTTCAACTGGAACTTCCAAAATAAAAAATGACAGGAACTAAAAGTCACCGTAGAGATTCCAAGGCACCGTTCTCTTATTTTATAGAAGATGTTCTGGGCTTTTCAACCAAATAAGAATAGATCTCCGGAGACAAGAAGATGACCACCACGTGTCTTTTCTCAGTCTTTGGATGATGGTGCCTTTCACAACCTGGCAGGGAGAAAGCTGAGTCAGCATCACAGAGTCTGAACCCTATTATCATATTCAGTAGCTACTGCCAGGCATGCATTAGCACCTCTTCCAGGATGCTTCTCTGTCTGCACAGGGCACCTGGAGACTCTGGCTCATGAGAACACAATACCCCACCAGAGTCAAGAAAGCCCAAAGATGTCCACCCTGACCTGGAGCTAGATGTCACCTGACCTCCTTAGTCAGTCATAGGCAACATGCAGACCGAGATGGTATCTGGCAGTTTCTGGATGCACAGCCCTTGCCAGTCATAACTGAATGAAAGTATGGTAAGCTATGATGGTGCTCTGCCAGTCTGCAGTGATGTTAGGACGAGAACTCACAGGATTTCACAGAAGAACTGTGGGGAGGAGGGCACCGAATGTCTTAGATGTTGTCATCTCAGCGTGGAGAAAACTCTTTCTCTTACACCCCTAAAACAAAACAAAAAGAAACAAAATAATAAAACTAATAACAAATTAACAAAATAATACCCCCCCTAAGCTATGCCCTCACTTTTCTGGTCTCATCTGCTGCTTTCCGTAGGATACAGTTTCAATGGAAAATATTCTAAACAAGTTTATGTGTTTGAAGTTTCTTGATTTGCAGTTGGTGATGCTCTTTGGGGGGATTGTGAAACTGTGGCTGGCTGAAGAAAAGGGGTCCCTGGGAGTCAGGTCTTTGGGGTCACAGCTCTGCCTGACCTCTATCCCTAGTCTCTCTGTCATCTGTTAAGATGTAGCAAGTATCCCCTACACTACTGCTGCTCTGGCTCACCTTCATGATGACCCACACTCTCAAACCAGGAGCTAAACGTCCTTTCTCCTTCAGTGTGTTTCCTGACAGGCATTTGGTTACAACGATTAGAAAAACTAATTAATCGACCTTACTAGTAAGAACTTCAGTGGTTTCTGTTTTATTTTATACCAGGTAGGACAATGGAGAAAGTAAAATTCTGGATTGCTCAAAAACACAGCCACCCACACCTGATGCTCAACACAGAGCCAGGCACACTCGAGGCCAGAAAGCAGCCCAACTGCTTGTAAGTGAAGGGTCAGGTGGGGATATCAGAAAGTCCTGGGATGAACCGAGGCTATGTTCTAGCACATATTTATAACTTATAGTTTGTGTGTTCTTGGAAGATACAGAAATATTATCAACTAGTAAGTAGGATTGCATAAGACTCTGCTCATGACATGATTCTTCACATAAGCCAAGAAAGTCCAAAGATGTCCACCCTGAACTGCTGATAAAACGTAATCAGACTGCCTTAGTTAAACAGAGCTGACACACATTCAGAGACCTTATCTGTCAGAGTTTCTAGGTGTACTGAAAGTGGATTGAATTCAAGAACAGTGGGGCTCAGAGAGTGGACAACGGATTAGTGGGTAAAAAAAGCCCTAGACACATGTGTGTAGCCTTTGTGACTTGATCTACCATGTAAAAACCAGATAGTAGGCATCTCTCTGAGTTACGATCATCAGATAAATGTCTGCTGTAACTCAGCACAAGTCCTTTCAACACCACTGAGGTCTTAAAGAGCCGCTTGGTGCTCCCTGTCCACATAGCTTTAGAATGGGGCTGGGCTGCTAAACGTGACAACGCCATGTTTGGAGGGCTGTGACTAATCTCCTAGAGCTGAGTGGAGCTCAGGACTGAATGGAGCAGCAATAGACAGTGACTTAGTAAGCTGATCTGTGCCGTAGTCTGTACAGAATCTCAACAAGGAGGGCTGCTTCCCCTCAGAGGTCACAGGGGCTCACCACCCCTAAGTCCCCATGTCCCTTGAACTTGGTTGTTCTTGATTGTATCTTTTGAAGTGAGCTGCTAAGCCCAATGGAAGCATACCTCTTGGCCTTTTATTTTATTTCTTCATGTTTTTATTTAGTGTGTGTGTGTTTGTGTTTGTGTGTGTGTGTATGTGTGTGTGTTATTCTGACAAATTGTAAAACATGAGGCAGAGCTATGGGACTCTGACTTTACAGCTTGTTGGGCACCAGTACAGTGGCCTGGTCTTTCAGTTGGTGTCTGAAGCAGACTAGACAGTCTTGTGTGACTGAGCCCGTTACCTCTGGGGCTTGTGCTGACTCTGTGTAGTTAGTGTTAGAATTGAACTGAATTGTAGGACACCAGATGGTATCTGGAGAGTTGGAGAATTGATTGGTGTGAAGAAAGAACCCACACATTTGGTGTCAGAAATGTTGTAAGTGAAAACATTTTGGAGGTGGGAACTCAAATCTCTATTCTGTGACATTCCAGCCCAGAAAAGCCAGGCCATCACCCACCAGGCTTGGCCTGCTCTCTCTGTCTCAGAGTAGGTGAGACCCAGCTCTCCACTTCCACTGTAACTGCTGGCTTGGTGGGATTCTTATCACGGATGATGCCCTCAGTTGTTGGCAATGTAAGACTTTGTGAATAAACACAAGGCAGCTGGGAGTTTGATGTCAGCTGCCTTTGTCCCCAGCTGAACCATGCAGCTGGGGCTCTGCCTCCTAGTTCTTACTTGGCCTAGTAGACACCAGTGAGAAGGGTCTCTGCTGTCCGTGCTGGGCACAAACCTCAGAGGGTACAAGACACACAGGCAGGTCTGACTGGTTTCCATTTTTAATCTGAAGTGTATCATGATCTTAACAGGTTTATCAGAGGGGGGGGGGAAGCAAGTAGAGAGAGAGAGAGAGACAGAGAGAGACAGAGAAAGAGACAGAGAGATATTATGGTAGGTCTGTATAGCACAGGTCAGTACTGGGACAAGAATCCACAAAGGTGTGAACATTCCTATTTAACTGTAATGGTTTTGATCTCAAGAACACAGGAGAAAGCTGGCGGTTACAGGGAAAATACCCCACATCACACGACTGGCTGTACAAAACCCTCATTTTCACTGGTTTGTCAAAAAGTTGAAAAAATAGATTTGTATAAAATGATGACGAGATAAATAAAACATCTTTATAAAATAAAATATCACTTGGCTGTAACGACATGAATACTGGTTTGAGCTTCTTCATGATGAGCTTGAAAACATGTTAAGTAAAAGAAGCCAGATGTAAACACTACTTACTGTCCTGCTTGTAAAGTGTCCACAACAAGCAGATCTACAGACTTCAAGTGGATTAGTGGTTGCCTAGGGAACCTCCCCTCAACCCTCCGTGTGTGTGCATAAGTGATATAAATTGTTTGCATTCGTGTATTACGAGCATGCTAACTTCATCAGTGGGTGATCTGAGCACTGAAGAGTTAGTGCAGAATTGGTAACTGGGAGGTAGAAGTTGGTTGGAGGGAGTATGCACTAGAAATGTGCCACTGGAGGGTATAATGTGTGTGTACATGCATACATGTGTGTGTGTGATGTGTATGTGTGCGGTGTGTGTATGTGTGTGGTATGTGTGTATATGTGTATGGTACGTGTATGTGTGTGTGTGTGCACATGTGTGTGTGTGTACATGTGTGTATGTGTGTGTCTGGTGTGTGTGGTATGGTGTGTGTATGTGTGTATGTGTGTGCTATGTGTGTGTGGTGTGTGTGAGTGGTGTGTATGGTGTGTGTGTATGTGTGTGTGGTGTGTGTGAGTGGTGTGTGTGTGTGTGTGTGTGTGTGTGGTGTGTAGTGTGTGTGAACACAGCTGATATTTCAATGACAGTAAGTAAATATAATTGACTTGTGATGTTCAGACCTACTCCAATTCCACTTTCTTTGGTATTGGCAGACTTGGAATTCCCTTGGAGACTTGGTTGACATTGTTTTATCCCTGGAGTGGGAAAAAGGAGACAAAGAGAAGAAAGAGAAGATGAGACTATACAACAAGAGGATCTAAGCTCCTTATTTGCACTGTCATTCCATTTTAAAGTTTTGTTTCTTTGTTTTTAGGAAGCCATAGTGTTAGGAAGATAGGTGAATACTGGGGTAATTTTCAATGCACAGTGGACAAAGACAGGAGGACTGTTATAGGAGTCCATAAAAAGAAGAGTATGCCAAAGGGGACAAAAGAAATCCAGGCTGACAGAGTGCTGAGAAAAGTGTTTATCATCAAAATTGGTATTAAAAGAGGCAAAACCCCTAAATAATTCACTTATCTTACAAGTTATTAAACATATTATCAAAGCATTACAGTCAGCCCCTGAATAATTAGTTTGAGGCAAATTATATCAAAGAATTATTTCAAGATTTTTAAGTATATAATGCACCATCTTTCATAAATGTTTTTACAACATAGAAAAAAATGTAGATCAATTCAAGCTGACCTAATTCCCTAATAAACAGAGTAATGCTATTAGTGAATCTGAATTATTACCTTCTGGTTTTCAAATTCTGTCTCTCTGTTTCTTTTCTTTCTTTTTTCTTCTCTCATACACAGAGACATATTGACAGGCATGAGCTGATAGCCCAGGATTTCTATGAATGCCTGTGGTGGTTTGAACGAAAATGGCCCCATTGGCTTATAGGGAGTGGCACTCTTGGGAGGTGTGGCCTTGTTGGAGGAAGTGTGTCACTGGGGCCAGGTTTTGAGGTTTCAAAAGCTTGACCAGGTCCAGTGTCTCTCTCTTCCTGCTGCCTGCACATCCCGATGTAGACATCTCAGCTACCTCTCCAGCACCATGTCTGCCTACCTGCCACCATAATGCACTCAATATCTGAAATGTTGTCCTTCATAAGAGCTGCTATGGTCACAGTGTCACTTCACAGCCATAGAACAGTGACCAAGACAGAGTCCTATCAAATACTAGAAAGCAGCTATTTATTTATTTATTTGTTTGTTTATTTAGAGACAGGGTTTCTCTGTGTAATAGCCTTGGCTGTCCTGGACTCACTTTGTAGACCAGGCTGTCCTTGAACTCACAGATATCCACCTGCCTCAGCCTCCCAAGTGCTGGGATTAAAGACATGCACCACCATGCCAGACCAGAAAGCAACATTTTTTTAAAACAGTTTTTAAACGACAATTTACTGTAACCTACAATGCCATTTAATACCTAAAAACCTGACTATTATTATGTTATAAATCATAAAAGAAAATGTATTTATGAGCATGAAAATGTTTTTGATAAAACTTAAAAACCATCACATTTTATAAAAAAGAGAACAAAAAGATACTTTTCAAGAGCATACAGAACATTTTCCCCAAGCCAATGACAGCAGTATATTTAACGGTGCAAACTACAAACACTACTGTTAAAACCATGAGTAGGAAGCACATCATTATGATTAATTAGCAATATTATAGAATATATGGCTAATTTAGTTAACATTAATGAAGACTAGCTAGCAATAGAAAAAGAAAAACATGTTATAAAAATATCCTCAGAATATGCAAATTATCAAAAATAAAAAATATATATGTTATTTTAGAATGCATATGAAAGACAAAAAATTATGCTCATACAAAGCAAATATATAAAACCACTTCTTTATATACATCACTGAGAATTTAAAATAATGACCAACACTGCATTAATACTACCAAAAAGTCATAAACTATGCATGGATAACATGAGGAAAATAATATAAGTTATGCATGACTCTACTGTACTAAGGACTACATAGATATGGAAATTTTTGCTTTATTTCTTCATGAGAAGACTTAATATTGTAGCGATTTGAAGATATTAAATAAATTCCAATTCTTTAACTCAAGAGTTTTCTTTGTTAACTCATCAAAATTGTGCTAGAATATATAGGGAGAGACAGAGGAGTATAACAGAAAGAACATTTTAATAAAGAAAGTGAATTAACAAGTCTCTCCAGTGGAAACCCACCATCGGTGATAAACGGGTTCACACACCACTGATAAAACCCACAGTCAGTTGTCGGACAAATACATGAGAATCCCTAGAACAAACTGTCTGCACAGATTGGCACTAATCAATACGTCAGTGACTATGGAGCTTAGAATGGTACTGAGCCAATAGATGACCATTTCTTTTGGGATATCTTTAGTTCCCAAAGAGCCGTTCCATTGACACACCAACAGAGAGCTAAGAACGCAGTCAGATAACACCTGAGTCCAACACTAGAGATTCTCCCGTCTTGCTATAACCCACCTCTCTGACGTTACCACAAATATATTTTAAGTTGTCTTGTTCCGTTGCTATAAAAGCTGGATGAAACAGCTTCCACATGGGGACTTGGTGTTAAGGGAGACGTAATCTGTCTCTTGGTCCCATCATCTGTCTCATTTTGCTCCATAACAAACCGTGTCTTTTATTTCTTTGAGACGGGGCTGAGCGGCACCTGTCAGGTTCATTATGTGCACCGTGGAAATAAATGACAGGGCACCTGAGAGCCACAGAATGCTATGCATCCATTGTTAAGACAGGCAGAAATAAATTATGAAAACCACAGTCAGTATGACAGACGTCACTAGCTGTTACCCAGTGTCGAGTCCCCCACCTTGCCCTTAAAAACAGACTGGAGGGCTGGGCAGTGGTGGCGCACGCCTTTAATCCCAGCACTTGGGAGGCAGAGGCAGGTGAATTTCTGAGTTCGAGGCCAGCCTGGTCTACAGAGTGAGTTCCAGGACAGCCAGGGCTACACAGAGAAACCCTGTCTCGAAAAAAATCAAATCAAAACAAAACAAAACTGGATTTCCATACGAGCAGTGATGGACATAGCTTTAAGATCGCAACATCCAACTTGCCGAGAGACGGCGCAAGGGGATGCTGAGGGATTTGAGGAAGATAGTCCGTGGGCAGCTGCCTGCACCAGGAGTGAACTATATGGTGTCCTCCTTTCTTCTTGTCACAGAAACAAACATCGAAGTCCGCAGATGTTAAGGTCAACACCGTGCAGACTGTTTCGGGGCTCCATAGATTTGAACTCTTCGATATCCCGCTTATATAATCTTAGAGGCCTTTTCGATTCTCCGTATCCTGTCTATGTGTCCATTGGATAAAAAATTCTATCCCTTGCTTTAGAGGCGGAGACGCTAAGGAGCTTAAGCTAATTTTGCTTTGATCCGAATAGTTGCATCCTTCGCTTGTACTGAGAGAACCCTGTGTCACCCCACCATGGGGGCTACTTCCTAGACACGATTCTGGAATAGGTACCCTTCCCAGCCACGTATTTATGTTCAAATATCTAAATAAATGTGTTTTCAGTCTTCAAAACTACATCGCAAGGGGCCTCTTCAACTTTCTGAAAATTTTATCAACATAGTTAAATTGGTAGATGTGGATCGGTGTTTCTCGGTGATTCTGAACCCAGAGGACATTTGGCAAGGAGTGGAGATGTTTTTGATGGAAAGAGGCACGTGCTGTTTCTCATCTTACATGGCAAAGGCAGTCCTCCACAATGGAGGTATAAGTTCAAAGTGTCAAGAGGGCAGAGGTTGAGAAGAAGGCCAGGTAATGACTTTCAGCGATGGGATGGTAAAGCTAAATAGCACCCATCCTTTCTCTTTGTTTGAAATGTTAAAGGCTTAAAACTCAGTCAAGATAGGACAGCTTCATTCCCCTGTCCCCACGCTTCTGCTCTCCCCATGGTTGCAGTGTGCCAATGGGTCAGAGTTATTTATGTTTCTCAGTGCTCAACGGGTAGCTTCAAAGAGTGGTACAGCTTACGGGAGAGCTTCTTTCTCGGTGGTGTAGGGCTTGTTTGTTGATTGACCCATCATACACAGATGCACAGCTCGTGGGTGTGATGGATGGCTTGCCTTCATATTCTATCCATAATAGAATGCAGTGCCCCAGCTAACTGGGCATCAGTGCCTCAGTTACAAGAATTCCTCCCTTTCCTTTAAAATAATCTCACCATTTTCATTTTGTGAATCAAGTTAATTGCATTAATCAAGATGATGAATGAAAGAATCTAATTAAATAACCCAATAAACTGTCTGCTGCACAAGTTGGATTGGAGTTGGCCTCTGTAGTAGCACATCTAAAAGCAGGCCTGGAGGCTAGCATCTGTATCTGTACCTCAGCACTGGGTTTGGGGAGTGTTGGGACAGGAAGGTTGGAATGGGGGTAGGGACAGGTAGATACCTGAAGTTCACTGGACAGCTAGTCTAGCCAAATCCACACGCTTCAGGTTCAGGAAGAGACCTTGTCTCAAATAATAAGGTACAGAGAGACTGAGGAAGACACTCGGCATTGAGCCTTTCTATGTGCATACATGTACTCTCAAGTACATGAGGACACACCTACATTTATACAGCGTACCCCACACATGAGAAAGGTGGGAGGGAGGGAGGGAGAGATGTCAGTTTTGGTTCTCAGACCACAAGTGAAATGATTAAAGACTACAGTGACTTCAGACAGTCACACTTAAGCTAAGAAGTAATCCCCTTTATTCTTCCAAGAATCTGGCATTGATATTCACCAGTGTCTCTGAGTTGAATACAGTCAGTGAAAGTCAGAGCCAGAAAACATTAAAGCATCATCGAATGTACTGGCTTCTCCATCTTATACTGCAGGGCTGCCTTTCAAAACATTTCTGATTAAAGTGGCCTTTAGGGACTCTAACTAGGAGGTTCTTTGTGACCTTTCCTGTGAGGACATAAAGAATTGACTGTTCATCCCAAAGAGCAGAGCAGATCCAGGATTCTGTCCAAAATCATCTTGGGGTTGGGATTCCTTATAAGATCATGAGTGACTCAGAGTTAGCATTACCATTGGGAGCTCGTCAGGGTAATGACAGGCGGGTGGCCACAGGAGTGAAGGGACCTGTGTAACACGAAATGCTCTTGAGCAGCTACAGCACTGAAGAATCCCTGAACAAATGACAGGCAGTGACCCCAAGACCCCCTCTTCTGTCAGTCATTCTCCTGTATGACCACTGGAGGGGAGGAGTCCTGTGAACACGATGAGCCCATGTCCCTAGTGAGCTTCCTTCCTTTCACAAAGGAGTGTGAACAGGCCCATTCTCATGAGAGTCTCATACATGCGGTCACAGCTGGCATACTCCAAGACAGCAACAGTCTGGAAACACCACCAAGAGGTCCCTGAGAGAGGCAGAATGTTTGATAAGCACCTCCAGGTGACCTAAGACACATCGAAATGTCTTGGTGTAGACCTGCGTGCTTCTAGCTCCCTGTACAATGTTGTGGAAGGAATTTCCCTTCATGCCTTTAGCAAGAGATAAATAATAACTTGGGTGAAGACACAACCTTGATTCTCTTTGGCGAAAGCAAAAATCACACTACGTATTAATGACTGCCATTTAAATTGCGAGAGGGAAGTAAGGCCAGTTTCGTGCATTCAGCACATAATCTGTGAAGCCGATCACAAGGCACAGTTCCCAAGGCATGACTCAGCAGAGAGCTGCAGAAACCTGAACTGCGACTCAGCATCAGTCGCTCTCCTTGAAAGCTTGACAAAGTCCTAGAGCCAGGCCTACAAAGTCCAGGAGACCGAGAAGAGCGAGAAGAATGTCAATGTTAAGGAGATGTGGAGTCCTGACCACCAGCGAGACAACTCTCAAGAGTTGCAGATCCTGGTAGGAATCTATCAGAAGATTTTCAGCAAGACTCTTGTCTTTGGATTCAGAACCAGAAAGTGTGTGGTGGAGGGCAGACCCTGGCTTGTTCTTATCATCTGACCATCTCACTGTCTGGTCTTGACAGTGACTCTGAAAAGATCCAAGATCCCCCATACCCCAGTTTATGGCATGAAGACAACTGAATCAGCTCAAACAGACTCTGGAGACTAAAATTAAGTCGAATCTTCACAGGCTAACCTTGTATTCTTCTGCTGGTATGCTCTGTGATCCCTCATCAAATGGAGCAGTGAGCAAGAAAAATCTAGGTAGCACCTACAATATAACTTATTATTGTATGCCAAAGAAGCCAACACCACTGAGAGTTTGACAGTGGGTCTTGAATATCTATCATCTATCTATCCATCTGTCCATCCATCCATCCATCCATCCATCTATCTATCTATCTATCTATCTATCTATCTATCTATCTATCTATCTATACACACACATATATACATATGTACACACACACACACACACACACACACACACACACACACACACACACACACACACCAGACAGATACAGAGGAAATACAGAGGAAGATAGCCCTGCACTCACTTTCTTATAATCTAGCTCGTTGTGCAATGTGCTCATTTTACCTCTGATGTCTTCATCACATCTTTCTTGTCTTTTAGTCTCACTGAGAGCTCACTGGATCCTGGAAGTTGCTAATAAAAACCCAGGCAGGGACAGCACCTGCAGGCAACTCACTCTTACCTAGTTATCATAGCTGGCCTGGAAGGAACAGGGCTTTCTGGGGAGCTGTAAATCACACATTGATCTTGCCGGAGAGCATCTTTTCTTGGTGATGAGAAGCTGAAATAAAACAAAAGGAAGCAGAAAGCAGCAAGCAGAGGCGGCGAAGACTCCCACAGAAGTCCTGGTTCTGTGGGTTTACCTGTGCTGTGGGACCCGCCTGCGTGGGATGAGGCACTTCTTGTCGAGCGTTCTGCTGCTTCAAAGGACTTCACCATTCCATGTGAAAAGCAAAAATTTGAGGAAAAATGAGCCAAACGAGAGCATTGCATAACTGGAGGTCCTGGAAACATCCATTTCTCTTTATACATCCAAATGAGGGCACTAACAGTCAAGGGTGGTCTGGGAGGGAGGTTGCTGCACTGCTTGTCCTGGGGAGGAGGCGGGTGGGTCCTGGGAGTTTACTAACAAGTCAGCCAGCCTCACCCCACCCCAGTGAGTTCCAGGCCAGTAGGAGACCCAATCTCAATAAACAAGGTGGTCAGCTCCAGGAGAATGGGGTGTATACATACACACACACACACACACACACACACACACACACACACACACACACACACTTACATCCCACAGAAAGCACATCATGAGTTCCTGTACATTTCCAATAATACCTTATCCTTATTCATAAGCTCTATAACATTCGTGTTCATGAACTATCAAATGGTCAACACAGAACCTACCACGATAGGGCTTTCACATAGTGAGTACACTCAAGTGCCTACAATCATGAAATCACCACCAAAATAAAGACAGAGAATAGTTTCTTTCCCCTCAAATTTCCAAGTGTCCCATTGAACACAAGCCTCTCACTGTCCCATCTCTGACATACTTTTCTGTCCCTCTATCTTGGCTTTCTGTGGGGTGCAATGGGTGTGGAACTATGCCGACGTCTGTCTTCCTTGCACCCTGTGGATTTGTCCATCTTGCTTCAGACTGCGGTGGGTAGGTGCTCTTTACTGCTGCATAGTGTGGCATTGGTGGATACGACGTGGCATGCTTACCCCACTCATCAGGTGACAGTTGCTTCAAGGAAACTGTGAAGCAACCTTCTATGGATGTTTCAGACTAGAGCTTTGTGTGCACATAGTTTCCCCTTTCCTTGGGTAAGTACCAATGGCAGGATCTCGGGGTTGCATACAGTTGTGTTAAGTGTGTACTTCACTGTATAAGACAGTGTCAAGGGCTGGAGAGATGGCTCAGCGGTTAAGAGCACTGACTGTTCTTCCAGAGGTCCTGAGTTCAATTCCCAGCAACCACATGGTGGCTCACAACCATCTGTAATTGGATCCAATGCCGTCTTCTGGTGTGTCTGAAGAGAGTGACAGTGTACTCTCATAATAAATAAATAAATAAATAAATAAATAAATAAATAAATAAATAAATAAATAAATCTTTAAGAAAGGCAGTGTCGAATACTTCCCGGTGCTGTTGTACTGCGCTGCCTTCTGCTCAGCAACGTGAGCGGATGTCTTTCTAGCACACCGAGTCCTCCCCAGACTTCGAGGGCTGTTACTTTTAGATTTTGCATTCTAATGGGTTCTAATGAGATCCTAGGATGACTTCAAGGGCGTGTGTTGCTCAGCGCTTTCCTTTCTTTTATTGGCCTTTTATATCTTTTCTTTCAGAAAGTTCCTGTCTGAACTGGTACTCTCTCATCCATTCCTTCCTTCTCTGCACTGAGGTTCTTATGTGGTTCTGGGAACACAAGCACAACACAGGTCCTCCTGATGACCCAGCAGCTAATTTACTCTGAGACCTTTCCCTCAGACCCAGCTGTGCACTCTCTGATCTTACTTTGTGGTCTCCATTTCTTCTAAGTGCCGTTCCCTACCAGGTGTACATTTTTTTTTTCAGTTATTTTCTTAAACTCTTCGGCTTGCACATCTGTTTGATCAGTATTTATTTTTTTTTATGAGCAGCTTTAAATAGTGACAGTCAAGTCAATCAAAATCCGCCTCCTGTAGCTTGTGCTTTGTGTCTTATCTACAAAGACATGCTCCAAACTCAAGACTTCAACCTGCCCCTCCCCCCCAGGAATTTTCCAGTTTAGGCTTTATATTTGGGTTTATGATCCAATTGTAGTTCGTTCCTTCTATAATGAGATATGGTTTGGGACTGGCTTTTTACTTCTCCTTTTATTGTTTGAGATTCTCATGCATGCACACACTGCTTCTTGATCACACTTGTCCTTACTTTTTCTCCAGTTCTCCTCTTGTCCTTGGACAAATCTTCCTCCCAACTTTACCTTCTCGTGTTTCTTATTATTTCATTTTTAAAACCCCATCACCCCAATTAGTCCTCCCTCCAAATCCTCCGATATGCTCCACCCCACTCTCCTTGAAATTCATGGCCTACTTTTTAAATGAACTGTTATTGCATGCCTATATGCATCTATCTATCTATCTATTTATCTATCTATCTATCTATCTATCTATCTATCTATCTATCTATCTATCTATCTACATTTCTAACCTGCTGAGAACATATAATTTTACTTCCATGTGTGATTTTAGGGCTGACTGTTTGGCACTGAACAACCAATTAGTGTTGTATGAACAACCAATTAGTGGTGCATATGTGGGCAGTACTAATTATTTTTTTATTTCTACCTAACTATCTAGTTCCAAAATTCTTCTTTCTTTACTGAATTACTAAGGCAGTCTTGTCAAAATCAAATGAGGTGTTTATATGTCTTTGAATGTTATCTAATTCTTCTATGTGCACCCTCATGCTGATACAAGAGTTTCCTGATCAGGATATTTCTTTTATGGTAAGATTTAGACTTATACAGTGTGACTGTCTGTAATTTTCTCTTTTCAGTATTTTAAAATTTTCATTTTCCAATATTTTAATTAATTAATTTAAATATTTGTTAAATATTTGGTTGGTATTGTATTAAATCCATATATCATTTTGAATTTTTTATGTTTTTACTTGATTAAAACTCCTAAGAATATTAAGAAATACATAAAAATTGCATGAAATTCAAATTTCAGTGTTCATAATGATTTTTAACACAGATATAATTTTTTCCTTTTCTGTTATTTACGGATTCTTTCACACTATAAGAAGTGTTGAATATTTATAGGAGAGACCTATATTAGTCAAGGCTTCAAATGTTTATGATCAAGCCTGTTACAGGAAGATAGTTCTGGCCCTTCATGTAGACCATGGATTTGGGAGCACTCCTGTTTTCTAATAGAAGCCCTTAAGGCTATGAATTTGCCCTGAGCACAGCGTTAGCTGGATCTCATGCATTTTCATATCTTTTTACTTATGTAATTCTAATTTTAGGAAAAATTATCTAATTTTTCCTTGTGATCTAATCTTTGAGCAGTTGGGTATGTGAAAATCTATTACTAAATTCTCAAGTGTTTTTAGATCACCCAGAATAGATTGATTCATAAGCTTAATTCTCTCTCTCTCTCTCTCTCTCTCTCTCTCTCTCTCTCTCTCTCTCTCTCCTATCGGCTGTTGTCACAGATTTTACTTTTAGGTCTTATATAAGTCACTGTACGTTTTCTAGGCTTGTTTAATGCCACCTGTTGTATTATAATGGGGGAAAATAAAAAAGGTCCCTTTTAACAGCTGTCCATTTTGTTGCTGTTGTTGTTTAGTTTCGAGATTGTAAATTAATCAGTTTTCCTTTTCTCCCTCCAAATCTTCCCATACACTCCTCCCCACTCTCCTTTAAATTCATGGCCTCTTTTTAAAATTATTAATTGTTATTGCGTGCCTATATGCATCTGTATATACATAGATATTTCTACCCTTCTGAGTCCGTACAATGTTACTTCCGTGTGTGATTTTAGGGCTGACCGTTTGCCACTGAACAGCCATTGGTGTGCTCTTCCCTAGGAAGGACCCCTTCTCTTGCTCCCAGCTTTGCTCAGTGGCCTGCGGTTCTGCGCAGAGGGTTGGGGACTCGATCTCTCTTGCTTCAGTTTGGCGTATTCATTGCTGCCCTCTTTGTTCAGCTCATGTTTGGGGAGCCATGTTGGCGGAACTTTATGAGTGTAGCTTCTAATGCTCCTAGGAGATATAACTTCACAACAAACGTTCTGACCCCCTCTCCCTTCCAGTTCTTCCTGCCCCTATTCCACTCGTTCTCAGCTACCTTGATGTAAGCTTTCTGGCAGTTTTCAGTTGCATTCTTTGGTTCGTTTGTTTTCTATTGAGAACTGTGTCTCTCTTTCCTTTGTTCCTCTGTACACTGGCACCTGCACTTTCTGTGCGGCCCTCGGGATCCCTTTATGTCTTTTTTCTTTCTCTTGGTCTTTCTCATGAACATTGTATGCAAATGTTTGACAGAGGGGATTACAAATGTGTGTGAATGTCTGTCATCTCTGGCCCTCCAGTTGGTCTTTAAAGATGGATTAAAGGGCTGGTGAGACTGCATCAAAAACACGGCTGTCCAAGTCTGAAGACCTGAGATTGAGCCCTGTAATCAACTCTTGAAAGTTGTCAAGCTCCTTTCTCACACACAAATAATACTGATGAGATGATGATGATGGTGGTGGTGGTGGTAGTGATGATGGTGATGGTGTTAATGATGATGATGGTGGTGGTGGTGATGACAATAACAACAGCAACAATAATAAAATGGAAAATATCAAATTAAAGATTTCCCTTTCTTTTCTTACACCCATTTAGAATCTGTCTTTCGCTCCCGTACCTGGGTGTGGCTGACGTTTCTTCCATCTCATTACCTTAGAGGGACTTGTCGCTCACTGAAACTCAATTTAATTTGGGGCTAACTACCTTAATCGCTGTGATTTCCAAAACAGTTATGACGCAGACTTTTAAATACCTTGCTAAATGGGATCAGAAGTGCAGCACTGATTTAAACCACCACCATGATCACTTACAGTCCATAGGAAATGTGGGTCTCCCAAGTGAGCATCACCTCCTGAAAGTACTGGTTATATTCCCAAGTCTCCGACCAATCTCATGATGTGTTGTTGTAAGCACTGTCTTAGAGCCATGTTAACACTGACAGGATGGAGCGATGTCATCTTTGAACAGAATAAAGAATGTATCACAGGATAGCAAAGACATTCCTGAGCGGGAGAACCAGTCAAGTTTGGAAATCTGAACATGTGTTTAATCCTTTCGTGAACTATTTTGCAACATTGCATATTCGTGGGGAGGATTTTCAATTATTTGCTTTTTAATATAACTCGGTTACTCCCTTTGCACAGGACGTTGTCCTCTACCTCCACACGTGGGCACCTGCAGTGCCCCACCCCCCACCATGTGCTTTGGCTCGAGGGTGTAGAGGCACATTAGGTAGGACAGAGAAAGGCTGAAGTTTCTGGTTTAGGAGTTACCTGTTACAGTATGCACCTCTCATTTTCTAAGTGCTTCTCATTTCCTAAAATAGATGGAATAAGAAGAAACTATAGTGGTTGCCAGTTGTGAGCTTTGGGTAATGAATGTGAACTTGAGAGTGGACCAGCCAAGCAGTTTCTAAACTAATTACTAATGTCACTGTTCCTCTGCTGGCTATCTCCCAGTGTCTGGCAGAAATATGTGGACCACAAATATATTTCTCAACTTTCTAGCAGCCACATTAAAAAATTAAAACCGCTTAATAAAAATTTAAATATTATGTATTCTATTTAGTCTCTTGTAACTAAAAAATTACTATTTGAACCTGCAATCAGTATCAATTATTCAAGAGATGACATTTTCTTTCTGTATGGAGTGTGCTCACAATGCCTGTGCATCTTGTTCTCAGAGCTGTCTACCATCCTTTCATTCCAAAATGTATCAAATCGGACTTCAGGCTGCCATATTGGATACTGGACAGCACAGGGCAGTTGACTCAACTTTAAAGAAGCACGTTCTTTTCACATCCTGTTCTCTTCATAAAGGGGCTACAGCACTTACTATCACTTTTGAATTCTCTTAAGGTTTTAATTTTACTTTGTCAGAAGGAAAGGCTACCTTTTGGGCCCTTAAGGGTTCCAAAATTTTGTCTCTTCTTTACCAAAAAAATAAATTCATGGGAAAAACAGATGAGAAATGGAAAGACAATGAAAGAAACCACAACCCTTGACATTTGGAAATGCATTCTTTTCAAAAGCTCACTTGTAATTATAGCTCTGCTTGACGTGAAGTCACACAAGCCCACTCAGAGAGGGGGACATGTGCTCCCCTCCCCCACACTCATCTGTCATCCCTCTGCAGGTTGCTAGAATAGGAGGCCCTCTCCCAGAATACTCCACATGACAGATGGTAGAGTTACACCAGGAAACACCCAAAAGAAGAGGCAAGCAAGGTCACCACAGGTGTCAGCTTTCCTACACCCCAGGGGCCAAGGAAGGCCTCCATCCACACGGTGGGTAGAGCCTACATGTCTGTTTCTGGGCTCTCTTTTCTGATCTTCCTGTCCTTTTTGCTTTATTAAGGGAGACCTGTGAGCAATAGTGTTTTAACGCATGTTATAGATGACACTGGACTGTGGCTCTCACCAAAGTGTGTACCTGATGTGAAGTGTGCCAAACTCCACGAGAGGTGTCTCTGGGCCAACTGACAGCAGTGGCTCTGGCTTTGACACAGCTCTCAGCACTTCCATTCTGTTCAGAGAGTCCAGGAAGCAGATGGAGAGAGGTATGTGGAAGCATCTCCCTGACATGTATGTCACTACTGGCACCCACGTTGGGGAGAGGAAGGTGGCCTGCTTGCTTGACACCATTCCAGGAGCACATTCCTGCCTGCTGTCCTTAGAATCATGTTCTGGAAATAGAGTTTGGCAAGTTTCTCAGACATCTACCAATACACAGTAAGGTAGCGTGCACTTGCAGGCACCTATACACACAGTAAGGCGGCATGTTCTTGCAGGCATCCACCCATGCACACAGTAAGGCAACATGCTCTTGTAGGCACCTATATACACAGTAAGGCAGCATGCACTTGCAGGCTCCCAGTCTGTTCTCATCATTGGGTATTGGTCTTTGAAACTTACAATTGTTCTGTGCAAGTCCATTCACCCTTCCCATAATCTCCTATCAGAGCCAGTTCAAGCCCCACAGATACGCAGCAGACAGCTGTTGGCAAGTTTGCCTGGACTGTTTTAGATTTACTATGCCGCTTGGATGAGTCCAGCATGTTTACTAGGATGCCCTTTAAAAGAGGGAAGCATCATGTACTACAAATTTCCAGTTCACAAAGAAAGGGATAGGAACTTCAGTAAGGTAATATCTGTATTGACAAATGACCATTTCTTTCTGTGCAGAATCCCCCAGAACTATCCCCAAACCTCTTGCAATGATCAGTGCATACTCACCTGTAGGTCACCCATAAACATTTCATGGTCCTCTAAGATGCCTGGGGTTGGTTTAGCCCCAAGTGGAAGGACCCTAGGTCTATTCTTGAATGTGGAACAGACCCCTCAATCCCCTAAACCGCGTTGGGCAACGCTCTTAGAATTAAGCCCATGTATCATGGAGCCTCCAGAGCAGTTAAAAGCTCCAGCTGTCAGTCTTTATCCCCCTAGGACCCAACGTTCTTATCTCTGGCCTTGAGGAAGGCTGCTCAGAGTGGGTGCTCCTTAAGGTTGGGTGTAACTGGATGAGAGTTCGTCTCCTTACTTTGTTCCACTTTATCATTGCCCAAGATGTTGTCTTCTATCCGATCTTGGTTTTCATGGCTTGGTTTACAGTGGAAATTATTATTTTCAGGAACTTGAGTGTCTTAGTATCACTGAGACACACAGACATTACACAGGCTGGTGCCTGATTGACACTGTACACTTCGTTGTTTAAAGACAAGCTTTCTGGGAGAAAGTGTGTGTGTGTGTGTGTGTGTGTGTGTGTGTGTGTGTGTGTGTATGTGTACGTGTACGTGTGTGTATACATGAACACATGCACGTGTTTATTAATTTTACTAATGCCAATGCATGGCACATGATTTATAGATAATGATAAATTATTCAACATTTTGAGCTTTCTGTAGGCAATCGAGTCATAGAAAACTTTCACTGATTCTTTTTTTTTTCCCAACTCCTGTGTGTATAGATCCAACCCATTACCGATTTGGTTTGGATACTTGATCCAACCCAACCTTGATTTGACAAATAGAGTTGTACCCTAAACTGATTACTTCTTTGCAATATGTTTATCATCATTAAAATTAACTTGTGGTCTGTTTGAACAATTTCTCATCCTCCAACAAATTACACTAACAAACCAAAATGTCTTTACATTTGGCATTGTATACATTCTATACAACTGCATACACTGCTATTTTACTCATTTGTCAGTTACACAGGCAACTGTTTTGCTGAGTTGCATAGCTGTTTGGAGTGTTGAAAGAACAATTTGTCAAGTCTTTGTGCTAGACAGAATGTGGTAGCTGTATACACAATACCCTTTCTATAGTTAACCTATAAAATCAACATTCTGTCAATTAGCCTCTTAAACCTAGACTAGGTATCAGCAATTTTTTTCTCCAATTGATGAAATACTAAGAATTTTTGGGTTGGGGGGCATGGATCTTTGTTGAGTCTGGAAATAAGGGGATAAACTAATGAAACTCTATAATAGCTCACAAGGTTTAAATGTACCATTTTACTTTATAAAACTACCCATAGTCTACAGTTTGCAAATTAACAATACCTTAATCCAGCCCTTATTTTGTGGGTTTACCAAACTGGCCAAATAAAAACTCTCACCATGACTGATGCCATCTAATATGGAGCTTAGAAGAGATGCATGATGCACAGCACCATATACAGTGTCCACGATACAGACAAAACAGGACACCTGCATGAGTGTAGACAGTACTGACATGGAATAAAACAGGAGTTAGTTATCACCTTAATCCCAGTGCAATGTAATTGCAAGACTGCATGACTCATTTATTTTAAATTTTTATTGGTTATTTTATTTATTTACATTTCAAATATTATCCCCCTTCCTGGTTTCCCCTCTGCAAACCCCCTATCCCATTCCCTCCTGCTTCTATGAGAGTGCTCCCCAACCCACTCACCTGCCTCACTGCCTGAACATTCCCCTACATTGGGGCATCAAGCCTTCACAGGACCAAGGGTCTTCCCTTCCAGTGATGCCAGATAAAGCCATCCTTTGTTCCACATGCAGCTGGAGCCATGGCCCCTCCATGTGTAGTCTTTGGTGGTGGTTTAGTCCCTGGGAGCTCTTGGGGGTCTGGTCAGTTGATATTGTTATTCTTCTTATGGGGTAGTGAGCCCCTTGCGATAGCTGTGCACACAATGTGCACACAAACTTCCTAAGCATTGGTAACTTGGTCTCCTGAGGCCATCTGAGTTTATCCCAGGTCACCACTCAATTATTCCACACAGTATCTTTCTCCGATACTGTGTCAAAGTTGAAAGTGTAGGGTTTTGAATGAAAACATAGCTCATATGTTTGGATACTTGATCTTCGTTGAAACTGTTTGGGAAGAATAAGAAGTTGTGGCCTTGTTGGAGGAGGTGTGTCATGGTGGCGGGCTTTGCTCTGTCTGCTAGTGGATTAAGATGTGAGCTCTCAGATGATTCTCCAGCCTTCTGCTGCCCTGCTTCGTTCCAACATCACATCCTGTAACCCTCCAGGTCTGTAAGCACAATTACATCCTTTCTGATATATGTTGCCTTGTTCATGATGTCTTATCACAGCAATAGAAAAGAAACGGATTCAAAGTGTATCTGTCATTGATGTATGTATTTTCTCCTGAGGTAGTTAGAATTATTGGAGACTAAATATTCTTGAGTCATGCATCCTGCTCAATAGATAAATTGGCCAGTATTTAAACTTGAAATACATGTGAGCTGTAATGCACATCTTATCTCAGGCTTACTACAAACTTTAAAGGAAAGCACCTTCAGTGTTTGTAAGCATAATATCACTGTGACTTACCTTCTTTCAAAGCAGTTAGATGTGATCAACCGTGACAGCATGTGAACATTTATTGTACAATCTTTTATTACCCATTTTAAAATTAACTAGAGTTTAGATGATTAAAGAGTCAGTGTAAATATGGTATAGAGCAAGGGATTATTATAAGAATATCTATAAATAAAGCAACCTAGTTCAATGAGGATGGTGACTACTTCAGAATGAGAAAAAAAAAAGGTACGTTCAAAAATCTAAGCTTTGGTGGTTGCTAATGTATCTACCTTCTTAAAGTCTCAGTTTTCTGCTTTGTAAACTAGGTCATAAAGTAGCAAGGGGTTAAGCTACACAGAGCACTCCTGTCCTGAAAAACAAACAAACAAAAATGTAACATATCATAGTGTTGACCCACTCACATAAAGCCTCCAGGAAGTAGCGACTGTTAGTATTATACACTAAAGTTCTCATATATTACTTAAAATGTTCTGATCATGATGTTGAGGGCTGCAATAGTGATTTTGTGAATATAATTACCCACAGTGTATAATGGTTCCATAATTAGTTTGGGATTCAAGTATTTTGAGCAATGTGTTTGACATGCGTTGAGTACCGGTAGCTGTACTGAATAAACGAGAGTGTTCTAAACCTGCAAGGTGAATTTATAGCTGCAAAATACCATGTAGTAAAACAAGACTTACCTCCATTTTGAATAGATTCATGATGGAACTGGAAAGAGGATTTGACAGCCAAGAATGCTTCTTGCTCTTTCAGAGAAGCCAGGTTCCATTCCCAGCTACCACACAGCGGCTCACAACTGTCCAGTCTCCTGGCATCCCATGCCTCTTATGATCCCAACTGCCTGGTGCACTTACATTAGGCACATGCATATACTCAGGCACACACACACACATGCATAAAATTAAGTGAATAAACTCTAAAAATAAATATATGCAAGAAGCCAAATCCAGCGTATTGTTACTTGAAATAATTTGAACTGCCCAACTTAGCACTTGGCTTCCTCCAACTTTTCCCATTCCTGCTCTGTCCCAGAAACAGGTCGAAGTAGAGTTGTTCACGTATTAAAACCATGGTACCTGTTGTCCCTTGGTCTTCAGTGGGCACATTCTGTACCACTATACAAATAGTTAGTTCTTTGTTAACCTCAACAGAAAATACAGAATAGTGGTTTCACCTCTCCTCATGAGTTTTGATGTAATATTTACAGAACATAAAGCATGTATTGTCTTTTTCCAATGATGTCATTATTTCCTGAAGGTTTTAATAGTGATGTCAGAACCTATTAAAACTTGGCTTTCCTAATAGGCTTTGAAGTTTTCCAAATTCCCATTGATATGATCGAGATGTATATTTTACTATAACTTAGGTGCATACACCAGAAAACAAAACTCATATTCTTGACTGTTCAAGAATTGCTGATGACATCAAACCTGTGTCATGATTGATGATGAATCTACTAGATAATTTTAATGAGAGTAACTTCTTCATAATAGTATACATAGCTAACATGAAAGCTCAATTGCTTTGATTTGTCCAAGTAAACAAACAAACAAAAGCACACAAATCAAAAGATGATCACTAGGTCCAACAGTAGTCAAAGACCTTCCTGGAAGACCACAGGTGATGACTCAGGTTTGTTTCTGTCCTTTCCTTTCTTTCAGGGAATAGAGAATGCAATGGGACCTCTACATCTTGGCAGTCAGTTCCCAGTAAGCTATGCTTCTCAAGCTATTGAGATGCATGATGCTACCGTTATATTTAATGTCTAATCGAGTACATATTTTTTTTTATTGCCTAGGGAATGCCTATACAGCTGAAAGCAAAAACCCATGTTCTATCTTAAAAGACAAAACAAAACAAAACAAAACAAAACAAAAAACCCTGAAAAATCAAGAAGTTGGGTGGGTGGTGAGGTGGAGAATCTGGGAACAATTGAGGAGGAAAAGAATATAATAAAAAATATGCATGAAAATAAAAATGTTCATCCTGCCTCTTGTGAAGCCAAAGCACAGTGCTGTGCTTCCTCAGGGGGCACGAAGGAGAAATGCTCAGAGAGAGGGGCATAAACAGGGAAGATTGTCTTCTTTATCAGGAAGGAAGACAGAGTAAAAAGCACTGTCAGATTCCTCAGTATGTGACTTCATTAACGCTGGAGATCTTGGGGACAGATCAAGTATTTCTATGCAGGGCAACACAGGGCACTGCATTGAAGGAAGTTTCCCCAGGAGAAGAGAAATTCTCTCCTGGACACTCTATTACTACTTTTACAGGTATGTGAAACCCTATGTGGACAAAACCAAATTGGTACAGTGTATACAGGCATAGATAATACACACATAGATTTTTTTCTTTCCACAGGACTAAAACTATTTGAATCTATAAGTTTTTTTTACATAAGGAGCAGCACATGTATGCCCAAGACAACTTATTTGAATTGTACATATTGTGTACAAATGAGCATATGAGAAAGATTTCAAAACATAAAAATAATATGCAGGAAAAATCCTGTATTTGAAAAACAGTAACATATCTATGTACCCAGTTGTGAGAGGGAGGATCTTGTAGTGCTCCAGGTGACCCACCCAGAGGCTCCAGGAGAAAAGTGCATCTGAAATCTAATTAACCGTCCCAATGGTGTCTGTGAGATATTATATAAATGAAAAAGAGACAATCTGAACATGGAGAAGATTACTTTCAGAGAGACCATGAAAGTACAAATGATAATGGAGAAGGAGCCCCCAAAGAACAGAACACACAGTCAGTCTACACACTGTTAGTCATCCGGCTTGGGCTCAACGCGGCAAGTTTACAGAGAAAAAGACAAGCAAAGAAAACACCGATTAGAAGCTATGAGAAAACACAAAGGCAGAGAAGACAAAAACAAGAGATAGCATACAAGGTAGCAGGGTAGTTCTTTAAGGACAGTCAAGAGCCTCTGTCTGTCTTTAGAGAAGGGGTAGTCAGAGGGAAGTCGGGAAACAAGGGTTGACTCCAGCTAGGATATCACGTCACAGACAGAAAATTCATTTCAATATTAAATTAAATTTTTTTTTCCCTCAGAATTCTTGTATAGTTATATTTATCCTCACATATAACCAAGTTCGCTTATTTAATGTCACGGGGAAAAGGAATATACTTCAGAGAGTATTGTATCATTCACAGTAGTTACTGAAGAAGACTGAAAAGATGGGACACATTTTTAAAGCGCATTATGAGAAGTTTTAAGTATGTCGTATAGGAATGATCATTCAGAAGCTAAGGAAGGAAGGAAGACACTTCCATTCTGAGAGTTTGTGACTTCTAACCTGTTGTTGACGGTTGTCTGGGGCAGAGGTGGACTGTGGGGCGAACTAGGAGGAGGAGCTGCCTCAGCTCAGCTATCTGCAGACGCAGACGAAGCCGGTGAAGACCCGAAGCAGGTAAGAGTATCATAAATGGAAAAGAAATGGACATTTTAAAAAAGATGGCTTTAAGAATGAATCAAGTGCAGGGTGAAAGAGAATTCCTGAACCAGAAGAGAAGTTAGAATATGTTAAACAGAGTAGAGTATAAAAGAAAGGACCCAAACCACGGCTGATACAGGAGAGAAAACATTTACAGAAAACAGTGAGAAGATGTAACATCAGAGATCTAGAATTCACGGAGAAAGCGTCGAGTGGGCGTGTGAATCCAGTAACAAATTAGACGTGGTGGAGACAGGACTGATCAATAAGGTGGCAGGTAGATGTATCCAAACCGAAGCCACAGAGGAACAAAAGAACTGAAGTCACTTAACGGAGCATTGGTTGCGTGGGGCGGAGGGTGAATATGTATCACACACGTCTTCACTCTGGGTTAGAGGAGCAAAACTGTAGACACAATCTTGTTTAAAGAGATGATAGTTAAGTGTGCCCTAGAGGTGAAGCAAACCTCCAGTGCACAGGTGCCACAGAGTCAACGACTCCCAAACGGGATACATGGAGAGAGGTATACACCTAGATAAATTACAGAGAAAATTAAATTATAGGGAAAATTAAAGCGGGAAGATCTTGAAACAGGTGGAGAATAAAGACAGATCATCCTCACAGAAGCTAGCGTTACCTTGACAGTCAAATTCTGGACATAAACGACAGACCCAGAAGGGTGGGAGTGAGCTCGGTGGTGGAGCATGTGACCGGCATGCTTGAGGCCCGGGCTTCAGGGTCTAGCAGCATTGGGGAAAACGGAGAGACGGAGGGATGGATAGATGGATGGATAGATGGAGGGATGGACCAAGGGAGGGATGGACAGAGGGAGAGAGGGAAGGAGGGAAGGAGGGAAGGATGGATGGGTGGACTGACTGAAGGAAGGACAGACATAGGGAAGGAGGGAGGGATGGATGGATGGACAGACCAAGGGAAGGATGGACAGAGGGAAGGAGGGAGAAACAGAGAGTTTGTGGAATGTTGCCTTCCATATACATGAAGGAAATAACTCGCAAGTTAGAATTCTTCAATCATTGAAATATTTTCTTTGACTCAGATGAAACAAGTTTTAAGACACATTAAAGTAGCATTAGGGGCCATGGTAAAATTTGTACTTCATGTAGAAGAAAACGATTCCAGATGGAAGAGCTGAATTGTAAAAAGAGATACAAAGCAGAGGAAGTGGGAAATACGTGGGTAACTCCACAGATGAATTCAGCTGTCAAAATTAAAAGGGAGTGCTTTTGGTATTTAAAAATTATATAATTATGATTTTGACAAAATGGCAAGAGATAAAAATGGTAAATAGTTAAATTTTTAAAAAAGATCTTTGTATTAAGATGAGAATAAAAGTATCAAGTAACATTAGAGTTGGGTGAATTAATCTGCATTTCAATTTCCAAAGTAAAAGGTAAAGGATAAAAATAGATTATGAATTTCTAAAAATACAGGTAATTATGATATGCCAAATATAATCAGCTTAAGAGCAGTCAAGGAAGGGGAATAAAAAGTACAGAGACAGCAAGATCAGGAAAAACAAAATAATATGTTGATTTTAACCCTGTTATACTCATAGCTGCTCATTTATTTGAATGGGAATAACTTAACCTTGAGATAGGTGATTTGCCTGTAATCACTCAGGACCAGAATAGAACAAAACCCAACTATGTGAAAATCTCAACAGTATGTATACATATTTTACAAGAGACATGTCTAAGTGGCACAAGACTATGATTCTGAGAGCCATCTCTTAGAGAAAGTTCTAGTCTTTAAATAAACATGTTAGAAGCCAGACATGGTGGGGCATGCTTATTAATTTTTAACCCAAGGCTGAGGTAAGCAGGTCATAAATCAGCCCTGGGATAAGTAGCAAAAACCCTGTTAAAAAAATAAATAAATGGTAAATGTATAGACTGAGCATTCAACTTAAAATTTGAAGACTAACTGGCTGGAAAGAGACCACAGTGGTTAAGAACATTTAATCGGGCTGGAGAGATGGCTCAGTAGTTAAGAGCACAGACTGCTCTTCCAGAGGTCCTGAGTTCAATTCCCAGCAACCACATGGTGGTTCACAACTGTCTGTAATGGGATCCAATGCCCTCTTCTGGTGTGTCTGAAGACAGCTACAGTGTACTGATATACATTAAATAATATATATATACATATATATATGTGTGTGTGTATATATATCTATATATATCAATATATATATCACTTAATCTTGGAGAGGACTCAGCTTTGATTCCCAGGACTCATATAGAGGCTCACAATCATCTACAACCCAGTTCCAGGAGATCTTACTGACACACAGGCAGTGCACATACGTGTCTGCAGGTAAAACATTCGTGAGCATAAGATAAAATAAATCTATTTTTTTTAAAAAAACTGTAGACTAATAAAAAATAAATACCCAAGGTAGAGTAGAGCAAATGATAGTCAAGGGCAGAAATTAATAAAAATAAATTGGCTGTCATGGAACCAAGAGTAGCATGTTGAGAGCAGGTGTCAAATCTATTAAATTTATTCTAAAATAAGCAGGTGTTGTTGTTGGAGACAAGGTCCTGTGTGTCCTGGGCTGGCTTCCAAATCACTATGAGGCCAAAGATGACCCTGAAATTCCTTCACAAGTGCACTCCTGTTGCACTTCCTATGTGCTGGCTTCACATGTGAGCACCAGAACCTCAGACTCAGCTTATGTGACACCCAAGGCTTTGTGCATGTTGGGTAAGCATTCTACCAAATGAGCTACATCCTGGGCTTCCAATTTCTACTAAAGCTACTGTTGGTCCAATTCAGTCATAAGAGGCATCAAGTAAGAAAACATGGACTGCTGATAGTATTTTAACTAATTCTACAATCAAGTACCTCGTTTTCTTGCCTGGAGGCTCTCAGGAGAAGCTTCAACAGCCCTTGAGTGCCTAAATGTTTTCCTGAAGCTTCAGAGCTGTGGGCTGAGATGGTCAAAGAGGCCAAGCAGGTTGAAGCCTCAATGAGCATGCGCGACTTCGATTTGTGATGTATATCCGAAGGCAATGTCATTGCTCTGTCCAGAGTGTCTTGGGATGTCTCAGGCTGGCCAGCCAACTGCCCATCACTTCACCTACTTTCTCCTCGGTGCAAACTTTTCTGAGGAAAAGGCTTTCTGTTGTTCTTAGAGGCTGCACCCTAACACCAGATAATCAAAGTGAATTCTGGGAATGTCTCACGATATATTTTAAATTAAACCTTCCCATGGCCATCTCTCAATCTTGACAAAATTTGATAACAGAAAAAAAAAAAAAAAAAAAAAAAAAAAGAGGGATGTTTCCATGAAACCTCGTAATGCCTAATGGAAGTCTTGTTAAAATTACTGGTCAGTTTTGATGATGAAATAGTTACTGTCTCTATTTTTTATGAAGTGTTAGGATGCTTTAGTAAGATTTGGTAAAGTTTTAAATAACAAAACAATCTGATTCTCTTCTACAAATAAATGTTCATAGTTATTGTTGAATAATTCTTAAGGCCATATTTAATTTATATGTGTGTATGCACACACAAAATGTGTTTATTGCAAATTTATATTTATGTTTGTATTTCTGTACATATTAACATAGACACATAAACTCTCAAGGCTCCAAGGACCTTAAAAGGAAGCTGTGCCTTCTCCTCAAAGCGAAATGATCTACTGAGAACCATGGTTGTTTTGAAACTCCGGTTCTAGTGTTTTCATTCTCATTGTGACTTGTGTGGGACATTACAGAAGCAAGTCACTGGAGATAAGAACCAGAGGAAGCTTATGTTGGATTCAGCACCCTGCCAGGGAAAGCGATTAATTTATAATCACAATGAGAGGTGACTAAGGAAGCCTAGTTTTGTTAGCAGCTGTCCCTGGCTAGGAATGACATTGGATCCAGAGGCTAGTTTCATGAGTACTCTTGTCTGAGTAGCTCCAAGCTCAGTTCTTTGCTCATACAAAGCTGGGTTTGGGGTGGGGGAGTGGGAAAGCAATTGGACCATTTCAGGGAAGATGTCAATTTTTTTTTTCAGCTAGTTAGTCAGAATAATGCTAAATTATCAAGTTAATAAATCGTTTTGGAACCTATTGGCAAGTTTTCCAATACATGATGCTTAGGGCTTTCACCTTTAGATCCCCTACACTCATAATATTGTACCAGAGAGAGCTGACTTATATGCCCTACATTCAAAAATCAATGAGCCAGTTTCAGACAGTTTAAAGACTAATATGACTGTGAAAGAGAAAGCAGGGGGAGCTTCCACTGCCAGAGAATCTTTTTGTGACCTCAAGGCAGGCAAGGGGTTCTCCGTGACACACACGTAAAGCATGGTTTATAAGGAAATCACTAATGAGTTGCAAAATTCTCTCCATTTAAAGAGATCATTTAGAGAGGGAAAAGACAGGCTTCCATGAGACGAGTGCAATGCTTTTAATTACAGCTCACACACAGAGCATTTCAAGCACAGCTACATGTTAATAAGGAACACAAACACATGCTAAATAAGGTGTTAATGCAGAATTAGAACATGTATTACACACACACTCAAACAGACACTCATATGCTCCCTAGCACTCCTACACACTCACACCCCCCACATGACATCCCAAGAACCAACAACTAAATGAAAGTGAGACTGTTAGTCAAAGGAAAATGCTGGTTACAGCTGGAGTCAGGGCTAAGGGGATGACTTAACACATGATGTGCTTGCCATGAGACAGTAAGGGTCAGAGATTGGATCCCTGGAACCCAGCATTCGGTAGATGGTGATGGGAGATTCCTGGGGCAAGCTAGCTAGTTAGAGTAGCCAAATTGCTGAATTTCGGGTTCAACAAGAGACCCCTTCTCTGAAGAGAGATCAAGGAAGACATTTAACATCAACCTCTAACCTCCACTAACACAGACATGTGTACTCTACACACAAGCACATTCCCAAATTCCCTAAACCAGCAAGGTCTCATTATAAACCTAATAGAATGGCTATAATAAAATAATTTGATGTTACTAAGTGTTGGTAAAATTTTAGAAAATTAGTAACTCTTATAAACTGCTCATGGGAGAATAAATCAATATGATAGCTTTTATAAAAGCTTAGTGTAGGTATACTCAGTGACTCAGCAATTCCACTCCCAAATATGCTTATATAAACACAGAAAAGTTACAAAAATTTTCATTTTAACTGCATTCATAGCAATTCTAAACTTGAAGCAGCCACGAAGTCCATGGGTAGTGATGGATGGAAGTGTGAGATATTCAAATAATGGTCTACTTTGAGCAAGTGGATAAATGGTTGCAACTGGGTAAGATTAAAACACTTTCAGAAAACAATATAAACAAACTGGGTAAGGCACGTAATTCCATTTTTTAAAGTTCAGAAATTAAAAAAAATAGTCTATGATGCTTGAAGTTAGAAGAAATCTCCATCATGGGGTGGGCTTAGTGAAGTTTCTGCATCAGGAGTTAGGGATGGTTTCATTTCTGATGGCTTGTTGGTTACATGAACATGTTTATTCTCCACAAACATCCATTTTATTTCTATGAGTTTTGTATATTTTTTTCTTCATACTGAATCAATAAAACATTTACAAGCAAGCAATGTCAAGTTTCTTTTGCACGTATCAAAGTTTGGAACATTCGATCATTTAAAGGACAAAGTATGCAGGAAGAAGTGGACCGTAAAGGCTGAAGAGTTAAGTATTTAAAGACTTGGAATTACTTAAGATAGTGAAAAACATTAAAAAGAAAAATTTGAACTTGGCTTCAAAGTCTAAATTTCTATAGTCTTCTTGTCAGTAAAATCTTCATTTTTGGTAAAATTTGGGTAGGGGGTAAATGTATTTGATAAGGGATGGAGAAGAACATGAACTCAAAATTATAACCCATTTTTTTTTCTTTTTAACATTTTCAGTCTAAGACCAAAAGTTTAGATTCTATGTGATCAAAATAGAAGGTCTTCACATATAGGAACTCATCCACAAGCACAGCAAGTCATGAAAGGTCTGCCGAGGGCAAGGGATTTAACTCAGAGGTCGAGTACCTGCCCAGCATGTGCATGACTTTGTTCGATCCTGAGTGTGAAGAAAAGAACATTCTAACAACGTACACGACTCTACAAAATCCCCTTTTCACCACAATCTATGCTTCCCTATTCGGCAGACAAGTATGGATCATCTTTCAACATGGCAGGTAACATTACAGATTGGATAATAAAAGTCTCTGTGTGAGAAGCCAGTTCACACATTTTAGATATATTTCAATGCTACAAGAGTTTTTTTTGTTTTTTTGTTTTTGTTTTTAAAATAGAGAAAATTATAAGCACAAAAGAAGGGATATGAGTCAGAGATGAACTTGGGTTTTTCTCCAATGTGATTAGAATGACACTGCAATTTGCTACAGCAACAAAAATCATGGAAAACCAGACTCATGGGATGGAAGGATTAGAAGCTTTCAATTTTGGATCAGTGAGCATTTTCTTCTTTTTGACCAAGGCAGGTATTTAGGCTCCAATAGATGTGTTCAAAGAATGTAGGCCTCCCAAAGGCAAGTACTTAGCAGGGGCTACCTTGCCAAGGATAGGCCTTGCTTGGAAAGGGGTTCCTGAGAGAAGGGTTTTCTGGGATAGGAGAAACAAAGGATTCAAGGATTTAAGCTAGAGAGAGCTTTCCAGACAACTTTCTCTTGCAATTCTAAAAAACTCTCTGGAGAGCTCATCTCTTGCAGATCAAAAGCCCAGTCTTTTACTTACAAGTCAATTCAGTCATTACCACAGGTTGCCTTTTGATCAGCACTGGGTGAATCAGTATCCCATGGCTGATTCTTAGGAGAGACAACAAGCACAATTTTTTTTTTTAACATTGCAAAAGAATTCAGAGATCTGCCTGCCTTTGTAAAGCACAGACAATAAGCTAGTTGGGTGGGATCCAACCTGAAGTTACCATTCCTACCAAACCTGGGCCTGGACCTAAACTCCCTCTGTCCTAGACTGCCCGCCTTTGTAAGCACAAATAACTTAGTTGGGTGGGATCTTGCTCTGCTATCACCACTCCCTAAATCTCTTTATCTCCTTCCTTAGTATCTTTCTGTCAACCTGGCTCATAGTGCAGCTGCCTCTGTTCCTTTAGATCTGTAAAGTTCCTTACACAATTCATATTGCATCCTTATGTTTTACATAGTTGAGAAATTATGTATTTTTGAACTCATGGCTTTAGAATTCTTTCCTACAGCCTTAAGGGCTGTCCTGAAGGTCTCAGTATTTACCATTTTGCTGAGACGTTAGACATACCCTTGACTCCTGGACTCATGAGGTTTCTAATTATCATGGAGTCATTAACCTTTGCAGAGAGAACATTCCCCAATAACCGTGGTGGGGAGAATATTTCCTGAAGAGAAATGTGAAGCAAAATAGATATATTTTTATACAAACAAGCCTTACGCCCACAGCAACCACCAATACTTGTGGAGGCCCACACCCTGATGGCTCTGTTCCATAGAACATGTCACTCCATTCTTACATGGCCAAGCACTACCCCCAGAAAAAAAATTTTTCCCTATTATTATTTACCCCTCCCCCTGACTAAGGCAGAAGTCTAATCAGCTGAAGGCAGAGGCATGTGTGGTTACTGGCAGGGATGGCCATCAGGCAGGAGAAAGACAGCTGTTTTCTGCAATTGGCTGTGAATAGGGTGGGGTTTTGAAACTTCTTTCCTGTGACAAACTAGTTTTATTGGTAAATATTACCTTTTGAACTGCCTGCTGGTCAAGGGGAGTCTATTTTGAATGGATGCCACTTGCTAGGTTTCCGCCTGACCAAGAGCCATGTGGAGGAGTAATATCCACAAGCTTCAGAGTACTGACAGGCAGCCAAGCTCAGAAGTTCCAGAGGCCGCTGCTACAGCAAGGAGTCAAATAGAATCTTGAGGGGAAGAGAGGGGAAATGGAAATGCAGCCCAAAATAGACAAGTGTGCTTTGAGTGGCTAATGGGTAAGAAGATCACTATGCCTGAGGTACCCTCTCCAGAGTCAACTTTTAGTGATTTGATTTCACTGCTAAACTGTTTGCCTATAAGATAAAAGCTCAATTAAGGCAAAGAAGGAGTGGCATTGGGAGAGATTAATGCTTTAGGCTTTTAGATCTCATGTTGGGGGTGGGGTGGGAATCCATTTCTTTTATGTGCCAAAAGTGTGCTTCCTTTCCTCCGCCTAATTGCTGCAGGGAAAGTCCAGTCTTGAATTACTATCTGACGCAGACCACTTTGCTTAAAGCTGATTAGCCTGGAGGCCAGAAAGGGCAGCTCTGGAGAGCCACTGAAATGGAATCAGGGCATTTCCATGAAGAGGTGACACACTTTGCCCTAGAAAAAAAATGGAGGGTAATTTGTCTGTGCACTCCTTGGCGTGTGGAAAAGCTTTATTTGGCCATTACACCCATAGGTCACAATCTCAGGGTCTTTGGTACTTCTTCTCTGGGAAGCAGGATCCACTTAAAGGGTGGAATTAGTGTAAAGGAGAGAGGGTGAGCCTCTAGGTGAAGGGTGATAGCTGTTTAAATTGGCATAGTGTTTGTGTGGCCTTGACTATTACCAAGTCCACCCTGATTGTCCTGGGGCATTTACTCCCAGATAGAAGCTGAAGGCAGAACTGTAAACACAACTGTAGGCACAAAATGCCAAGCAAACACAAGATTCATCTGTCTCTTTATTATTTATTATTATTGCTGTGACTCTGGGGGAACTCAGAAGGTTGCAGATGCCAAAGAGGAACTAACCACACTTACCCATTTGTAGTTCCAAAAGCAAACTGAACCTGGGAAGCAAACCCCACTTATAGGGTTTTTATGACCAGCAAGGATGAAAGAGCCTGCTGAACACACATTCCAGGAACCCTTGAGGTGCTGAGCAAACAGGTGATTTATTGCAGTGGAGAGTGAGCAGGCCACAAAAGATCTGCTAAAGGATTTCCTAATGGTCTAAGTCTCAGGACTCTTTCTGCACTGACTACTCAGCAGAGGACCACTCAGAGGGGGTGGGAATTTACATTGTTAACATTATTGATTTGTTACATTGTTAATTTAAGACAATAGGAGAGAGAACAGAAGGCTATGTGGGGGATGCACAAGCTTAGGACATTATTTTTCAATAAAAGTTACATCGTAGACTGACACTTGTGACTTTTCCATTTGTGTGTGCTAATCTGTCTGAAAGGGAGTCCCCAGGATCTGCCAATCTCTGCCCTCCCTCCAGCATTCAGGTTACAGATATACAGGACCCCGAGGTTACATGGGTATGGGGGACCCAATTCAGAATCTCATGCTTCTGTAGCATGTATTTCACCCACCAGCTCCCTAAAACAATTCACTAGAAATAGAGAGTTTAAATCCCTGTGTGAAAGAGGGAAAGTGGGCACAAAGTCCCATGAATAACTTCTTGGCGAGGAGAGGGGAAATCTGTTTTCTTCAGTGGAGTGACCCTGGGTTTAACAACCACATTCCAGGCAGGCTCCACACCCAGGAATAGATGGTCAGAACAAATTAGACTCAATGATTTTTAGTGGCTTTTTAATTAAAAATTAAATATTAAATTTAAAAATGACACAGAAGACCTCAAAAGAAGAAGGAAGAAAAGGATGAGGACAAGAGGAAGAAAAGGGGGAAGAGGAAGAAGAGGAAGAGAGGAGAAAGAGAAGGAAGTGGAGAAGAAGTTGGAAGAGGAGATGGAGGAGGAGGAGGAGAAGGAGGAGGAGGAGGAGGAGGAGGAGGAGGAGGAGGAGGAGGAGGAGGAGGAGGAGGAATAGAAAGTTTGTGTCCATATGAAAATGTATTCCACACAATTGCAGAGTTTATATGGTCTTAAAGTGTACCATTGAAGTTTTAGAGAGTGCTACCCCATACAGTCTGGAAGGGAAGTGCTTCAGTTGTTTCAAAGTGGGTAGAAATTCTTCTATGAAATACATTTTTTTTTCTCTTATTCAAGTAACTTCCTGAGTATGTGCTTCTAGATTTTTCAGAATTCTCTTGTTAATTTGACACTTTCTGTTTTGTAACGGTTTCCTGGGAGATTGAAATGTTCCATCCTGCAGGGAAGCTTCTTAAACAGGAAGGCAAACAACTCGAAATAGCTTCAAGATGTCCCTGAAACTGACCAGACTCACTAGGACCTTCCTTGTGAGAGTGAGAAATAAAAGGTTAAATTCCTGAGTCTAAACAAACAGATATTCTGAAAAACAATCTCTGACAAGCCAAACTACAAAGAAGACTTAGATCAGACTATCTGTCTGGAAGAGGTTTAAAGCAAGTGAGTCACCTAGAAAAGACCTGCTCCAACCTGTTGAGCAGCAAGCTGTGGGATCCATATTCCCAGCTTTTGTGAGCTGTTACCCTTGCTGGGGTACCTTAGTGATGTAACTCTCTGTATCATTTCTATTCCTATAAGTAAACCCTCACCCATATTCCCAGAAATAACCTCAATAAAAACATGGGTTCAGAGCTCCATCTTCCTTCTGGTTCATGCACCTACCTGCAATCACAGATCAGTACCCACTCACCAGCCCACAGCTCTGTCTGTCTTTTAGGAGGCCTGCTACTATCTGACACAACCAGTCCCATAGGCTTGGTACTCCCAGGGACTACCAGGTCAGCCAACACCAGAGGTAACCAGATGGTTAAAGAAAAGAGCAAGAACAAAATCAACAAAATCCGGTACAATATGGCACCATCAGAACCCAGTTCTCCTACTACAGCAAGTCCTGGATATCCTAACACATCTGAGGAGCAAGACCTTAAATCTCATCTTATGAAGATGATAGAGGCCTTTAAAGAGGAAATAAATAAATCCCTCAAAGAAATACAGGAAAGTACAATCAAACAAGTAGAAGCCCTTAAAACGGAAATAAATAAGTCCCTTAAGATCTAGAGGAAAAAACAGTCAAGCAGGTGAAGGAAATGAATAAAACTGATCAAGACCTAAAAATGGAAATAGAAGCAATAAAGACAACACAAATAGTGGCAACCCTGGAGATGGAAAACCTAGGAAAGAGAATAGGAACTACAGATGCAAGCATCACCAAAAGAGTACAAGAGATGGAACAGAGAATCTCAGGTGTAGATTATTACAACAGAATAAATTGATACATCAGTCGAAGAAAATGCCAAATCTAAAATGTTTCTAACACCAAACATCTAGGAAATTTGGGACACAATGAAAAGACCAAACCTAAGAATAATAGGAATAGAAGAGGGTGAGGATTCCCAGTTAAAAGGGCCAGAAAATATCTTCAACAAAATCATAGAAGAAAACTTCCCTAACATAAAGAAAGAGATAGCTATAAATGTACAAGAAGCTTACAGAACACCAAATAGATTGGGCCAGAAAAGAAAATCCCCTTGACACATAATAATTATAACATTAAATGTACAGAACAAAGAACGAATATTAAAAGCTGCAAGGGAAAAAGAACAAGTAATATAATAAGGCAGACATATCAGATTTGTACCTAACTTCTCAGCAAAGATTCTAAAATCCAGAAGATCCTGGACAGATGTCTTGAAGACCTAAAGAGACCACAGATGTCAGCCCAGACTACTATACCCAGCAAAAATGTTCAATCTCCATAGGTGAAGAAACGAAGATATTTCATGACAAATAAAATTTAAACAATATCTTTCTACTAATTCAGCCTGACAGAGGATAATAGAAGGAAAACTCCAACACAAGTAGGGTAACTACACCCAAGAAAACACAAGAAATTAATAATCTCACAGCAAAACCTAAAGAAGAGAATCACACATATACAGTACTACCACCAACATCAAAATATCAGGATCTAACAATCATTGGTCATTAATATCTATCAACATCAATGGACTCAATTCCCCAATAAAAAGACACAGGCTAACAGACTGGATACATAAACAGGATCCATCATTCTGCTGCATACAAGAAACACACCTCAGCAACAAAGAGAGACACTGTCTCAGAGTAAAGGTGTAGAAAAAGTGTTTCCAAGCAAACAGACCCCCCAAACAAGCTGGGGTAGCCATTCTAATATCTAATAAAATAGATTTTCAACCAAAAATAATAAAAAGAGATGGGGAAGGACACTTCACAACCATCAAAGGAAAAATCCACCTAGATGACATATATATTCTGAACATCTATGACCCAAGTACAAGGGCACCCACATTTGTAAAAGAAATATTACTAAAGCTCAAATCACACGTTGAACCCCACACAATAATAGTGGAAAACTTCAACACCCTACTCTCACCAAGGGACATATCATGGAAACAGAAATTGAACAGAGACACAAATGAACCAAATGGATCTAACAGATATTTACAGAACATTTCATCTGAAAACAAAAGAATATGCCTTCTCAGCACCTTGTGGGATCGCTCTCCGAAGTTGACTATATAAACAGGCACAAAGCAAGCTTCAACAGATACAAGAAGACTGAAATAACCTTTTGTATCTTGTCAGATCACCATGGATTAAGGCTGGACTTCAACAACAACAGAAACAACAGAAAGCCCACATACTCATGAAAGTTGAACAACTTTCTACTCAATGAATACTTGGTCAGGGAAGAGATAAAGAAAGAAATTAAAGACTTTCTACAATTTAATGAAAATGAAGACATACCATACTCCAATTTATGGGACACAATGAAAGCAGTGCTAAGAGGAAAACTCATAGCTCTGAGTGCCTTCATAAAGAAATTGGAGAGATCCTACACTAGCAACTTAACAGCACACCTGAAAGTTCTAGAAAAAAAGTAAAAGAAGCAAACACACCCAAGAGGAGTACATGGCAGGAAATAATCAAACTCAGGGCTGAAATCAATCAATTAGAAACAAAGAGAACAATAAAAAGAATCAACAAAACCAAGATAGACAAACTCTTTGCAAAACTAACTAAAAGGCACAGAGACAGATAAACAAAATAAGAAATAAAAATGGAGACCTAACAAAAGACTTTGAGGAAATTTTAAAAAAATCATTTAGGTCTTATTTCAAAATCTGGTACTCCACAAAATTGGGAAAGCTAGATGAAATGGATGATTTTCTAGACATATATCACTTATCAAAGTTATATCAAGAACAGGTAGACTAAACAGTCCTATAACCCTTAAGGAAATAGAAGCAGTCATTAAAATTCTCTCAGGCAAAAATTAAAAATTAAAAACAAACAAACAACAAAACAAAACCCCAAACAACCAAAATACAAAAAACCCCAAATCCAAAACCAAACCAACCAACCACCACCACCACCACCACCACCACCACCACCACCACCACCACCACCACCAAAAACCCCAGGGTTGGTTGGTTTTAGTGCAGAATTCTAACAGACTTTCAAAGAAGGCTAATACCAACACTCTTCAAATTAATTCACAAAATAGAAACAGAAGGAACACTGCTAAATTTATTATGAGGCCACAGTCAACCTGATACCTAAACCACACAAAGACTCAACAAAAAAAAAGAGAATTTCAGACAAATTTTGCTTATGAACATCGATGTAGAAATACCCAATAAAATTCTTGCAAACCGAGTCCAAAAATACATCAAAAACATCATTCACCATTATTAAGCAGGCTTTGTCCCAGGGATGCAGGAAGGTCCAAGATATGAAAATCCTTCAGTATAATTCACCATATAAATAAACCAAAAGAAAATAATCACATGATCATCTCATTAGATGCTAAGAGTGACTTTGAAAAAATCCAACACTCTTCATGTTAAAAGTCTTGGAGAGATCAGGGATACAAGGTCCATATTGAACATAATAAAAGCAATATGTAGTAAGACAATAGCCAACATCAAATTAAATGAAGAGAAACATAAATGATTCCACTAAAATCAGGAATACAACAAAGCTGCCCATTCTCTCCCTATCTAATCAATATATTTGAAGTTCTAGCCAGAGCAATAAGACAACAAAAGGAGATCAAGGGGATAAATTGGAAAGGAAGAAGTCAAAGTATCACTATTCTCAGATAATATGATGGTATATGTAAGCAATGTATTCTACCAGAGAACTCCTACAGCTGATAAACAACTTCAGCAAAGAGGCCGGATACAAAATTACCTCAAAGAAATCAGTAGCCCTCCTTTTTACTAGATGTTTCGCTGAGACACTACCCTTCCCCCACCCTCAGGACTCACTCCCTGCTGGACCAGGATCTTACAGAGGACTCAGAAGCACAGCTGGTCCCAACATGCACACCACACTTTATGTTTAATCTCTTATTTCAAACTCTTTTTGAAAGTAACCCTGAATCTAGTTTGGTTATCCTATCCTTGATTTGTGTTGGTACCAAGGAATAGGAATTCGGTTCAACTCCCAAGTGGCTGATGGCAATGCAGGGGCCTTCATGCTCAGGAAAGCAGCAGGAGAAGCGTAACAAGAACCCTGGTCCCTGCAACTAAAGCACCAACTCGGTAATGAGTTGGTGTGTGTTTGTCCGGGGGGGGGGGGGGAGTAATTAATCACATTTTATCTATTCTGTGTGGATACAGCTATAAAAAGGCTCCTAAAATGTTTCCCTTCCTGACACAGAGTCAATTATTATTGTCCACATTAGTGATGATTTATCAAGTTGGGGTGTACATGAGATTAACAGCTACTGCATCTTTGTTCCTCAGGGAAACACAGCTTGAGGTTCCCATGAACCTTTGCTCTCACAACAGATTTGTCAGCTGATCAGAACATGACCTTTTCTGCTGGTGTTTTGTTGGGGAGCACTTTATTTAGTTCCGGCTGTTTCTTTGATGATCCTGAACTTCTAGCCATTGTGCTATAACTCATCCTGTCGCTGGAGACTCTGCTACGGGTGCTGGCCTAACAGGCTTGCCATCTAAAGCAGATGAAGCTGGACCTCCAGAAAAGAGCTGTGAAGATATAACTTAATGAAAATAAAATAAATATACACAATGTAATAAATAAACTCCATGAAAATAAAATTAATGTTTTACTGATAATTATTGTTTCTCAGTCTTGTTTTCATCCTAGTAAATCTCCACAACAAAATATAAATAGACTGGGATCTATCAAGTAATGTAATTCATTTTCAAAATATGACTTTTCAAATTTCTTTTACCTACAATTATTGTCCTTTTCTGAGAAAAACATTGGGCATATTATTTTTATTTTAAATATAAATAGAGAATGATATACATCCTTTTTAAAAATGGCCATATCGTAAGTTAAATGTTTGCAAGGACTTCTTCTATGTAGAAGAAACTCCACGTGTTTGTGTGGCATTGTTTAGGGGAGAACTCATTCAGACAAAAAACCATGAAGTTAAAAATGTCTTGATATATATTCTTTTCTGATTATGGCAAAATAAGTCTTTTAGAATATTAAGAATCCACCCAGGAAGTATATCTTAAATCAATATTGTAATTATTGAAACTCACTGCACCTTCACACTTGGAATATTCTGAGGATTTGGATTCTTTGTGTGACCATCTTATGCTGTCTTTCTTACTTCACGGCTTAGCTTTCTCAGCCAGATCCACGTCGTTGTTGTTTCTCTAGCTTAGCCCAAGAACTCATTCTCAGCGCCCCTGTGTCTCCAGGTGCTGCTCTCTGGGAGCCCGTGGCACCAAATGTTTTTCATGCTTCAGTGATTCCAACTGAGTACTTTCACCTTTGCTGTTTCCTGGGGAGACAAACTCATCCTTCCAACCACCAGCTGGGGCCTTTCTACAGGCACGGAATCTCAAGTCAAGAAGGCTTTTGATGTCGATCTTTCCTCCCCCACACCAGGGTCACTCAATTTGGTCACTAGCACAAGCTTTTGTCCAAATTCCAAACCCAAGACCCTGACTGCTATAAAAAAATCTTACCTTCCGTCTTAGTTAGGGTTTTACTGCTGTGAACAGACACCATGACCAAGGCAACTCTTATAAAGGACAACATTTAATTGGAACTGGCTTACACGTTCAGAGGTTCAGTCCATTATCAAGGGGGGAACATGGCAGCACCCAGGCAGGCATGGTGCAGGAGGAGCTGAGAGTTCTACATCTTCATCTGAAGGCTGCTAGTAGAAGACTGACTTCCAGGCAGCTAGGATGAGGGTTTTAAAGCCCACACCCAAAGTGACACACCTACTCCAACAAGGCTACACCTACTTCAACATGGCCACACCTTCTAATAGTGCCACTCCCTGGGCCAAGCATATTCAAACCATCACACTTATCTCCATATCTGTCTTACATACAATACAATCTGATCATTTTTATGGTGACCTAGTCACCCTGCTCATCACTTCCGCTTTCAATACTGTATCAGTGTGTTGCTTTTCACTGTTGTCATAGTCACTAGTCTTAAAATTAGCATGGAAATCAATGACTTTCATCCTGACAGTTTTGCACATACCTGTGTTTTTGCCATTTCTCTCCCATGGACTCATCCTGCCCCCCTGGTGGCCCTCTTCCCTACCTTCCAGTGTTCTTCCTACTTTCCATTGAATTTCGTGCTGTTCTCAAAACACAGCAATTCAGTCCCGGTATTTGCTTCCCCTTGGTATGTATACTGTAAATTATGCCATGACTTTCACCTTCACATCATTTGGAAATGTTGTCAATGTTTTTCTTCTATAAGGTTGTCTGAGCAACTCAGTTGAGATCCTCCACCCCTGCCATTTTCTGTATTTCTATGTCTTGATATTTCCAAGTATTTTTGATGTTCAGAAGTTTCTGTGCATTAGTATTCCTGACTCTTGCCTCTGGAACGTGCGCTGAAGAGCATAGCTTATGTACTGTTCATTCATGAAGCCAGTAGTGGGTGCTTTGTGGATGTAAGTGAACAGAGAAAATGCTTATGTGCCAAATACATCCAGTGTCCATAGCCGCCCCATGAGCCAAGGAACTGAAGAATGTGGCCCAGATCATTTATGAGATAAGAAATGTAATGGGTCCTGCGAATAGAAAGGTCAGTATCATTAGTAGTTACATAAATGTGTGTTTAAATACTGAGATAACATTTCACTCCTGATTGGTACCAATTAAAAGTTATTGGTAATAGTCACTGCTGAAGGGGTTGTGAGAAGGGTCATTATTTTATACCATTGGAGAAAATTTAAATTGCCCCTCAAGTAATTTGGTAATAAATATTAATGAGAAAAATGTAGACTGCTGGCAATGTGCTTAGATGGCTTCTGTGATATAGGTTTAAAACCACACAGGATAACCTTTGTGCAGATTTTTTGTCTGAAGAAAACTCAGGTAGAGTTTCATATTCGAATGAAATCAGAATTAGGGTAACAGCAATGAAAATACGAAAATCTCCATAAAATTCACTTCTATAGAACTATGAGCTATTAAATAAAAGAAGTAGAAAGTGAATAAATAGTAACTAGTACTTATAATTACTATAATAGTAACTAGAACTTATACTTATTATAAAAGTAACTGGAACTGACACTATAAATAGTAAGTAGAACTATCACTATAAGCAGTAACTAGAACTCACACTTACTATAAAGAGTAACTAACTAGCACTGATACTATAAATAGTAAATAGAACTTACTCTTACTATAAATAGTAACTAGAACTGACACTATAAATAGTAAGTAGAACTATCACTTACTATAAACAGTAACTAGAACTTAGACTTACTATAAATAGTAATTAGAACTGACACTATAAATAGTAAGTAGAACTATCACTTACTATAAACAGTAACTAGAACTTAGACTTACTATTGTAGAAGGAAATATCAAAAAAGCAATCCACGCTATACTAGCAGGCAGACTCTCTGACCTGAGGCTACAAAATCTCTCCACCTGACTCACTAAGTTCCCACTGGCGGGTCGCTACCACACCAACCCTACACCTCCAAATCCCCATATAGCTTTAGGGTGTACTTCTTGCAAACTCATGCTATCCACTGTACCTTTCTCCTTGGAACCCAGTTGAGTCATTGCATGAAGGAAAACACCACAGAAATTTAGTTCAGAATCAACAGGTAACTCAATTGCTAGACACAATAACTAGCATCCTAATCTTGTAAGCCATATTAAATATAAGTCCTCCGGTGGCAAATCCTGGTGGTTTCGCCATTTGAACCCGGGACCACTTGTTAGCTACATATTGTCCTCCAAGATGTCCTTATCCAAAGCAAGACACTTTTTTCTGACTCTCCTCTTCCCCTCTCTGGCCTGGAAGTCCCACCTACTCCTCGCCCAGTGATTGGTTCCTAGAAATCCTTATTCATTAGGGGAAGGTTCACAGGAAGTCACTTGAGTACATGATTCACTCCTCATCCCAGGCAACCCCTCTTGGGAAGCAGAATTAACATCAAAATACAAACAGTACCAGGGCTATCCACAACATACTATAAATAGTAACTAGAACTGACACTATACATAGTAAGTAGAACTATCATTTACTATAAACAGTAACTAGAACTCACACTTACTATAAAGAGTAACTAGCACTGATACTATAAATAGTAAGTAGAACTTTGTCTTTTTATAAATAATAACTAGAACTGACACTATAAATAGTAACTAGAACTTAGATTTACTATAAATAGTAACTAGAAATGACACTATAAATAGTAAGTGGAACTTACATTATTATAAATAGTAACTAGAACTGACAATTGCTATAAGTAGTAAATAAAACCTATGCTTACTATAAATAGTAACTAGAAAGTACACTTACTATAAGTAGTAACTAGGACTGACAATATAAATAGTAATTAGAATTTACACTTACTATAAACAGTAAATAGAACTGACACCATAAATAGTAAGTAGAACTCACAATTACTATAAATAGTAACTAGAACTGATACTATATAGAGAACTAGAACTTACACTTACTATAAACAATAACTAGCACTGACACTATAAACAGTAAGTAGAATTTACACTTACCATAAATAGTAACTAGAACTGACACTATAAATAGTAACGAACTCACACTTTATATAAATAGTAACTAGAACTGATACCTACTGTAAATAATAACTAGAACTTACACTTCTCCACTTGTAAGCTGGATGACTTTACCAGCAAGTGCTCTGATCAGAAAAGTTCCGAAGCACAAAAAGAGACAAAGAAATAGAAAACTATAAAAGCACTTTACACGTTTCACAGAAATGGAGATCTATGTGTGTGCATGCCAACATATTCACATGCGTAGACACCATGGAAAAGACTGTTTGCCTCTTATTGGTAAAATGAAGTGTGAAACCAGAGAACCAGAAAAATGGAGAAATATTTGGAAGAAAAAGCAGACAGGATGAGGAGGGCAGAGAAACCAGAGAAAGAAAAACAGTCAGCCCAGAAAGGAGGTGTGGAGACCCAGACCACACTTTCCCCTGGGAAACTTGGAAAAGATCGTGCCTTTCACTGTGTAGTATTGGGCTTGGAGTTCCAGAAGGAACTATTTTAATCTTATGCTGTGAATAATACATTAGTAAACATTAAGGTACTTTAAAGTGACAGAGGTATACGGACAATTGACAGATAGGTTGTTATACTGAAAGACAGAAAAGACGCGGGTTTTAAATCACATAAACAGTACGTGCAGAGCAAATCGTCGGTGCTGAGATGGTTGCCTGTGTCAGGCAAGAGCCAAGGCCACTTTAATTATTTAAAACCGAGTGGTGGGGGTTTAGAGTTGAAATTGGTTCCATGTGTGATGTAAGATTTGCACTGACAGATGGATATCGCTGCGCCAAGAGATTAGGAATAGCGGGAAGCCACAGCACTCCGTAGCCAGGGCAGTAAGAATGCAAAGCCGTTTCAAGGAATTCTACCATAAATTAACTGGACAGGAACTCGGGGTCAGGGTTCTATTTTGCTTTTCTAGGGTACCTCATTGCTTTCTCTGGAGGAAGATTTTTGAGCTCCCGAGGACGGAGATTTGAGGTCCAAGGGAAGGAGGCTGCTTAATAAAGAACACATGGCGACAGGTCAGCCTCTTTATTTCCTAAAAAAAGTCCCTAAATATATTATAGAAGCGTAATTGTCTGAAATGTATCTGCAGATTGAGGTTGGAACATATCTGGTCTCAAAACCCATGATATAGAAGGCTGGGCACAGATGTGCTCTGGTTAAGTGGTCGCATTTCCACTGTAAGGATTGCTGTGGGCATCAGGCAGCGATCTCAAATGACATAAACAGGGAGGGGCGTCGGCCGACCTCCAACTCCTCTTGGTAATGTTGAATTCCTGAAGCTATTAGAACTGTGTTCTGATGGAGGAACGAGTGATGGAGAACTGCTTTATCCAAACATCTCCCAACCAAATGAAGTCCCGTAGTTTGTGGGGCCCAAAGCAAAATGAAAACAAGATGCTCTTGGTTTAAAAATATGAGAATTTCAAGACAGTAACATTTGAATGTTAACCCAAGTGGGAGGTCTTTCTCAGTGTGAGACCCTGTACTGCCACACAAGACGTATTATAGCGGAGCTGATCTAAATCTAAAGCAAACAGTGAGGCTTGCCCACAAGACTTGGTGAGGCCTTGTGTAGCAAATCACTAGGCGACAAAAATCAGAAGTGAGGACAAATAGTGAAGATGAAGACTTTGCTCTGTTATTGCGAGTCTTGGCGTATATCTACTTAGGAAACAAATGCTAAGTGGTATTGGAAATTATGGCTGCAGGATATTAATGCAAATAGGAAGAATGGTCTTGCTAATGCATTTATCTGTCTCTGCAGGTAATTGGCTGGCACTGTCTAAAATCGCATTGTGCATTTAATCAGAGATAATGACTCCCTACTCGAAATGTTTTATTCAGCAGCTTTCCTTAATTTTAGAGGGGCCTTTGGTTGGAAAACATCTCACGGAAGGGAGAAACATTTACGTGAAGGTTAAGTGATCTCACGGATTCCACTTCTGTTTATTATTTTTTCATTGAGTTCAGACAAATTATATTTAATACTTTATATTGAAAAGTACAGGATTCTGTTTCCTTGAAAATCAGTGTTGTTGATTATGTCACAGGTAATAGCATTTAAGAATGCGACTTTTATCTCTGCTTCTCGTACATGTATGGGATTCTTTATAAGTGGCTGTGTAATTCAGAAACTAAAATTATTTTATGTTTTAAACTTAGGGAACTGCTATTCCACCCAAGGATACTAGTTTTCAGTATTTATTGTTAAACTTCAAGGACTTCTGTTTCTGTATGGGCATTGTTTGAAGGTACAGAGATCTAGAGAGATTCCAGCTCAGATTAGAGTATGTCATTGATATGGGAATGTGACAACTTATTAAAATAAAAAGATGTCAATCATTTTGGAACTAGATAAATGGATGTGGTAAGTAAAATGTTCCCAGCAGTCTGGCTAGCAATATCTCATTTAGTCAGTGTGTGTGTGTGTGTGTGTGTGTGAGAGAGAGAGAGAGAGAGACAGAGAGAGAGAGAGAGAGAGAGAGAGAAGGAACATCACCTAAGAGTGTGAATATGGACAACTTTGCCCTTTTGGCATGATGGAGTTGTTTGCTCCCCGAGGTCAACCGTCTGCTGAGCTGCAGGAAGTGGAGAGCCCTGGCTGCCAAAGAAGGCCTAGGGATGGCAAGAACTAGCTAGGTTGGACTAGATGGCTCAAGTTGTGGTTGTGGTATCTTTGTTTTTCAGAGTGCTGGGGAGTTAGCTGCTGGAATGGGCTATCCTAATGTCTGTATAGTCACAAGGGAACTGTGTAGACATTTTTAGAAAGGACAGTAGGGATAGCTGACCTGTCGTCTGTTTATAGTATCCCTGTGTGTCTGTAGTTCTAATCAACAGAGTTAAACAGACTCTTTGTAGGGAAAAAATCAAGTCCTTCTTAGTTTAATTGCATGCATGTGGATTTTTTCCAAATTTATTTATTTTTCAAACTCCATAGCATAAATTATATAGTAATTATATATAAATTATACAGGCAGTATAGTATTTTGACATATATATATATATATATATATATATATATATATATATATATATATATATACACACACATACATACACACATTACAGTTGAATCTAGCTCACTACCCAATACTTTATCTTTCCTGGTTACCATTTCTGAGTCTGTAGTTTAACATTTCCCAAATCATCTTTATTTACATTCTGATTTGTCTTTATTTATTCTAATTGGAAAATTGTCATGTTTTGGTTTGCAACACAACGTTTGATGTCTTTGTTTTGATATATTTATACTGTATGTTATGGAATGATTGACTGAAGCTAATTAATATTTCATCCTACATGTCCTTGTCATCTTTATGATGAGAACATTGTAGGTCTGCTTTCTTAGCAATTTGCAAGCATAGTACCTGATAATTATATTCAGTAACCCAGACAACAGACCTCTGAGTCCCTTCAGCTGGCATTCCCCCTTTCTCTTACAAACCTGAAAGCCACCGTTTATTACTCATCCTTCAGTAACATCTACACTTTACACAGTAGTGAATTCAAAGGCCTTGTGGGTGTGCAGTCAGCCCTCAGTGTGTGTGGAAGCAGCTCCATGGGACCTGTTCAAGAGGAAGGCTCTAACAGTTAGGAAAAGCTTGAGTTTGCCATCTTTGTCACCAACATCAGTGCTACTGTATGTTCCCGTGTTTCAGCAGCAAGTCAAAGATAGATGTCAGAGAAAAGCTCAGTGAATAGCATCCTGTTTAGTTTGATAAGTCGATGTTTTAGTTCACATGTGAAATATATTCAATTTACTTCATGATTTTTACTAAAATTGGTTTTGTGGTACAGATGGGGCATGCCACTAAATAAAAACAATCCATGTCTTGTCTGAGACCCTAAATGTGGTGATGTGATAGTGTCCCCAAGGACAGCGGCTGCCATAGGAGTTCACCAATGGTCATGCTTCCCCTTCTTACTGAGGACAAGAGAAGCCAGCAGTGTCTTCTCCACTGAGGATGGACCCTACAGTATTCCAGAAGGTGCTTCAGGGGAGGAAGAGATGGGCTCTTCAGGGTCTGGATATAGGCTAGTGTGTTTGTTATTTTTTAAAAGGAGGCTGTGTTTATTTTGCTCACAGCTCAGGGGATCCTTCTATCAGGGTGAAGGGAAGGCATGGGAGCACAAGGAGAAGTGGGAGGGCGGCAGGAGCAGATCCAGCAAGTTAGATCTAATCCCCAGTCAAGAAACAGAGGTAGAGCAGGAAATGGGACCAAGCTATAAAACCCCCAGTAATCCACTTCCTCAAGTGAGGCTCTTCTTAAAGTCTCCACAACCTTCCTGTCTCAGGGTTTTATTTCTGTGAAAGAGACACCATGACCACTGCAACTCTTACAAAGGAAAACATTTAATTGGGGCTGGCTTACAGTTTCAGAGGTTCAGTCCGTTATGGACAACGGGAAACGTGGCAGCACGCAGATAGACATGGTGCTGCAGAAGGAGCCGAGAGTTCTACATCTTGATTTGAGGGCAACAGAAGGAGACTGTGAACCACACTGGGTGTAACTTGAGTATAGGAGATTCCAAAGCCCACCCCTCACAGTAACATCATTCAACAAGGCCACACCTTGTAATAGTGCCACTCCCTATGGATCAGGCATTCACATACATGAATGTATGGGGGCCATTTGTGTTCAAACCACTGCACAAAACAGTGCCATTGTCTGTGTAAGAAGCATTCAAACACATGACCTATAAGGGCACATTTAACATTCAAATCCCGATAGCCAGCATTCATATTCATCTGAATTTTTTTTTTGGTGTCTCTTTCTCTCTTTGTGTGTGTGTGTGTGTGTGTGTGTGTGTGTGTGTGTGTGTGCGCACGTGTAACATTCACAAATGTGAAATATCTTCATTGCACAGAGCCCATGCTGGTATCATCTGCATGTTTCCTATTGTTACTATATATGCTTCTGAAGTGAGCACTCATCTGGATTTTATGAAAGGACTTCTGTTCCTGGCATAATAAAGTTTGGAGTGAACTGACCTTATTATAAACAAAAAGCCAGGCAAATGAAAAAGCGAGGTAACTGTGCTCCGTGCAATGAGGAAGCTTTGGCAGAACAGCAGCTTGCTGGAGGCTTTGAGTCAGGGCAGGGAAAGAGACCCAAAGAGTGACACTGCCCTCCCCAGAAGTGAGGCAACAGCGACTGTGGGGTAGGTGAAGCACCCAGAATTTGTCATACAGAAGCGAACAGATGAGATTATTGTGTAGAATGAACACCACAGCAATGTGCTGGGAGCCTACTGAGGCACTGAGTACCGCAGTGATGCACCAGCAGCCTACAAAGGCACTGAGTACCGGATCGATGCACCAGGGGCCCACTGAGGCAGTGAGTGCCACAGCTATGCACTGGGAGCCTACTGAGCCTCTGAGTACCACATCGATGTGCTGGGAGTCTACTGAGGCTCTGAGTACCACAGCAATACGCCGGGAGCTTACAAGGCAGAGTACCACAACAATGCACCAGGGGCCTACTGAGGCACCAAGTACCACAGTGATGCACTGAGAACCTACTGAGGTACTGAGCACCACAGCGATGCACCAGGAGCCTACAAAGGCAATGAGTACAAGAGCAATGCACCAGGAGGCTACTGAGGTGACAAGTACCAGATCAATGCGCGGGGAGCCTACTGAGGCTCTGAGTATCATGATGTACCAGGAGCCGACTGAGGCAGTATGTTGGGTTGCATGTGCAGGAGACAAGAGCTGGCAAAGACAGTGCAGAAATGAACGAACCTCAGAGCTTGTAGACAGGGAAACATGACAAATTACAATATGCCAGAGCAGGCCCTTGCTTCCCCTTCAGGGATGCAATTAAGATGCTCAGAGTATCTAACTTTATCCTTGGGCCTAAGCTAGTCCTAGTGTAAAGGGTGCCCAGCCTGTGCTACTTGGTCTCGGAGGCCTGACTAGGTGTGGCAAGGTAATGAAGACAGGACAGACACATGTACAGAAAACTCGGGGTTGGGTCGGCTGTGTTCTTTACTAGAGTGTATCTACTATGTGGCAACCTAGACCTGAGTCTAGGTTGAGTACACCACAGTGGGAGGGGTTAGGCAGTCTGTATGAGAGCAGCCTCCAGTTGCTGCTGTTGGTATCAGGAACCCGTGTGGCAGATCATCTCCTCACCCAGTGACATCACACATAGGTGACAGGAACCACACATCTGTTGCCGTGGCAACGATCATACATTCCAAGAATGCACTTGACTCACCTCCCACCTTTACCTGCGAGCGACGTCACAACCCAAATAAAAGACAGACCCTTCTGACTCTCTCTCTCTCCTTCTCCCTCTCCTCTCTCCTCTCTCCTCTCTCCTCTCTCCTCTCTCCTCTCTCTTCTCTCTTCTCTCTTCTCTCTTCTCTCTTCTCTCTTCTCTCTTCTCTCTTCTCTGTTTCCCCTTCATCTTCATCGCCACCTTTGCCCTCTTCGCCCACAATAAACCCCACGTGGAACTCTATTGACCTGGTGTGGTCTGTCCATTCTAACACAACAGCTGCGATCTGGCCAGAGGAGGAAGCTATGGTTTCCGGGCTTGGCTCCCACTGCCAATCATTCCTAAACTATGCACACTGTCACCATGCATGTGGACCAGAGGGGGTCCTGCCATCCTTCTGAGTCTTTGCTGAAGAAGCCCTGCACTCTCTTGCCCATGCCAGTGATACACATTCCCTCAGGACTTCATCTGCTCTTTATACATTCAGTCAAAGCCCCTGCACCACCCCACATAAGTGTGTTTTAAAACCACTTAAATGAGATTTTCAAATGAATCCCCAAACTATCTGTTGGCCCCAAATTACCAGAAGAACATGTATTTGTTATTTTGTTGCTGTTGTTGTGGCAAAATACAGCTTAAGGAAGGAAGGATTTATTGTAGCTGAGGATTTGGGGAGCAGTCCATCGTGGAGGGAAGACATGGCAGCAGGCATGGCTCCTGCTGTGCCAGCAGGGGTGTGCGGCAGCAGCTCAGCTGCTTCCCCAATTCATGCTCTGTTGATCCACTGAATCCAGACTTCAAAAACTGAGCCTCAATGTAAACTCTTGCATGATCCCTGTCTTGAGGGAGTCTTGCTGTAAAATGTAGAAGTACATTTGAGCTATGTGACATAACTGGGTTTATTCTGCACAGACTTCTACTTGACAACAGGTGGTAGCAATGTGGAAGGGCTCATGTTTTAAGTCTCGCCAGTCTGAAAGAACTAGTCTATACACAAAGGAACACCACAAACGGTTAAGGTGGGTTATACTGGAGCTGGGATGGGAAAATCGATTCATCAATAGGCGAGTGACTAAACAAATTGCAGAATATTAGATTGATAGAATATAATACATTCAGTGGAAGGAATGCTGTGCATGCGCATACAGAGATCTCAGAATACTCAGAGCTTTGAATAGGAGAAGAAAGATACAGAATAGAAGACGGATGACATTCTTAGTAAAGATCGTGTTTCTGTTTATATGTATGGATACATTTCTTGTTATACTACAAAATACACGGGAAATTCCTGGCAAAAGTTACATTTGGAGAGGAAAGGACACAATGTAGACTAGAGCAACCAAGCAGAAGGACTTCCAGTTTTACACTGAATGACTTACTGCATTTCCTTTTAAAAAATATTTGGATTAAATATATCAAAAATAGTTACAGCTTTCAATCAACATGGAGTGATAGGTTCATACTTTTTGTTTGTGCTTGTCTATATTCTTATGTTTCTCAAGAAAGTAAACACAGTAAGGTGCCTACTTTTAGTCAGTTATGACTGTATGTTGCCCAGATATCTGCCTCAGTAACACTGAGAAACAGGAAGTGTGAAACTCTGCCATCTGCTAGAGAAACCCTGATATTCATGGATGGTGTAGAAGCAATGGTGTCAAGGCAGGAAGGCAGAAAGACAGTGACGGCGTGCTCATGGCTTTCTCAAACCGATGTCATCTTTCAGGACTGTTTTATATACAACCTTTCCTGTATTTTCTCCTCTTCAACATGAGACCAAGGCACTTTAAACTACTTGTTAAATGGATAGTATCTCCAAAGGAATAATTATGTTTGTTCCAGGCTGTTCTACAGAGTGAGTGTGTCAGGCAAAGGAGAAACAAAACATTTGCAGAGTCTTGGTGCAGCAGGCCCATCCTTGCTAGGAAGGAGTTCTCATGCCAACTTATCCTTTGTGCAGACTGAAGCTCTTGGACAGTTGGGAACATGTTTTATTGGTAAACTTTGGGTCTGAATCTGCTAAGCACAAACAATGGAGGAATTTTCAAACATAGTCCCTGGCTGTGCACATGCTTCAATTAGTAAATAATTGTTTGAATATGGAGTCCCATTTTTCTCATTTAAAAAAACATTGTTGTACTAATGCTTCAATTACAGTTGTTTGTCTAGTAGAGATAAATCGACATATTATTTTCTAATATAAATCTGGATAAGTCCATAGATATGAGAACTTGGAAGATTTTTGCTTTATTTGTTAATTTAACTTATCCAACATCTATATTGTTCTTCCTAAATTCCGGGTACTTTGTAAGGCACTGAAAATATAAATAGTTCTTATATTCTAAATGCTGTCCAAGCATCAAGAAAAAAACACCTATGTAAGCATTTTTGCTTCTATGAAATGGGAAATGTAGCATATTATGAACAATTTTAAGCTCCACAAGGCAGGATACATTTTCTTTTTTTCCCCTTTCTTCTCTCTCTCTCTCTCTCTCTCTCTCTCTCTCTCTCTCTCGTGTGTGTGTGTGTATGTGTGTATTTTTTGAGATAGGGCATCAAATATTCCAGGCTAGTCTCAAATTCATTGTATAGCTAAGGCTAGATTTGAACTCATGGTCAGCATTCCCAGTACTGGGGTTACATGACTGCACCACCATATCTGAATTTACGTTTTCTTTTTACACAACCATCTCAGAATTTAGCCCATTATAAAGAACTGCATAACTTGAATGCATAATTAGCTTATCTTATTTCCTTTGGATCAATAAAGCAAAATATGACAACCAGGTGGCTTACAGACAGTAGCAATTTGTTTGGTTAATTTCCACAGTGGTACCAGTGGCTTTGCTGAGGCCTCTGTGCTCCTAAGATATCACCTTTCCATCACGTTTATGATCAGGTAGATAAACATGTTTCCTCCGTCTTCTGGAAGGACATCTCTCATAATGCAGTCCTTTCGGAGGTACACTGCTGAATCTACTGCTCTGTATGTTGTGTTTTGGCACAAAGTATCTCTCTGAGAGATACTGAGAGGCAGGAGTGATTGGGGAAGTATAAGTAATTTTTCTAGAATCAGAAGTTATCATGGGTGGTTGGTTAACCCAAGACCTTAGTTAGTTGGATGCTTCAAGTTAAAAAGGCACACACAAACATTACAGATTTTAAATAATTCTTTATGGGTTTCTGTCAATTCTGACAGGCTTCCTTGATGCTTTTTTTCTTATATAACACCTATAAAGTCTGTTCTATTTGGGGTTTCAGTGTGTGAACAGAGCAGGCTCTTAAGAATCATGACTGTTGTCTGTCTCCCTATTTCTATCTCTGTTGGCTAGTCTTCCAGTTCTGCCATTTTGCTCCCCCCCATATTTTCAGCCTATTTTGGCAAATTTGCATAATTTTGAAGATTTAATCTACATCAAGTCTCAAAAGAAGATTTGAATTAGTTTTCAAAGAAATATATTTTCCACCATATACTATTTTTGGTAGAAGATTCAATCAGATTGTAGTATTCTGGCAACAGAAGCCACTCACACAATGCTTTGATGGGAAAGCAGCCATATCCTGAAAACAACTCAGCAGAAGTCCTTGCTGGTGAGCTGAAGCATCTGACCAAGTGCAGGGGATGTTGGCTTGCTAGATCTGGCAATGGCAGAATAGCAAGAGAGACCACCTAATGTCAGAAGAGTTGATGCAAAGCCACTTTGAAAAGATGGTGATATACTCGGTAGACAAGGGAGGGAAAACTTACCAAAGAATAACCCATGAGAAATTACGAAGGTCTAACTTTTAATTATTCTTATGTGTATGTGTGTTTTACCTGCATGTATGGCTGTGCACCATCTGCATGCCTAGATCTCATGGAGATGAGGAGTCAGATTCCCTGGGACTGGAGTGAAATATTGTTATGAACAACAATGTGGGTGCTGGGAACTGAACCCCGGTCCTCTGCAAGAGCAGTAAGCACATTTAACTGCTTGGCCATATCTCCAGTCCCTTGAAGAAGTAATTTTTTTCAAAAGAGGTATAGCTGGGATTACCAACCTATTCGTTAAGTTCATTGTGTTAGTCACTTTGTTGTTACTACTCGAGGCACATAAACTGTAAAGAAAAAAAATGATTCTTTTTTTTTTTTTTTTTAGTTCAGTCACCTGTGGAGAATTGTGTAGTTACAAAACAGTTACATCTTAAAACGGAACAGAGGAAAAGGCTGAGTGTTCAAGATCCCACAGTCCCTTACAGTCTTCAAAGGCATACATTGCTGATGCTCTAAGGCGTTTCCTATTGGCTCCTGCTTGTAATGGTTCCGCCTCCCATTAGTACATCCCCCATTGGTCCCTCTTTGTGATGGCTCCGCCTCCCATTAGTACAT
>CM052708.1:4221054-4244282 GCA_028551405.1 Uromys caudimaculatus
AGCTTGTTATTGAACATGCTGTCTCGACAAAGCTAACATTCGATCTTACGTGGACATAAAAGGGGGAAGGGAAGAATTCAAAAATTGAGGAGGAGAAGGAGGGACTGCCCGTAGATCGACTCTGAGTACAACGTGTCTGCAACAGTAATTCTGCTGATATAATAACATGTGAATGCTAGGATTATCATGGACTCTTCCATCTCATTAAAATTGAAAGACACCAATTTTAGAATTATTTGGCTTATTCATGCATATATTCAGCACACATAGCTTCAATTCTTCTTGAGAAATATACCTTATTTAAATATATGAGCACTAGATTAATCATAGTCACAATTTCAATATTAAATTCTTAAAAATACAAATGACTACTATATTATAATGATATTAATTTTTAAGAACCCTTCCCAGAGAAAGTGGCACTTAGCGAGAGGGCTCACATGATTTATAAAGTTATTTCTATCAAATTATTAAATAATAGAAGTAGAAGATGTCACAAAGTGTATTTTTTTCTTTTATTGAGAAACCACACACGATTTTATAATGGTGAGGAGGACATTCCTACACAGACTGCTAAGTTGTTTAGATTTTTTTTTAGTAAATTCTTCTTACTGATGCTCACAATTTCTCTGGCAGAAGCCTTTCTAATAGTTGAAAGCCTTTATGTCAGGAGCTAGCAGGCCTGCTTCACACTGATGAGAAATATTTTCTGGAAAAACTGAAAACAAACAGAAAAGCAGGTTATGGGAAGAGCCTCAGTAACTGGCACGTCTGCTCGGAGGACTCCTTTATGAAGAATCTCTGATGGTCCCCGACACTAAGGGAGAAGGGGGTGTCCTGGCTTCAGCTGTATCCACATCTAACAGGTTCATACCTTTTGGACTCACGTCTTCTACGAGATTTACAAGGACAAGAAATATTGCTCTGGACTTCCCATTTTTATTCTGAGCCCTTTCATCCCTTGGCCTGGAGTTTGCCTCTATTTTTAGGACATTTTTCTTTTTTAGTTAAAAAAAAAAAAGTTCGGAAAACTATAGGTAGGTTCTTACTATGAAATCTTCAATAGTAGTTTTCTACCACCTCTCAGGGTACCGTCAAATACTTAACTGTATGCTGTTTCTCTTTGAGTCAGGTGGCATAGCTCCTTCTGTGATGCTCAGCATTAACAGAGCTGACCCACCCACATGGTGCGATTTCTACAGTTCTTTGTTTACACGTCCTTCTGGGTGGTTAAAAAATGCCTTATTTTTACTTTTTTTTTTTTTTTTCTGAGTTGGCTGTGTGTCTCATTTCCTGTTCTTCTTTAAAACCCTCAGTGAGAACGGCTATTCTTTTTGAAGTATCATTTCTTTTCCTTCCAGGGTCTGGGGAGGATGGTGTAGTGGAGAAGGGGGGTTGGGGGGAGGGCGGTGTAATTTTCTACTTCCCCTGCTTTGGTGAAGAAACAATCTTTTTCTTTTATCTGTTTCTTCTTCCTTTGTTTGTTTCAGGTAGCCATGACATGGAATTCAAGGCTAGAGATCACTCCCTATGGAAGCCGAAGGACAGATTTCATTGTCCGCTGGCCTCTACTGTTGGGAAGCAGGCCAGTGCCAAGTGATTCTTCATTTTGTGATGGCATTTGCTTGTTTGTTTGAACGTGGCTGAGTTTAGTTTTTCTTGGTTGCTTTTAGATATTTTTAAGTCAGAACTGTTGATGTAGCTCTAAATAAGAATCGGGTCTGTGTTTAAACACTGACTTCATGCATATTACAAAGACAAGAAGCTATGTAACTGCAGTGTTGTCTGAATATAGATACTTCACAGACACAGCAATACATATTAGCATTCTAACAGGTTATGATAGATGTCAATATATTCTAGAAACTTAACTATGGGAGGCCATAGTGGTAAGAAAACAACTGCTATATTATGAAATACTTCTTAAATATTATACAAAATTCTTAAATTAAACACAAGCATAAAAGATGAGAAATTAAAAAAAATAAAAATAAAATAGAGAAATAACAGAAGGCCGAAGGAGCACCTAATAGAAAGACTCAGTTTGATACCATGAGAATGTTAAGTGGGGACTAGAAGGGACCGGAAGGGACCAGAAGGGACCAGAAGGCCTCCACACCTGTACAGCAGGGACCCCAGAATATGCAGATACCAGGGCTTTGGAACTAGGAAGTAAACTTGCATTGCAATGTTGTATAAATTCTTTTTAAAAGACCACAAATTTCATAAAATATATGCTTTTCCTGACAAGCATATTTTCTCTACTACATATTGGGTCAGAGTTATTGTATTCCAAGAAGAAAGTAGACTAAAGGCCTGCCTTTTAGGAATGCAGAAACAGAATTACCTTGATTTATAACCTGATTCTTTTACTTTTAGTTTTAGCAGCAGGAGAAAAGGTAAAGATTATGTTTTATCACCACCTTGTGGCCACAATCTATAACATTTAACACAAGGATCTACAATCACATTTTACACATGTATCACATGCCTGGATGTGCGATTACACGCACAAATGGTTTCAATAACTATCGATGATTTCACTTCCATAGCTTTTCCAATTTTCAGTGGGCTAAGATTTGTGTCTTCACCTATTGTGATCTGAAAAATGAAATTCCAAAGTGTACCTTAAAACCATCTTGTCTATACCTTTCCTGGTTGTATGGTGACTTAGTTACGTTTCTGTTGTTGTGACAAAACGTGACAAAGGCAACTTAAACAAGAATTTATTTTGGATTTTGGTTCCTGAGGGCTAGATGTCCATGATCAGTGGTGACCTCAGTGGTGACATCACAGTCATTTCACAAGTGATGTCAGCTGGAGGAGGACACTGGGAGATCACATGTTCACCTTGGGCCAGAAGCTGACAGGAAACAGGAAGTGGAGTAAGGCTATAAACCAGAGGTTCTCAATCTGTGGGTCCTGACCCGATTGGAAAACCTCTATCTCCTAAAGTATTTACATTATGATTCATAACAGTAGCAAAATTACAGTTATGAAGTAGTAACAAAGATAATGTTATGGTCTTTTTGGGGTGACGTTATCACATCATGAGGAACTGTACTGAAGGGTCGGAGGTTAAGAACCACTGCTAAAAACACTCACAGCCCACCTTCAGCAGTATAAGTCCTCTAGTGAGACTCCGAGCCTTAAAAGTTTCATAATCTCCCCAAACTGCTCAACCCACATAAACCAAGTGTTTAGATGTATAAGTCTTTGTGGGACATCCACATTCAAACTGCCCATGTGGTTTCTCCTCATCCCTTTTATAATACAAAAGAAAAATGACGACTTGAGTTTCAGAGCTTCTGAAACCTTCACTTTCTCAAAAGCTGATGCTCTGATTTCCATGAGATTTCTGTTTGGAAAGTTATGGATAAGACTAAGATTTAAAAATTCAGCTCTATAAGCATTTGCCAATGGTGTGTACAGGGAGCAGCGAGTGTCTTACTCATCTCTGTCATGTCCCAGGATGATGGCAGGGACAGCACGTGTGGCAGGAACCATCATACAGAGAAATCACTGCAGTCTATTCAGATGTCCACCTCACTCAGTGATCAGTATCGTCTTAGGGTTCTACTGCTGTGAGCAGGCGCCATGACCAAGACAACTCTTATAAGGACAACATTTAATTGGGGCTGGCTTACAGGTTCAGAGGTCCAGTCCATTATCATCATGGCAGGAACATGGCAACATTCAGGCAGGCATGGTGCAGGAGGAGCTGAGAGTTCTACATCTTCATCTGAAGGCTGCTAGCAGGACACTGTCTTCCAGGCAGCAAGGATGAGGGTCTTAAAGCTCACACCCACAGTGACACACCTACCTACAGGGTACATCTTCTAATAGTGCCACTCCCTGGGCTGAGCCTATGCAAACCATCACATGTATATTAAATAACATGTGATGCACTGTTCTCTTAGGGGTCAGAGATGTTGGGCGAATCATTCATGATTCCTGAGGATGAGCATGCGCTTCCTTTTGAACCATCGGGGGACCCTTCAAGGTCAACAAGGCTGGAGCTCTCTTTACTCGTGACCTAGAGCTTTAAAGCAATCTTCATTGAGTAATACACTGCTGTGAATTGTGCTGGGAATGTTCAAGAGTGGGAAGACAGATAATCAACACAAGTTTTTGGTATGTGTTTATGTCTGTATTTGCATTTTAGCATGCTTGTGGGTATGTGTGCTGGTTGCATATATGAATGTTTCTGCATGTGTGTGGAGGCCAGAAGTTGACTTCCGGTGCCTCTCTTGAACTGGTTCCACCATATATATTCAAGCAGGGTCTGTTACTTGACGCAGAGCTTGTCTACTCTGCTGGTCTGGCTAGCCAGCTTGCTCTAAGGATCACCTCCTGTCTGTGCCTCCCTAGTGTTGGGATTACAGGCAGGTTGCTACCTGCCTGACATTTATGTGAGTCCTGGGATTGGAAGTCTGGTCCTTATGCTTACACAGTGATAGCTCACTGAGTTCTTCCCCAGCCCATAATATAGTTTTAAAATACTTTTAATTGAATCTTTAATAATTTTATACAAAGTATCTTGACCATACTTCCCTTCTCTTCCTTCCTTCAGCTACACCCAGCCCTACCCCCTTCCGCCCTACCCACTCCCACCTCTCTCTCTCTCTCTCTCTCTCTCTCTCTCTCTCTCTCTCTGACATTATTATGAAACAGATGTCTCAGTCCTCTCACTCTACAATGTTTTTGCCCTCTTCTTTTACATTGTTCCCCGAGTCTTAGGTTTTAAGTTTAAGGGTTATGTTATAGACGTATTAATTGGAGATAGCACTCATGGCCCATTAATCTCTGCATTTTGACCAGCTGTGGCTATATGTAAAAATTTCTGTCGGCTGCAAAAATAAAAGCTACTTTTGTGAGGAATGTGTTGGTTAGTTTTCTGTCAACTTGACACAAGTTATAATCATCTGAGAGGAGGGAAACTTGATTGAGAAAATGTCTTTATGAGCAAGTCTGTAGGGGATTTTCTTAATTAGTGATCAATGGGGGAGAGCCCAGACCATTGTGGGTGGTGTCCACACTGTGCCCTGTGTCTGATTCCCCCTTAGGGTGTCCAGGGCCATTGTACACCAAGCTGGACTGGAGGGAAGGAAGCTTAGCTGGGTGAGGGTGTGTGCAGTGCAGGGTCTCAGTTTTTAATGAGTGCCCTAGCAATGAGCTCACCCAGGAACAGATTCAGAGACATGGTTCAATCAATTTTAGTGGGAGAGGTATTTATGCCCCTAGAGAGGTTGCCAGGGTCTCTAGGACAAGATTTGTGTGGCCTGGTACCATTGGCCAGGGCAGAGGTGTTGGCAAATGTTTTATCTACATATTCAGGGGCTGTAGGATCCAGGGTTAAAAACCCTTATAAGGTCAAACAAAGAGCGAAGCTTGATAACTCTCAGGGCTATAAATTCTTCCTAGTGTTGATGGTGAGGGACTGGCTTTATGGTGCCAGGTTGGGAGTGGAGAGGTAGCCAATTCTTTCCATGTTTGAGGTGTCAAGGGTTGAAGCTCCCTTGACACTTCCTCTATAACCCTAGACCTTTAAGATCTCACACCATTCATGGGCTGGCGGTCCTTGGATCTATCTATAAGAAAGTCGGCTGAGCAAGCCATGGGAAGCAAGCCAGTAAGCAGCACTCCTCCAGGGCTCTGCATCAGCTCCAAGTTTCCTGCCCTGTCTGAATTCTTGTCCTGACTTCCTTCAATAATGGATAATGAGGAGGAAGTATAAGCCAAATACTTTCCTCTCCAACTTGCTTTTGGTCATGGTGTTTCCTCTGATTAATAGAAACTCTAACTAAGACACTACTGTCAGACTGGTAGTCCTGGGTTTTATAAGAAAGCATCCCACTGCCATGGAGGGCAAGCCTGTAAGCACCACTACTTCATGGTTTCTTCATGCCCCTGCCTCCAGGTTCCTGCCCTTGTTGAGGTCCTGTCTTGATGAGCAGTGATATGGAAGTATAATCTAAAAAACAAAACAAAACAAAACAAAAAAACACCCAAAACCCTCCACACCAAAAAAACCCTTTCCTCCCCAAGTTGCTTTGGCCATGGTGTTTCATCGGAGCAATGCTAACTCTAACTAAGATAATTTTTGAATTGACAAATTTAGGGAGACTCCAAGAAACACTGTGGTCCTCCAGTTAAAGTAAGGACTTGTAGAGGTCACTTGATTGATAGAGTTTTGGTTGAAGTCTGACTCAAATGGGTCCATTTTGTCCTTGAATGCACCCTATGGCTATTCCCCTAATCCCCAAGAGTGTGTAATTTGGATAGATAGTCTTAGAGGTTGGCAAAATTCCCACATTGGTTCCCGGAACTGTGGAGTGAGAGCTATTTTGGTTGGAAAGCTTTTAGAGTTGCTTTTGCCAAGTAAAATAGTGAATCAAAACCAGTATCACATCCTTGGAGGAAATACAGAAGTTACCACCATCAGGAACTTGAAAGATGCAGGAGAGGTGGTTCCCACAACATCTCCCTTTAACTCCTATTTGGACAGGACAGAAGACAGATAGATTGTAGAGAATGACAGTTAACTATCAAAAACTTAATCAAGTAGTGGCTCCAATTACAGTTATACCAGATGTGGTGTCCTTACTTCAGAAGATTAACACATCTCCTTGTACATGGTATGCAACTATTGATAGTAAATCAATAGTTTTTCTTGGTACTTGTCCATAAGGACCACTAGAAGCAATTTGTTTTTAGTTGGCAAGGCTAGCAGGATATATTTACACTTTTTAGTTGGGATATATTAACTCTCCAGCAGTGTCATAACTTAGAAAGGATTTTGATCATCTTTCTCTTCCACAAAATGTCACATTGGTACACTATATTTGACAGCATTATGCCAACTGGACCAAGTGAGCAGGTGGTAGCAAACACTTTGACCTTGTTGATAAAATAACTGTGTATCAGAGGGTGGGAAATAAACTCAATCAAAATTCAAGGGTCCTCTGTCTCAGTGAAATTTGTAGGAGGTGTGGAGCATGCAGAGCTATCCTCTCTAAGGTAAAGAGTAAGTGATTGGACATGGTTCTTCCCAACACTAAGAAAGAAGCATAACATGTAGTGGGCCTATTTGGCTCATGAGCTAGCTGGGTATTATCTGACCCACCACATAAAACAGTATGCACATAGCAACAATCCATTATCAAACGGAAGTAGAATGTACATGATTGGACACAAGCAGGTCCTGAAGGCACAAGCAAGTTACATGAAGTTGTTCAAATGCCTATAGTTTCTGCCCCTGCTTATTCCTTCTGCTGCCAAGCACTCATCTATAGTCTCCTGGGGTGTGCTGTATGATCGATTGACTGAGGAAGAGGAATTAGGGCCTGGTTTACTGCTGGTTCTGTACACTCTGCAAGCATCACCCAGAAATGAACAGTTGCAGCATGAGAACCATTGTTGGGAGGAACAACCCTGAAAGACACTGCTCAAGAGAAATTTTCACATAGGGGCACATTGTGGTAACTAAACATGGTCATACGTTTTGTTTGGAAGGAGAAATGGCCAGATGTGTGACTGTTCACTGATTCGTGGGCCAATAGATCGGTTGCATGGTCAAGGACCTGGAAAAAACATGAGTAGAAAATTGCTTTGAAAGACATTGAGGAAGAAGTGTGTGGCCAGATCTCTCCAAATGGCTGAAGGATGTGGAGATACTTGTGTCCCTCGTAAGCGCTCATCAAATGACTTCAGCTGAGGAGGAGTTCAACAATCAAGTAGATAGAATGATCCATTCTGTGGACAGGCAGCCTCTTTCCCCAGCCACCTCTGTCATTGCCCAATGGGCTCATGAACAAAGTGGTCATGGTGGCAGAGATGGGGGTTGTGCATGCACTTGATTATATGGACAGCCACTCACCAAAGATAACCTGACTACATCTGTGGTGGAGTGTCAGATCTGCCAACAGCAGAGACCAACACTGAGCCCCAGATATGACACCATTCCCTGGGGTACCCAGCCAGAACCCTAGTGGCTGGATTACTACATTCGACTACTCCTGTGGGAAAGACAGTTCGTTGGCCTTACTTATTCTGGTTACGATGGTCTCCTCTGCACACAATACCTCTGCCAAAAGTACCGTATATGGACTTACAGAATGCCTTATCCACCGTCATAGTATTCCATTTGGCATTGCTTCTGACCCAATAACTCACTTGAGCCCTTAAACCAACAGGCTAAGAAGGAAATAGCAGGGTCAGAAGGGATGACTGATCCAGGTCACCAGGGGGAAATTGGATTGCTTCTCCACAGAGAAGGTAAAAAAGATTATATCTTACATGCAGGAAATCCCTTAGAGCATCTCTTAGTGCTACCATGTCTTGTGATTAATGTCGATGGAAACTATAGTAACCTAATCCAGACATGATGACAAAGGGCACAGACCCTTTTGGAATGAAGATGTGGGCAACTCCTTCAGGAAAAGTCATGATCTTCTGAGGTGCTTGCTGTGGGCAGAGAAAGTATAGAATGCCCAGTATTAAAGATACCAGAGGATTGGCCCACATGGGAAATTGACGCTTATTCTAAAAAGTACGTATTTGTAGATTAAGTGTGACATAAGGAGATATGACTGTGTGTCAACTTGGCAAGAGGTGGACTTGTGGTGGCTGTTCTTGTTTGTCAACCCGACTACAACTGGCATCAACTAAAACTCAAGCAGCTACTGGCTACACCTGTGAGGACATTTTTCTTAAGTCATTTGAAGTGGGAAGACTCACTTTTAAGGGCGTCTTCTTAAAAGATCTTCTAAGATCCTTTGAGGTGGGATGAAATACCTTGAATCCAGATCTTTTGCAACAGGAAGATCCACCTTTAATCTGGGTCACACCTTCTGGTGACAGCCTCTATAAAAGATATGGGAGAAGCGCTCTCAGTCTCTCTCTCTCTGTCTCTGTCTGTCTGTCTGTCTCTCTCTCTCTCACACACACACATACACACACACAGACACACACACCACACTATCAATTCTGCTCCTCCGCAGCAGTTGTTCTCAGCTTGTGGTTCACAACTCTTTTGGGTGGTTGACCAACCCTTTCACAGCGATCACCAAAGACCATTAGAAATATCACATATTTACATTACAAATCATAAGAGTGGAAAATTACAGTATGAAGTAGCAACAAAATAGCTTTATGGTTGGGGATCCCTACAACATGAGGAACTGTATTGAATGGTTAGGAAGGTTGGGAACCACTGACTGGAGCGCCTGACTGGTTAACTAATACAAGGGGTGAGAGCTACACTTTGCCACAGGTATAAGTACGTAGAGTGCAGGCAAACTATACTGATTTAGGAAGATGGCAGTAATACGTTCTCCTCTAGGTTTCAAGGCTGCACTAGCTATGTGTACTTGGGTAGGCTGTCAGGGAAGAGGTTTGTAGCTCCGATGTGGATTGGTTCTCCCAGGTATCCAGTCCACAATGTGCCCTATCTTCAGGAGCAGGCTCTCACCTTCTTTTTTGGAAGGAGCTTTCTCAAGCTTGACATTGGAGGTTTTATTAAACAGCCTGTGGTTTGTGGGGAAGCATTGTCTCCTCAAGTGGTGTAAACTTATATATATATTATATATAATTTATATATAATTATTTTATATATTATGTATTATGTTATAATTATTATATATTATATATTCCATACATATAAACATATATGTGATTTTAAGTAAACAAAATAAGATAATTTTTTAAATACTCTAGCGATACTTACCCCTTACCCTTACTTTTCACCCGGGTTTCCTTTCCTCCTATAATAGTTTTAAATGAAAAGTAAGTGATTACTTTGTCATGCAAAACACACAAGATAAAAATCTGAAGGAAATCCTTTGTGAACATTGGCTAAGAATCTGCAGGGAGGAGAGATCAGACTTTCATATTTATCAAAGTGAGACAAGCATGAAACTGTTGAGAAACAGTTTTTAAACGGACACGTTAGGTTTGCTTTACATTTCTTGATTTAAAAGCTTCATTTGATTGACTGTTAGAAGTCAGCTGGTGACAGTTTTAGGGGAAATATGTGGACTGCAGACTATCTCCTATCCAAACTGTACAGAAGTTATTTAATGTTTTATATTGTTTCTTCAGTGTTAAGACCTGTTAACCTTGTTTTAACACTCATTTTAATGTTCATTTTATAGAACATGCTAATACTTTTCTAAAGGTCATTGTTAGATGAGGCATTTAAAATATTTCCCACCATAAAGGTAGATAATATTCAGTATAAAAACTTCAGACATGGACTTGTGACATAGTTTAGCTGTACAGCAATTCCCTAGCATTTGTGAAACCCTGGGCCGGACCAAATCTAGAACCTCAAAACCCAGACATTGGTAAGGAGGAAACTGATGTTTCATATGGAATGAAAGAACCGGGGGTGGGGGTGGTGTGGGATCAGGGCTGGTACCAAAACCACCGTCTCATAGGGCCATCTCGTTAGGGTCCCATTAGAATTGCCCATGTTCAGTCTTAAAGGGACCTTTCTACAGTACACCTCCTAAGAACCAGATGTATATTATAGAAGAGGAGGAAGAAAACCTGTAAGAGCCAGAGGTCCAAGGGAATTGCCAAGAAATCCCACCTTTCTGATGTGCCAGGATCAATGTGTTCATAAATGCACAGCAGCCGTGGTTGCCTACTTAAAACCTACACAAGATCAAACGAGTCGGACAGGATTCAAGCACGGTTGGGTAGAGACATACCAGCTCCCATGCCGTTAGCCCCAATTTTAGCTGAGCTGTTATTGGCAGTTGACACTGGGAAGTGAGAGTAAATTTTACTCAGGGATGTGGCCCCTTTTAGTTTGCCTGCATTCGAATGGATGGCTCTACTCTCCTGTATGATGTGGGGAGCCTGGGAGGGGTTGTAAGGGGGAGTGGGATGAGTCTTACCAAAACCATCATGTACAGCGATAAACTGCTCAAAGAACAAAGAATAATTAAAAAACAAAATCCTAAACTTGGAAAAAGTTACTTCTGCTAAGATCACCAGGTAGCCACAAGGGGGCAGGCAAAGCTAATTTTGCAACAGCCTTTGAACCCAGAATGGAAGTTAGATTCTGCAGGCAGACCTGATAATGTTCAGAAACAAACCCAAAAGTAACTAACCAAATAAGAAAAGCCTCAATGCTCAAAACCAACTTCCCCTCACTGGGAAATTTCTTAAAATAAGAGCAAGAGTGGAAAAGATTGGTGAGAGCTTGCAGTTGAGCTCAATTCAGTAAAAAACACTGGGCTGTTGGCCATTCTCGTGTGGATGCAGGGAGCAAAACATCCCAATGAAGTGTACTGAGTGACTGAAAATTCCATTTGTAAAGAAGAGGGTGTGTAAACACTGACCCTCGAGAAGTTTCCCACTCAAGACGGTGACGAATGAGGTCAGAACAGCACTTTACCTCCTAGTCTTGCAACCCAGTGTACTGTGGAGTGTGTGTTGCTTCCTCTTGTGATCCAGAGCTGGACCAAGAGCCATGGCTTGTTCCCATTACCCAGCCTCGCTGAAGAGTAACTGATCACACATCACTAGTCTGGGAGTGATTAAATTTCATAAGCCCAAACCTTGCTTCTGTTCAACACATTCTTCTTTCACACTGTGATGGTTTGTATATGCTCGGCCCAGGGAGTGTTATTATTAGAAGGTGTGGCCTTGTTGGAGTAGGTGTGGCCTTGTTGGGCTTAAGACCCTTATCATGGCTGCCTGAAAGTCAGTATTTTGCTAGCAGTCTTCAGATGAAGGTGTAGAACTCTCAGCTCCTCCTGCATCATGCCTGCCTGGATGCTGACAGGCTCCTGCCTTGATAATGGACTGAACCTCTGAACCTGTAAGCCATCCCCAAATAAATGTTGTCCTTATAAGAGTTGCCTTGGTCATGGTGCCTGTTCATAGCAGTAAAACCCTCACTAAGACACACACTATCATAATTAACATCATAAACCCACATCACAAATCAAACCACTCATAGACGTTATGATGGTTGACCTGGCTGGACATAGCATCATTAAAGATATTGGCAAGGGGCACATCTGGGTATTTCTGTCAAGGAATTTCCACAGATAATTAAAGAAGGGAGAAGCAGGCAACCCCAGCCATACACTGGGTATCTGTGCGGAATAAAGGTAGGAACAGGACAAAGATAACTGAGCCCTGCGTTTGTTTCTCTGTTCCCAGGCCTCTCATGACGCTAGCTGCTCTGCTCCATCACGCCTTCCTTGGCACGATGGATGGACCTTCCTGAAACTATGAGCCAAATAAATCTTTTTTCCCTTAAGCTGTTTCTTTCAGATACAGTGTCACAATAACAAGAAAAACATCTATATTGGTAATTTCCCCCTTAAATATCACCCAGGAATCATTCATTGATCTGAACTTCCATAGGCCCAAAGGGTCAAAACATATTAAATGAGGTTTCACTCCTTCATGGCTTAAAACCTGGTAGAAGAGAAAGAGAATGAGACAGTTACATATATAGGCATGCATATTTGCATATATGTAAATGTGTGTGTTTATACAACTCAGATTACAACCGTGAGCAAAATGAACAAGACACAGTGTGAAGAGTAACTGGAGGGAAGTGCTTGGACTCTGTAAGGACTTTTTGATAAGCTTACTTTGTTCCTACTCTGTAGTAGAAGAACTGAAGGACAGCCCAGCAGCATAGCATGGCTCTGTGCATGCAGGCCTTATGCCTGAAGCTGATGTGGCCAAGACAGAATCTCACGGCAGAGTATCCATGTGGGCCTAGAAAAACAATCCAAATCGAGTCAAATGAGAACTTGTCATCCAGTGTCACAAATGTTGAATTACCTGTTTTGTTTTGTTTGTTTGTTTCCTGCTGCATGGACACTTTTACGAACCTTAGGCCACTTCTTTGGGACTGAGGAATGTGGGATTGGTCACAGGCACAGGAAGGGTCAATGTGGCTGCAGTGGCTGCTGGCCTTAGTGGTTAAGAGCAACCCCATAGGAAGAACAATATCAACTAACTGGACCACCCAGACAGAGTTCCCAGGAACTAAACCACCAATCAAAGAGTAGACATGTATGACTCATGGCTGCAGATACATATGTAGCAGAGGATGGCTTTATCTGACATCAATTGGAGGGGAGGCCCTGGTCCTGTGGAGGCTTGATGCCCCAGCATAGGGGGATGCTAGAGTGGTGAGTTAGTGGAGGAGCACTCTCATAGAGGTAAACGGGAGAAGGGAGAGGGGGGATGGATTGGGGGGGTTTGTGGACGGGTAACCGGGAAGGGGGATATTATTTGAAATGTAAATGAATAAAATTAATAATAATAATAATAATAATAATAATAATAATAATAATAAAGAGTGGTGCTCCCTTTTAGAGCACCTGAGTTTAGTTCCAGCACCAACAGCTCACAACCACCTGCAACTTCATTTCTAGGGAAGCTGACATTCCTTTGGCCTCTATAGGTACCTACATGCATGTGTATACACATAGATATATAAATAAGAAAGTGAATCTTACCAAAAAAAAAAAAAAAGAAAGAAAGAATAAGAACATTCACATAGCTATGTGAGTGCCAGGCAGAGTCATCAGACTTATGACCAAAGCATGTCACACTGACAAGAACTATTTCATCAAGTTACCAAGGTAAACAGACTTTCAGGGCTACATACCCGGCCTTCAAATCAGGGCTACATACCCAGCCTTCAAAATACATTAAGCGAATGAAGCAAGTGATAGAAAATACACATTCAACAATTAACAGCACTTTCTTGGTACTTTACAGAACCAGACAAAAAATTAGTAAGAATCCTTAAACTCTTAACAACATTGGCGACCTTGCCTCATATCCAGAACAGCAGAACAACCGATCACTTAAGACTATCGGAGCTCGGAGTGTAACACAACAGTAGGCTGGCTGCCTGGCAGTCTTGAGGCTTTGGGTTTGAATCTTAGCTCTGCAAAACAGATGCTGTAAAACATTCAGCAAAATAGATCACATTTAAGTCCTTTGAGAAAGTAAAAATTCAGAACATGGAAACATAGTTTTTTATAAAAAGCAAGGTAATGAAGAATAAGATGTTTCTATTGGGAAAGGTGATAGTTTTAAAAACAATACTTCAAGTGCATCTGATAAAACTAGAAACAGAACATATCCAGTCCATACTAAGTATGAGAAATAAAATAGCACAAAGCAGAAATCAGTAAAAAGGGAAAGTATTAGTTGTCTATTTGCTGAAACAAAATAGCTGAGAAAGGCAAGTTAAGGAAGGAAGACTATTTTGGCTTAGTTCAAAGGTACAGTTCTTCATGAAGAGATGCTAGGGCAACTGGCACTTGAGGGGGCTGCTCACACTGGGCTTGGGAAAACAGGCTGAGTGTTACTGCTCAGACATATTCCTGCTTCCGATTTAGTCAGGTCTTCTGAGTGTCCCCTACCCCGCCCATGGAATAGTGATGCCCACAGTTAAGGTGTCCCCACCTTAGTCAGCCGAATGTAGACAAACATGGAAGTCATGCCCAAATATTTTTCTCTGTGGTGATTCTAGATCTTATCTGGTTGACAAGCAATATCAATCGCCCCAACCAACAACCAAGAAAATTCAAGTCAAAGTAAAACAAAGTGTGTGTGTGTGTGCCTGTGTGTATGTATGTGTGTGCCTGTATGTGCATGTATGTGTATTTATGTGTGTGCATGTGTGTGTGTATTTATGTGTGTGCATATGTGTGTGTGTGAGTAGGTCTTTGCATGCAAATGGAGTTCATAGAACAATTTCCAGAAGCCTCTTTTTTCCTTTCACCATGTAGGTTCAGGGCATCCATCTTTCTACCCCTTCCCCTTTCCCAACTTTTAAACAGTGCCAGAATTTATTGATTATGCTCCACATCACTGTTTGTTTGTTTGTTTTTTTTTTTAAAGGAGAATGACTTAATTAGTGTTCTATTCCTGTGAAGAGACACAATGACCAAGGCAACTTATAGAAGAAAATATTTAATTAGGAGATTGCTTGAATCTTCAGATGATTAGTTTGTTAGCATCATGCCAGGGAACTACAGGCAGAAAGTGGGGGAAAGAAAGTGAGTGAGAAAGAGAGAATAAAACACACACACACACACACACAGAGAGAGAGAGAGAGAGAGAGAGAGAGAGAGAGAGAGAGAGAGAGAGAGAAGCTGGGCTTGACCCAGAGTTTTAAAACTTCAAAACCCACCCTGAGTGACACACCTTCTCCAACAAGGCCACACCTCCACTACTTGGGGATCAAGTATTGAAAATTGCCTATCAGGGCCATTCTCATTCAAATCACCACAGAGGGCACAAAGATTTTTATCACTTATAGGTCCTAGAGGGTATATCCCAAGTGGAAGGAGAGGAAGAGAGGGAGACAGAAACGTGGGTGGGAGACATATCCTCCTGACTGGGAGTTTTACTGCTGGGTGTAAGCATGCAGGCATGAGCTATGCTGCACATCACACCTGCCATGGTGCACTCTGAGGAGGATGCTTCCATTCTGTGAAGATAGCCAACTGGTCTGACCCAGGCAACCCAAAATATTCTCCTTATCTCTAACCAGTCAAACCTTGGTCTGTCTGGCCAAAGGAGATAGTCCATCAGAGCTCTCTATGATTAGAACAGGAACGTCTTGGAGGTCATTATTCCATTGGCCACAAGTTCTTTTATTGAGGATGATATGCTACCTGCTGCCTTTCTGTTGAATCTATTTTGTATTTTTTGTCTATTTTGAAATGTTTTATTTCACTTTGTCCCAAGTATGCCTTTTGCATACGGTCTTTTAAAATTATTTTTCTTTCTCATGTATTTACGTTTCGAATGCTGCCCCCTTGTTGGTCCCCCTCCACGAGTTCTTCACCCCTCCCCTTTGGTTCTGAGAGGGTGTTCCCCTCCCACTCCCATCTCATCCAAGTAGCATCCCCCTTCCCAGGGACATCAAGTTTATACAGGGTTAGGTGCATCCTTTCCCACTGAAGCCAGACAAGGCAAGCCATATATGTAGTGGGAGCCCTGGACCAGCCTATGAATGCTCTTTGGTTGGTGGGTTAGTTCCTGGGAGCTCTGAGGGGTCTAGTTAGTTGATATTGTTTTTCTTCCTATGGAGTTGCAAGCCCCTTCAGCTCCTTCAATATTTCCTCTAAGTCTTCCATAGGAGTCCACAACCTCAGACCAACGGTTGGCTGTAAGTATCTGCATCTGTCTCAGTCAGCTACTGGTAGAGCCTCTCAGAGGACGGTCATGCTAGGTTCCTGTTGGCAAGCACAACATGGCATCAGTAATAATGTTGGGGATTGGTGCACATGGGATGGATCCCAAGTCTCTGGCAGTCTCTGGATGGCCTTTCCTTCAGTTTCTGTTCCATTTTTATCTCAGCATTTTCTTTATACAGAAATAATTCTGGGTCAAAAATTCTGAAGATGGGTGGGTGGCCCTACCCCTCAACTGGGGGCCTTGTCTATCTATTGGAGGTGGTCTCTTCTTGTTCTATCTCTCCACTGTTGGGCATTTTGGCTAATGTCATCCCTGTTGGTTTCTGGGAGCCTCTCACATCCCTGGTGTCTGGGACTTTCTAGATGTTCCCCCTGCCCCCCACCCCACATTGTTGCATAATTCTTTTCATTTTCCTGACCCTCTGGGCTTCTCCCGTTTCCATCCATACCTGATCCTGCCCCCTTTCTCCTTTCCTACCCAGATCTCTCCCTCCCTCTGCTTCTTTTAGAAGTTCACTTAAAATTTCTTTCTTTGAATAGATAAATGTAATAGTTTCTCAGATTTATTATTTTTAAAAGTCTTTGTATAGAAATGTCCTTTTCTTTCTAGACAAGTTTTCTCTATTATCATCTTGATTTTCTGGCACTATTTTCTTCTCTTGGGAATCATGGAAAAGTTCAAGTAGAGAAATTTATAATCTGTGAAATTTTAATCATTTCTTTTTTTTTTCTTTAAAGACCAAGTATTGATAGTTCCCTGAAGATCTAACTCTCTTTCCAGACACACAGGACTGTATTTCTTTGGACACTGGATCTGTTTTTTTTTTTTTTTTTTTTTTTGACTTTATTTTTTCTAAATATTTCTAATTTATTCTTTGAGAATTTCATACACACATATGATATATTTTGATCATATCTATACTTCAACAACTCCCAGACTCCTCCAAAATGCAGCATATCCACCTTCTATTTTGTATGTCCTGTTCTGATTTTATAATATTCCACTGAGTTCAATTAGGGCTACCCATGTACATATGGGTGTGGGCCGCCCACTGGAACATGTAGTGCTCTCTGTGTGCACATGGGTCATCCACTGACACATAGAATACTATCTATGTGCTCATGAGTGTGGGCCATCCACTGGAACATGGAGTGCTATCTAGGTGCACATGGGTGTGGAGACATCCAGTGGGAAATGGACAGCCTACCAGCAGCCACTCTCCCTTGTCCAGGAATCAGAAACTGTGAATAGCTTCATAGGTAGGTATGGGCCTTCCAGAATTATTTTCCCATTATGCTTGAATGGTTGCTGTCTTGATCCTATACAGGTCTGGTATGACTACTGTGAGTGTGGTGCTTTGAATGAGAATGGCTTCCATAGACTCACATATTTGAATGCTTAGTCACCAGAGACTGGGATTGTTTTTCAAGAGTTAAGGGGCGTGAACTTGTTGGAGGAGCTATATCACTGGGGGTGGGTTTTGAGGTTCCAAAAGCCCATGCCAAGCCCACTCTTGTTCTGCCTCTGCCTCTGTCACTGTCTCTGTCTCTTTCATCTCTCTCTTCTCTCTATCTCTCTGTGTCTCTGTCTCTCCCCCCCCTCTCTCTCTGGGTGTCTGTTTCCCACCATGATGATCATGGAATAGCTCTATATAACTGTCAGCAACTGCCCAATTAAATGCATCCTTTTACAAGAATTGTCTTGGTCATGTTGACAGTTCCCATCAGCAGGACAGGAATTAAGACAGAAGCTGGTATCAGGACCTGGAGTATTGCTGTGATAAGCCTGAACATGCTGTTTTTTGGAGAAATATGGAGGACTTTGGGATTTTAGAGTAGAGAAGTGGTTGAGCACTTTAAATATAACCTAACAGTTCCTGCTAGTTGCAGCATGGAAAATGTGCCAAGGGCAATGCGTATAATGCAAGCCTCATTCAAGAGGTATCAGAGTGGGAAGCACAATAGCAGCTGGTGTTTGTGGGTTTTGTGGTGTTTTGGCAAGGAATATATCTGCTTTTTGCCCTTGTTCTAAAAATATGCCTAAGGCTAAATTGAAGAGTTTTGGATTAATGGCATTGACAGAGGAGATTTCAAGACAGCCTAAAATTGAATCTATTCCAAGGTTATTAGTGGCCACTCTTACAATAGATCTGCAACGGAAAGGACCAAGCAGAGCAAAGAGAAATACAAAGTAGACAGTTTGAGGATAAAAGACCATCTGGAAATCTAATGTTAGAGCCAAGTCCTGTGCTCAGTGTGATAAAGTTTAAAGAAAGGCCTGCTTTAAAATGGAACAAAGGGAATAGGGTTCTCAGGGCAAGACTCTACTCAGCTAAGCTTCCAACTTGTGAAAAGGAAGTGAAGGAAAGCTTAAGCAGCAAAGGGAGCTTTCAACAATGGAAGCACTAACTGCAAGCAAGCCATCAACTGAACGCTTTCTTTTATAAGTTGCCATGGTCATGGTGTCTTTTTACAGCAATAGAACAATAACCAAGACAGTGAGTTCATGAGTACAAGAGCCTGGGCATATCCACGTTACAGTGTCTCCCAGCACTCCTCACTGTCTTCTGGCTCTTAATTATTTCTGTTTCTTCTCCAGGGATGTCTCCTAAGCTTTGAGGGGGAAAGGTGGATTTAAATGCCCCATTAGTGCTGAACAATTGCCCACTGAGGAACAGAACGCCTCCAACCAGAGTTGAAGGCTGCATGGATATATGGCATGGTCATAAATATGTAGAACACAATTTGACAACTTGATTCTTTTTCTTTAGAAAAATAACAATATTAGGTTTTACCTATGTAGTAAAACCTATGACCTCCTCTTCCATAGGCTTTTGACTAGGTCTACAGCATCCATCATGAATTCTTTCCTATCAACCATGCCTCAACTTGAATCAGAAAGTGGTTGATTACCCATATAACTTGACCCATCTGAAATCTACAAGAATGGTGAAAACCATGTATCTATTGGAAAAACAGATAAAATATGAAAATACAAACCACGTATCTGAGAGAAATATGGAAAGCCATGGTTTAGTGCCTAAATAGAATTTAGGGTTATAGTATTAGCTATGCTGACTATTGAGAGTGCAACTTTGGATAAGATGATTTGTTACATTGAGAAATTTTTTCACTGAAGGCTGGAGAGGTGATTGAGTACTTGGTGTTTACTGTGTAGCCATGAGGACTGGGACTAGAGTCTGGACCCCAGCAACCACCCATATAACAAGATGGACATCACTCATGTCCTTGTAACCCAGGCTCCAAGTGCAGCAGAGGCCACTGGGTCCTTGTGGAACACAGGCAAAATTGATTTCTATGTTGTAGTAAAACTTGCTCTCATATTGCTTTATCTACTCTCATTGATGCTGTGCAGTGAAAATTACAACTTTGTACATGGAATACCCATTGCAGCAGCCATATAATTGTTGATTTATATAGTTTCCTTTAAGTCACACAGGAAAAAGAATAAACGAAAGAGTTAAAATAAGAATAAATGTATGCTATATCTTGTACTTATCTGTGTTTATAAGTGAGTATTGATTGGCAAATTCTATTTCCACTTGAATCCAAATAATGGGTCTGATAGTTCTAAGCAATATGATAGATCATAATATTGTTTCTGCTTTTCCCCCATAGCATTTATGTGAATAATTCATTGATAAGCAATGGATATACTATATCAAAAAGCCATGCATTGACATCCTGCAAACATTTATTGATGTTTACACTGGGCATGGAGTATTCAGATGCAAAGGTTCTCATTAGAGAACTTGCCTGCAGGGAAGAAACCAACAAGTCAGGAAATTCCAGGGTCATGTTCTAAGTGAATATTTAGTGGTAGGTACAATGTATCATGGGAAAATATTTTACAGCTCTAAAACATAAGGGAAGAGTTCTCAGAGAGAGTTTAGAGAAAATGAAAGGCAGTAAGATAGAATTAAACAGGCAAGAAGTTATTTTCTAAATGATCACCTTGGGTGCTGAGGAGATTGCTCAGTGGGTAAAGTGGTTGCAATGTAGGCATGTGGACCGCAGTTTGGACTCTCAGAACCTACAGAAATGTTGGGTGGTCACGGCTTGGAAGTCAGAAACAACAGATTTCCAGAGTAAGATTTCTAGTAAGACTGGCCATTTTTGAGAGCTCTGGGTTTGATTGAGGAAACCTGTATCCTGATAAGGCAAAAGCATGATTAGGGATAATTCCTAATATCAACCTTGCTTCACCCCCCAAAGCATGCATACATACATTCATGTATACACCGCAAACACACACAAAAGAATATCTATAAACCAACCAAACACACACCCACACACACACATACAAAGAAGAAGAAGAGGAAGAAGAACAGGAGGAGGAGGAGGAGGAGGAGGAGGAGGAAGAGAAGGAGGAGGAAAAGGAGGAGGAGGGAGGAGGAGGATGAGAAGCAGGAAGAAGAAGGAGAAGGGGAAGGGGAAGAGGAGGAAAAGAAGAAGAGGGGAAAAAAAAGACATCATTTTGTCTACAAATAGAAACTGTTGCCTACAGAGGGCAGTGTAAGAAAGAAAGGTAGGAATCCTTGAAGGAGAATGTAGGAAGATGTTAGCACGTTGTCCCTGTCGAAGCGGGAAGACATGCTGTCCCTGAGGCATGAGGAGCATGAGCATAGAGGCAATATGGGTAAACCATTAGATTGCTAAGATTACAGAAGCAACTGGCTGTGGTGAGTGGAGGTAAATGTCAGGGGTGATGAAGATTGAAGCCTGCAGGATGTCTGTCTTATGCAGGGCCTGAAGAACACTGTCCTCAATGAGAAAGGCAACCAAGAGGAGGGAGCAAATGGAGAAGAAGTGATAGCAGTCGTGAGGTATGGACTTCGGTAGGATTAGAGCTGAACTGTCTGTGTGGTAAGCTGGCAGCTCTGCCCAGAGTTGTTCTTATCGTCCCCTTTCCTTGGGTGTTAGAGACAAGCACATACTTTCCCATGTGCCAGGCTCCCTGGCTAGGCCCTAGGAATACCAAAGACATGATGAGATACTATGATTCCTTCCCTCGTGTGATTTAATCGGAAGGGGACGCCTTTTCATTCCACCGCCATGACAAACAGATGTCGTGATGAAGCACACTAAGTGGCCTGGCTCTGTTAAATCCCAGGAAATTTGCTCATGGGCAGGGATCTAAATCATACTGAGTTTTCAGGGAATCAAGGACTTTTTTTTTCTTGTTCTTTTGATAAATGAACTTTCAGGGGGCATGGGTTGTGAGACCAGCTCCACATGTTTGCTTCTGTAACAGGGTCAAAATACAATCCTAGGGAAGCTATAGACCCCACAGTAGCCTACTGAGGTTGACTTGCTAAGTGGTCATGTAGTCAAACTGCCTTCCAAATATTTATGTTTGTCTCCATCCGTTTGAGCTACTCTGGACTTCGACCAGAGAGGCTTCTTATTGTAGAGAGTAGTGGTTGATGCAGAGACTCATAAACACTTAAACATAAGTGACTGTAGGTGTTCAGACACAGATGGAGCATCTGCACCATCTGCACCATCTGCACCATCGCCTGCCTCGGGGATGTCACAGAGAAGAGGACAGAAGGAATGAAGTATCCCGAGGGTGGGAAAGAGTGATGACGTGAAATGCTGTCCTCTGGCCACAACGTGACTCTTATACATGTGAACACACTGCTGCTGCTCAGTGGAGTGGTTGAGGCCATCAGTCAGAGTCACACTGAACTTTAACGTCATATGGAAGAGGGCAGAAAGTTATATGCGTTTGTACCTTCATGTCTTCAAGTTGATTCCAGGACAATCAATCAATCAATCAAACAAACAAACAAACAAAGAAGCCAACCCCCAAAACAATAACAGCAATAATCCTCAATAGATTTGAGTGTGGTCCAAGGACGGCAACGCATACATTGAAGTTGGTTCAGTCCTTACAGTACTTCAGAAAAGACACGAAAATAGGGAACTTGGTACTTTACTGTCTGTTTTTGTGAGGGATTTTGCTTTGTCTACAATCAATACAAACATATCGTGACTGCATTTGTGAAGCAGTTCATGGTAACATGTGAAGTATGTTAGTTGGTGAATTGCTTCTGATGACACATTCTCACATGGGAGGAAAGAAGCAGATATGAGATCATCAGCAAGTGATGACCTGAAAGCTTAGTGGTCACTGCTTCATGTAGCAGAAAACTCTTAATTCTGTACAACAGCAAATGGCTGAGAAATGTCGAACAACAGATAAAAGCTTTTTCTAAAGAAGCAAATAAAATTATTCCTAAGTGAAATACCTGAGTATATACAGGCTTCCAGCTCCTTTGTATAGCTGGCCTCAAATGCATAAAGAGACAGGAGAGGCTTGGTGCTGAGGCAGCCTTCAGTGGTTAGAATACATGCTCCTCTTGAATTCTCAGTACCTACTTTGTTTTTTGTTTTTATTTTATTTTATTTATTTTTTATTTTTGATACTTTATTTACATTTCCAAGGTTTCCCCTTTTCTGGGTCTCCTCTTTGGAAACCCCCTATCCCCTCTCCAACCTGCCTCTATGAGGGAATTCTACCTCCTACACACCCTCCCACCCATCCCATATTCCTGCCTTGACATTCCCCTTTACTGGGGCCTCTAACATCCTCAGGCCCAAGGGCCTCTCCTCTCTCCCTGATGGCCATCGAGGTCATCCTCTGCCACATATGTGGTCCAAACCATGAGTCCATAGATGTGTATTCTTTGGTTGGTGGTCCAAACTCCAGGACGACCGGGGGGGGGGTAAGGCTCATTGATGCTCTTGCTCCCTCCATGGGACTGCAAATTCCCTCAGCTTCTTCAGACATTCCTCCAACTCCTCCATCTGGGACCTCACTCTCAGTCCGGCGGCTACTGTTAAGTGAAACTTAGGCATTCTGAACTTTTGGGCTAATATCCGCTTATCAGTGAGTACATACCATGTTCGTTCTTTTGTGACTGAGTTACCTCGCTCAGGATGATACTTTCAAGTTCCATCCATTTGCCTGCAAATTTCATGAAGTCATTGTTTTTCATA
>CM052708.1:4244782-4266928 GCA_028551405.1 Uromys caudimaculatus
TTGATCCAGTGAGTTTGAACAGAAGTGGTGGTTTTTCCTGTGTTCAAAGGTGTGTCAGCACTCCTGGGATTTCCCGATCTCTTGTGGAGCCTTGTAGCCCAGGCTGAGGTTCCCAGGCACAGGCCCCTGGTGGCCCAGGCAGAGGTCTCCACCCACAGGTGAAAACCGCAAGTTTGGGTGGTTTTCTGTCCCCAGGTTCTCAGGCCCTGAATCCTGGCAGATTCGGGCAGGTCTGGGTGAGAGGTGTTGCTCCCCTTAACCCCACTCACCACCTTTCCAAGCTCCTGGGAGGTCACCCCTTTCCGGTGCTCGTTGGCTACGGACTCCTGGCGGCCCAGGCAGAGGTCTCGACCCACAGGTGAAAACCGGAAGGTTCACGGTTTTTCTTTCCCTGGGTTCTCAGGCCCCAGATCCTGGCAGATCCGGGAAGGTCTGGGTGAGAAGTGCTGCTCCTCTCAACCCCACTCACGGCCCTTCCAAGCTCCTCGGAGGTTATCTTTCTCCGGCTCTTGTTGGCTATGGACTCTTGGTGGCCCAGGGAGAGGTCTTGACCCACAGGTGAAAACTGGAAGGTTCACAGTTTTTCTCTCCCCGGGTTCTCAGGCCCCGGATCCCGGCAGATCCGTGCAGGTCTGGGTGAGAGGTGTTGCTCCCCTTAACCCCACTCACAGCCTTTCCAAGCTCCTGGGAGGCCACTCCTCTCCGGCGCTCGTTGGCTATGGACTCCTGGCGGCCCAGGCAGAGGTCTCCCTCAGTACCTACTTAAGAGTCTCACAACTGGCTGTAACTACAGTTCTGGGGAATCAGACGCCATCTACTGGCCTCCATGGGTATGACACTCACCTGGTACACAAACACACATACACACACACACACACACACACACACACACACACACACACACAAGCACACTAAAAATAATAAAAAAAATATATTTACAAGAGAGATAAGAGACTAGAAGTAGATACAAATATATTGATGTAGTATTAAAAAAGAACAGTCCAAACAGTAGCAGAGACTCTAGAGTTTTATATGTGCATGTTTTACATGATCATAAACTGAAAAATTAGATGTCAAAGATACACTTCCAGCAAAATTGACAGTAAAAACCTGAAATCAAAAGCACAGATAAGTCAAAAGCCACCGGGAAAATTGATGTTGTAATAACCAGAAGCCTCCGGCCAAAACCTGCAGAGTTGTGTCTCAGAAAGTTTTAAGGAACACATAATCACCATCGTCCACAAATGAGAATCAGTGTGACTTTCACGGTGCCATGCAGCCACCTTTGAATCTCTGCCAGAAATCCCGAATGGTATAAATTAAAGCTCGTGTTGAAGACTGCTATCGTTTTCCCTGCAGCTGGCACATCTGGATCTGAAAGTCTAACATCATTCTGAACTTTTGTTTCCAGATGAAGGAGAAGGCTTGGATCACACTGGGCTGGCTAGCTGCAGACACGATTAAAGCCAGTGTCTGAGCTCACAACCAGGTTTCCTTCTGGTGCCTTCCTGACCTGCACATGGAGATGGCAGGAGGCAGGAAGGCTTATCTTGCTGGCTGTGCCGGCTAAGCCAGTCTTTCCGGATACATGGCAGCAGTCCCTGGCAGCTTTGCTGGCTGACTTCTGGTTAACTGACATGTGGATCAATACAGACAATTCTCAAGGCACTACTTTAACCGACTTACTGTGGCCACAAAAGATGGTCTCCATTGTCTGAATCAGGTAGTTTTCTTATTACAGTATTGTCCTTGGTCCCAATTCATCTGATACAGCAGAGGACGTGTGTTATTACTAACCATTAAGATGCTTTTGAAGTTATAAACACTTACTCATTCAATACTTTTATGTCACCAGTCCGACACCAGGGATGAGTGCAGGAAGCCAGGGGGAAGTTCCTTTTTCCTCGGATATTCACATCTTCATGGAAGAAAAGTGAGCATAGCAACCAGTAATACAACTTCAGATAATGTTTAAGGTAAAACAAAACAAAACAAAACACAAACCAACAGACACAGGGCAATGAGAGAGTGAGGTAGGGAGAGACTCAGCAATGCTGAAAGAGGTAGGGAAAAGAGCCTGAGGAAAATGCTTCAGAGACACGGAGGGTGGATTGATGACACAGGCCTTGGAAGCAGTGTAAGGAGTTCTGTGAGAGACTGCGTGTGTGTGTGTGTGTGTGTGTGTGTGTGTGTGTGTGTGTGTGTGTATGTGTGGTGTGGGTGTGTGCATATCTGTGTGTGTCTCTGCATATGTGTGTCTCTCTGTGTGGTATGTCTGTGTGTGTGTTTGTATCTGTGTGTACGTGTCTGTTTGCCTGTGGTGTGTATGGTGTGTGTGTCTCTGTTTATGTGTGCATCTCTATATGTGTATATGTGTGTGTGTCTGTGTGTGGTATATTTGTGTGCATGGTTTCTATCTGTGTGTATGTGTCTGTGGTGTGTGTGTGTGTGTGTGCATCTGTGCATCTCTCGCATGTGTATGTTTCTGCGTGTGTCTCTGTGTATGACTGTGTCTGTCTGTGGTGTGTGTGTATCTGTGTGTGGTGTGTGTATCTGTATGTCTGTATGTCTCTGTATATGTGTCTGTCTCTGTGTATATAAGTGTGTGTCTGTGTATGGGTCTGTGTATGACTGTGTGTGTCTCTGTGTGTCTCTGTATATGTGCTTATCTCTCTGTGTGTATGTGTGTGTGTGTCTGTGTGTGCTATATCTCTGTGTGTGGTTTGTATCTGTGTGTATGTGTCTGTGGTGTGTGTATGTGTATCTCTGGTATGTGTATGTTTCTACGTGTGTCTCTGTGTATGACTGTGTGTCTGTTTGTGGTGTGTGTATATCTGTGTGGGGTGTGTGTCTCTGTATGTGTGTATCTCTGTATATGTGTCTCTCTGTGTATATAAGTGTGTGTCTGTGGTGTGTGTGTCTCTGTGTGTCTGTGTATGGGTCTGTGTATGACTGTGTGTGTCTCTGTGTGCCTCTGTATATGTGTGTATCTCTCTGTGTATATATGTGTATCTATATGTGGTATGTCTATGTGTGTGTATATTTTGTATCTGTGTGTATGTGTCTGTGGTGTGTGGTGTATGTGTGTGTGTGTGTGTGTGTGTGTGTGTGTGTGTGTGTGTATGTGTTGCTGGGACTGAATCCAGATCTGTGTGCTTGTGAGGTAACTGCTCTACCACTGACGCACGTCTCCAGTCCCTATGTTGTGTCTTCACACTAATGTGTTTCTAAAACAGTTTATTATCTCTCAAAAATTATTGCAAAGAAGACATGGTTCTAATATTTGTTCCTAGTTTTTAAAATGTAAATATTTTACCTTAAAACATTTTATGCATGGGTTCTATTTCTCTGTCATTTCCCTCACTCCCTTTTTCTGCTTAAACTCCTCAGTTAGCATCCCCCAATTCCCTTCAGGTCATGACCTCTTTTCCTATAATACTGTTGTGTGCACACATCCACGCCCACGCCCACGCCCACACCCACACCCACACCCCTTGCCTACTGAGCCCATTTAGTATTGCTGTTAGATACATGTGCATAGGACTCACTACTTGGAATTGGACAATCTATTTGCAAAGTCCTTTTACTTGGATTTGATTCATTAAAGTTAGATGAGGAACAAAGATGAAGTCAGTCCAAATCCTACCATGGACAGGAGAGGCCTCAGAGGACCAATGGGCAAGCTATAGCTTCAGTGAATGGGGGAGTGGCTTGCCTTAGGGGGGTGGCCATGGATAGGTTACCTGTGTCTCACTGGACCGCCACCCGGTGCAAATGGGCAGCACCGATTGGTCTCAGATGCTTATTAATTGTGAAAGCAAAACTAAAAAGAGTAGATACCAGTCATGGGGGACAGAGGCTTGGGGGGAACTAAGGGGAGTTGGAGAGAGATGGTGGTGAATGGATATGATCCAGTCACATTACGTAGATGTATGAACCTGTCTGAGAACTCGGAAATGTTCCTGTCCAAAGGAAAGTCAGGGACAAAAAATGGAACAGAAACTGAAGGAAAGGCCATCCAGAGACCACCCTACCCAGGGATCTGTCCCATCTGCAGACACCAACCCCCCACACTATTGCTGACACCACAAAGCGCTTGCTGACAGGAGCCTGGTACCGCTGTTCCCTGAGAGGCTCTGCCAGCGCCTGACCAATGCAGAGGCAGATACTCAGCCAACCACTGGACTGAGCCTGGGGACCCCAATGGAGGAGTTAGGGGAAGGACCGAAGGAGCTGAAGGGGATTGCAACCCCACACAAAGGGCAATATCAACTAACTGGACCACCCAGAGCTCCCAGGGTCTAAGCCACCAACCAAAGAGTACACATGCAGGGATCCATGGCTCCAGATACATATGTAGTGGATTGACATCAATGGGAGGGGAGGCCTTTGGTCCTGTGGAGACTTGATGCCCCAGCATAGGGGGATGCTGGAGCAGTGAGGCGGGAGTGGGTGAGTGGGTGGAAGAGCACCCTCATAGAGGCAAAGGGGTGGGGGGAGGGGGGAAAGGGATGGGGTGGTTTTTGGAGGGGTAACCGGGAAGGGGGATATCATTTGAAATGTAAACGAATAATATATATATTATTAATAGAATATATATATTATTAATATATATATAATAAAAATAGACAAAGAAGTCATATGAAGTAATTATCACAAGATTACAAAAACCCAGTATCCCACAGCACACTTAGTTAATGATTTTAGGTGAGCACATGCTTCATCCATATAACAAGCAATAGTACTAATATGCTTTTCTCTAATAGAAGCCTTTTGCCTCAATGATACATATCGAAAGTCTTTGGAACTTAAAAGTAAATTTTAAAATTGTTCTAAACATCACTGAGGTCAAATTGCATTTCTGTAAAGTCCTGAAATTGACTTAATGGGTACAAAAGCAGAGATTTCACTTATAGTTGTGGGTAATTCAATATATACAATCCCTGCATTTTCCTTACTATTGGCGATATTAGCTGAGCTGTTAATCTTCTCATACAACCACATCAACACTCCTCCATTGTTCTGAGATTTCTTATTCAACTCTGAAAGGAGATCAAGGGTTCCAATGTCAGCTCCATTTTCAGGTTAGCAGACATGAGTGCTTTAATGCAGTCCTTCTCCAGAGGTCTCATTGTATCTGGAGTGCAGTAGAAAGAGACCGCAAAGCAACATGATACAATGTTAAAAGAATACTAGCTGATGTCTGTGCGATGTCTATTCATGGCCTACAAGTGAAGGCAGGGAGACTGGCAAGAGCGGGGCAGGGTGGCTTGGAGGAGGAGGAGGTAGAGGTTTGGTGGTGGGGAGACATCAGACTTGGAGAACACAATGACAGTGGAGCCAGTGTGGCTTCAGGGAGGAATGGATTAAGACCTGGTTTAAGACCTGGAAACAAAAATGGATCCTATGTTTGGGGTTTGAACGATTGAAAATGGAGAAAATTCTGTAAGTATGGAAAAAAATTAGAAAATATTCTTTTCAGACTCATCAACTTTGAGATACTGCATAAATTACTAACAGACAATTCATAGAATTCTATTTTAAAACGGGCGTACACTAGAGACATCTAGAGTTCTAACATGCTATCTATATACATTTGTTAAAAGCCACATAAAGTAACATTTTCTGAACATGGCCCAGAAAAGTCCCCAAATCATGGGTCTTCCTTACATTTTCTTGGGAATTTCCTAGGACTCAATGTTTTGGTGGAGGGAATGTCAGGGTTGGAGTTGTTGACAAGGTCACAGATGATGAAATACCAGAAAGGGCATGAGGGAGTGCAGAGAGCGCCTGTCGCAGGCACAGACTCACAGGTGTGCGGTTTCCAGAGGTCAGAACAAGGCAGTGTGGCACCTGGTATAGAACAACTGATGTCACCTGTGTGACCAACTGGGCACACTTTCTCCACACTGGGCTTCACTGTGTACAATGAGTGTTAATCTCTGATGCCTCCCAGGGGTGTTCTGAAAATAAATAAGAAAATGAACAATTTGCTTACTCTGGTGGCCTGAAAAGGTAGCACACAGTATGCAGCCACGTCATATGCCTACTGTTTCCACGAGATGAAACCAAAGGGGGGGGTGTGCTGATCCCCTGACAGAGTAGTATGGGATATCTAGCCTTCGTCAGGGAAAAGAAGAGCATAGTATAATTCTCCTACATCTGAGAATGAGAAAGAAAATCTGTAATCCCCATAAATGAACTCAAAGAGTCCACTTTCAATATTCCCCCACCTTAAATCTCAAGGAATGTAAACACTTGATATTTCATCATCCTTAGGAACACATCGAGTCTGAAAGTGAAAACAGAACACGCAGTTAAAAGGAATGCTATAGCACAGTGTTCCCTAACAAGCATCAACAGCACCAATAGCAAGCCCTAGACTGCGGCGCTGCACACGAGCGCTTTCGGCTGCCTCTAACCTGTCTGCGTTGGAAGCTTTTATTGCTCTCTGGCCACACAAAGGGCCATCGAGGGTAATTTATGCGGGTTATGTTAACAGGTTAGGTTTTAAAACAAAAATAATAAAACTGAATATAAACCAGGATCCATTCTAGAAGACAGCCAGACTAAACCAGAGTCCACGGCGCCAGGAAACAGTCTTTAGGGGGTTGCGGACATGCAGGGTGGTTCCATGTCTTTAAGCACCTGATTCTTCCGAACTCACGAGAGCTGGTTGGAAGGAGAGGAGCAATGACTTGAAAAGCCAGAAGTCTGCCAAGGTACTGTGCAAATTACAAGACAATTGATGGGTTCTTCTGATGCCTTAGCAGTCTGATCCCCAAAGATGTCCACCGACTCCCTTCTTTAACTACCCCACCTTGTATGACTAGAGAGTGCTAAATATTGTAACAGGCAAAGAGAAAAGAATCACAGACTAGTGTGTCAGACAAATCTTTACTGATCATAACATGAGATCACCCTAATCTTTGTCTTCCTTTTCTCCCTCCCTCCCCCTCCCTCCCTTCCTCTCCCTCTCTCTCCCTCCCTCTCTCTCTCCCTTCTCTCTCTCTCTCTCTCTCTCTCTCTCTCTCTCTCTCTCTCTCTCTCTCTCCATGCACCATGCATGTGTGTAGAGAGTCAAGAGTCAATCTCACCTGTAACCCCTTAGGAGCTCTCCCTATTGATATTTTTGAGACAATGTCTCTCACTGCAATGTCTCCCGCTCCCTGATTAGGTGGCACTGGCCAGGTCAAGAGCCACAGGGTTCTGCTATCTGCTGCTTCCCAGCTCTGGGAGCCTGACTGAACAGACCTGTCTCCAATATCTCAGCAGTAAATGAAATCTCACAACAAACCTCATAAAGACGTTCACAGAAAATGTCCCATTTTCTGATATCAGGAGTTTATGGGGTTTAGAGCTGTTGTCCAAGTTCTTAGAGTGTTCGGAAGTGTGGCTGAGCTGAGATAAAGATAGTCATCAGAGGAGTCTAAAATAGGTCGTTCATGTCAAGGTTGTGCTGATGTTAGCAGAAGTCATGAAAAGACATCAAGCTTTGTCACATCTTACTCCAGAAAAGTCTTAATAGGTCAACTGACATTTTTCTTTCTTTTTAAAAAGGTTTATTTATTTTATTATATCTATCTATCTATCTATCTATCTATCTATCTATCTATCTATCTATCTGAATTTTTGCCTGCAAATAGATTGCTTGGAACTGGAATTACAGATGGATGTAAGCCACCACGCAGGTGCTGGGACCTGAACTTGGGTCCTCTTCAAGATTGAGCAAGTGCTCTTACACACTTGCCATCTCTTTAGCTCCAGGTCATCTCTTATTTCTATGACTATTGTGTTCAAATCTCTCCTATTGTCCTATCCTTTGCCCTGGTCCTGTGAGTCAGAAAGGTTTTTTGTTTGTTTGTTTGTTTCTATTTCATGTGTGGCTCAAATTTCTGCTTCATAGAATCTATGCAATAGTCCAGAACTTTTGAGTAAGAATTCATGGTAAAGCAAGTCCCTATAGGATAATCTACTAAATATGATCTGAGTCAGCAGCACCAACCCTGGATAGCTGGGCTGTTGTTGTCTATGTCACAAGTTTGAGACATTCTTAGAGAGGTCATCTCCAGTAGGTGTCAGAGTACGCTATCTTCAGTATTGCATGAAGACCGTCACAAAGACCCGTGCATTGTGAACAGGCTGACAGATGCAGAGAACTCCAAAAGGCAAACATTAGTGAGGATTAGCTCTTATGCTTGGGTTAGCACAGTGCTTTAGCCTACAGCTAGAATAAAACACCAAAGAGGAAGATACTTAGACAGAGGCCTTGGGAGGATTATCACATTGCTCTTTTCAGAAGCAAGTCCGGCAGTCATCACAAAGCCAAGGTGAAGTTTGAGCTCTGAACTTGGTCTTCAGGGGTTTCATAGGTTAGATCTGTCCTTTTTCAACCCCAGTGCATGGTTTATTCAAAGTCTTTGTGCCTTATTACCTCACGTGTAAAATGAGACCAAGGATAGACCCAACATCACAGTGTAAAGTGTACTTGTAGTTAATAATAGATACTATATTGATATGAAATAAAATTATGCCATGTATTGAGTATTTCTGGATTAAGTTGTGAGTTTGTTATATATAGGCATGGAACCTTGTGTGCTTTAATTCCCTATGGTCTGGCTTGGTTATGGTCACATGGTAGCAGTACCTCTCATTACAATAGTCTCCCTATGCTGTGTTTTAATATATGTGGTTTTAAAACTTGTTCCATCCCCTTACTAAGGAGAAAGAAATTATTTTTTCTTAGGAAAACAGAATGTCCAGGATTAAATGACTTCTCTAAGGTCGTCCACTAGGAAGATACAGCATCAAACTCATCAGCACAGCAGTTATTATTTTCAGCTCCATAACTCCTTTGCTCATGCTACTCAGGTACTCTTCAGTAGGATCAATATGCGTGACCCACTTTATCTATGGGACACTACGCACGGAGAATATAAGGTGTCTGGGAAACAGTGATGTATCTTTCTCTACTTGACATTTATGAAAACGTGAAAATGTGCTTAATTTTGATAGATTCACTCAGACTGAACTTGAGTCTGTCAAACATGATTCCTTAACTTAAGCTCAGGTCTAACTTACTTGTTATGCAACCTGATCCCAAAGCACTAGGATTAAAATGGCACTTTGCTTGAGTTAATGCTCTGATACCGTTGTCTGGAAATTCTACATGATGTCATCTTTGAACACAGGTTTGTAGGTTAAGTATGATGGGTCAGTGGGACACGAGTAGAGAGAGCATGTGTATTCAGTGTACATATGTAGCACGGTTCTTTGAAGACCTGTTTGCAAGTAATGTTCACTGTGCCCAGTGAGCAAAGGGTTCTGGTACCACAATGTTTTAGAGTTAAAGGAAACACAAAGCAATTCCTAGGTAAATATGTGACTTAAGAAGGTACACAGACAGTCTGCACAAGTTATGTTTTCTGTGTAATCCAGTGCTTCCTTTGAATAAAGAAAGAAGCTAATGTCATCCTAAGAAATCTCTGTGAGCAAGGATCTCTATTGTAGCCTGTCTTACTTGTGTGTTCCCTGACTGGACAGGCCATTAACTTATAAAAATAATGGTGGCACAGAAGAAAAGGGAAGAGTGGGCTAAGCCATAGCTGTTGTTGATTTCAGATTTTATTTGCTCATCTATAATTCAAAGATGGCTTTAGTGGGGGATGCAAATAAGGAAAACAAAAAAGTCTGCATTAATTTTGCCTAGTTCTTTCCATTATACATGCATGGGCTTTGGAGAAAGATTTGCAGTGATGGGAACACAGTAGGTGTTGGTTAAATGCTTGCCTGACAACACAAGGGTCTGAGTCAGAGCCCCTGGCGAAGTGCATGCTTGCAGCACCAGAGCTGGGATGCAGAGACAGGATGCTCCCTGACGCTTTCTAGAATGGCAAGATATCTAGCCTAACCAGTGAGATTAGACCCGTGAGAGACTCTGTGTCGAAGGAGGTGCATAGCACTGCTGAGATCGACATCTGCGGACAGGTCTCCACATGCATGTATATGTGTGCCCATACATTTATGTGCATCGGCACACACAGGGATGCAAAACACACACACACACACACACACACACACACACACACACACACACACACACACACACTGAAAAAAAAGAAACATGGCATATAATTTTGAGACTATTTCCTGCAGGTTAAACAAATGGTTTCATATTTACATTTAAAGACAGCACAGCACAACAGAAAGTTGGGTAGTAAATTGAATGTTAATAATTTAGAATGTCAACTTTTCTTTATGTAAATGACATAAAATAAACCAAAATGGGGGGGATAAAGCGCATGATGATAGGTGCCAAAGCGGACCTTGAAGAAGTGAAGCTTTGTATTTAATTCTGTGAAGATACTCTTCTGAATTTTAACCTACGAGCTCACATTTTCATTTTGTAGTTACTTCGCTGACCCTGCTCAAGGCCTAAGTAAGTGTACAAGTCCAAAAGATACCACGTGTAGTCCAGGTTCAATATCAGAAAAGAGTGCTGTCCAGAGCTCAGCTCCTTTGAAGGGAAAGTGGCTGAAAGCCCAGGGTGTCCGACATCACAGACCTGTGCTCCCCTGGAGCTGCTCTTTCATCATAATTGCTCTGGGAGGTTGGTTTTCAGGAGGACAGTCTTGCAGTACTCCCTTTCACCTTCACACACTCTCATGCCCACTGCTGTCCTCCCTCATGAGAGTCATGGGGACTGAACCGCAGAAGCCACAGAAAACCAGGCGTGAAGGCGAGTCCAAGAGAACAGGGCATCAGTGTAACCCTTTTCAAATAAATACATAATACTGTAACAAATAGGAATCTGCTTCTTCAAAGGATACTGCTTTGGAGATTCGGAGACCCGGTGGCCCTTAGTTAAAAATAAAGATTGAAGGCCCAAGTTCGGAAGCTGGGAGGACTTCTGAGACCACAGACCATCGCTCTGCTCTGATATGGGAAAAAGGATGAGGGAAGTCAGGAGTGGCCAGAAATAAACCACCTTTGGAAATGGGCTTATGTGCACAAGCCAGTGTTCTCTGAGCATAGATTAGCCAAATGGAGCACACACTGTGTCTTCAGTTGTCATCACTCAGGCACAGACTGTGACTTCAATTATCACCATGTACCCATGGGCATTTAGTAAAAGTCTGGATTCAGTTGAACTCATAATCTGGATCAGAGCAGGATTTATAATTTAAAAGGATGTCTTAAAAAATCCAATTTAGTAAAATACTGTTCAGAAGCAATAAGGGAGGGAGGAGCAATAAGCAGCTTAAAAATTGTAATTAACAATCATATGTCAGTATAAAAAGCAGAAAAGGGGGTTGACTCTTGAGGACTGTAGGAGAAGTCAGAGAAAGCAATAAATAGCTACTGTAATTAAATTACTTGTGTTTTTATTCCACACATCCAAGCAAACTGTGTTGAGATTGAACAGGATGCTATCTTTCCTTTTGAATTATACCAGTTCCTATTTCAATCTCCTCATGTTCATATCTGCTCATCCACACCCAAACAAAGATGGACATGTCATGAGATGGACTTGGCTGGCATTTTGTTCATAAACTCCAGGCTAGTTGAAAACTATTTTGGGTTTCTTACTCAAATCAGATTTCAACTTTGATTTTTCAAAGGTTAATAGGTTGGTACAGTGGTCTGTTATGTCAACAGAGCCCTGGAAAAAAATTAATCATGAAAGCTATACAAAAGGTCAAAAGGAAGAGATTGAAAATCCTCCAACAAAGAAACCACAGAGCAGGTTCTGTGTGTCCCTAAACCAATGATGATGAGACCTGGCTGTGGTCACTGACGAAGAAGACTGATAAAATTTTAGTAGGACAGAGAAGTACATTTCAACAGTCTATCATGACCCTGTGCTCTCCCAAGAGGCCAATGCAATAGAAACAGATGGGATCTCTGTCAACAAGTCTTATTTCAATGTTAGGTGAAGCTCATGTAGTAGGCATTGGTAACTGTAGAAAATACAAACACCGGTTATTCTACACAGGAGAATCTGAAGTGGTGAGCATCACAAAGAGCACAGTGTATTTGGTGGTCTGTTCCTATAGCAACAGGAGAGGTGGGGCTACAAAAGCCATCCTGTGAAGTGTTACTGATGTAATTTGTAGCTCACAAATGTCATACATTACTCTATGTGTATCTTGGCAATGGAAAGAATATGGAGTTAGGTCAACTCTGGTGAATGTCTGGGTGTGTGGAGGGTTCTGGAGGCAAAAGAAGACTGAGATATGTTAGTGTTTGTCAAGCTTCCTATGTAGAAGACAGATTTAGGGTTTGCTATTGAATCTGTTCCTCTTTCATTTAAACTAGGTGACAGGTTTAAGTAATCCAGATCGTTCATATTTAAAGTGAGTGCTACGGTTTCAAACATCCCAAAAAGAAAATAAGTAGAAAAAAAATGTAAGTAGAACACCAGAAGATAAGATACTGAACAGATGACTAAAACACAATGTATAATTTATATGACTCAAAATATAAGTAGTGGAAGTATATATATATAAAATTATTAGTACGGAGAAGTCATCTTCAGAGTGACAGAAGATTCTAGTTCTGTTTTTTCATTTCCTAGGACAGTGTTGTTCCTCAAAGAAAACTTGCTGATACAACATTTGAGTTAATAACATGCTCAGCATACACTCTAGTGGACAACAAGGTGCTAAGCATATTTGAGATGGCTTTGTCTCCACTCCATCACTTCCAGGGGCTCTCTGAAGATACACCGATGGTCTTGCTGTTTCTGTGAATTCAGGGATAATGCTGGCTTCACTGATACTCTGGCTCATACCAGGCTGTAGTCAAGCTGTTGTCTGGGACTGAGTTCCTGTCAGTGCGGAGGGATCTGCCTCTTAGTGCTCCAGGTGCTGTGGAAGGATTCATGACAGTTGAGCTCTTAGTGCCAGGATGAAGTGAGAGAAAATCAGTCTTCAGGCTTTTATTGTACCCTTAGAACTTGCCTCTCATAAATGGAAAATACTTTTTCAACTTCAAGCTTTCATGTTTTTGCATAAACCAGTGTTATATAAATCTGTCATCTATCTATCTATCTATCTATCTCTATAATCTGTCTGTCTATCTGCATTTATTTATTTCAAAGTAATCATCTTTGAAAAAGCACTCGAGGCTACCCAAAATGCACACATTGGTCCATGGATTGACCCCAGACTCCAAGTTCCTTCCTTCTCTTCCTCTTGGTTTCCCAAGCTGGTTTATTCACACATGAGAGCTATCCTCTCCTCAGCTTGATGTGGACACCTGTCTGTTCTGGTCATCATGTGACTGATTTTCCCAACTTCTGTCTTTGCTCAAAATCCAGCTACCCTCATAGTCTGTGGATCTCCTACCATGAATCCCTACCCTCTTCTGACAGGCTGTAGTTTCAGCCTCAGGTGAGTCCTTTATTCTGTAGGCACCCTAATGTTAGAGTAGGAGAAAATCAGAGGGATTCATTGATATGCAAATCCTTAGGCTTTGTTCTGTGGGTCTGTAGACAGCTTTAAGAGTTGTTGGCTTTTATTTCAAGTGCCATAGTGTTCTCTGATACCTGCCATCCACAATTATGCCCCAAGAGACAAAGTTGTAGTTATTTAACCTCCCTTTCTAATTCCAAGCATTCTTCAGTTTTCACAGGTTTCCTTTCTCAGTCTGCCTCCCTCAGTCCCCACAGAAGATTTACTGGTTCTCAACCCTCTATACACCTACCTGGAAAGCTCATAGGAATCCCTGTACATCACCCACTTCCCATGCAACTTAATTCAGGTCTTTCTTGGAATTAATTAAATTTTAATCATTGTATAATTATATACAGTGAGAACACAGATATTAAGCACCTGGTTCAATGAATACTGACAGCCGTATTTTTTTCTGAGTAATTCATACCATAATCAGGCCATTGGACGTTAATTATGTCAACCTAGAAGGCTTTCTCTTGTCTCTTCTGGTCAACTTCTATCCTCTCCTGGAAGCAACCATTTTTAACTCATTTTTAACTTCCTAGATCAGCACCCTGCATCATGATAAAATTAAGATGGAATTATACTATTTTAGTTCCTTTGCTTCTGGCTTCTTATGCTCAACATGATGTTTTTAACATTTGTCAGTGTTTGGCATCAGGAGTCTTTAAAATGTCTACTTCTTTATGATCTGTAGTCCATTACATCATTTTTTTTCAATTTCAATGATAGCTGGTTGACTGATAACAAATATTGAGACTGTGCCCACCTTCAAAAGTTTTGATTAATGGGTTTCTGCAGGGAGCTTAGCATTTGATATTTTCCAAAGCTTCTCATCTAATTCTAATTTTGATATTTTGGGAGGGAAAAGCTTCTGGGCTGGGAGCGGGTAGCATAGGTACCTGTTCTTACAGACCTTCCCTCTCTTCTCTCCTGTCTCAGAGGGCAGAGACCCCTTCCCTTTCCCCTTTGTTTCTGATCATGTTGCCTGAGTGTAGGCTTCTCTCATTGTTTGAAGTAGTCTTACAACCTTCATATTTTACCAAGAGCCAGTTGATGGTGTTCTGGAGCCTGGGAAGGTCTGAGGTGGGGCTCGAACCCACACTTCTGATCCCAGGAGTCACGCTTTTCTTCTTGCTGTTTCTTACCCTGTCTCTTTTATCTGTCCTGGTTCAGGCTTCCCACCTCCATGGGCTTATTGATTCCCCTCTTTGTAGAGTCATGCTGAAGTTTCTTCTACTCAGAGGAAAGAATAAATTAGCTTTTTTCTTTGACACATGTCAACCACAAAGCAACATTTTTACTTATTTCATCTTTTCCAATGAACTGTAGTTTCCCGTGTTACCCCTCAACTCGCTTTAGAAACTGGCTTTGGCTTATACCACATGAATGGATGGTTTCAAGGTCACTAAGGATTTCTTAGTCTCTGGAATGAAAATGTTGGTTTAGTTTTCCTTCCCTCCTGCCTTCCTCCATCTCTTCCACCCATCATCTTCACTGCTTCCATTTCTCTTCCTCCTCTTTCTCTTCCTCCTCCTTCCCCCCACCTTTTCTTCCCCCTCATTCTTGAACCAAGAGCCCAGCACTTCCTAGGAAGCTGCCCTACTTTACTACTGAGATAACTCTCCATCATGCAATTTAATTTTTATTAGTGTTAAGTTTCTTTGATTTAACAAGGTAATCTTTTTAAAAAAATGTTTAAAAAATTATTAAGCCACATTAAGTGTTTCTGGATTCTTTCTGTATATTCTTCCTCAGCTGCTCATTTATTGGCATAGGGCAGGGGAAGCTATTTGATGTCAATCAGAAACTAATATCGGAAGAGTTTTGTGTTAAAGAGAAAGAAAGAATAAGACTCTAAGTTCTAGTTATTTTCTAATAATGAAGGGTGATTGTTACTGTATGCTGCTGCAAAAATTTTCTCCTTGGGCAATGTCTACACTCCTAAGGTCTCAATAAAAAATCTAAAGTTTGATTTCAACCGAAGTTACTGCTGGGGAACAAATAAATGTATTAGATTTATGTACAGAGCATGGGTGAGCAGAAAACAGACACACTGGGAAGTCTGCACCCAGCACTTGTGATGGCTTTCCCACGTCTGGGCACATGGAGCTTCCCCATCCTTCAGCCTTCTCCAGCCTAGAGACCTGGAGGCCATGTGCAATTAGAGCAAAATCACATGTGAATGACTGAGAGAAGTAGCTGGATACTCAGGTGAGAGCCAGTGACTGGCCGCCCTCCTTCTTTACTGGAGAATCAACAATCCAGCAAGCCCTCTATCTGAACTCACGGAGATGGAGGATAGAACTGTGCAGCTAGGGTTATACCTCTTTAAGGCACTTTGGAAAATCCACAGAAGAGAGTATAAATGGCCCTCTCCATCCTGTTGACTGGGCAAGTCTCAAGTTCATAAAATTATTTTTGTGTTTAAAATATTAAACATATAAAAATTAAATAAATGCTATATTTTATGCCACATAATTTAAGTAAATTAAGTATTTGGAAGAGGGAAAAGGATTTCTAGGAAAAAATACTTTATTTTATTAAGCCTGAGGAAATCATATGGCTTATCAGGAAGATAGGGTAGGAAGAATCTTCCTACCAGAGAGCCTGGTGATAGAAAAAGCAAAGAGATTTATTCCCTGTCTAACTTTTTCTTTCTCTGCTTGGGGAAGAGGGAGGCTTAAAGAATTTCCTGCCCCTAGAAAAAAAGAAGACAGACTTGAAGATTAGCTACAAATTTTCCTTCAATTGTAATTAATGAAAAATAAAAATAAAAATAAAGATTATATCATGATTAAGTCACCTAAAAAATAAAGCAACAAATCTAAGGTTACTCAAGGAGGCCAGGCTCCAACCCAAGTAAGCAGCCGATCTTGGCCATGTTGTCTGCATGGTTCTGGCCTCAGGGCCATCAAGGAGCTGTAGAATCTTCCCCCATGGATACAGACATCTGCTGAGATCAGGCAATGTGCGCAGAAGTGTCCCTACATAGCGGTTCTGAGAGACCATGGCTACATTGCCGCTCTCCATATCTTTAGTCTGTATTTCTTTTTATTTTTGCTTCTCTCTCTCCTTGCTTCAGGGATGGATCAGCTAATAGAGTTCTCTCCCAGTGGATTCTAAGTTGTCTGTATAAATCTCTTTTCTATAATTAAGAACCATCCACAATGACACATCAGTTTAGAAACATTTACATAAACACAAATGAAGTTGAAGGAGTCCTAAGAAGTGACTCATAATGCCTAGCAACAGCAGACTCACTTCCCTGGAAAACAAGTCCTTAAGATCTTGTTAGAGGCTGACATCTAGGATCCACTTAGTTTGGAATTGCCTTCTGCAGAGAATGTAGTGGTTTAAGTGATATGGCCCCTGTAAATCTCAGGCATGGTTTTGTTAGAAGAAATATGTCACAGTGGGTGTACTTAAGGATTAAAAACCTCCAGCTGTCCCCAGTATGTCTGTCCCTCCTCTTTGTGGTTCCCAAACAATGAGCTGCTGCAACCTTCCTCTTGCTTCCTCTGCTCTGCCATTATAGACTCTAACCCTCTGAAACCATAAGCCCCAGATAAAGCCATCCTTTGGTACATTGCATTGGGCATATTTTATCTCAGCCAATTAAAAGTGACAAACACAGAGCATGACTTGTCCATCCATTGGTTTTCTGGATGAATTCAAGGATGTCTGACCAGAGTACATTCTCCTCAAGTAGCTCAACTGGCGTTCAACAAACTCTCAGGCCTTATGTTTAATGTCTCCATCCTCACCAGAGAACTACCACAGGAACCTGGACTCCATTGCAAGGAGGAATTTATTCCCTGCTATGCTGTACTTCAGATTAAAAAAAAAAACTACTTAATTTAGTCAATCAGTACATTTTCACATAGCATCCATCATAAAGATATTAATAGATGCCAATCATTTTCTTTAGATCATGAAGAATAATCTCCTGAGAGTATTTCTTCACCATCACATCAAACACAGCAAAAGCTACCAAAAAAGCAAGACCCCAAATGGCCAGGCACAGTTGGAAGACTGGAAATATGTTTAAAGGTCACATAAAATTTGGGGTACAAATAGACAGAGAAGACAGAAGCAGACCAGTTCACATGAAGGCCCACCTTCTCTTTCTGTCTCCATAAAACTCAGAATAAAATCTAAGGCTATTTCTCATGGATTAGTCTCCCGTTCTTTCCATACCGAGCCCAGATTGATAATTAATGACCCATGAGAGAAGGCTACTTAAGTTTGCCTTTTCTGTAGAGTTCGGGGAACAGAGGACACCAAGATGCCCTTGCTCTCTAATTAGAGAGGTTGGAACCTATTGATCATCATGGAGATAAGCCTGTGACCTACTTCAAAGGAGCAATTTCAGCACATGACAGGTGACACCTGGGCTTCCATGGGCTGGAGCCGTAAGTGCAGGAATCCTGTACCACTGGGGGTTCATTTTAAAAAACAGAGGGCACTCTAAATCAGAGCAAGAGACCAATCCTAAACAGGAGCTGTCTTCTACCCTCACATAAATCCTTCACGTTGATCCTTCAATCTTAAGCTTCGTATCTGGTCTAAAAGAGTGAAATTATTTTGGAAAGTGTGTTTCTTAAAGATATAGAAATCATATTTTTCTCTTTTAATTTGTACTGATTAATTCTTTTTCCTTGCAAAGCAATATGATGGTTTGGGACTTTTGAGCTACAGGAAGAAGTAATTTTTATAAACATTGAAATTGTTTTACTATCCCTGACAATTTGTTTTCAGTGATTGTCTTGTTGTTGGAACTAGTTTAGAGTATTGGATTGCAGAGCATTATTGTCTGATGAAGCAATGGTTTCATTAATATGGCCCGGATGCAACCAGAATGGCTGTATCGTAAGAACAGGGGCTTGGTGCATTGGCTTCATATGAACCTGCAGATTGGACTGCACTAATTTTCAGTACTCTTTGTTAAGTGGTAAATAAATACTGAGCTTTAATTTTTAAATTATGATAAAATACATATAACATAAAATTTAATTTCAACTTCTGAAAAGGCTACGAAGTAAATCTGCCTTGCTGTGGTTACTGCCCCCTGCCCCCCACTCCGAGGACACTTTTATCTTGAAACCCTGAAACTCCATTCTTCTAATGCATGGACTACCCCTCCTCTCAGCCACAGGAAGCCACCTCTTGACTCTTACTCTATCTGTGTGAACTCTAAAGGACTTAGAACAGCAGAACTGCACAGTATCTGTCCTTTCATAGCTAGGCTACCTTCTTCCATGTTGTCATATGTCAGTTCTTTGGTTTGTTCAGGACAAAACACACACCATTGTCTGCACAGCATGTACCGCTTATGCGTCATCTGCTGGGTGGCTCCAGCCTCTTGGCTACTGCCAATCTTGCTGCTGTGAACACAGGTATACAATATCTCTTCAAATCCTGACTCTCATGGTGTATATGGAGGGTGTATCCCCAAATGAAAGTACCAGGTCATAACTCTGCTTTGATCTGGGTTCATACATGCTGTAGATAAAGGGCAGAGAGAGCTATGTCCCTTCTTTCACGGGAACTGTCATGAAGGTAGCTGGAGGCAGGGGACTAGGAGTGGATAAGAGGGAGACCAAAAACCTAAGACTGTCAGAGATTTATCTGTGAGAACCTCGGGGGAGATTAGCACTGCCTATCACTCTGAACTCATCACTAGGAAGTGTGGAATCTTTTAGGGACCTGGGGAAAGTTCATATTCTCAACCATCACCACCCTCCAGGGTGCACTCCAAGCTTGGTGCTGCATGGTTCTGTACTTCGATTTGAATGTGGGAACTGAAGGAAGAGCATAGAAACATCTAGAAGGGTTAAGGAGAGGGACTCCTTCTGCACTTAAGGATGACAACTCCATGCCACACATTTTTGGGGGATTAAAATTGTTCTTTCCATCAGTTTGCAAATGTGTAGAGGGGAAACAAAGACACACTTTTCTACCATGAGTGACAGTTCTGTGTATTCTTTTTGGTAACCAACAGTGAGCCCAGGAGCAGAGTTTCTGAGGCCGGTGGAGGAAGTCGGACAATGCAGATATTCACCTGCCTAGTCCCCAGGCATATCTCCACAAAGAAGAGTCATCTCTGCACCTGATATTGGAGCAACACCAGAAATGCTCAGGGTGAGAGGGGACTCAGAGGGGAGCTGAAAGAGCTGGTTGAAGAAGGAGTAAGTGTATACCCCGGGAGAATCATTTGTCAGAAGTGATCTCAGTGCCAGCACAGAGATAGGCACTGTGTAGGTAAAGTGGTAAGCTTTCTTACCTCAGACTCTCAGAGTCCCCATCTGTTGGATCAGGGGTGGGGTGGCATGAGAACAGTGGTTTCTCAGCTGTATCTTTCTAAAATGTGTTTTTCAGCCACCCTCAAAGAGGTAAAAAAAAAAAAAAGCCAGAAATATGGTTTTTCTCCATAAAATTTTGACAAGTATTGGGTGTTTGCTTTTATTCAGTCCCATCCATCCATGCATGACACAATTCACAGTGTTGACACTTACTGCACCAGTATTTCCTGGTAATAAAGAGCCCATTAGTTCCAGGTGGCCAACAGCCTACTCAAGTTTCAGATCTACCATTACGGATGGCATAAGACAGGGCCTACACCTGGGGTGCTGCCATATTATTTTCTACATCTTCCAAGTTTAACACCAGGGTGTGGACCACCAAACACCTCAGATTTCTGTAGAGGAGTGTGCAGGACCCTGGGCGTGGGGGGAAAATAGAAACTGCGACCTTTAGCCTGCTCACTGCGAGACTGGTTTCTGTGTGCTGTTTAAATGTAACACATGTTTTGCAAACTCAGGCCATAATCTTGGTGAGGTTTTATGGAAGAGTTTCAGTTCAGAAGGCGACCCCCATTCTCACACTTAAATTGCCTCCGTTAAATACCAAGTTGAGGTGTTGTTTTGCAAAACACAAAGGTGGTTGTGTCCACCTACAACTTGCCTTTCTCTGATAGGACTGTTATTAAAAATGTCCCCATAACATTGCCTGGGGGGTTACTTGGCGAAGATAGGCATTGAAATTCTGGTCCTTACCTTAAGTTATTGAAGAGCCAAGTTCTGTCATTACCTCCCTCCACCTTCAGTATTTATGAGCTTGCTGATATCGCTGATAGCTTTTTAACGTCAACAAATATTTGTTGAACCCCTCTGGGTGTCTTCCTGTCGGGCACAAATGAAGTGACTTGTGTTCTGGGTTCAAAAAACTAACATTTTAACTACTAGAAACTTCCCTTCTAAGTCCTTCCCCTTACCTCTCTCCTCTTCCCTCTCCTCTCTCTTGCCTTCCTCCCTCCCTCTCCCCCCTCTCTCCTTCTTCTTTCTCTCCTCTTCTTCTGCCCACTTTCTTTGGAGCCAAATTGCATTTAGAATGAAAAATCCTGGAAGATCCTTTGAGTACTACAAAAACCATCTTTACATATTTGCTCCAGAAATAACATGAACAGGTTGGTGGCCATTTGACAAGAACTCTGCAGGGAGGGAGGGACTTCAGGGACTCCAAGATGGGATCAATTTCTCCCTGGTTTCAGTGACTGAGTGCTCTTTATGTACAGACTCACTCAGGACATTTGATGGAGGAGGAAATCCGCTACAGTGCCTGTCTTCTAGCCCCCCACATTTGGGCTGTTTGATAGCGTCTGATTCTGTGGTTCTGGCTCTGTGAATATCTCTTCACTTAGGTTGAGTTCCCAATCCCATAAGAAGGTGTCCTTTTCCACTGGCAGTGCAGGGTGTCAGGGGCACCAGCCTCTGATCTGGGTCCTAGCACCCACCAGAGGCAAGTCCCCTGTCTCTGGACTAGTCTCGCTCCAGCAGAACATAGAGTGGAATTAATGAATCTAAAAATGCTTTCTTTTCTCCCCTCCGCTCTTCCCTGGACCAAGTGAGGAGTGAGATTGAGACCTGTTAACAAGGGAGAATTCTTCTGATTCCTGCTCTTGTTAAGCTGGCCAGTCTCAATACACTTGTACAGTCATATGAGGAAATGGTTGATGGGGTATATTCGATGTCAGATAACAGTGATGTCAACCACAAACACTGAGAGTTACCACTTCGTCAAGAGCCAGGCACCCTACTAAGACTTAGCCTAGAGAAATAGGTAGCCCAGTTATTCATATTTAGCTCTATGTCAGAGTTTCAATGTGTGGATTCCCAAGCTCTTCTGGGACAACACCTGCCTTATCTTTGTTATGTGGCATTTGAGAATTTCCTCTTGCCTAGTGACTGTGAGACAGCCAGGGCCTGTAACCAATCTGTGTCAGTGTAGATCCTGGCTCACCATCAATTAGCAGTGACCTTGACATGTAACTGTCTCTTCTATGCTTCAGCTTCTGATCTGTGAAATGATAGAGCACCTCAGCACTACATTAGCTGCTGCTGCTGTCAGCACTGCAGCCATAGTTATTTTTCTTATCTGCCATCCAGTTTTTTAAAAGACTTATTTTATTTTTAAATCATGTGTGGGTGCATATGAGCATGCCTGTGCATGCTTGAACACATGTGTGTGTGTGTGTGTGTGTGTGTGTGTGTGTGTTGTAGTTGTGAGCCACCCACATGGGTTCTGGGAACCCAACTGAGGTCCTCTGCAAAAGTAACAGAGCACAATTTACTGCCAAGCCATCCATTCAATCCCTAGCCAAACACACACACACACACACACACACACA
>CM052708.1:4276072-4287500 GCA_028551405.1 Uromys caudimaculatus
AAAACAATGATTTAATGAAATTTGCAGGCAAATGGATGGAACTTGAAAATATCATCCTGAGCAAGGTAACTCAGTCACAAAAGAATGAACCTGGTATGTACTCACTGATAAGTGGATATTAGCCCAAAAGTTCGGAATACCCAAGTTTCACTTTACAGTAATCGTTGGACTGAGAGTGAGGTCCCAGATGGAGGAGTTGGAGAAGGGACTGAAGCAGCTGAGGGAGTTTGCAGTCTCATGGAGGGAGCAACAGTGTCAACTGGCCCGACCCCCTCCCGGTCCTCCTGGAGGCTGGACCACCAACCAAAGAATACACATTGAGGGACCCATGGTTCGGACCACATATGTGGCAGAGGAGGGCCTTATTGGCCATCAGGGGGAGGAGAGTCCCTCGGACCTGAGGGTATTAGAGGCCCCAGTAAAGGGGAATGTCAAGGTGGGAATATGGGAGTGGGAGGGCGGGTGGGTGGGAGGTGGAATACCCTCTTAGGGGCAGGGGAGGGGGGGAGGGGATTTCCAAAGAGGAGGCCTAGAAAGGGGGAAACACTGAAAATGTAAATAAAGTATCAAAAAATAAACAATTTTTTTTTTTAAAAAAAGAGAGAAAAGAAAACGTGAGAACGATAGAGACATGTCATACCACCAAACTGACCCAGGCCAAAAGGTAAGAGTGAGAACTGCACCCCCTCCAGTGGGGCATAATTCCCAGAGCTTGCTCCCAATGGAATGTTGGGAAATGACTCTGAGTGTGGACCCCCAAAGCAGTGACATCATTAGAAATGTACTTTGCTGGACTCAAAAACTCTAGGAGAAGGGCCTGACACCCCGTTAAAGCAAGTTCTCCAGCTTGATATTGAAGTCATTGCTTTAGAGGTGGATGAGTTAAAAAGAGCCTCCTGCAAAGTAGAAAAGGGCAGGAAGAAAGTAAAGGCGGTAGCTCTAATCATGGCCCACACTCCCCAGCACAGCCAGAGAACAAGGGGAAAGGTTTGCAAAATGCCTGTGACACAGAATTTGAAAATTCCTGTGGGTGTTGTCTCCTCTTTTTCTAAGCCAGGCTTATTTTGTGTTTATCTTAAACTTATTAACCTTTATGTGTTTCAGCTGGGAACACAGCCAGATAGCATATCCTTTTGTGCACAGCTAACAGTTTGACAGGTCACTGTCATCTGTACAGTTCACAATAGAGAACCAATCAATTAAGTTACCAAAAATTTGCAAAACAAATCCAATAATGTTTTAAGTTTATATTTGCATCAGCCTGTATTCATAGCTATCTTTACTCATATTCGACCATTGGATGGACACACAAGTTTAGTTCTTAAGCAATAATAAAGCATTTTTAGAGCTTTCCAAATGCATGGAGCTCTGCCTCTAGACTTCTGGTGACATTATAACGTTTTATGCTTCTACCCCTGCACCAAGGAATAGCTGTTGTAATCTGTACAGTTTGCTGCAGAGAGAGATCATTCTTTGGGCGTCTCTTGGTTGTTTTCGTCTTCTATAAGCTTTGTCTTGTTTATGTTTTTGCAAGTGAATCCATTGTCTCCTTGATTTTTATTCAGGATAGATTAGCAGATGTGTATTCTGAAAACTATTTTAAAAAATGGTTTCAGAAAGAAATCAAACATTACTTATATAACAAGGAAAACACACAGATCAGAAAGTTAGATATTGTCAAGGGTATTGTTCTTCCTAAACTAAGTAATTAAATGGGATCTCAGCTAAAATGTTAGTAGGACTTTTAGGGAATCTGATAAGTTCATTCTAATATTTATATGGAGAGATAAGGAGACTCAAATTTTTGAACAATAATTTGGGAAGATCTTAAGTAATTTCAGGTTTTTCTACAAAGATACTTAATATGTAAATATGAATCTTAGCCAAATATGGCAGAAAGGCTAAAGACAAAATAGGATAGTGGATAAATAGAGCAGAAGAATAATTACTTATTGACGAAGATGACTAGGTAATTAAGTGAGGATCAGGTAGCGTGTTCACTTGTTTTTGCCTTAATGATTTGATATCTATTACTAAATAAGGAACTTTGATCCTTACCTTACACCATACATAAACATTTACTTGAAATGGTTCATTAAACATAATATTCAATTAAGCTTAATTAAGCATAACAGCTAAACCTAGACATTGTAGAAAAAAAAAAAACACAAGAAAAACTTTGTAACCACTGATTTCTTAAGAGAACAGGAAGTACAAGCTACACCTGCCAATTAAATACAGACTACACCTGCCAATCAAGCCGTATCCAAACTAAAATGGCTTTCTCTTCAAAGGACTTTATCATAAAAGACAGAAAAGATGTTTGTGACCACAGCCAAATAAGCTTTACAGAATAAGATGCACAATTAACTGACAGACATAAAACAAGAACCAGGCCTCCTCATACAGTCCTGTGATCCTAGCTGTTCAGGAGCTGAGGCAGAAAGAAGGCAAATTCAAGGCTTGCTGAGGGAAATTGATGAGACTGTACCTCAAAATGAAAAAATAAAAACACAAGTTCATTGGCAGAGTGCAAGTGTTGTGTTTAATTCCCAGTACCACGAAAATGGGGGCAGAGGGTAGCAGTGACTTTTATCAAGTAGATGCACATAACGTTAGTCTGATAGCACTAGATAGCCCAAATTCCAAATCCTTGCTATGTCACCCAATGTAAGCATATGGAAGAGACATAATGACACTTTGAAAATGTCTGCCAGCTTTTAATAAAAGCAGATATGTCTTAACTAGCTCCTAGGAAGGAATCAGTTTCTAGTTACTTACTCCAGAAAAAAACAAAACATATATTCACACAATGAATACTAAAATGTTCATACAAACCGCTAGCAAAATAACGCCAAACAGACATAACCCAGTCTTGTCTATCATATGGCAGGTTTCTCAGCAGAGAGTCAGTCTAAAGGAGTTTACAAGAGCTTGTATCATGGAAGTATGTTGCATTTATTAAATTCTTAGGCTTCTTAAGCAACTTATACTGTTTTCACGTTTTTCTCAATAACAAAGTAAATTATGTGCGTTTGTTTTAAAACATTAATCTAATCCTAAATTCTTGAAAATAATCTTATTCTGGTCGTGTTATAATATTATCTTTCAAAATTATATTATTGAATTTAGCCTTTTTTCTTTTCACCCTTTTGTCCTTCCCCCTATTTTTCTGTTCATAATATTTGGAGCATAAATGAAAAAATCTGCTTTTTCAATGTCTGACAGAAGCTTGTTTGAGAGTTGATTTTTCTTCCATTATTGCTGGTGGCTTTTATTTTACTTCTTCATAAGTTTGTTGTTTTACATTTTACATGTGTCAACAGTTAACAGACAAAGCCTACAAATGCATGTAAATCTATACTTGGAGAATAGTTTGAAGCCATTTTTGATTTTTTTGTTTTGGTTTTTTGAGTCAGGGTTTCTCTGTGTAGCCCTGGCTGTCCTGGAACACACTCTGTAGACCAGGCTGGCCTCACAGAGATCTGCCTGCTTCTGCTTCCTGAGTGCTGGGATCAAAGGCTTCTGGCACCATGCCTAGCTTGTTTGAAGCCACTTTTAAGCTAGAATATTTATTCCTTTTACATTTATTATGATTAATGACATATTTGCAGTTAGTACTCCATCTTCCCTCATGGTTTCTGTTTGCCACAGTTCCATGTTTCTTTTTCTCCCTTCTTGATCCCATTCAGACTGGTTAATCGTTAATCATCTTTTACTCCTTTCAAGGGGACAAAATTGGATCAATTGTAATTCTTAGTTTGTGGTGGTTCTCATCGCCATGTCTTTGCAAAATGTTTCTTTGTCTATCTTATGCCTTTGCTTGTCTGTTAAGACAAGAGACACTCATGGCCACCTCCGTTCCTGAATACCTATCACTAACTCTGCCCATGCTCTGAATTGCTCCTCCCTTCTGCTTCTCCTGTGCTCTGTATATTTTCCCAAGCCTATTATTTCAGAGTTTTTATAATGCTTGATGTTTTCCACACTGAAATTTACCCTCTCTAAACTTTGTTGACATGTGTACCCTTTGAAAACAATGAGCATATTTTATGCTACTTCCCATGTCACTCTTCCCAGGAAGCAGTTGTGTGCTTTCTTTCCAACTGTATTTTAACCTACAATGTAGGCACGAGCAATTCGTGTAGTCCAGGTTTGCTCAGGCTTTCCTCCATAAATTGAAACATTTTAGAATTCAACATTTTTCTTATCTCTCGGATGTCACTGGACATGTGTCATTTTTCCTAAAATGCAGCCTTTGGAATTTTGTACTTCGGAAGTCTGTGTGTGGTGATCATTCTGCCTTTCTCACAACAGAAATTGTTTCATGTAGAAAGAATTCTAGGTAAACAAATACTTTCTCTCATCAATTTGAAGAGATTTTTGTACCATTCTATGGCACAGTTTGAAGTCTGAAGATCTGCCTTCAGCAATTCGTTCACTCACCCATAAGACCTTGACTGTTTCTCCTTGTTTGGCTTATATCTATCTAGCAAGAAGGAGTTGTGGTTGATATATTCAGTTGCCCATTCATCTTGATTTATCCAACATATATTTATTGGGCTTTGGACATGGAACTTCGGGAGCTTTCAATAATTCTGAAAAATTATCAGGCATTTATTTCTTCAAATGTTGAGCCCCTTGTATTGGTGGTTTACCTTGTTGCTATGTAAAATATCTAAAACAATTTAAGTAGTGAAAGGTACATCCTAGCTTACAGTTCAACGGGATGCATCTATCATAACAGGAAAGGCAGGTAGCAGAAGCAGGAAGCTAACTGGTCACCCTACATCCTAAGTAAGAAAGCAGAGCTGCAATAGGATGTGAGGCTAGACTACAAAACCTCAAGACCTACCCCAATGACCCACTTCCACTTCCCAATGGTCCTACAACTGTCACAACTGACATCAACAGCTACAGAACAAGTATTTGTGAATATACAACAGGTGATATCTTACATCCAAGCCATATCTCTCCACAATGACTAACCATGGTTAACTGCCAACTTTTCAATGTTAGAATCACCTGGGAAATGAGCTTCTGCGTATGCTAGTTGATAATTATCTTGATTATAATAACTGATGTGGGAGCACCTGCCCACTGTGAGTGGTACCATCCCCTAGGCAGTGGATTATGGACTGTTATGAAAGTGGAGGCAGTAAATTGAGTACAAGGATGCATACATTCTTTGCTCTCTGTTCTTGATTGTTGATGGGATGGGATGACTTCCTTTAAGATTCTGCTACTATAATATTTCTGCCATGATAGACTGTAACCTGGAACTGTTAGCCAAAATAAACCCTTTCCCCCTTAAGTTGCTTTGTCAAGCTATCTCCTCACCGCAACAGGAAAAAAGAGATAGCCACCCTCAACCTTATTTTCTATCTCTTAAACACTGTTCATATGTGGTTGGCTTTTCTCATTTTCTACTCTATATCTATTCTTCCTAATCGTTCTTATTTTCTTTTGTAATTTAAGAGCATTTCAAACAGCTTTACAGGCCTTCCTTCCAGCTCATTAATTCTTTGCTATATTGTCTCTTTTACTAATCTATTAAATTTTTTCTATTTATTCTATGTTTATTTCTATTATTCTGGATTTTTTTCAAATTATTTAATAATTTTAAACCCTTATTGCATTTGCTCATTTATTCAAACTTCTCTTTAATCATTTCAACTACAAGAAGTATCCCGTTGTACAAGGTTTTTTTTTTTTTCCATTTTTGAAATACCCCAGAGGCTATAATTGAATTCTGTCAATTCCTTCTATGTTTCCCTGACTACACTTTTCTGTTGATATTTTTTGATTCTTTCTTTCTTTCTTTCTTTCTTTCTTTCTTTCTTTCTTTCTTTCTTTCTTTCTTTCTTTCTTTCTTTCTTTTTCACCTGCTCTGCGGCCCAGAATGACCTAGACCACTGGGGTAGGTCTTAAGTTTTATAGTCTAGCCTCACATCCTATTCCAGCTCTGCTTTCTTACTTAGGGTGACCAGTTAGCTTACTGCTTCTGCTACCTGTCTTTCCTGTTATGGTAGATACATCCCAGTGAACTGTAAGCCAGGATGTACCTTTCACTACTTAAACTGTTTTAGATATTTTACATAGCAACAAGGTAAACTACCAATACAAGGGACCCAACATTTGAAGAAATAAATGCTACTTTCTGTGTACATATCCAAGCTGACCTTGAACTCAACGCCATCTTCTTCCTTTGTTCCCTGAATGCTGGGGTTATAGGTGTGCTCCACCATGCATAATTTAGCATGGCTTTGAGTTTCTGATCCTCCAACCTGCAGCTTCTCAAAGGGGTTACAGCCATGTACCACCACCCGCTGTTTATCTGGTGCTGAATTTAAAACCAGGATTTCATGTGCATACTAAGCAAGAACTCAATCAACTGAGCTACATCTCCAACCCTTATGTTTTCTTTTATTAATGTTAACTTTTCATTGTTTTTGGAAATGTTGCCAGTGGGAATTCTTTGAGACATGGTGTCTTAGTTAGGGTTTTACTGCTGTGAACAGACACCATGACCAAGGCAACTCTTATAAAAGATAGCATTTAATTGGGGTTGGCTTACAGGTTCAGAGGTTCAGTCAATTATCATCAAGGCAGGAACATGGCAGCATCCAGGCAGGCATTGTGCAGGCAAGAGCTGAGAGTTCTACATCTTCATCTGAAGGCTGCTAGCAGAATACTGACTTCCAGGAAGCTAGGACAAGGGTCTTAAAGCCCATGACCACATGACACACCTACTCCAACAAGACCACACCTTCTAATAGTGCCACTCCCTGGGCTAAGCATATTCAAACCACCACACATGGGTTAAAGTTGTGTTCTGTTGAAGAGGTTTTGCACAGGCTTCTGCAGTTACTTGGTGGTAGAGCTCATCTGGAAATTACTTTAAAGACCATTTTCCTCTTGAAGTTTGATTTTTCACATGAGTAACAGCATGCTCACATGTAAGTTGCATGCTTTGATTTCTCAGGGCCAAATTCATTTTCCCTCTAACCAATGTCAAAATCAATGGAAGCTCTTCTATACTCAACTTTTCCTACTTGAAGCTTTGTTTATCATTCACCCCAATAGGGAGAATACAGCCCATTTATTTACCTGCTGAGTTTCCTACCAAAGTCCTCACCATTGTGGACTGTATCCTGCACTTGCCCAACGTGGGCAGATTTTATTCCAGCCACTTGTGGATAAGTGTGTGTCCCACTGATGCTTATACCAGGAAAAGTAGCACTGACAAATGTCATCGCAGATAAATCAGGAAGTAGGATTACCCTTCATATGACATCAGATGCCAAAATTTAGGATAAAAATAACTAATTTTGCAGTTAGTAAAATTTTGTTGATCCTGCTTGGGGGAAAAATAATCACTGTTTCTGCTTCCAGCTGACACTAAGTTTCCACCTTTATTTCCCCTTCATGGATTATCTTATTTTTTACCAGTTCAGTTAGCATTTATATCCATATTTGTAAAAAACATTTCACTTAGTTATTCTGAGTATTTCCAACTGGAAAGGTATGTGGTAGATTTAATCTATGATGTCACCTAAACAGAAGTATCTTCTTTTTCCTTTTCCATCTTCAAAGGCAAGACAGTGACTTGATGTAAGTGTGAATATTCCAGATCCAAGAATTGGTCAAGTAAAAATTAGGATTAAATGCAGCCGTTCCACTTTCTAACAGAGGCTCATCTTTCTTACGGTCCTATGTGTGATATTTCCCTGGATTTTTCAATATGCCAGGAACATAAATGTGACCACACATTAGAGATATTGATAGTACCAGAGGGGCAGGGGACAAACAAAGTTGGAACAGTCCTGCATGCTAAGTGCCCCTGCTGCTGCTGAAATAAGAAGTGTGCTGTGTGATCTCTGAGCTACAGTGTTGGAAAAAATACAAAAGCTGGACTCTAGCATTGTTTTCATGAATGACCAAACTCCCTAATATGCACTGTCTTAGTGTGCCCTCAAATTTAAAGGGGAAAAAAATCACAACATTGCTATTTAAGCTTTCAATGCAGCATGTGAATCAGAAATCACTTTGCAAGGGGAAGTTCTTTGCTTGAGTATTGCTTGTGGTACAAATGTAGATTTTTTTGTAGGATCCAAAGCCAGATCATATTGCTTCTAATAATATATTAATACCACATGTGTAACTGCAAATACTCCCCTACTGTTTATCTCCTGCATAAGATCAACATTAAAACAGGACAGTTAGTCATGCATGACAGCAGCCTAGATGTGTCTGTGCATAGTTGAGACACACTTCTTGGATACTGATGGGAGGGGGTAGATAAATCAGGGTGTTGCTGCAGTAGGTCCTTCGAGGAAGCTCCTTGGGATACAAATAGAATGAGATTGGATCACCATGGCAGAAGGAGCTGGATAAACAGCCCATTGACTTTGGGACACTCAACCTAAAAGGAGGACATAAATAATGCAGTATTTGAGAACCTGTGTCTTATTGTGGATCATATCTCCAGGGTGTAGGGATTTTGCACATAGTAGGGATTTTGATGCTGACTAGAAGTTAATGCTTATGCTGTGATTCTAGGTATGCAGGCTGTGCATCCCTCTGCTCCATAAATCCTGTGATGGAGAAGGACATGATACAAACTGAACAAAGATTCCTGCTTCTGTATTTGAATTTTTAAAAGTTCCAAGCTGCCATGATTGCTCAAAGCATTATTTTAATATATTACTTTAGTGTGATTGACCGTTTTCAGGTGTGTTAGGTGATAGGCACATCTCTAAATCATGGGAAACAAATCGTACGTTGTTACGCATGGTGCATGCACATGTGCCGTAAGGCATGATAATCGCAGAGATAAAAGTAAGAAGACAGTGAAAAAACAACAGTGGAGGGCATTTACAAAAGAACTCCATCCCTCTGAAACCCTGAACTGCATACCAAATAATAGAAACCAGAGCTGTTCCTCTGAACTGAAATAACATTAACATCATCTACCACCGGCTTCTAAAATGTCCTTCTAAATGTCAGCCAGAACAAATGGGCCAAAGTTGTCAGGAGGCCTGAGTTTCCTAGTACAGAGACCATCTGACCACGGGCAATCAGTGCAGATCCCCAGGACAGAGACATGCACCATCTGACCATGGGCAATCAATCAGCAGAGGGCATTTGCAGGACCCCAGTGTCCCCTGCTCAGTAGTTACATAGCTCTTTTTGTTCTTGTTCCTGGTCTGCTCCAAGCATTTTGATGACAACGTTAATTATGATCTTTTGGTGGTGGTGGTGGTACTGTGTCCTGCACTGTTTGTTTTTAAAAGTTTTTTATTTTTCTTTCCTTTGTTTTTATTTTGGAGTCTCTAATCCATCCCACGGACTTTCTTCAGTTGCCCTGCCATTCCTGACCCTTTATTCTTACCCTCAAGAGGACAGTGAGAACCTGGCTGTCAGGGCAGTTGACTTGTGATAAGTGTGGATTCCACTCCAGCAGTGCACAGTGAGATTTCTAGATTCTTGTGTCCTAAAACAAAAATATTAGATCAGGGACATGTAGATAATAATAGAAATACGGACCATTTATAAAGAAAGAAAGGAACACCCCCAAGAATAGAAATGGTCTAAGGAGCTCAGGATAGGTCCAAGGCTCAAAAGCTCCTGGTTCACAGATTCATGAGCCTCTGTAGGTCCTTAACATAATGCCTGCCTCCTCCTGCAATGTATAATACATGCTTTTTTGGCATATTCTCTGTCCTTTACAGGAGTTTCCAGTCTTTCTGCCAACTTGCATCTTTCTTTTGTTAATCTTGGTACCTTTCTCTTGGCTCCCTACATTTGCTGCCACAGATCTCAAATGGGGGCATCACTACGGACTGAGTAACTGCATCTTTCCATTACTGTGAGCATCTAGAGATCTCTTCTTGTATGCATTGCAGTGTAGTATTATAGCTCTACACATGAAGTCTACAGGATCAGATGGAGCCCAGCTCATCCTTAGTGCTCTATCAGGTGTATCTGTTATTGCTGTATTTTCATTTTTCCTATAGAAGAATTCACCAACATTATGCTAAGAAATGTGAACATGAACTTTCAGTGGAACCAGGAGGAAGGAAAGTCATTTTCCTTTGGGGGTATGGTTCCCAGTAGGTTGCTCTTGGTCTAGTGGATGATCTTAAATCCATGTACATAGGGGCAGCAGGAATTTGATTCAGTGGGCTAAAACAAAAGACAAAATATAGACACAAAGTTGAGAGGGAGCTGTGTTGGAAGCAGGTCCTGGAGAAGTTAGACATTATTCAACAAAATTCCATTATTTAATTAAGAAAACATAGTCATAGAAGACCACTACATGTGGTCAATATATATGAGGGAAAATATACAAAATAAAAGCCTACCTGGAAGTAATCCAAGTCTTAGAAGTGCACGCAAGTTCTTTAAAATAACAAAACCCCATTCTGAAACATGCAGGACCAGGACAAAACCACTAAAAGCAAAAAGACATCCACCCAATTAACAGAGAGAGCCGTCTCTGCACTCCACACATGAAACACTGCGGTATCTGAATTTAAGAATTCAGTGGGGGCCGGGAACCTCAGCTTGGGTCACAGGGCTCGATAGCAAATTAGCGCTGGGACAAAGATCCCTCTCAGAAGCTCGGAAAAGCCGGGAGAGGGCCAAAGACACGCCCCACAGCTCACCAGGAACTGCCCCGAACCCGAGAGACACAGGAACCGAGGTAGGCAGGCTTAGAAACCCCCCCTGGATCCCAACAGCGGGCAGCTGAGGCAGGAAACTTTTGCCTGGGACACTAGGAGTCCATAGTCAAGCAGCTCCAGGAGAAAACTTTCTCTCCCAGGAACGCGGAAAAGCCCCAAGCGGGGGCAAGATGAGCCCCAGAGCTCACTGATTCCGCCCGGTTTCCTCGGGCCACAGAGACTGATGGACAGCAACTTCCGGTGGCGGCTGGGAACCTCAGCTTGGGCCACAGGGCTCCATAGCAAATTAGCGCCGGGACAAAATTCCCTCTCAGGAGCTCAGAAAAGCCTGGAGAGGGACAAAGACACGCCTCACAGTTCACCAGGAACTGCCCTGAACCCGAGAGACACAGGGACCAAGATCAGACCTGGTGCCACAGAACTCTAAACCCAAACACCTATCAGAGAGAGCTGGTCTTCAAGGAGTACTGACACAGAGACCAGCAGGAGGGGCAAGCCACAACCAGACAGAGAAAGATCAGCTAACAACAGAGTCAACAAGATGGCAAAAGGCAAGGGCAAGAACATAAAGAACAGAAACCAAGAGTACTCTGCACCATCAGAACCCAGCTCTCCCACCACAGCAAGCCCTGGATACCCCAACACACCAGAAAAGCAAGACTCAGATTTAAAATCATTTCTCATGAGGATGATAGAAGACTTTAAGAAAGTAATGAATAACACCCTTAAAAAAATACAAG
>CM052708.1:4288000-4341055 GCA_028551405.1 Uromys caudimaculatus
CTCAGTGGAAAAAAGACAGCATTTTCAACAAATGGTGCTGGTTCAACTGGCCTTCTACATGTAGAAGAATGAGAATTGACCCATTCCTATCTCCCTGTACAAAGCTCAAATCCAAGTGGATCAAGGACCTCCACATAAAACCAGATACACTGAATCTAAGAGAAGAGAAAGTGGGGAAATGTCTCGAACACCTGGGTACAGGGGAAAAGTTCCTGAACTGAACACCAATGGCTTATGCTCTAAGATCAAGAATTGACAAATGGGACCTCATGAAATTGCAAAGCTTCTGTAAGGCAAAGGACACTGTCAATAGGACAAAATGGTTCCCAGGTTTTCTTAACAATGCCTTTCACATAATGATGTATTTTCCACAGGAACTTAGTAGATCTCACACTTCTCTATTTCCAGTAAATTCCATGTGTGAATAAGCAGAGTTCTTCTTTCAGCATAAATCTCATTTGATTCATATCTTTGCTGTCTGCTCTCCACATCCTATGGACACCTCTTTCAATATGACACAGGTCCCTTCAGGGCACCTCACAAAAGAGCCCTGAGTTGGAGAGAAATCGCTTGGGTTTGATCTTAACCTCAGAGCTTCATCCTTTGGTGGAACGATCACTCCTGAGGGGCCCATGCTGTTCTAAGTATGTCTCACTCAGACTTTGTATTGTTGGTTTAAAGGCTAGAAATAGTTTTGATTTTTTAATCTCTTAAACTTTGGTGTTTCTCCTTCCCTTTCCACCTCAGCTCTCAAGACCACCTCTTCATGCTCAGAAACAGCTTTTTATACTTCCCAATAGTGGCAAGGATAATACAGCCCAGAAGCCAAAGGAGGTTAATGCAGCACTCACGACTGATCCCTGCAGAGCTCCCTTCTTCACGACATGAGGTCTGCTTTCAGAATTACAGTAGGCAACATTTTGTGCTACTGCACAATAGATCTCCACATTTCTGGATTTCTCTTTCCCTTTGTCCAGTCCTATCTACCCTGAAAATGTCACGTATTTTAAGAATTTGCTAAGTTAGCCTCTGATTTCAGTATTTCAATTTTCATAGTTTTACAGCTAAAGAAACAAACACCCACCTCCGGTTTAGTGGCTGATATAGGGCTCTTTTCTTGTTAAGTAGCAGCTGATTCAAGAAATCCTGGCTGTTAATGTTTTATCGTAGGTGATAAAACAAGTGACCATAGGCTGGGAAAGTTATGAGTTACACATGTGTATCTCTCCCCATTCTGGAGGCTTAAAGTCCAAAATTAGTGAGTCAAAACCGTCAAGTTCTTTGAGAGCTTGTTTCTTGGTGATAAGTACCATCTTCTTGTTGGGTGTTCTCGAGTTCTTTTTTTCAAATATCTATCTATGTATCTATCTATCTATCTATCTATCTATCTATCTATCTATCTATCTATCTATCTATCTATCTATTTACCTACCTATCTATCTGATCTATGAAGACAGAGTCTCAGCCTATGGCTCAGGCTGGCTTGGAACTCATGGTAATTCTATTGCCTCAGCCCCCCACGTGCTGGAATTGCAGAAATGAGGCACCCCACCTAGACGGCAATTTCTGCTATAAAGATGTAGATCTGACCTTATGACCTAAAGGGCTCCTACAAGGCTCTCTTCCAAATGAAGTTAACACATAGCTTTTGGTAGTTATAGGCAAGAGATTGATGGTAAAAGGCTATTCGCTTACATGCAGTGACTCAGACTGTGCTACTTCCAACTGTGGCTCTACCAGCTCTTATGATCTCAGATTGCTTACATATTCATGGAAAAGGGCTCAAAATGTAAGCACATATGTCTTGTGTAAATTCTATATCCCTTACATTTATGCGCTGTGGAAAAGAATTAGTCACATGGTCTCTTGTAGATGCCGGTAAGATTTAACTGCATCAGTGGCTAAACAGCTACTTCTCACAGCTCTTGGGTGTGGTGTGCAGGAGAGGGTCATGGTGACTCGTTAGCTTTCTTGGCTGTAAACGTGAGACCATAGTAACACTTTAGATGATGGAAGAGACAAACTGTAAGAAACCTATAAGGCTCTTTTTTCCCCCTAACAAGCCACAACAAATAAATATTGAGAAATTCAGCTGCATAAAAACATTGAGTTTATATTCATCAAAACATACCACTAAGAGAGTAGAAAGATCTTGAGAGCTGGCCGTGCAGATGTAGAATGTGTGAAGATTTCTTACACGAATTAAAAACAAAACAGAACAGTGAGATCAGAAGAAAGCATAGGTAAAAATCATCAAGAACAGACAATAAGAAAAACTAAAAAATTAAGACAAAAATAAGAAAAGCTTCTCATGCTTATTCAAAGTCATAGAAATGTAAAACAGCTAGAGCCAGTTGCCTCCAAAGAGGGGGAAAAACCCACTTAGAAGGGCAATGCAGAGAGCTTCGTGGGTGGAGTTGCCAAGGGAAGAAAAGGCACACCACCAGGAGGACACCTTGGCTTAGCTCAAAAAGGCAAGGGTACAAAGACATTCATTTTCTTATTACCTTCTACACAAACACAGACACACACAGACACACACACACACACACACACACACACACACACACACACACACACTGCACCCTATGATGTGATCAATTCCACAATATAAATAGTTGAGAAAGTAATATGTTAATTATGATGCAAGAACTATATAAAAGTTGGTCTTTTGTTTGTTTTTTTATTTCTTTGTTTGGTTACCTGCCCCCAAGTTCCCAAGACAGGGTTTCTCTCTGTGTATCCCTTGTTGTCCTGGAACTAGCTCTGTAGACCAGGCTGGCCTGTAGCTCACAGTGATCCTCCTTGCTCTGTTTGTTGTTGTTTTGTTGGGGTCAAACTGTCCCTGCCCTAGAGACATTTTGTTACTTCGAGGGCTGCTCTGTTTCCACTGCCTGTGCAACTTTGTTCTGGTCCTGCATTTCTGCATCTCTCAGAAGCAATGGCTGTCTCATCACAGATCAATGTGAAATCCCAGCTCTGAATGTGACCACATCATCATTTTTATCCTTTAAGTGTTGCCAAGAGAGGTTGGAAGTGCAGAACCACACAATCTTCTCTACTTTACCACCAGGCCTCTGGAGGAAGCATGCACCTTCTGTTTGTGTCAAGAGGGGTTAATTACCAAGAGCTGATGTCACTTCCAATAATTACTAGAAATCAAAAATATACAGAAGGCACTACGAGGACCTGGCAGCTGCACCAAAATCAGTCTGCCTCTGACTGTATAGTGCAGCTGTTCCCTCTCAGTATGTTTCTCAAATCACCTTGGGTTTTAGAAATCCAACTATAAGAACCAACAGATTCCTAGGAGCTCGTGGAGCATGAAGAAAAAAAAATTAACAGTATGACCCTGCCTTGTAGATCTGCCTGTGGCCTGTGTTACTGACATGACTATTTCCATTTTTCCACTGGAATTCATTTCTAAGACTTTCCATCAAGAGACAAAACATAAGGAGAAAAAACAAAACAAAAAACCCCCAGATCCTTTCCTGCTCTCTTTCTGATGGAAATATCCCTTCTTGTAATGGAGTGTGACATTAAGCCTCAGGGACAGAACACCAAGCAGCTTCATGCTGGGGTACATGGGAGGAGGGTGGAAAGGCAAAGCCTGTCTTTTTGGAACCAGAATTCACGTTCCTTAATGGATCTCCAGAAATATCTTTAAGTATTGCAGTGAGAGACCACAATTCTTCCTGTTTCCCTTTAGGCAAAAGTTGTTCCCCAGTTGTACTTTACCTTGACTCAAAAAGCCAGAAACAAAATGACCAGTAGAGGGCAGAGAAAACTGTATTAGAAACACAACTACCTCTGCTACTAGTTAACTCCTGAGAAACAGGAGCTTGCTGAGCTGTCTGAGACACAGCTGAGAAGGGCAGAAGAGGCTGCATGCTTTATAGGTTCTTTCCTTCTGGAATAGGAATCAAATAGGTAAAATTAGTAAATGTATACATTTGCCCACAGAGGTGAATTGATTTTTCATTTACCATACAACTTAGATTAGCTCAAGTCATCAAATCATTTCTATTGTTGTTGTTGTTTAAATCTTTAACCATTAAAGTTCTTCATGAAAAGCCATCTACGACTGGCAGGATAGATTAATTGATAAATATACTTGATACCAAGCCCCTATACCAAGGGTCCACATAGTGGAAGGGGAGACTGACCCTGGCAAGCTGTCTTCTGACCCACCCATGTGTGCTATAGAATGAGTAGCACACATACACAGAAATAAGTCTATAAAAATGAGTGTAATGAAAAATGATACAATCTGTATAGTAACCTTAAAGATGCTTTAAGATGCCTCCACTTTTCTAACTTGCTTTGGTTGGGGAAAAGTCCAAGGGTGTGAAAAAAGGTGGTGGGGTGTCCTGCTTTGAGATTTGATTTGAGAGTATAGTCACATCCTGCTTTCATGAGGCCTCCTGGGACCTGGGCTTGCTGGGATGAGGGTTAAGGAATCCCTGTGGCTTGCTAGTCTGGTCAGTTTCTGTCTCCCAATTGTGCTGATGCAAAGGATTGTGACTGGCTGTTATTTACCTTCAGTTTTTTTGTGTCTTCCCACAGAAACAAACATGAGCTTCAGAGTCCAGTTGCACCATGTGTAGAGTCCAGCAGCATGATGGGATGGACTAGTAGAAATATTGCATATTTTTCTGCTAGAAACATTCCCTCTGTGTCTACTGAAGTATAAAACACCTCCATGTGAAGAAAATCACTGTGAACTACCAGCAGACTCTAATAAGCATTGGTGCATACAGAGAAAAATAACCCCTGAGGCTGCACCTGCCTGGGAAAGGGACAAGAGAGCGTGAGGGCTGCAGAGGAGACAGAGGGAAGGTTTTGTTTATTCTAACTCACAGCCATCAACTTCAAATCCATAGAAGAATAGAAGTCAAGAGAGGAATTGTCAAGAAAGAATGGAAAATTATCTTGTGAGTTATTTGCTTAAATGGAGCTTGTGACAAATTAGAAGGGAAAACAAGCCTGGAAAATGAAGTAGAGAAGGTACCTGTTTTAATAGTGCACTTGGTAGGACTAGAGGAGACAGCCTGTTGAGCAGTGCACATGGCAGAAAATTGCTTCATGGCAATCACTGTTTTCTTCCTTCCTCATGAACAAGAACATAGCTGGATGCACTGGGAGCTTTTGGATGAGATTCCCTTCTCTACCAAGTGTTAAGACTTCAGGACCACGAAGTTTAAGGACTCTTATTTGCAATATTAAATGGAGAGAAATTACAATGATCAAACTCCAGTAAAAGAAACAGTTCATGTCATTAATTCTTTACTTGTTCATGGCTTGGAGCCTTCTGCAGTGAAGACATTACAAGTCAGAATTCACTAAGAGTTATGAACCTAGATAATGATGATAGTCATGGGTGTAGTAATGGTGACCACACAGCAGGCATAAAAGTAGTGTTTTGTATGAACACTTTGCATACATGTACTGAATTAACCTGCACAACCGAAGACTTCTCTTTAGAACTAGACACTATTAACATGATTGCAGATGGAGCTAGAACACAAAGAGATAAGGGACCTGCCCAAGGTCACAGCTGGAGCCACGGAGTTGAACTCCAATGCTTTGCTCAGGGTCTACAATTTTGGTTACAGGTTGAGCTGCTTCTGTAAAGCAAAGACTATGCTTCATTAGCATTTGTTGTTTTAGCCCCCCGATGTTTATTATGGGGAGATGAGGTCATCTGCAAGGCTATGTTTTCAGGTGGCCCAGACTAGACCTGGATCCCTACAGAGGTTATGAAGAATGCTCCATACAAAGCCAGCAGTAAATAGATGCCAACTCTCACTATTCATAGACCTTACCTTCCAGATTGTGGATCTGAGAATACACAGCATTACCTCAACTGGTTTATTTTAAGGAAACAGACATCTATGTAATTCTCTTTGTAATAAAAAAAAACCCTCAACGTCTTTGCAGATTCTAGGCACCTGGAAGATGTTGCTTGAAGCCCTATCAGGAATTAAAGTTCAGCCCTGTCCTGAAGGACCAGCACTTCCTGCCCCTCACTTTGACCTCACAACCTCCTAGACATTTCCTTTCAGTAAGTGATCAGATAAAGCTTGTGTTCACTTGGACTTTAGTTGGAATGTTGTCTGCCGTACACTGCTGAGTATTTCTATGAAGATAAGTTTTCCTCCTATTAATCATTTCAAAACCAAATTAAAATTTCTGTGGCTTCTATCACAAAGCAAACCCAAAGAAACTCTTTAACCAGAAAAGAGTGTGGGTGAGCCCTGGCAACAGTGTTTGCTTGCATATAATTTGCTCATTATAGTGTTCCAGTTCCTCAGTTAAACACCTGTAACAGTCTCATATTGAATCAAATCATATGCATTTGGCCCTGGGCTTACATGGTTTATCTGAGCACTGGCCTGAAACAATTTAATGATTTGTTTGCCATGATCCCTTAAGCCTTGACTCCAAGGCTGTGATCTGCAGATCTGGACTTCTGTAAGTTCTATCTAGGAGGCTAACAGTCAAATCTATGTTTATGATGTCACTTGCCTTTCTCAGTGTGTTCCATTTATTCTGCAGATGTAAATGGGGCAGATGGAACCTGTGGCAACAAGCTATACATAGTCATTATAGTCCATATGGACTTAGAAGAGGGAAATGCCCACCTCATCAAGAATGTTACTTACTCAGCAGAAACTTTTCTTCTTCCTCTTCTTCTCTTTCTCCTCTTCCTCCTCCTCCACCTCCTCTTCCTCTTCTTTCTTCTCCTCCTTCTCCTTCTCCTTCTTCTTCCAACCATCATTTCTGAGTTGCACCTTTAAAAAAAGTGCTATTTGGACCAAACTGGGGCTGATGTAGAAGTAGCTTTAGCATTCCAAAACCCATAGCTGTCCGTGTAAATGCACTTGTGCAAATGCTGGAGTTGCAAGCTGAACTATCTGCTTTCCTCTGGGCACCCCTTTCCCTAGAAGGGATGACTGACAGTCAAATTGTGGCTATTCAATGTTTGTCAGAATTCCCTGAAAACCGTCAAAATGCATCTGTCATTTCCAGAAACCCAACTGACAATACTTACTTCCAGTGATAAAGTTACAGCTTTCAAATAAAAATTAGAATATAGTCGAGTTACATTTAACAGTGTCTTGGTTCATAAAGGTGTTTTTTATATTTGTGGTAATATTAATACATAATAGCTTTTTGTAGAGAATATTGAAATGCATCAACATTAGAAAAATGTATAAATTAATGAGTTCCCAACTGCCTGATACATGGCACCAGAAGGTCAAAGGTGAAGATCCAAATTGGTCACAGATGGTTTTACTGTAAAAGAAGTGAAAAGTTTATTGATATGACTCTAGCTTTCACTTCACAACACACCTTTAAGGAACTGTTATCCATTGAGTTTTGGTGTGATATCAAAGAGGAATACGCAAACTTATCTGAAAAGCCTTCCAAAATATGCCTTTCTTTCCAGATACACCTGTGTGTAGATGGATGTTCTTTAGAAAATTCAACCAAAACAACTTATCAAACCACAGCAAGCTGGAGACTACTGTCTCTACAAAGCCAGATATGAAACAGGTTTTACAAAAACTGCAGCATAGGCCTTGTTCTCACTATCTCCTCCTTTAGTATTTATAACTATTTTACACAAGAATGCACTATTAGTGTTAATGTGTGATGGATTCCTTATGGTCATTCTAAATAAATAGAAACAGTGTCCATTTTAATACCCAAGGTGCTTTATCCACATCGACAAAGCATCTTAAAGACCTAAATGCTGCTTTTATGAGACTAAAGTTCTAGGGCTTTTGTAGAGAGCTGGCTTTAACAACTGTCACAAACATGCTCTGCTATGATGGAGTACTAACTTGTATTTTCTAATCAGATATCTTGCAGCCAAACCAATGATTAGCATTAATAGTCCGTGCTGTGCACCAAGAACATCCTTGGGTGTTTATCTGTACTAATTCACTTAATCCCTACAACAAAGAGTTGGATATCACGTATATGTACATGTGATACATGTGTGTGTGTGTGAGTGTGCACACACATGTGCATATGTTGTATATGATTGTCCATCTGCCCATCTTTCTAGGTGACCTTATAACTAGCAAGTGATAGAAGCAACATTTGATGTCATGGTGGAATTCTATACAGGACTCTACTGGTTCTAGATATTCATCTAGTATGTGGTAGAAAACTGACTTAACCACATCAAAATCATTGTAGAAATGATAGCCATTCCCTTCTTCCCTCAGATAAGTATCTCTATTGCAAAATAGAACTGGTTTCTGTCACTTAGATGGGTGGTTCCAGTCAACCCCAAACTCCTTTCCCGCCACCCCACTTTGTGAGTGGAGTTACTTAAACACAATCAGATAATTGCCTCTGGGAAATAAACAGAAACAACTCAATATTTTTCTTCCAAATAATTGCATGCTAATCAATTGATTGGAGCAATTTCTCACCATCAATAGTTCTTTGACAGCCTATGTTAACTGTCTTTAAATTACCAGGTTTGGGAAGAATGAGAAGTTGCTGTTAGCTTATAGGCAAGCATGTCTGTATCCTTAGGCACTGGGGCTATGTGATCGGTTTGTTTGCTGTAATTTACAAATAGTCTAATGGCACAAATGTCCCCGTACACCTGTATCTAGCCCTAGTAGTAATCTCAAAGCACATTATAATTTTTAGAACATGCTACAAAATTGTCAGAGGAATCTAAACAAGTCATTGTTTGCTGCCCTGAGAATGCCTCTCTCTGAATCTGCTTTTCTCTGACTTAGGTGCTAAACTGTTATCATTATTTGTGTAGTCTCTTGTATGCAAATAATCAAATTAGTCATTATCACCAAAGATTTTCTACAATAAGGCATAACTCTCTATTTCTCCCCACCTCAGGGCAAAGTTTAGATTCATAGAATATCAATACAGGAAAAGTCCCAAGGGACCTGCAGAGGTAACCCTAATTTCATGAGAGTGGGTGTGGAAATGACCTGTAAGTATTTCACTCGAATGGTAGAGGGTTTAGGACAGGGGAAGGTGGTATTTATTTTTCTAAATTTCTCTGTCAATTCTGACGATCCAGTTTCTTTAGAGTTGTTTTTCTCTCCACTGTGTTTTCTTTTCTCTATGTCCCCCTCTCTCTCAGACCTGGTGTTAGTGACATGCAAGAAAAAATGTTTTTCTTTGAGTCTCAAATGTTCTGCTCCTGAGGTGCCAACATAGGGTGGCTGTCTTAGTCAGGGTTAGTATTCCTGCACAAACATCATGACTAAGAAGCAAGTTGGGGAGGAAAGGGTTTATTCAGCTTACACTTCCACATTGCTGTTCATCACCAAAGTAAGTGAAGACTGGACCTCAAGCAGATCAGGAAGCAGGAGCTGATGCAGAGGCCATGGAGGGATGTTTCTTACTGGCTTGCCTGTCCTGACTTGTTCAGCTTTCTCTCTTATAGAACCGAAGACTACCAGCCCAGGGATGCTCCACCCATAAGGGGCCCTCCCACCCTTGATCACTAATTGAGAAAATGCCTTACAGCTGGATCTCATGGAGGCATTTCCTCAAGGGAGGCTCCTTTCTCTGTGGTAACTCCAGCTTGTGTCAAATTGACACCCAAAAGCAGCCAGTACAATGGCCTTCCATCAAGATAAGCTGGACAATGACACAGAAGGACTGTCTTAACATAGGTTGAGTATTAGATTCTTTCATTTCATGTGAAACTCTCTTCCTCTGGAGACCTCCACCATGTTCTCTGTGTATCTGCATGTATTTTCCATGCCCCCGTTTCCTCCGTACGCCCTCATGTTCCTTTCCCTATAGCTTCATAATGTCTTATGGGGACATGAGCTTTAACTTGTCCCTATGTTGTTTCTGCTGCACTACTACCCCGGAGGCCCTAATTTCTGTTAGCTTCAGCTTTTCAGCGTGTTTTTCTAATTAAAAACAGTTCTTTCCTTAAGAGGAACTCTGGTGTCAATGACAACATTATACATTTTTAACCATATTACATTATAACTAAAATATATTTAATAAAAAAAAAAAAAAAAAAAAAAAAAAAGAGGAGAAGGAGCCCAGCTCTGCTAGGAAAGGTCATTTTCTTCATCAATCTGAGTTGACATTACAAAATTATCACAGACTGGGTGCCTTAAGGATAATTATTTCTCACAGTACTAGGGCTGAGACCTCCAAGATCAAAGGACAGATAAATCCGGTGTCTGGTGAGAGCCTCTTCCTGGTTTGCAGATCTCCATCCTTTGTTTCCTCATTACTGAGGGAGACAGAAAGAAAGATGATGCTTCTCCCGTGTCTCCTCATAAGAACACTGATCTCACTCATGAAAGTCCCACCAGGGCCCATTTTATAACCTGTTCATCCTCCAGGTGCCTTTTCCTCAAGTCCTTTGTTGTTGACATATGACTCTAGACAGACAGGGGCCACATTCTATCCACCGCAGTCAGGGAAGGGAATATCATCCTATTTTTTTTCCTATGGGAAATAAAGGAGCCAAAATTGGGGGAGAACAATATATTAGGCAAACAGAGACAGGGGATGGTGAAAATAAAATAAATGGCAGGCTGTAGGGTACATACCTTTTTTATTGCTAACAAACCCAAGAAGAAATAACTTCAGAATGGAGGAAGGGCTTACTGGGTCTTACAATTGGTGAGATACAGCCGTGAAGGGAGGAAGGCATAGCCAGAGGCTGGGTGAGTCATCATCAGCTGGTTCTGTGTCTGTAGTTGGGAAGCAAAGAGAGTAGGAAGTTGTACCAGCCTAGAAAACCTCAGGGCTCACTCCATGACCCCATGCCCATTTATTTCCTCCTTTAAGGCTCTAACTTCTAAAGGGACCAGAGTGACTGGGTAGACGGGGCGGCTGGGAGGTCATGGTTCCTATAGCTGATAATTAGTTTAAGGGTACAGGAGCGTAGAACAATGGTCTCCTTAAATCATGCTGAGAGATCTAGGTGCAAGCACATCCGGGATGTGTTTCTCCTTTTTCTTTCCCCTCTCTCCTAAGCAGACCAACTCTCTATGGTTCCACCTTACTTGAGCTGCTATGCTCCTCTTGCCCCTAAGCTCTTATGTAGTTGTTTAACAAGGTACTGAGACAAAGGACACACTATATGTGGCAAATGAAGTGTCAGCTCAAAGTGGATAGAGTAAGATGTTCAGAAGAGGGGCAGGAGACTGTGAAGTCTTGGTGTAGGCAATGTTCTCGCTTTACTCTTCACTCAGCCATTTTTTTCAGACTGCATCGACCCAGCTTTACTGATGTACACTGTAGGAGTTAATGCTCTCACCATGATAACCTTCCTCTCACTTGCGTCTGTAAGGAACATGTGCAATTCAGTTTCAGCAAACTTTCAGCTTAGTGTAGGGCTTATTACAAAAATTGATATCAAAATAACATTTTATTGATAGAGATCAGAAAATCTAGTTGAGAAGCTCCATATTCAGGAGAATGGGTTGTAATAACGTTTAGTTATTCCGGACCATCTGCACGAACATGGGAATAGCCTCATTATATGTAAACACATAATAATAGTAGTTATTAAAATTTGATTCTCTTTGTACTGTACTCAAACAAAAGGGGAGGCAGAGAAACTAAAGTGCATCTCCTCTGAATTCAGAATCAAAGAAATAGTAAGATATAAAAAGAAACTGTCGAGTTTGAAAACCCTCTTCAAAATCTCCAATTTTTTGTTAAAATATCCAAGATGCCCCAGAGATAGAACAAGCTGTTGATCTTAGTTAGCATCACCGCCCAGTGCTGGCTGTGTCCTGTAGGAGAAAACCACAGTCGCTGCTGCAATCAGCAGCTCTTGGAAGTGCTCTCTGCCTTGTCCTACCACACCCCTGCACTGATTGAATGACATTGTGCCCGTCAAAGACCTGACATCTCCTAGGCCCCCAATGAATGGCAGCGTCCATCCCATTATTGGGCAGGCAAAGTGTTCGCTGATCACACTGGATTGTCACATTTGTAGTTCTTCTCTGATTCTTCCCTGTTCTTACGTAGCTTTAAAATGATAGTGTTGTTTTTGTCCTAGTATCTTCCAGGGACTCAGGAACTGTGTCCAGCACTCTGCATACTTGCATATGCATGGATTTGATCACATGTACGTGTTCAGACAGTGCTCTATAGTTCAGTTCCTTATATCAAGTTCTGTCCAGTCTGGAAAATAGTCTGTGAGTGCTGTATTTTTTTTTATTTTAAACCAGTGATCTTATTAAGTATATAGTGAGCCAAAGTAAAATAATAAAAGAACATAGTAGGTACACATCTATAAAAACAACCACACAGGACACAGAGAGTGCCCAGCAGAGAACTGGCAGGGAACCCACTCAAGGTGATCACTTGGAGTTGCCAACAGAGCAGAGGGCCTGAAGGTGAGGCTTCCAAGTAAAAGAACACATATTAGAAAGGCAACATCAAGCTTGGGGCTTAAAAGTTCAGCAGAAACAGACTGGGGAGACTGAGGCAGTCAGCTGGAGTTTCCAAATGAGCTTGCTCTCCATGGCTGCATTTCCCATGGATGAACCTGAAGCTTCTCTTTCCCACTGTGGGTACTTATCCACCATGGGATGAACAATGGTCACCTCTGTTGTAAATGGCTTATCTTCTAGCTGTTGTGACTGGTGTCATTTTGCTGTTCTTTCCACTGACAGATTTTTGGGGTCAGCCCACCCCAGAAAGGGGGACTTGGAGAGCAGTGAGCTTAGTGTGCTTGCTTGCGTGTGAATGGCGGGTCAGTCTCCACTCTGGAGTTAGCTTCTCAGAGATCAGACAACCCCTACAGTTCAAAGTGCATTCCAGGTCAGGCTCACCTGCCACTGACTCCCCTCTGACCTCATCTTTCTGCTCTTATGATGTTGGGATTTTCCTGGGAGGCTTGTGACTGGTTAAACAACTTTAAACCTTTCTTCCAATGAACACTGCAAAAACCTAGCAACACATGAGATCACTACCTCTAGCTTCATTATCCAAGCAAATGTACCATCTACCCATTAGATTTATTCTCCTTGTTCATTTTTCAAGACAGGTTCTCTTTAGATGGCCTGGAACTTGCAGGTATAGGCCCAGTCTCCCTGGTGCTGAGATTACAGGCTCTAAACCACCACAACTCCTCCATCCAGTAGCCTTTAAAATTTATTACCTGAGTGTGTGTGTGTGTGTGTGTGTGTGTGTGTGTGTGTGTGTGTGTATGTGTGTGTTGCATGTCTTTCTGTCTGTGCTCAGCCAAATCCAGCTTTTTATGTCTGTGTGTCTGTCTCTTTGCGTGTCTGTCTATCTGTCTGTGTGTGCTCAGCCAAGTCCAGCTTTTTAATGTGGTTCTAGAGGTTTGAATCGGGTCACCCTGTCTGTACTGATAGTGATTTTACCCTCCGCGCCATCCTCAGTCCCACTAGTCTTTAACACTGAGCTGTTCCCACTTTACTGAAGTCCTGTAGAGTGATCTTCATAACCAACAGACACTGCAATTGTTCTGTGACCCTCATACATTTTTCATCAGAGCTTTAAGCGTCCTTGCCATCCTTGGCAAATGTACGTGGAAATGAGGAAAATAGGAAAGCTACATTTAGTAGGTGAGACCTAAGGTACTGGAAACATGGAGATGAAGGTGTGCAGCTTCCTTGTAAAACATCGTCAGTACTAGCTTAGGTGATACTTAATTTCTTTCCATCAAAAACTTACAGCACAGAGCAAGCAGATTTTCAAAGGTTTTGTGAGGTCCAAGCTCTGGGCCAGGGATGGAAGAGGATCAAGGGAGGCCAACAAGTTGAAAGAGATCATGAGGAGTCATGGGCAGATAAGACATATTGTATTTACTGGGCAAAGGCTGCCACACAGACCTCTGAGGAGGCAGATGCTGACTGGCACCCAAGCTCAAGCCAATACATACAGGCTGTGCACAGACAGGTGCAGGAACACATGCAGAATATCACACATGCACGCACGCTGCTAAAGGCAAAATTGAGGACTAAAAGATTTGACCCCAAGGCCATATTTATGCAGAATGACACAAAATTGATACTCTACCAGAAATGCTTGTCAGCCATTTTGTAATGAGTCATAAGCCTTCCAGATGTACAGGATTAGTCATGTTCACCCATGTTGGATACCCATATGAGGGCGGTGTCTAAGCAGAAACTGGCCACTATGACCCTCTGCTTCCTACAGTCTCGTTCAGTTTCCAATCTCCCTTCTTGGCATGGACAACATCACTGTTGCATTCTTTGAGCTGTCAACATTGTGCAGCATGTGTGAGAATCCGTTCATCACTGAAATTCATTTGCCAGCTTCATGTCTCTTAGAACTCAATTTCTCCCACCTTCATGACCCAGCATGGGGGTCCTACAACTGAATGTACAACTTGTAGAAAGTAATTTCTACAACCGGAAATTAAATTCTCATTCACTGTAAGAGTAAAAGATTTCTTAATGTGCAACCACCAAGAGTGAACTCAAAGTCCAGTGTGGAATAATCCTGAGTTGTTTCTGGCATCCTCTGGCTACTCTGCATTGCAGTGCTGCTCTGTGTAACTGCTTCTGCACACATGCTCTGCAGCGTGCATGCATCTATGCCACGGAATGCAAAGAACAGTGCCTGGAATCCCCCAGCTCCAATCCAAGACTGCCGCAGGTTAAGACTTCCCTTGTTTTCAGTTGACACACTCACTTTTCTGCTCTTGCAGAAACATAATGGTATAATTGTAGAAAACAAATATTTAATATTTTCCAGCCATCATTCTTCAACATGAACGGATTAAAGCATCTTCAGGTTGTATAACAAATGTTTCATGTTAAAAGTCGTCACTTGAGCTCACAAAAAAAATTGTTAAATGAGTTTTGGCTTGGAAACTGTGTTTTTAATTCCTTGCTGTTGAACAGGTGAAAATACAGTAGTCTATTAAATGTTTTATATTCTGGCAAAAAAGAATTTTGGCTTGGAATTTGGACATAATTTCCAATAACTTCTAAAATGGCCGGAGATTTCTGTATGTGTGTGTATATAAGGGCTTACTGCTCATCTGGAGGACTTGGGTTTAGTTCTGAGAACCCATGTAAGGTGGCTTGCAACTGCCTATTAATTTCCCATGGGCACCTACACACACACACACACACACACACACACACACACACACACACACACACATGAATAAAAGTAAACATAAATCTTGAGAAATAAGATTTTCTTTGAGTTATTACTAATCACTGATTTTTATGCAGACTTTGTATGTGTGTATAACTGGGGTTGTGTGAACATCTTTCTGACTAAAGCAGGAGTGAGCAGAAGCAGCTTAAGCTGCATGCTCTAAGGCCGTTACACCGTGGCTGTCCCTCGCAGCCCCTTTCCTGTCTTCTGATGATAGGCCCGTCTTCCCTGGACACTGAGTTACTCAAAGAGCAGTAGCAACAGTGTTTCTCCAGCCAGCCCCCGCCTCTTCTACTCCAGTTCTATTTCATCGAATTTCACACCCAAGACTGTTGATTTTCTTTTGCTTGTTGGATGATGATGTCTGCTAGTTCCCTCCTTGGTTACTTATGCCTGTAAAATGTCTTGTGGGTTTGTCCTGGGGATGGGAGAAGGCAGCACCACTGTAAGCTTTGCAGTCAGTGTGAGAAGTGGTTGGGATGACACATCGATCAGTCACTTGAAGTGGAAACTTCTAGTTTCTTTAGAAGGTTAGATATGTCAAATGGTCTTTTGCTATGACACACAGGGGAAAGTATGCTTGATGAAGGACTATAAATATGTCCCCACAGACAGCAGGGACAAGCACTGGGCATTGGTTTGGTTTCCTCCGTCTCACTATTCTTCGCTAAGGACACATATAGATTATTAGTTGTTGAGCTCAACTTGTGGTAATGCTGCCATTGAGAAAAACCCATCCAAGAACTGCTGGTGAGGTTCCTGCAGCAGCTGCCTCTTTCAGTGGCCTCACCTCAGGCCAGTTGGAGAGCCTTGCAGTTCCTCCCAGATTGAACTACAGCTGCTGGTTCATGCCTGGTGTCTGCTTGCTGAAAGGACTGAGCTGTAGCTTCCAGTCCATGTGTGATGTCTGTCTGCCTAGAGGATTTATCAGCTGCTGAGTCATACGTGGTGTTTCCTATGGGACTGATCTGCTGCCAGGGAAGATCGAGCTCACTCCCAAAGAACTATTGCTGAACAGGTCCACTTCCCCCACATCCTAATAACTTTTCTCTTCCACTACCTCTGCTGGGTGGTGGGCTGGAGGAGAGGTCGAACCCTTATTAAAAGTAGGTTGCAAAAAATGTATGCCTACAGTCACTAGCGATGTGAGGAAAGTGGTTAGGTTGGTTAGTAATTGTGACCTGTATCTGATCATCGTGTGGTGGTATTTAGAATACAGAGCTTACAGTAACACTTGAGTTTCATGTCAGCTCACAGGGACTATAACATGGTTGTTGAACCTAGCTACTATGGAGGCTGAAGCAGAAGGGCTCTTTGGGATACTATAGGAAAAGGCCCTGTTTCAAGATAAAAAAGGAAGCCTGAGGATCTGGCTCAGTGGTTAGGAGAACTGGCTGCTTTTCCAGTGGACCAGGGTTCAAATCCCAGCACCTACATGGCCTCTCTCAACCATCAGTAACTCCAGTCCTGGGGGATCTGATGCCCTCTTCTAGACTCTGTATGCCCTGCAGGCCCATGATGCAGAGACATGCATTTAGGTAAACACTCGTACAGAGAATAAAAATAAATAAAATCTAAAAAATAAACAAATAAATAAAAGTGGGTTAAAGCTGCTAAGCACAAGAAATGAAACAGATTCCCAGAGTGTCGCAGATATCTGCCCTGCCTTGTGTACCATGAAAAAAGAGTCACGTTTAGTCTTCCCCACCCCAAGACTAAACCTTCTCTTCACAGCATTATCTCCATGATCATGTACTTGCCCAGTTCTTGAAGTCAAAGAAAACCTGCATTCACTAATATTTACTTAGTGCTGTTAGCAGGTCTAAACGTTGAGTGGCAGTTGGCAACCTCACTGCCCATCGGGAGATTTTATCTTCCATAGAAGGCGAGTTTGTTTGACTGTGTTATCTCAGACTTTCTTCATTATAAGCTAAGGTATTTGCTCATATAAATATTTCAGGATGCAATCTAAGGAGCCTCGGAAGGAACGCTTGAAGGGAGGTGGATTTGTGTCCAGATTCTCCTTCTCCAATACTTAATTTGCTTCTTCCTGCTCTTTGAACAGAAACCAAAAGGCAGAATTCTAAAATACTTCTTGCCTACAGTCTTCCAGATCTGCAGTGTTTTAGACAGGGCCCGACAGGGTTCGAGTGGGCGCTGAAGGGGAGCTTCAGAAGTGGTCACAGGAGGATGCTCTTGTAGTGCAGGGGCTGCTGGACCGTGGGAGGAAGCACGCAAGTGGCATTTTCAAGCATATTAATTGTGGACAAAAGTAGGTTTTTTTTTTTTTTTTTTTTTGATAATTTTGTGAATGATGTTGAGGAAAGGAGTCTGGAGAGTCTAAAAACTGATTTTGCTGCGAAAGGCTCTCTGTGAGGCAAAAGTGTCCTGGAGGAACCTGAGCATTCAAGAGAGGGGAGGTTCTAAGCACCACAAGAGAGAGCAGCCAGAAGCTCATTAACAAGGGAACATTGTGGGCCAGACCACACCACAGTGATCCTAACCTGTGCTTCAAATTCCCCCCAGCCTTGGAAAAGATGCGTTGTGGGACCTAAGTCGGCAGAACAAATGGCAAGGGTGCAGCTGAATCCACGCCTCCACCAACTCATCTTTCACAGAAACCAGAGTAGGAGTCTGGTTTCAGCTATGATTCCATCTGCTCTTGGTGGGCCAGGTGGGCATCGAGGGGAGAGGACAAGGGGAAGGAGGGCTATATGTCGAACTTCTATATCTTCTTTCAAATGATAGTGTAACCATTTTTAGAAAAATTGGTCTGTAGGGACTGCTCTAAAACACTAAAATTTCAATTAGTTGTAGAGCTACGAAGGGCGAATGTGAAAGTCAAAGCTCATGCTATGTTTTCATGACCAGGCCATACATGTAGACAATACTGGGATCATATTATCCCTCCGTTATCTCTTTTTATCCTCTTCCATTCCTGTTGAACTCATTCTTCTTGCTAGATAATCCTCCTCCTACTTCTGTGTCACATGTTTAAGTGTGTCTGTATGCATGGATGTGCATGTATGTGTGTGCATGGGTCTGTGCTGGAGCGTGCATGCATGCATAGGTGTTGTGCAGGTAGCTATGGCTGCTCTGTGTTCATACTGCAATGCTATGACATAACCAGAAGGCAGCATTCACGGCAAATGCTGCTGCATCCTGGAGCTCTTACAGTCATCCTTTGTAATAGTCCTGGGGCTTACTTAGTGAGAAGGTATTGTGTGCCGTACCGTGTGCAGCTTGCTGAAAACACGCTTGGCTAGTCACCAGTGAGGGGGAAGGAGTCTCACAAGATCTTTTGTTGTTGTTGATTTGTGTGTGTGTGTGTATAAAATTATGAACAAATCATCTTAGCAAGACTCACATTCCAGGTAAGGATGAGGAGGACATGCTAAGAGGTATTTATGCAACAGTGTGTTGGATACCTCTTAAGCACAGCGCCATAGGTGCATGACCCGATTAGAGTCCTCCTGAAGGGAGCGGGCTTACAGCAAGTGGAGCAGAATTCACTCAGAATCTCTAAGAACCAGAGGTCAGTGTTTGGGGATAGGGGACAGTGTTCCAAGCGCGGTGTGCTTGGTAATCTCATGGTAATGAGCTACTGACTTGAAGAGCAGAGGAAGATGGAGGATTGGTAGAGCCCAGATACTCTTGGTAAAGCGCTGGAGGCAGCAAGCAAATGATGGAAGCAGGACTGGTGTGGGGTGAAAACATGTTTGGGGGAAGATTGGGGCAGAGCAGTGTCTTCTGGACATGCCAGCACTGTTGCACACATGAACGAGACACCAATGTGACATGTTCATGATCAAACTAATCAACATTCCAGTATGCGTGGGAGAGGGACTCACAGGCTTACCCCTCCCCGAGAAGCTGCTGGTAGTTAATAGCTACCATGGTAGGGAGAGTCCTTCTTCGTCAAGGGTAGAGCTCCTGGTAGACTGCTCAGGCTCCAATGGGTATACCTACATCAACGGATTTTAACAGAGCATGAAGTTGGGAAGGGAACACGGAGGGCATCTGGGCCACATTGCAGAGCATGATTATGGATGAAATACACTGTATGAATGTGTGCAATTCTCAAAGAATACATTAAAGATAGAGTCTAAAAAAGTTGTCAAGGCGGGGCCGGATTGCATTATGGTGTCAGGGTGAGTGTGGGATGGGGAGAGGAGGGGGTGGGGGATGGTAATTAGACTGCTCAAATCCCTGTGCACAGTCATGTGTGTGTGCTTCAGCTAAATAGCACTTAAGTAAACAAAAAAAGGAATTACTTAGAACTGAAAGCAAAGATTAGTGAATGACCTTGGCTATGTATTCATTTGATGACAAAGCCATACTGAAAAGATTTATTCCAAGTGGCTTAAAAAACAAAACAAAACAACAACAAAAAACCCCAAACCAAAAAATGGTCGTCAATTGTATTCAAATATACCCAGGGGTGGCGTGTGGTGACAGACATGAGCACCAAAATTCCTTAAACTATTTTTCATAATCAAGTTGCTACAGAAAGTGTTAATATAATTATTCGGAGACTTTTGGTCTCAGACATGTAAAACCATGGAAGTATTGTATTTTTAAAGCCTCCTTCTGTTCTTGAATTGCATTGTGGAGTCATTAAGTAAGAGATTTTTATTTCCTTAGAAAAACATTTTAATGACCCTTTTGGTGATAGCAGGTAAGACCCCAAGGGGTAATCTGAAATGGGGAGATAGAGACACAGGAGCCGAGTAATGCCACTATGAACTAATAAAAATTTTCCATTTCAGCTCCTCAAGAAAGAAAGCAATTTGAGGAAGGCTGAACTCAGAGGAAAGAGAAAATGAAGAGAAAGGTCTGTGGAGAGATGAATGGCAGGGAGGACAGCTGGAGCCTGGGAGGAAGACCTGCCCCACCCTGCTTATGGCTGGAAGCAAGTAAAGATACCCAGGTATAAACTCAGTATCTTCACAATGCCCTCTATAATACATGCATAAGCAGACCTCCTGAAGCATTTATTTTGTGTTAAGTTGGGAGTGTGGCTGTTTCCTTAGACCTTCCAGAAAAAGAAAGGTGCTGCGTCCCCTTTGTGGCCTGACTGTGTGTTAAGAGTCAGTGTTGGAGGAATGATGGAGAAGTATGGAAGGCTAGACACACTCACATTTTGAGAAAAGCTGAGGAGAAGGCAAATCAGTGACAAGATGGCCTGAAGGCTCAGAGGAGAAGAGAAAAGACATGGAGGGAGAGGGAGAGGAAGAGGGAGGGAGGGAGAGGGAGGGAGAGAGAGAGAGAGAGAGAAAGGGAGAGGGAGAGGGAGAGGGAGAGGGAGAGGGAGAGGGAGAGGGAGAGGGAGAGGGAGAGGGAGAGGGAGAGGGAGAAGGGGAGAGATATTTCCATTTAAGATTAAGCTAAGGGCCTAAGCCATAGCTCAGTAGGTGATGTGTAAACCTTGTAAGCAGGAGGCCCTGAGAGTGATTCCAACCTCCCAGAACTCATTAAAAACATCTGGGTGTGAGGCACACACTTGTAATCCTAGCAGTGGGCAGGTGGAGCCACACATCCCTTGGCTTCACTGGCTGGCTATACAGCCTATTAGGGTCTGCTCCTCCCTACCTCCCTGATGGGAAAAGTAGATGGTACCCAGGAAACAATTCCTCAGGTTGACTTTGGGGAGCATTTAAACATGTGTGCCTGAACACACAGGGTCATGCACATGTGCCGAGGAAACACGAAGATCATGCTAAGAAGTGTGGCCTGGGAAAAGCGTGGTAATAGATCACTGTGACATCACTCTGAGTGGCGTGAGTGTCAGTTTTAGGTACTCACAATAGCTCTAAGTGCACACCTATGGATTTTAATCCCAGTTCTGTTCCTCCTAGCACCAGAAGCCTGGACACGTTGGTTAAAGTCCCAGAGCACTCTCAGTTCCCTGCTCTGAACAATCCCCGTGAGTTGGTTTATGTTTGACTCACAGCTATGGTTGGCTGCATCTGCACTCAGCCTGTAAAGTGACAGCATAAGAGGGCAGCTGCCCAGAGGCAATGGGCTTTAAACTCAATCGCTTCTTTTCAAACAAATCGGGATGAAGAATTTGACAATGGGAAGTAGGTGAATTCCTGCTCATTCCCAAGAACCTCCTTTCTCTCAACTCCAGACGAATCCTTTCTTGACATTGCCTGTCTTCAGTAGTCTCTTGGCCGCAGTCACGGTGGAGTTACATTGGGCAGATGACATTTTCTCAAGTCTGTCTTCATCTGGCAAGTCTAGGAGAGTGTTCTTGTGCTGTGCCTGCTCACCTTGTTCAGTGAACCATCTGGTGGTCACTGTTCTTAAACAATCCTTCCATTACTCATGACAAGGGAAGAGGGCTCACACACTACCTAGGGGATCTACCAAGCACGACTCACCAAATGACCAAAATCTTTGCAGACTTCAGACTTATCCAAAGTCTTAAAGTAATATGGAGCCAGCCCCTGGAAGGAGGAATAAGCTTTAGAGTTGAGCACTGTTACTCATGTCTATGGGGTCTTATTCTGCAGTGCTCAGCCAGTCCACTGATGCTGTGGGCTGAGAGATGCCTGCTACGTTTGGAAGCAGATGGTCTTGTTCACCAGAGAAATGTGCCTTTTTCATTATAAACATGAACTACAGCGCTCTCTGGGGGGCTCCCAAAAATTTTCTCAGGAACATCCATCACAAAAATGAGTTTTCCTAATTGTTTTAGCGCAAGGATTTCCCAGCATACTAAAGAAACTGATTTCTCTTGGTTTAAATAAGAAGTCACATCTTAAAACAGAACAAAATCCAACAAAAGAAAACAAAAAAGCAAACCAGTGATGGCTGGAGACTGACTATATCTAGTGGAAAAGAAATTTTCACCAGGAAATCATTTCCAGAGGTCATTGATTTCTCAAAGGCCGTCAGCTCCTCAAACAACCACACACACACACACACACACACACACAATGCTACACATACACTCTCACACATGCATACACACCCACCCCCATGCATGCATACACTCTCTCATACACACACACACCACACATACACAAACACAATACATACACAGTCATGCACACATACACACTCACACAGGCATGAATGTAGACACACAACATACACATGCAAATCTAACAGAAATATTATTTATGTTTTATTTATTCTATTTTAATTGTCTCTCTCTCTCTCTCTCTCTCTCTCTCTCTCTCTCTCTCTCTCTCTCTCTCTCTCTCTGTGTGTGTGTGTACACAGGTGAGTGTGAGTATCTGCAGAGTCCAGAAGAGGGCATTGTATTGCTTAGAGCTGGAGTGACAGGTGATTGTGAGCTGCTGCTGCCGTACTGGGAACTGAACTCAGGTCCTCTAAAAGAGCAGCAAATGTTCTTAATTACTGAGCCACCTCTTCAGCCCCTTAATACAAATTTTAGATCACATTCTCATTTCACTGGTTTCTTGTCTTTGCTTCTCTCCCCCCCAAATGACAGTAAAATGCAAATAAAATAATAAATCTCTACAAAGTTAATGAAAGATTATCACAACAAAACATACAGAGAGTTGCTAAGCCCATTTATTTATTTTTAATTATTATATTGCTAAAAGCAAAACAACTAGAATCAACTTGAGGATACTGTAAGATGGAAATTTCAGAAAAAGAACAATTTTGCTTCTTTAATGTTTAGAGTTGACTTTGTGTTTTTTAACTATACATTTAATAATAATGCATTTGACAATAATAGATGAAAATATTGCAAGTATGCTTTGGGTTTGGGTGCTAATGTAGGCAGTGACCCAGCTCATGCCCAGCATGCCATGAGAGAGCTTCCATTCGCCCTTGGTCTGTCTGCTTTTGGAGCCATAGCTTCTTGCAACTTAGAGGAAGGGTGTCAGCTTGCCTTCTGGGTGCTTTAATTAGTGTTTCCGACAAATCGATACGGAAAAGCAACTAAAGGGAGAATGTGCAGGGATGCGAGCACTCAACTCACAGAGGAGGAAAGCTGTCGGCAAGACAGGCTTGGCCTCGCTTGACAGGCAGACGGGAACACTGATGTAGCAATGGGGTGCCATTTCATGCTGCCCAACAGATGGGCTCCAAGTTAGATATCTGACCAGCAGAAACTGTTGGGGACCAGTCATGGGATCTCCTCTCAGCTTGTAGGGTTGCAAATTAGCATATGCCTTTTATGGGATTACAAATTAGCATATGTATTTTCAATGACAATTAGACAGCATTCAGAGGAGCAAATTTTTCTTCTGTCTTATTAAAGTTTTCAATTTATTTAAAAAAATGTTGCTGTCTTTCTCTGTGTGCTGTTTCTGTGTCTCTATGTGTCTCTCTGCCTCCTCTCTCTCTCTCTCTCTCTCTCTCTCTCTCTCTCTCTCTCTCTCTCTCTCTCTCTCTCTCTCTCTGTGTGTGTGTGTGTGAATATGTGGATGCAGGTTGCCTCACAGTCCAGAAGATGGGGTGTCAGATCCTCTGGAGCTGGAGATATAGGCAGTTGTCGATTCCCAACATGGATACTGGGAACTGAACTCAGGTCCTCTGTAAGAGCAGTATATGCTCTTAATTGCTTGAGCTGTCTTCTTAGCTCTATTAAGAAATATTTTGTGTGTATAAAATTTGAGAGAACATGACAAACATCTGCGTGCTTTCCATCTGGCGTGAAAACTGTGCACTAAAAGTGTCCTGTGTGTATCTTCTCTTCCCCATCCTAACTTTGCAGAAGAAGCTACCTGGAATTCCATGTTTTTCCACTCCTCCCATGTACATCTGTACAGAAAGACTTTGGCCTTTACACAAGTGAATAATTACATTATTATATTGCATATTCCTTTTTTTCTCCTTGAGTTCAACAGTATCTTTTGGGAGAATTAATTCATCTACCCATTTATCTCTATATCAATGATATATGTGGCTGCACCTAGCAAATTTTAATTTTGTCAGTGTTTCCTTTGGTAAACACAATAGCTGGTCTTAGGTCCTCACGGATGATCAATTCACTTTATTTCCCCAAGTTTTCTCTGTTTCCTACTATAAACAATAATGGGATCATTGTTCTTGTGTAGACATCCCCTGTGAAAATGTGCTTTTCTGGGAGAGTGTGGCACGGTGATATGGAGTATTCTAATTGTGACCCAAGGTCTCTTATTATCTATGTGCATTTGAGTCTTCTTCAAATGGAGACTCTGACTCTTGAGGTGCGTGGTTGGAATAGATGTTCTGCCCTGCCTGAACGATCCCAGATGTTGCTGATGCTGCCCATAGATCTGTTGTGGGGGTGGGGCTTATGAGATCTTGTAGCTCTCTGTTTCTTGGAATCCTATTGCATTCCTAAGTCCATCTACTAGCCTGCTACAGGGCCTTGTGTACACTATAAATGGAGCTGCTTTGCTTTATTCCTTCATACAGAATGGACTATTTGTTACCACACACTCTTCCCCCTCTAATGAATTAGATATACTTTTCTCTGCAGAAGTCTCGAAATGGTCAAGAAGCACTTTGAATTTCACATATAGGCAAAATGAAATTTAAGTCTTGGCTAGGCGCTAACTCTGAGCTGTCAGTGGGCACACTGTTCAGGAAGAGACAAGGCTGGCCAACAGGAAGGAGCAGTATGCCTACCTTGCCCCTGCATTTTGTTTACTGGATTAATTGGTGGAAATTTGTTTGTTCTTTTGTTTCTGATATGTGCACATTCTGTTTTATTAAGCAGTAGTAAATGGGCTTGAAGGAACACGTGTGAAAAGGAAAGAAACTCTTCCCACTCTCAATCTGACCTTTCTTAGAGGCATGTTTCTTGGTTACTGTGGCAGACCTGCTGGGTGGCTCCTGTGACTCCTGTCTGGTCTACCAGCAGACTAGACAGGATGGGTCAACCTGAGCTTGGCTGTATAGGCTACAGCAACAGTCTTGTTCGGGTTTATTGCTCTCTTGTTGGCATCGGAGAAGGAAAGCGCTATGGTGGGTGTTGGGAAACAGAGAACCACCCACACTCCAGAACTGGGTTCTCCCCACAGTCCGCCTTCAGAAACTTGCACCAGTGACCACATCATCACCAGCCCCCTATAAATCTCTCGAATGAGGTCTGATGCATCGTGTGACTGTGGCAATCATTGTCACTCTAGTCACTCTAAACAATGGGGACTCTATGTCAAAGGGGACTCTATGTCAAAGATCTCCAGGTGCAGGAAAGCTCTCAGCGGTTGAAGAAATAAAGTCTTCGGTCTTCAAACCACAAGGAGCTGGACTTTGTCATAGCCTGCATGTTTGAAAGTGCCCCCTGTAGTGGGGACCCTAGGAGAATACAGCTGTGGCCTTCACCTTCTTCATAGCCTTATTTATATAAGGGTAGACCAAGCTACACCCAGCCTCCTGAACCATGAAGACTGAGGGAACACTCAAAGCATTTTAAGCATCTGCATTTGAGGGAATATCTCTGCACAGCAACAGAATATTTCTCCAGCACCCTTCCCTAAACATTGCCCATGTAAAGACCCATTAAGCATGCTGTGATGCTTAATTCTGATTGCTAGCTTGGTTAGATTGAGAAATGTCTAAGACAGGTTTTTAAGCATGGTTGTCTGGGGGGAGACGACACACCTTGAATGTGTGCAGCAGCATCCCCTGGACTGGGCTCAGGGACAGAATAAAGACAGGAAAGGGGAAAAGGCAGCTGCACACCAGCGTTCCTCCTCTTTCTCTGTGCCCTGACCTGCTGACATCTGAGCAAGGAGGCTCATGCTTCCATAGCCACAACAGCAAACAGCTGTACTGTCACGCTTTCTGTGACATGGCCGACTATGTCACCTCAAACTGTGAGCCAGATTACATCATTCCTCCGAGGAGCAGCTTTTCCCTAAGGTACAACCACAGTAATCAATATACATAACATACTTCCTCTCTCCCCCCTTTCTCTCTCTTCTTCCTTCCTCCCTCCTTCCTTCCCTCCCTCTCTCTCTCCCTTCAGAAAGACTGAGAGTTAGACAGACTCCCTGGTAGGTAGACAGACAAGGCATGGCTAGGTAATGAAGGTAGCGAATTTTCAAGATAGCCAGCTTCTTCACCATTCTCAGTTGAAACAAAACCTGGCTTTTGCAAAGAAAGCTCTGCAGACCTTTGCCTCCTGTCAGTGGGTCCCCTGCTCAAGGACTGGTTCGATTAGTTTAAGCCCAATTTGATGTGACATGACACAGAGCCATGCTCTGCCAATCAACAATCCTCAGTTTCCTTAAACTGGCCAACCCTAAACTAGGGGAGGACAAGTCTTTGGGAGCAGTGGGTTTCCTGTTTCCCAAGTCCTCCTTGTACTTCACAGGGAACCTTTTCTCTGTGTTTCCACACCCTAATAAATGCCTTCCTTTGGCTGTTGCTTCTGCCTCTGCTGTCTGTGGTGCTTGAAGCATCTCTGTTACGTCCGTTGTGATCCCAATTTTTCTTGCCTTTCTTGCCTTCAACTGGCAGAGGGAACGAACCGGTCAAGACCCTTAGACTGTCGCTTCATTCTTTCCTTTTACTAACTTCAACATCATCCAAAATGCTTATTTATACATCTGCCCTTCTATCAGGTTCTATAATATTCCAGGGAGCAAAGGTGTAAGTTGCATTCAACCAAACCCCATTTAATGGATTTCAAGGTGTTTTCCCTGACCTTCAAAAGCCCCCGTTCTGCCACCAGAAGAGGACGAAAGTGACCTGAACACCACTTTTCCGGAGTACAAGTTATTTCTGTAAAAATTTTGTGCTTTATTTCCTGTTGATTTGCCCTTTTGTCTTTGAAGCTCTTCTTCCAGCTGAGGTTTTAATAGAGTAATTAACTGCCTCAGTTTGTCCAGGACTGGGGAGTTCCCTTGGACACAGGATATTTAGTTTCATACGAGAAACAGCAGGATAGCTGATCACTCTGCAACATCAAAAACTCAAATGAAAGAGTCAGGGCAGAGACCTCAGTAATGACAGCTAATACCCTAGAATCTTGGCCAGCAAAGAAGGCAGTCCCCAGGCCTGGCTCCTCTGGCCAGTACAGCTGCCCCTCCTCGCTCCTCTCAGCTTGGTGTTCTCTTTGAGGCCACTCCTAACAGTAAATATGCAAGTGTCTTTCTATAATGAGAGAACCAAAGGAAGATTTTGGATTTTAGAACAATAATCTGCCTCCCCTTTCAAAGAGATAAGACATTCCACCTAGAAGAATGGCGATCCACACAGGGGTTGGATTATCTCCTGTAAAGCAGCAGGCCCCTTTTATTATCACCTAAAGAAAGCTGCCATCAAGCTGGAACAAACAGCCTAGGCAGACAGTCTCCAAGAACTGAGAGGCTGTGAATTATAAAAGCTTCAGAAATGTGCTAGACAGCAGATGCCACTGGTGTGTGAGCCAGGCCGGAGGGGCTTCTGCAGTTCAGTGTTCTCATCTGTAGACACAGTGTGTAACAGGTGCTCAATAAACAGGCTCCACCTCTATCCTCCCAGGAGAGGGCAAGTGTGGGTGCCCATCCCGAGAGTGCGACACATGCCTACTGTGATTTGATACTGACCAGTGAATGAACTACTCTTGGACAGGGGTGTTGAGGGGAACCTGGAAGGGGACGGGGCATGGCTCTGTATGTCCCTTCATGAAAAACTGAGTTTACTAACCAAATGTTAATTTCATCCAGAACCACCAACCTGACAACTCTCAGTAGCACAGGAGGAAATATGATCAGATGAGGCTTTTTCTTGCCCACTGAAAGATCTCCCATTGTTCGTTTACCTGGTTATTCCTTTGTATTTCAGGGTACTTGCTAAAAGCTATTGTAGTCTCCTTAGGGGGTGGGAAATATACTTCCACACACTCAACAACTATAAATTAAAACACCCTTTTAGCTTTCTCTTTCATGGGCTCAAAAAAGTCCAATTCACATACACTTTACCCCAGAACAGAAGTGCATCCATGTGGCAGCTTTGGGCTCTCTAAACATAGCTGTCATGGCGGCCATGGTGCTCAGACACTCTTGCACACACCTGTTCCTGGAGCTCACCAGTTCAGCAGTCAGGGTGCATGGACTGAAAAAGGACCCAGGCAAGGACAGTAGACATTACCCTTTCATTTGTGACCCTTCTAAATAGACACACAGATGCCTTTGTGTGTGTGTGTGTGTGTGTGTGTGTGTGTGTGTGTGTGTGTGTGTGCTGTGTTCATTTGCAGGCATCCTGTTTGCCAAGGACATGATGAATGTCTTCCGGGGGGAAAAGACAATGGAATAAATAAATACATGACAGCTAGAAAATGGTAATTTCAAAAGACCACTGAGAAATTTTAAAACCGTCAGGAATGTGGAGACTCACCTATTTCATACCCAAAGATGTTTCCAGAAAGAGAAGCCATTAAGCCATGGCTCCTGGGACTCGGGGCAAGAATGGAACTTGGAGACTATGACAGGAGCAGCACATAATTTCCCTAGGGATTCGAGTAGTGGGAAGAAGTACAGTGTCGTAGTGGGCCGCTCAGGAGACTTTTGTTTTCTTACTTAGCTGGTTCCCCACTTCCGGCTCAGTTCTATGCTGACACCTTAGGTAGCCAGAATATTAAACCTCACATACAATTTGCATGACCATCTTAGGGAGAAACCAAGACTGCGTGTCTGAAACGCCATTCACACTTTTTGCAGGACTCGTTTGGTCTCCTTGGTTACCTCCTCCCATGTGAGGTCTGCATCTTTCACAAATAAATGGTGCAAGGGGGCAGGGGAAAACTCTGAGCCCTTCCCTTGACAAATGTAGATTACCCAGGTTTAGTGATAACAGTAGAAAAGACAAACTTAAATAGAGAAAAACCACTCCATCATGGTACACGTCCCCACCATGCTCTTCATGGCTTTATTGTGTACTTACTCAGCCCTGGTCACCACCTCCTTCACAGTCTCACTGTCTTTACAATACTTTTAATTCCCTTGTTCTTCTGAACAAGGCTGATCACACCAACACTGGACAATGAACTGTTTGCTTACTCCATCCCAGCAGCTGGAAAGTCAAACCGGGTTTAGCTAAACACATGGTTTGGTCCGTGTGTTCTTGCTTTATTACATGTCCACACATTTCAAGTGGGCATGCAACACCACCTGGAGATATGCTTATCAACTCTTAGTATACCTCCTGTCTTCACCTTTAAAATGGTGTTTTAATCTCTTTTGTACCTCTCCTCTTAGGCCTTTCCTTCCCTACTTTCGGGTCCTCCTCATAATAGAATCTAGCTTTAAGGATCTAGGAAAAAAATAGGAAGCAATCAAAGGATGATTCTATCTCCTTTTCTAATTGAATGGACCAGCCTGAAGAGTACAAGCCTAAATAGTTCACTTTTTTTGTTGTTGTTGTTTTTTCGAGACAGGAATAAAGATTTGTTTATTTATCTTATGTTTATGAGTATTTTCTCTGTATATATGTCTCTGACTATGTGCATACCTGATGCCTACAGAGTTAAGAAGATGGCATCAGATCCCCTGGAATTAGAGTTACAGATTTTTGTGAGCAACCATGTGGGTGTCAGGAATTGAACCTGGGTCCTCTGGAAGAGCAGTCAGCACTCTTAACCACTGGGCCATCTCTCCAGCACTAAATTCTTCACTTTTAAGTACAGTGGCCACACTCCACCTAGTTCTCTCTACTACATATCAACCATGTTATCTCTTTCCCTGTGCTAACTCACCTATTGAGAATTAAAGCAAGATAACATAACAGTTGGTGGTTCATCCTCTCTGTAACTACAAAGACGTCACTACCCTCCCAGGCAGACATCTTAGGGGACTGTCCAGAACTTCAGACTTCCACATCCCGGCGTGTTACTAAACTTCATGGAAACCTAAGAACCACCATCATGTCAAATAGCTTCTCTGGCTTTCCCTTACCTGATTTCTCAGCACTTAGGTAGAGTGGGGTGTCCCTAACTTTTTCATACATTTCCCCTTCATCATCCATGATGAGCACATTCTCTTGGTTTCCCTTTACTTCTCAGACATTCTATCATGGCAATTCATGCTAAATCTCTTGCATGGATCTTTTCTCTCTGACCATTAGAGGCTGAAATGCCCATAGACACAATCCTTTCTTCCCAACCTGTACACTTCCTAAGTAGTTTGGATATCCCATTTACATGCCTGTGTAGAAGAAAACCTTGTTCTTGGGAATATCAAACTATTTTCACTGCCAGACAGTTACATTCAAAACAGATTATCAGGTGTCTTTGAGCACCATGCTTCCCAGTCTTTACTATTCAGTGTTTGGCATTAGAGGTGAAGGTCAGCTCTCAAGTAACTCCAACATGACTGTGCTCAAGGTGTGTGGTTTCAGATTCACATATATAATTTATTGGGTCCTGAGAATCTTCCTGGGGAGTATACCTTTAGTTAGTCTGCTTCTCTCTGTTCTTTTTACTGCATCTCCTTATACCTAAGCCCCATTGTTATTGATCTAGACTACTCCATTGGTACTTAGTTGGATCTCCTCTTGCTTCCACATGGGACAAAACTCAAAGGAGTCAAACAAATGATTTGATTCATTCAAAAATGTTTTTTCATGCCTGAATTATCTCTAGATGAATGCATGAAGTAGTAAGGTATCTTAGTTAGGGTTTTCATTGCTGGGCATAGACACCATGAACAAGAACTCTTCTTACAAAGACAGTATTTATTTGGGGCTGACTTGCAGGTTCAGAGATTCAGTCCATTATCTTCAATGCAGGAACATGGCAATGACCAGACAGGCATGGTGCAGGAGGAGCTGAGAGTTCTACATCTTCATCTGAAGGCTGCTAGCAGAACACTGGCTTCCAGGCAGCTAGGATGAGGGTCTTAAAGCCCACACTCACTCCAACAAGACCAGACCTACTCCAAAATGGTCACACCTAATAAATAGTGCCACTCCCTGGGTCAAGCATATAAAAACCATCACATAAAGCAAATGAATAACTGTGTTACACCTGACACCAAAACCTTGTTCTTGGTCTTACTGATCATAGTTCTTTCAGGAACAATCCAGAACATAGACCATTCTATTGAGTGTGGACGATTAAAAGAAATAATCCTAGTAAAATACATGAGCATATATCATGCTTCTTAAGACCCCCAAACACAGCCTGATAAACATGGGATGTTTTCTTAAAGAAGATAAACAGAGTTATGGAACTTCCCACAAGGAGCCTGGCCACTTTCCCTTTATTATTATGTTCCCTTACCTAGGAGTCACAGGGCTGGCTGGCGACTCCTCATCTCTGCAAAGCATCACTTTGTCTTTGAGGCCATGGCCCCTTCATCTCCCTGAAGCAGAGCCTTCCCTTGGATTCTCAAGTCATCTGCGATTATATTTGTTGTCCTGCTGTGTTGCAGTTTTTAGTTTCTGCAAACATACTGGTTTAGTTGATAAATCTGTATGCACATGCTTAGAAAACCCATAGGGATAGTCTAAATATTTAACTTCTCTTCGTAAAACTTGACCATTTTCTTCCACTCGGTTTGTTTATGGTAAGTATGGATGAAGGAAACTGAGTATTATGGGGACGCTTCCCCTCAATTTCAGATACAGTCACTGAATGACCATGCATGACCTGTTTTTTAACTTCTGTAAAAGATGCTACAAATGCGATCCTGTCTGTACAGGTAAAAGCCCGTCTTCTACTAGTATAGCTTGCTTTACCTCACTCTTGCCCTTAGCCCTGGACAGTGAGACTGCATTTTACCCACTACAGACATGTTGTCTGAATCAGAACTACAGTTTCTATCACCAGAGGTCTAATGGCTAGGGACCCGGAACATGCAACATCCACTCTTGAGACAGAAGCTGCTCAGGGCTTGAAATGAGTTTCCATTTCTTGCCCTACGGGTTCTTGGGAGCCACAAGGGCATTACTATTACCAGTCGAGAGACACATGATCTGCAGGAATGTTTTAATATGAGAGGTGCTAGGCAGAGAAGGAGGAGGAAGAAGAGGAAGAGGAAGAGGAGGAGGAGGAGGAGGAGGAGGAGGAGGAGGAGGAGGAGGAGGAGGAGGAGGGGAACAAACATGCCAATCTTCTCCAAGAGAATGCTGTGTGGTAAGATCTGGAAAAACAAATCCTTTTGTACCCTCTTTGGAGCCAAGGGTTCACCTTCCTGTGTCTCTCAGTGTTCCAGGTCCCAGTTCTGAGACACTTGTGAATTCACAAGATTTTCTACAGTTGCACATGGTTGACCCAGAGATATTTTGCAATACATATAATTTTCATTACTGTTCAATGTATATACATGAAGCCTTAAGGTTAATCCATGAAGGGTCACTCTAATTCCTTGTATGAACAAATATAATTTTTGTAGTTTAGACAATACTTGAAGCTTAATCTCTAAATTGTATTTAGAACATTATTAACACAATTTTAAGTTTAGGTTTATGTAAATTTTGAATTTAAAGATTTTATCAGAGTTACAATTTTATATATGTTGCTTTAATAGGCACATTTAAAATATTTTAAAGAAAATAACTGTGAGGATAAGATTTAATTTTTTATATTTAACTTATTCTTTCCATGGATATATATTAAAATGTAATGAAATTGCATACAAATTTTATTTAGACAGAAATTATTGTCAAAATAGAATACAAATGACAAGGAAATATTAATTACAACAGCATCATCTGTAAATTTTGCTAAACTAAATTGAAGAAAAATACATTTTAAGTACACATAGAAAACCATGAATTCATTTTCTCTTTAGTTTATTACTTATCTATATTGCCAGTCTCGCAGAAGCTATGTAAGGAGGATTCTGATTGCTTGTGAGAAATCTCTTAGAAAACAGGACAAGAGACCCAGGACCTCAGTCGTCCAAGCAGACTTGTCTCTGGACATGTTCTTATACCCTCCCAGGTACAGTAAACCAGACTGCATGACTGCAGATCATCTTAATTTTTTGCAGATAATGTTTCTAAGTATGGTGTCCTTGTGACCGTGTACATCCAAGCTCATGTGAGCTTTGCTCATAGGATCTTGCTCAGCTCTCAGAGTAGAAAGTGTCTGATGACCTAGATAGAATTGGCTATTGCATGAGACGTTAGTAATCCTCATTTTTGGCTCCATTCTCCCAGGCTCATGCCAGCAACTAGAGCGGTAACACTGGTTTATCAACAATATGTAGGCTTGTAGAATGGAATGGAATGACACTCAATGCTTTTTATTCTTATTTATAATCATGCTTTGTACCTATATCATGGCTTTGTATCTGTTTGGTTCATATAAAGAAAAATATGACTGGATCGGATAATAAAGTGTGTTTTATTCCACAGATTGTAAGTATAATGAAACAATGTCTAACTATAAAAAAGCTGTTTGCAATATTAGGGTCTCAGGTTGAACTCTGACCCAGATTCTCATGGCTTGGAATATGTGCCAGTCAATAACACTGCTTGAGTGTGTCATAGTGAAGGTGAGAATCTGGCTTTTTGGCAAAGAAAGGTGAGTTTAAATGATGGCCACTATACATACAAAGATAAACAGTGTGGCAAAGAAGGTGAGTCCCATGTTCAAACTTGCTTTGGAGTCTACCTGCTGTCAGAAGGAATAGTCACCATATGGAGAGTTGACAGTAGGGACAGTGATGATCTGAGTGAGAAATGTCCCTCCAAAGCCCCTGAATTGGAACCCCAGCTAGTAGCACTATTCGGGAAGGTTATACAACTTTTAGGAGATGGAGCCTTTCTAGAGGAAGCAGGCTATGAGGATTTCTAGCCTGGTCTCACTTCCTGCTCTCACTCTCTGCTTCCTGTGTGCCTAGCTAGGATCTAGGGCAAGGTATCTGAATACATCCTTCCTGTATCCTGTGCTCTGCATGTGGTGCCTAAGGCAGTCTCACGGATCTACCTACAGGGACAGTCAAGCACGGTGGGTGGGAGGTGCTATTGCCCAAGCTTCTTTTCTTTCTCTGAAATAAATTTATTATTTTAAATTGTGTGTGTGTGCGTGTGTGGTGTCTGCATTTGAGTACAGGTGCCCACAGAGGTCAAAGGTGTTAGATCCTCTAGACTGAATTTACAGGCAGTCATGAAGCATCTGGTATGGGTACTGGGAAACAAACTCAGGTTCTTTGCAAAAGCAGCTTGTGGTCTTAACTGTGGAGTCACCTCTCCAGCCCCACAGGCTACATTCTTGCAAATGAGCACTTTCATACACAGTAAATCCCAAAGAAGGCCTATAAAATACCACAAGTTTTCCATTTTAAGAAGGGTCAGCATGCAGTCACAGGGAGGGACTGTAGGCAGCAAGCGTGGAAGCTGTAAATCAGGGGGATGGGCTCTGCTTGTGTGAGCCCCTTACTTAACGGGTGTTTAATGTCTTTCTCCGACACTGTAGAATACAGTATTTACTCACTGCAAAAGCCTTGGCTTCTGCCCTTCTCCCGGCCATAAAAAAATAATAGCCAATGTTTGTGTAAAATGACAAATGAGGCAAGGCAAAAACTGCACCTGTGGAGTACAAATCCACCCATGCTCCTTTTGATCCCTTATCACAAGGGTATTTGGATGTGTCAGAGTAAGAGGATTTAGTTCTGTTTCCTTATCAGAGCCAATCACACAAGCAAGCAGGAGAAGTAGGTAAACACAGCTTGATTCCAGAGGAGCAGGGCAGAGTCTCTATCCAAACTCTTATCCTTTGCAAATTCGATCTCCTTCCTTGGTGTCTTGTGTGAGGTCAAATGCCATCCTTCGAAGTATTTGCATTTCAAGGTAAGCTTGAAGTTGAAGGTGAAGGAATAAATCTCTGATTTGTACAGCTTAATACTAGTGAGCCTGTGGTGTAGCTGTGGGTGTTGCCCAGCAGCCAAACGGCTCTGGTTCCCGGAACCTCTCGGATTCCAAAATTCATGAATTTTCAAGTCTCCTGTATGAAATGAACAATATTTGCATATAACCTACATACTTTACCCTGTACCCTATAAATCATCTCTTGATCACTTATAATCCATAATATAATGTAAACACTGTGCAAAAAGCTGTTGAATAACACTGATTAGGGGGGAAAGCTTTGCATTTTTAAAAGTTATCTCCAGGCGGTGTTTGGTAGAATCCAAAGGCTCAGAACCCACAGACAAGGGGAGCAGATTTTGTTTGCTTCATCCTGGTAGCCTGAGGTTTGAGGGCCACCATTTGCCAAGTGTGGGAAAGAGGGTCAGAATGTACTTGGATCCTAATGACACAGACGATCCCTTTTGGATCAAATGTCACCTATGACCACCACACTCTGCTGTGGTTCTGTTAGCTTCTCATGATTCCACAATCTGAGCAAATGTTCCCAGCATGGGTCATGATGAAAAGTGCTTAATTAGCCACTTAATGAAAGACCACTAATCTAACATCTCACCTCCTATGTGTCCCGTGCCCGTTCCTAGGAATAAATTAACCAGATGGACTCTGTAGGAGCCTGGAGATGACTTTTTTGGAATTAAATTCTAAGGGAGCATATGCTCTGATCTGGGGAAAGAAACTTTAGACCAATACTAATGAGTAGTCAGTGCTCCAGAACCATGATGAGGAAAAAGATGGAGCTGAGACACTTGACTAGAGGTTAGGGGAGTTTACCTTGTCCTGGAGTCTGAAAAATATTTCAAATCCTCCATCTTAAACAGTGAGAGCTTGTGACTGTCTGGCAGAACATAGCTCTAGCTCCATAGGCAAGAGGGTAGATTACTCAAGGGCACTCGGTCTCCAGGAAGTCAGATGGCATCACCCTTAGGCATGGATTGGCTCAGAGTCAGCAAGGAAGTGCACTTCCAATAACCCAGTCTCCATCAACCAGTAGTCTAAGTTATCCTACTGAATGTCAGAAATGGGCTTGCTTTAATGAAAAATAAGAATTTATTTCCTAGAATATGGACTGTTCAAGATGTGAGCACATGGGAAAGATTCAGGATTACCCAGATCCACAGAGGAGCAGGAAGATTTCTAAAGGCTCCTTCTTCAGCCCCAGCATCTTACAAGAGGAAAGGACAAAGACCAGCTGATGCCTGTGGCCTGTGTGTCAGCTATGTGAAATTATTAACTGGCACCAACTGGGTAGATTTCTAGTCTGAATATTGTCTCTAGAATTCCATATTTAGTTCAGCAGAACCTGGATTGCTTAGAAGGACTATAAATCAGCAGGTCACTGAGTGCTGGAACACTGTGTGCATTGCTTTTTACCTGTTGTCTTGAGGCTGCTTTACTAAATGGCTTTCAAGAGGGTGATGTAATTGAACAGTGTGATTTGTTCAATAGTTACTCTTTACTCTCCTTTGTCATTTTTCAGTAGTCATTCTTCTTCTTTTTTTTTTTTTTGACACTTTATTTACATTTCAAATGTTTTTCCCTTTCCAGGTCTCCATTTTGGAACCCCCCTCTCCCCTCCCCCCCTGCCTCTACGGGGGCCATTATAACACAAGGATAATTATATTACTCACCCTGTATATATATATTTCTACATATAAGAACCTGTGGGGCCAATGTACAGGGAACGGCAGCTGTGAAACCCGGAGGTGGCTTTGGCATGCAAAGAGTACACTGAGGGGATTTGACTTGTGCCTACCTTGTCACCTGTGATGAGGTTTTCTCTTTGGCTGCATCATTCTCAGCTCTAAGAGCAGGTAGATGAATATCAACATCTCAAAGTTTCCTTCTGGTCTTCAAGGTCAGCAGTTCACAGTTCCAGGGTCCTCAGAACACAGGGGAAAACAGATCTTTTCCCTTCTTTGACACGTCACAAGGAAGTCATTTCTGATTCAATAGCATCAGCTCATCTATGGTACCATATTATTTGGGGGTGAGTACAGTTTGTTGTTTCCATATCTTGGTAAGCATGTAAACATATTTCATTTATTTTAATTAATAACGTACCATATATTGATGGGCTACAAGGTGATGCTTTGGTATTTGATGTTTGCATACATCGAGGACTGATGAAACCAAAGTAATTAAATTTTCATCACCCCAAATGCCTATATTTTATCTAATGAGAGCACTTAAAATCTATTTTTATAAAATCTGTAACTTACACTATGTTGATATTAGTTATACTACAAGATACACTCTGAAGTGTATTGGTCCTGAGGAAGTGACTGATTGTGCCGTTGATTGACATCCCTTCATCTCACAACCTGTCTACCTCCATCCTTTCTAGCCACCACTCAATCTTAACCAGCACAAATTTGACTTATTTAGTTACCACAGAGGAGTACGATCATAGAGAATTCACCTTTCCATGCTTAACTTTGTTCATTTGGCACGATGAATGCCCTTCATGTCATTTGCGGATTGTGTTCAACTCTTAGTTATTATTAGAACAAAGTACCTGGGAGTAGGAAGTTCATGAAGGGGTTTATTTAACTTTCTTTTGCAAACTGATAAGGCATGATGCCAGTGCTAGCTTTGATATAATGAGGCCTTCAAGCTGAGGGTACCACCATGGAAGAAAACAGTCTCATGACCCCCAAAGGAAGACGAGAACAATTTCAAGGTCACATTTGCAGGGGGCCCTGGAGGGTTACATAGTTTCTTTCAAGGCAGTTAGTTACTCCCATGACCCAAAGACCTCCCAGAAGCCTTCATGTTTTCGAGGTTCAGTTGTTTGAGTGATACACTTGATCCATATCCAAAGTATGAGGAGAAGTGGGGAGTTCGAGACTCAAGCTCAGTGGGAATGAATTTAATGGAGTGTCTTCCTTCTTGTTATTGGAAAAAAACACAGGTGCTCTTTTTCCTCTGTGGGAAATGAAATTGAGAAAGGGAAAGGATGGAGGTCTTTCTAATTTATAGTACAGAATCAGGAAACCTCTCTCCCATTCTTCATCTCAGATGCTGTGCTGAAAGCCTGCTTGCTCAGAGAGGCAGAGAGAGCACCCAGCTGATCTTTCTCCTCAACCGGTGTCCCAGAAGAGAAAAGCTCCTTCTCTTCTCCACACTGTCTTAAATACCCTTCAACTCAAACACTCTCCCTTCTCTTTCCTGCTTTTCTTTTTTGTTTGTTTAATTCATTTTCTATGTTCATTCCCTTTCAACTGGTTGCTTGCTCTGCCTCTTGACTTTATTTAGCTCTTGTTTACAAAGAGTTTTTGGGTTGGATGTATGTGCTAGGGCTGAGCCATACCACAACAAGAAACAGGTTTTTCCAGTTCATTATCTTGAGGGTCACAGTGCGATCAAATATCCTGTAACAGGTGGAGTATCACAGGGTGTGGGAGTTGGTAAGAGTGAATCAGGAAAGGAGAGGAAAGTGTGTGTGTGCCCTCAGAGCTTACTTAGGGGCCACTCTTCTTCCCACAGGCACAGAGCCTTTACAAGAGCAACAATGACACCTGAACGTTGACCTCTTAGACTTTAGAGCAAAAAGCCCCTCTAAAAGAGAAGTCTCCTCTGTCCTGGTGTGATTGTTTTCAAATAGAATTTTTGCCTGGCTTTGTTTCTTCTTTTGCAGATTAACATTAACACTCAAAAAATGCAGAGTGGGGGTCATTTACAAGACCTCAAACTGGCATTTTCCTCTGGTGCCAGAGTTGAGCAGTGGGCAGTTGTATACTAGTTCCAGAAGCCAGTGGTTCCACAATCAAGGAGACCTGGAGAAAAGCAAGGGGAGATATTAGCAGGCTGACTGACAGTCCCCAAAATTCAAATATGTACTTTTCTGTCCCTGTAGACTCAACAGTTAAAGGAAGAGTGTTGGGGAAGCCTGTTCTCCCTGGCATAAGAGCTCTTCCTGTATTTTTAAGTCTGTCCACTGGGAAATCTGATTTCAGCACCTAAATCATGAAGGAGATGGCTTGACAACTCCAGAGAATCTCATCTGTTCCCTAATTCCACTCCAGAGAGACAAACTTATTTATTCCATCAAGACCAAATATTTCCACCAGTATAATAATATTGAGGACTCATAGCTAGGTTATCACACATTTGGGAATGCCTTCCAAGGACATAAGTTTAGAAAAGAAAGTATGGTTTTTACTTATTCTTTGCAACAGAATTATTTATAATTGCAGGGCCACTGAGATTAACTTTAGTGTCATAAAAATGGAAATAGTATGTAAACTATATACTTCCTCAATGGATCATTAAAATTATCACCATTTAATCAATAGAATAGTAAGAAAAGAGGTTTAAAGTTAAAGCAGAGTCAGAAAATAAAACACAAAGTATCACCTATGTTATGCTTACAAAATTTTAAATGTGTCTATATGGACCAGTAAGAAAAAAGATTAAAAGGAAAAAAATTTAAAAAGCAGAAAATACAAATACAACAGAAAATAAGCCAAGCACGAATTGGTCAACAGTTGCTCCTAGATGCTCACTTGATCTATTTTTCTCATGTGAGGAACATGTAATCTAATTCTAGGACAGTGATCTGCAGACAGGGGCTGGGAAGTTCTGGTCGCTGACAGTGGTTCCCGTGTGCTTCATGGTGCAGTCCGTGGATGCACCTTGATATCACAGCATGCAATATAAGCAAATGACAAAAGACAGAAAGAGATTCTCATGCTTCTTACCAAATGATGTTAAATCCATCTCATCTTCAGACCATCAGTGGGCTTCTAAAAGCCTTTAGTGTGTCAGTAGAGGAAAAGAATCTCCCATGAGGGAAAAACACACAGTAGCCTATGTAGGAGACCTCTGGCAACAGAATCACATGCCTTTATCCTCCACCACTCATTGCTGTTTGATGTGACCAGGTCCTGTGCAGCAGAGGTATGTAATTTCTGATCCTTACTCACAGTCACTGTGCTCTGCCAGATATAGAGACACACTTCTCCAGTGCCCAGAGTCCAATCTGGAAGCTTAGAAGTTTCTTCATCTCTTTCATGATCTGACTCGAGCATTGCGCCTTCTCTGACCTTCCTGACCTCAGATGGCTCCCACTTCACCCCAGCTTCTTCCATTTTCATTTTCCTTTGGTCATACACACTGTATTCCTTGACAGGTAGGAATGTCTGCCAATCAGTACTCACTGTGCTTCAGAATACACCTGCATATAACAGACCCTGTGTCTCTAGCCCTGGAGACCCAATTTCACTCAGTCTGAAATGAAATTTTGTAGAAGTCTGGACCGTAGAGCCTCTTTGAGGCCAGATCTAGTTTTGACAAGGAGATGTTCACAAAGAATTGCTAAAGTAATACAGTATTGTGAGAACCAAAAAAAAAAAAAAAAAAAAAAAAAAGTTTGTCTCAAAGCTGATCATTCAATTCCTCTTAATAAAATACTACATTGGTTTCCAAATTTGCCATTTTGACTATGAAATAGTTTTCAAAACATTCATGAAATGAAGGGAGAAAGAACATAAAATTGTGTGAAGGACCATAAGTCTCCCTGTTTATGATGGTATGCTCGACTCTTTTGCTTCAGTACAATTCCTTCTATGGTTCTTGATCAATAATAACTCAGAACTCTCCCAGAATAGCCTGCTGTTCAGTCTGCCAGAATTTGAGCTCTTGGTGACCCTCAGATGACTTTCTGCGATGAAGACAAATTAGAGCCCAGACTAGAACAAGCATTATACACTTTATGTCCTAAACTCAGAAATCAAGTTTGACAGCATCTAATGTAGTATTTTAGAAATAAAAAGTAGAGCACAAAGACATCATTGATAAATATCAACATTTTTAAACACAGGAATCAAAGGTCATGGTGGTATGTCTAGCAATATCAAAGCATAAGTCAAAAGGAAACTTAGTAATAATGATTCCAACTTTATTGAAAAGTTTGATATTAAGTTCCTTGTAGATTCTTGCATTTACTTAATATTGCCTTAGTTAGAATTTATCAAAATTTTATTTATCTTGATCACTGCAGTGTTTTGTACTCTGTCCGTTGGTACTCTTACAGCAAGTTCCTCGCTGATTTAATCTCTCCCCAACCCCACATCCTACCATGAAATGGACACTTGAATTCTTCCCTGAAATTGGACTCCAGCTTTGCTAAGGAAACTGAGAACACATACAACCCCATTAATTCCAAAAGAAGCAAGCTAGCCAGAAAATCCTTCCATCCCAATCGTCTAGACCCATATGCATGCTGATGGAATTGGTTATAGTAGAAAACGATTATTTTCCAAAGATGGAAAGTTTGAAGCTGATTTGAATAGGATCCCCTGTGCCTGTAAGAGAGGCAGAAATTGAGGAATAAAATATTGAAACAGTGAGAAATATACCCAGTGTGTGTGTGACAGCAGTGGCCAGTCTCCGAGACAGAAAAGCATGGAGCTTGTTTACTGACGATGTTTTGGACTCAGAACTTAAGGAGTTCAACTCTGTGAGACGTTTGCCTAATATTCCATAAATGTCCATAATGGTGAGATAAAGTCAGGGTTTGTAGGCACACATTTTGAGGGTAGAGTCAAAAGTGGGGGCAGGGTACACAAACTGGAGAGATGATTGGAAAGGAGAGCATAAGGGATATCCAAACAGAGGCAGAACAAAATATTTCTGAGAGCAGGTATATTATGAAGCCCCCTGGAATAAAACAAACTGGTTAGGATGAGAGATTTGCAAAAATTCCTCATGTATTGTTGCCAGGGAAGTTAAAACAGGATGAGGGAGTTTGGATGGCAAAATTGGCTGCTCTTACAAAGGACCTGGAACAGCAGAGTCAGCCCTGAAAGTACAAAGCAGACATAGGTGACACCAGAGGTGACATTTAGTGGCCAGAGGCCATATCCTTGACATTGAGTGGCCCTCCCTGCCTTCAGTCAGGGTGCTGTCTTTGTAAAACAGTGAGGCCATGGCCAGCGCTGAACAGAAACTTACTAGATGATCATGGTCTTGTACAGAGTAGAAAAAAGACACAGGAGAGTGGAACCAGGGTACTCAAGGCTTGGGGGTCTCAGCCCTGTCCCAGAGCTGTCTGGATAGTGGCCCAAGCAGGGAGGATGAGGCGGGGTCTGAATGAGGAAGGCTGGATTGGCAGAGTACCCAAGTAGGAGCATTGTTGTCTGCTGAATGGGGATGCTGGCAGGGCAGCTTTGGGCACAGAGGGAAGCTGCTTGGTCCAATGTAAGGAGAGTTCTTGGCTCCAAGCCTGTGCATGGAAGGGAGGGAGGCTGAATAGCCATTCTTCTCTCAGAGGAAACCTGAAGTAACTCTAATGCAGTATAATAGATGCTTCCTAAGAGAGAGAAAATAGGAGCTGTACTAGGAGTGACCTGCCATGGGAAGGATAAGCAATCCACTTACAGTTAGGCTTAAATGCACGACTCTAGGTATAAGATCACAAAGCAGGGGAGGCATACATGTATTGCTATATGAAAATCATTTTTTCTAAGGGATATGCTCGAATAATTATTTATAAATCCCAAACAAATGATATATTCTGATCTTTCTTTCATCCTCACATGTTACTTTGGGTAAAATTTGAGAGGCGTTGACAAAGAAACAGACTGGGGGGTGGGGGTGGAGAAAGGACAGCAAGCAAACGCGCATGCTCCATCAGCCAGCTGTGAGTGCGTTCCTGCTGACACGAGGTATGCTTTGTAGTAGAATTCCTTGATAAATCATTTTGGTTCAGTTTAGTGAGCATCCAGTTGAAGGAGCTGCACTTATCTGCCTTGTGGAGTGGGAGACACATACGTTTCAGGAAGGTTCATTGATAGAGACAGCCTGTTAGTGAGCGGAGAGCTTATAGGGCGGATGAAACCTGTGTAGGGACCTCTGGGTGCTGTGGCGTGAAATTGTAAGGAAGAAAGTCATCGTTGTGCCACATGAGTTTCAAGTGATTCGTGGAAGTCCCTGTAGGATAGGACATCAAGGCTACATTTAAAGTTATCTGCTGCGCTTCGTGACGTCGGCATGGATATCCTCCTCTTCACTCACCTGACCACCAGTTAATCAGCAGAGGCTCCCGAGGAGCCCAGTAACTACATTTATGTAAGTCTCAACCTTCTTGGGTTCTCTCTGAGATGTCCACGGCCATGCTCTGGGGTGTGTCTTTCTTTAAGTGCCTCTGTTTCCCCTCTTAATCCTTAATCTTAAGTCTATATTAAAATATCCCTGTCAATCTCCAACTCTGCTTCACAAAAGTAATTGACTAAACCTCGTCGAACACAAATGGCTCCAGTGAATGGTATTTTGAAGGCGAAACAAAACAAGCCTCCATGCAGCCAGGATTGCGTACGTGCACAGAAGGTGAGAAGAAGTGAACAGAAGGAGCCGTGAGGGAAACTGAGCTGCCGATGGACTGAACCAGAGAAGCCACTGAGATGAGGCTCAGTCACAGTCCTTGAAAACCCTTGGTTCCTGTGACCGTGGCAGGCAGCAGAATGTAGAAACTGGGCATCTCACATGCGAGAGGAGCTCCAACGCTACACTTCACTATTACAGCGAAAGGTGACCCCTTAAGGCTGCAGAAAGGAGGGCTTAGAGGTGACTGACATGGAAATGAGGGCGTAAATGCCATCATGAACCATATAATGGCATAATAGAGTTTCTTTTCCCAGAGTAATAATAATGCACTTGAGAGAAAGCTTTTATATGAGTAAAGAGACCATTATTTCTGAATATTTAATGCAAAATTGCCATAGAATAAAATGATCATTAAATATGTAAATGCTATTTACATGTGCTTATTACTTCCATAACTCATCTCTTATATAATGCGATCTCTGTGCCCTAATTTGTCACTTGGTCATGGGTGCCACAAATCAAAATCGAGGACAGTTTTACACAAAGAAAGCAAGTTGAAGAAATGTACACACAAAAATCTCTCCTCTGTGCCAGCAATGGCTTCTGTACTTGGCCTTGCTGTTTCTGGTTGAGGGAGAAAAGATGTAAGTTTGTATCCCACAATGCCAGATGCTCAAGGATTATTCGGATTAAAGTTAACTCCAAATACCCAGTCTCAAGTGGAGACAAGTGGTTGCCATAGTCTCTTTAATGCACCATTAAACCAAAGATTAAGACATCTTTAAAAAATGTGCCTCTGTCCATCACAAATGAGCCAATTTTCCTTTTTCTCAGGAGCACTGTGTAGGTTTCATTTGTTATTGTAAAAAGCAAATAAAATGAAATCCAAGGTCTGTGAGAGCCCTCCCCTTAGCCCCACCTCGATGCTCGCTAAAGTGTGTTTCTTGGCATAACAAAGGAACCAAATCTTGCTACTCTAAGAATTTACAGCCTGGGGCTTGCAGCCCTTGCTCCATTCCTAGAAAGGCATGTGCTGGCCAGAGTTGCAGAGTCAGATCTACATTTGAATAGATTTCTAGGTGGACTGCAACCACATTGGTGGTTTTTATATATGTATTGGCAAGCTGAAGTACTTTCTCTAGAGTCTTTGTCCCTGAGAATCCCAAGTAGGAATTGTCTCAAAGGAAGATTTGTACAAAGTTGTGGTGAAGCATTGCCCCAAACCCTCTTTAGTCATCATGGCTGCAGAGACATACACACTTATGTCCTTGAAGTTCACCTTTCCCCCTCCCCCATCTGTCCCACACCATGCTCAGATCTTCTTTCAGGACTGTTAGGTCTTCTGTCATAGGGATTTCCAGTCTCAATCTCCACCCTCCTCACAGATAAGAGGCAAGTGCATGCCATATACTTCCCAGGTCACCTCTTCTCGGTCCCACTAGCTTCTGAGATTTTCCCTGAAAGGTCTGACAGCTCCACTCTAATGGACAATGCCAGCTAAAAAGCTTAAAAGGGCTTTTCTAGCTGGTTCCAAGTCATATGAGTGGAAACACAGAACTAGGTTGCACTTATGATGAATGAGAAATGATTTAAGTTACTGATTTTTAACAAGTCCACTAGCTCCATCATTTTAGTGTCTCTCTGAATGAAGGATGTGCTTTACAAAAATGTTGCAGGGCAATTCGGACATCTCTAACGCTTTCAGGTGAGTGTGCCTTTTGATGCTATTAGGACTCAGTAAGTGGAGCCATTGCATCCTGGGAAGTACAGTAAGGCATCTTCAGATTGGTTGACTGTTTTAGCTCCAAGGCAGAGGGGGGAGGTGAACAGAGGGGGGAGGAAGACTTATCTGGGCCCTCCAAGCCTTTCCTGGTCCTTTCCCAGTGATCTCTTATGAGCTGTGTGGAATCACTGTTGATTACATTTCCTTATTTACAAGTAAGAGCCTCCGACTCCAGCCAGTAGTACTCCAGATTGAAGTACTACATGTTTGTCCTTGTCTAACTGAAAAGTTGGTTTGACTTGCTGTTGGGGTTGTTATTGTTGAAGGGCAGAGTGAGGTAGACTTCTGATAAGGACTTAAGTCATATCTTGGACACTGCCTGATTTTTTTCTTTTTTCACGGTACATTTTCCCCTGGGTTCTCCATTTTGGGGTAGGATCGTTTCACTTATAGCTACAGGTAGTTCATAATTCTTAAGTCCAATGAAATAAAAGTGAAAATATTTCCTTTCCAGTCACCCAAGAGAACATTTTTGGATGAGCTCAATGGAAACCAAAGGACTGGATTGTGTCTCTGACTTATGCCCTGGCTGAGAAATGGATGCTCCAAGAGCCCAGAATGACATCATGCCTACATCCTTGCGAGCAGTTGTGATTGGAGTGAGGTACCCTCCAGTCTGAGGCAGGGTATGGGCAGGCACACAGCATTACCATGAAGAAAGAGACTGTCTCCCAGATGTTGCCGATTAGACACTTTGACTTTTCTGCAACAAGTCATCGGGGGAAAATATAACAGGACATCACGGCATCTAAATTCCAACTGCATTAAAGGTTTATTGTTAAGATGTTAGTGCAGAAAAGCATGCAAAAGAGAAAAAAATATCACAGCAATCCTACCACCAAGAGAAAATCATTATAATTATGTAGATGTGTAAACTTTTAAAAAGTAATTTTCTAAAGAGCATTTTTCCATATCATTAAATACACTTCTGTAATGTCCTTTTCAATGGTTACATAGTTTCCCGTTGTACTACTGCAGCGAATTGCATAACCCATCATGTGTCTGTAGATCTTTAGCTGTGCTAAATTATCTAGGCTGTTCCTAGATGTACAAATCTCTGTGATCAGCTATGATATTTGGGGCACATTAAAGGCCAAGAGGTGAAGATGAGATATTCATGAACATTAAAGCATGAATGCTTTCCAAATTCCCAACACACTGTGGTCCCCAGTGCATCAATTTATGCTTCTGTCAAATGTGCTCTTTGTCTCTTCATTAGACACACATCTTCTGCTTGCTTGCTTGATGAGTAAAACCTCTGCTATTGTTGTTTCTTTGAGTGCTACTTTGTGAAGTTACAATATTTTTCAATGTGAATACTTATGCTTTTTAGATCACTGTTTGTGAACTAAATTCTCAGGCCATCTCCCCCCTTTAAGTTCGCTATCTGTCTTAGTTGTATCAATGACTTTGCAGACTAAAAATAGTATTAATAATATTCTATAATCCATATAAAATTTTAATGAGTTTGATGAATACTTTCACATTGTTTCTAAATTCAAATTCTTGTCTTCATTGTTTTCATGACCACCCTTTCCACTTATGTCCTTCTGCTTTCACTGGATTTCTTACAAGTGCCTTCATCACACCCCTAAAGGAAGGCACAGAAGAAAGTGTAGAGATTCCAAACTCTGTTCCAGGCAACCCCACGGCTGGGAGGCCTGTGCTTGGCTCTGCTCAGCAGCTGGCGTGCCTTCTTGCCATCATGCAGCTGTCCTTCCCAGTGCCATTCCCAAGGGACAAGGTGATGGTAACTTCCCATTCAAAATGATGTCATTTGCAGTGCACTTCCCATATGGACTTGTGTCTCTTTCAATTTGGCTTGTTCATTTCTGTTAATATGTGTGCCTATGCTGGTCTCAGAAACACACTGCATAATAACCGTTGCTTGGTAGCATATTTTATTTTTGGCAGAGTGAAAGCTATGTCTTGATCACTCTGAGTCTGAGGATTATTTTATCGTAACTCTTGGATGCACTATAGAATCATTCTGGGGAAACCATGTAAGACCTTTGGAGTTTTTTTTTTTTTAATTGGAATTACTTTAATATGTCAATTACAAAATATTTTCCCATCTCAAAAGGACCATCTTTCTTCTGTGTGGATGTACTAGTGTGTGTGGCATTGCCACAGCTTTCTAGAGAGCTTTGAGGAGCTCTGACTTTGGAATTTCTACCCTGCCATTAGAAATAGGGTGGCTGATAGGTTCCCTCTGTTGTCTTCTATCTTAAAAAAAGGGGGGGGGGAGGACAATTTGCAGGCATGAACTGAACTGTGTTCCTTCAGGAAAATGGGCCAGAACTCACAGTGGTGGAACGGGTCATTTTCTCCCACCTCAAAGCAAATTCTCTTGGAGCAGCAGGAAATGAAGTGGTGTTCACACTATCAATTACACCAGCTGTTTACCTAATGAACTCAGCTGCAGAGACAACCATGTTCAACACCAAAAGAATGTAATAAGCTCCAGTAACCCTGCGGTAACAGGCACCTTGGCAAACTCAAGGTCTGAATTCATGCGATTACAGCCTAGCTGCCAGGAAGGTGCCATCCTATTATTGACTTATAATGCCATGTTGTTTATTGGGATAATTATGCTTTTCTACCCCTCAGGGACTCTGAATCAGAGAAAGTAAGCAATGAATTCTCATTCATTCAGCATGGGAACAAATTTCAAGTCAGAATAGATCTCGTTAAGAACTATTATACTGTGTGGAGGCTTTAGTCCCTTCCCCTCAAAATTATAGGGTCTCAGAGGGCATTGTACGAATCAGTGGGAATCTGGTTCTTCTAAGTTCAGTGAAACAAATTTCTGTTTTGTCAGAGCAATTTTGCCTGGAACCTTCACTCACCACCCACAAATGCTAGCATCTTGTCCTTCATGCAGAGACTATAATAGCATATACATTAAAATACTTTTTTGCATGCATTCTGTATAGCCCTGCAAAAAGTTGTAATTATAAATGAGGAAATGGAGATTCAATGTAGATTAGCAGTGCTTGAATGGGGGATGTACATTAAAAATTCTCTTTATTGAATATAACTTATTTACTTATTAGATTTCTTAATAGATTTCTGACACCTTGATGTTAAACATCGTCTTCAGTTAGCTCTCCACTGCCCCAGTCTCCTGCATAGATCGATACTGATGTATGTTGAGAATTCTGCCATTGCCCACTGAATGGTTGGAAAATACAAGCCTAGAATCCAGGGAGTGCTGGGATCCGATACAGGGCCCCAAACTATGAGCCTTAGAAATTTGGACCTGTCATTTACTCCTGATCTCCATTTTTTAAAATTCAGAAAGGCAGACTGCAATGTTAAATAATAGTAGTGTTTTTGTTGTTGTGGTGGTGGTTGTTGTTGTTTGTAAGGATTAAGTGAAATTCTGCTTAGGAGAGGGGATTTAAAATAAATTGTAAAGTATGGATAAAGTGAAATATATTTTCTTAAATTTGTGTTAATGAAAGCCAAGTAGAAAAAACACTCATATTCTACAAGAAACACACACATCACAACTGCCACAAAGTATCAGAGAGTCCTGAGGATGCCTTCGACTTTCCATCTTTCTGATTTCTGGTTTTTAAGGGCACTGTGCAGTAAAAATAATTATTAAAATAAAAGAAATTGGGTTTAATGCTAATTTTTCCAGGAAGAAGCCATGTCTTCAAGCTACAGAAATCTTTGTTTGTTTGTTTGTTGGTTTTAACCTGGTCTGAAATGAGTGTCCTGATTGCTTGTACCGTACAGATAGGAAGAGTAAGGAAAGGCCAGTAGGGAGGGGAGAAAACTCTCAGATAAACATACAGGCATAAAAAGTAAAAAACAGGTGACTCCCCTGGCCATCCCACCCTACCGCCTTTCTGACATCTGCCTATTCTGGGGGTGTGTTGGGAGAGCAAAACCAAGAAAACTCATTTCCAAACACCCAGAGAGATTGAGGAGGGAGAGACACGGCCAGAGCAGCAGGCGAATCGCCTGCACTTGCTGCAATGGGATAAAACACTCAGGCTGGGATTGAGGCCTGAGCCCACTCACACAAGTACTGCATACATCTGTAGGCACCAGCATCCCAGGAGCCTGAGATGCTCACTGCTAGGCCAGGGTGCACACCTGAACCCACAGCACTGACACAACTCTTACTCAAACATTCACTTTCAGGCTCCAGAACAGGGGCCCCAGAAATGAGGTGGACTCCACCCCATTGTGTATCAGAGACACCTGTTCCCATCTCTGTCCCCTCTCAGACCCCAGTCAAGTCCAAGGGGCCCAATACTGTCTTGGTGTGAGATGTGTAACAACCACGGTTGGCTTCCCTCTGCCCTAGATGGAGAACAGAGACCTCTAAAGAGGTCCAGCAGGAGGCAAAGGTGGCTAGAAGGAAGCCCTGGTAAGGCACTGGGCTGTAGGCAGGAGGGCTGTCCCCAAACGGTCCTCCTGCTTTATCAAGAATCAAGAGCAGCTAGGGAGGAAGAGACTGGTTCAGGAGGCAGCTCCTGCTCCTGGACCCCACCCCACTCCCCACCCCCATGAAGATCCAAGGATTTAGCTCTATTTTCCATGGAACCAAACCTAGATCCCTCAGCGTCCAAAGGCTTCTGCCTGTCTTTGGACATTATTGCTTTTCTGTCCCAGGTGTGGTAGCAGCAGATAGACTGCCAAGATGACAGCATAGAAGGCAGCTGGGGTGCTGGGGGTGGGGGGAACTTCTAGTTGTGTCCTCCGATGGCTTGCCTCCAAATCCAGGTGACCCCATGGCTCCATATTTCACCCTCTTAGAGTCTGATGGTGATTAGTGACCTCGCCCTCCATCCTCTCAATAGCCTGTCCTTGGGCGGGTCCCCAGCACTCATCTGGAACAGAGGAGAGGGCCGCCAGGACCTCTAAGTCTGAGCAAGAACTGAAGAAGAAACTAGATATAGGATGGGGGGGGGGCAGGGAAGGGGACACAAACCAAAAGGCAAAATAAAGTTATTTATTTATTTATTTTTATTTAGTTTTTGATTTTCTTTATTTACATTTCAAATGTTTTCCCCTTTCCAGATCTCCCCTTCAGAAAATCCCTATCCCATCCTCCCTCCCCCTGCTTCTATGAGGGTGCTCCTCCACCCACCCACTCCTGTCCCCCCTGCCCTGGCATTCCCCTACACTGGGGCATCGAACACCCTGACCAGCCACCCAGGCAGTGGATGACGGCCATGTTTGTGTCCTGTGGTGGCAGAGGGCTGCTCACCTTTGGATGCTGGCTGAGTAGGAGAACTGGAGGAAGTGCGTCCGTTGATCCAATTCCAGTGAGCCCAGGCTGTCAAAGTACCTTGTGTCCACTTCTGAAGTGACCTGAGATTTGAAGGTGGCAGGAGCTTTTTCTGTACCACATTCTGCCAGTTGATGCTGAGGAGGAACCTATGCTCCATGACCTCATTTGCATCACTGGGACCTCCGCCGAGCCTGTGCTTAGGGTCCTTCTTCAGTAGCCTAGGCAGCAGGGACTTGGCGTGGAAAATGGATTTCCTCCAGGAGGATGAGCTCGAAGAGGCACTCACGGTCCTGGTTATAGAAGGGCAGGCGACTGGACATCATCTTGCACATGTCCACGCCCAGCCCCCACCAGTCCACTGCACGCTGCCTGTAGTCATTGTCCTCTAGCACCTAAAACACCAAGTACTTTGGGGTACCACAGAAGGTTTTCATGGTGGCCCCATCACTGATGCCCTCTTCTCACAAGCCAAAGTCAGTGATCTTGATGTGGCCATCTTTGTCCAGCATAAGGTTTTCCAGATTGATGTCACAGTACATCACATCCCTTGAGGGCAAATACTGACACAATCTCTGCTCCATAAAAGCATGCCCGATCCTTGGGGAAGACTCACTCATGAGAGACATGGAAAACCAACTCACCCCCGTTGGCATACTCCATCACAAAGCACAGGCGGTCATGGGTCTGGAAGGCATACTTCAGGGCTGTAAGGTAGGGGTGCCTGGTATTCTGCAGGACCCGGCTCTCTGTGACTGTGTGGGTGACTTCATCCTTTGCAATGATGACCTCCTTCGGTGGTATCTTCATGGCATAATAGCGGCCAGTGGCCTTCTCTTGAGCTAGAATGACTGTCAAAGGTGCCCTCGCCGAAGAGTTTGAGATAATCAAAGTCATCATGGTCACTTTGTCCCATGCTGTGCTGACAGCTACCTCCATCATCTCAGATGTGGAAGAGACACTGGGAGAGCCACACTTGTAATCCTTGGCACCCTCCCCTGGGCCCTGATGCTTCAGACTGTTGGTGACCATCTGGATAGCCCACTTCCACTCTTCACTCTTATCTGAGAGTCTACATGGAAGGTTCTCTCGATGACCGTGATCCACTGCAGGCAGCGTATGACAAAGATGTTGGGTCGTGACCTCTCAGTCTTCATCAGCTGGCATTTTGCTACAGAGAAATTGTTCAGGGGATAAGGGTAAGGTCTGGTCAGGGGCCTCAGGCCTCTCCTTATACCCAATGAAAGATCCATCACTCCTCGGAAGGAAGTACTGGGGCCTCCAGGTCTTGATGTATTCACTACATTTGTGGAGCCAGCCTTCTTTGATGACAGATGCCTCATTCATGGTGGCAGCATTAACACACTGTCACCTAGCTTGAGAGAGCTCAGGGCAGCAGGACATGCAGGAGGCTCCTCGGATACAGTACAGTCTGTCACCAGTGCTGCCCAGCCTTTCCAGTGGGGCTCTAACCCTGCCCAATGCCACACTAAGCTCGTTCCTGCTCCTAATTTATTAACTGGCTGTAGCAATGGCAGCAGTGCTGGCAGTGGTGAAGCCTCCTCAGAGTCCGCTATGTGAATCTTATTTATTTATATACCAGAGTCTGTCCTCCCTCTCCATCCTCTTCCCCCCTCTGTTTCGATTTTCTTTTCTTTATAATGGTGGTGATGGTCCCAGGTAGCTTCAGAGTGTGAGTTCTGTTTATAAGCATGCAGAATAACTTCTAATCAATGTGAATTAGAAACTTTACCTGCCTCTCAAGCAAGGGTTAAAGTTCCTCCTAGTGGGGTTGCGGTTAGCACATCTTTCACCAAGTATCTGCTAACTAAATTCATCTCCAGTGATCCCTTGGGTAGCTGCCCTGTCCTGTCCGAGTCTGAGTTGTTCACCTCTTCAGAGAGGACAAGGGCTCATGGGAGGGTTTGAAGTTAGCACAGAACATCACTTCTGTCAGATCTGGCTGTGACTCTTCTTGCATGTTTCCCTCTTGAGGGTTTCCGAGGCCCTAGTCTTCTCCTGAAATTCCCTAATGAATGATGCTCAGAAGATGTACCTCCCCTGTCAGACCTCTGAGAAATCCATGCCTGTTATAGACCAGCTTGGCACTAGACTGTAGCTTGGGGCTAAGACTTGTTCAGCCGTGAGAATAATACAGATTTCAGAACTGTTTGTGTCTGTCTATACTTCATAAGTTCCCGCACGATTTGCATGAGTTGCCATAGTTTGTCTCTGAAGGCTTTTGCTGCCTAGGGAAAAGGTGGACTAGTGCAAGATTTGTGACTGCATTTTCCTGCACCCGGTCATGCTACTGTCCCTTCTGAGAACTGGTTAGTTACAGACTCTGCAGAGACGTGATTCATATTCATGCTCAGAGAAAACAAGCCCTCAAGACATCCTTGAATTTGAGGGTGAAGAAGCCTGAAGGAGCCTTTTCAGAGCTGCCCAAGTGCAGCTCAGCCACCACATCTGCGAGAGAGATGAGGAGGAGGACAAAGATATTTCTCAGCCATGGGTTTTATAAGTTAAACCCTGGGGATTAATTCTCGGTAATGGAAGAGGAAGAGGCATACTGGCAGAGGGCCTGCTGAATAATTTTAGTGACTTTCCTATGAATAAAATAATTCTACTGATTTGTACCTTTACTAAGGACTAGGGTCTTGCAAAAGGTAGGCAGTGCAGAAAAGTACATGGTAGAAAATATATTCCCAAAATAATAACGCTGGATGTGCCATGGTAAGGACTCTTCAAAAGGCAAAAGCAAAACCCCAAA